>OU898283.1:27911009-29111009 GCA_918026665.1 Diabrotica balteata
TCCTTACACGAATATAAAGAAAACATTGTTGTTAATGACATTTTTAATTGAAGTGTCTAATAAATCTGAATATTTAATTCGTATAAAAGAATAATATTAATTTTATTTTATTTAACTAAAACTCATATAGTAGACAGATGTTTAAACATCTTGTCAAACAAAATTTTCTTTTCATAATTTACTTTCCTCCGAATCACTTTTTCTCTTTCTTTTTATGTTTAATATTATTTTGTGTGACGTGAATTCTCATGATTTTTGTCCGGAAGCTTTTTGTTATGATGAATCGATCATGCAGCAGCTAATTGACATGCACATCCTCTAGTATTTTATTTATATTTTTTTGTTGGACATCAATATGATGTTCCCGTTGTTACAGCCTAGTCCAATGAGACCAATCATCATCATCATCATTAGCCATTTTGCGCCACTGCTGAACATAGGCCTCCCGTAAATAATTCCATTGCATCCGATCTTGAGCAACTTGAATCTAGTTAGACTGGATGCGCTTTAAATCGTCCGACCACCTTGTTGGAGGACGTCCACGACTACCATAAGCATCGTGTCTAGGCCTCCACTCTAAAATTTTCTTTGTCCATCTTCCATCTCTGACCCTAGCAACATGTCCTGCCCAGTTCCATTTCAGGGTTGTAATTCTTTCAACTGCGTCCGTCACACCAGTTTTTCTCCTTACTATCTGACTCGAAACTCTGTCCCTGAGTGATACGCCCAACATTGACCTCTCCATCGCTCTCTGTGCCACTTGTATCTTATTAATTACTTTTCTGGTAAGCGTCAATGTTTCTGCTCCATATGTCAGAACTGGAAGTACACACTGACCAAAAACTTTTCTCTTCAAGCACATGGGAATAGCTGATTTAAAGACTTCCCTCAGTTTTCCGTAAGCTGCCCATGCCAGTCCTATTCTCCTTTTTAACTCTGTTGTTTGATTGTCTCTTCCCAATTTAATCTAGTGGCCCAGATACTTATAGGAATACACTTGTTCAATTTGCGTGCCATTAGTAGAAATGTTTTTTGCCAGTACCAGGTTGGTCATGTATTGTGTTTTGGAAAAATTAATTTTAAGGCCAACTCGTGCACAAGAGCTCTGAAGGTCTTGAAGAAGTTGGCATGCATGATCTACCTGATCTGCAATAAGGACTATGTCGTCTGCAAACCTCAAGTTGTTCAAAAATTCCCCATTTATATTTAATCCAATATTTTCCCAATTATTTTTTCTCATAGCACTCTGTAATAGGGCGGTGAATAGTTTAGGAGAGATAGTGTCTCCTTGCCTAATACCTTTCTCCAAGGGAAATGTGTCTGTGTCACCATAGTACATTTTTACAGCAGCTGTTGCGCTATCAATATCAATATGAGACCAATAACCAATTTAATTCTTCTGTTTCTTCTCATGACGCCGTCTCCTTTCGAAGGTTGGCGATCCAAATAGCAGCTGTAGTTTTGGAAACTGCTGCGCGAAAGACTGAGGAGGTCTAACCATCTCCCCAGGTCTTTCAGCCATGAGTTCTGGTGTCTTCCTACGCATCTTTTGCCCTGTACTTTTCCTTTCAATATAACTTAAAGTAAGTCATATCTTTCGCCTCTTAATACATGACAAAATATTGCATTTCCATTCTTTGATTATTTTTAGCAATTCTTTCTGTTTACACATTCGACGAAGCACCTCAACATTAGTAACTCTTTGTACCCATGGAATTCTCAACATTGGTCTGTATATATACATCTCAAAGGCATCTATTCTTTTTTCTATTTTACAGTCCATTGTCCAATTTTCACAGCCATACAGTAAGACAGAAAAAACGTAACATCTAATTATTCGGATTCTAAGCTGCAGACTAAGGTCTGATCTTGTAAAAATTGACCTTGGTTGTTCCAGTCTAATTTCCGGAAAATATTTTCTAAGGTTGCAGTGAAGAGCTTAGGGGATATGATGTCTCCTTGTCGGACTCCTTTCTGAGTGGGAAATTCTGGAGTATTTTCATATATGCTTACTCTAGCTGTGGCATCTTTGTATATATTTGCTAGCGTTTCGACATATGGTTTATCTACTCCTTGGTCGACAACAGCTTCTATGACTGCTCTTGGGTATACGGAGTCAAATGCCTTCTCGAAGTCTATGAATGCTAGCGCCAGTGGTAGATCATATTCTTTTGTTCTGCTCATTACTTCTCTTAATGTTTGAATATGATCCATTGTGCTGAAGCCACTTCTAAAGCCTGCTTGCTCTCGGGGTTGTGCAGCGTCAAGTGTGTTCTGTATTTGTGTTAATATGATTTTGTTAATATATATATATATATATATATATATATATATATATATATATAAACTTATATACATTTTTTCTGTGTGGACTTATAATTTATTTATTACAGGCATACCCAAAGTACAAATTTGAATATGGCGTAAAAGACAGTCACACCGGCGACATCAAAGAACAATCCGAAGAACGCGATGGTCATGTCGTAAAGGGAGAATATTCTCTAGTTGAACCCGATGGTACCGTCCGTAAAGTAGAATATGAAGACGACGGCCACAGCGGCTTCAATGCCATTGTTACCAGGTCAGGACACGCAGTACATCCACCAGCGCCTGTAAAAGTTGCAGTTCCGCTTTACCATCACTAATAAGGAAACCGTTCAATGTTGCCATATGATATTATAGAAAGTATAGATTTTTAAGGTTAGGAAACGAATTTTAGTGTTTATGTACATGATTTTTTGTTTATAGATCCATATCTATATGTTTATTTTGTTTTTTTTGTTTAATATCAAAGGAACCTTTCTATAGTTACATGTTTGTAGTAAACGAACTAAAGAGACTACTATCTAGGTACTATCTAGATTAAGTAAGCAGGAAACTGATTTCTGCAACATGATTCTATATAGTTTTAATATTACTGTGAGTAAATGGCTATTTATAAACAATTAATCTTAGAAGCCTTTACAGATCTAATTGTTGAATTTAGTCAATTGGGTCACATTTTGGACACTGTTTTCACGTAGCTGTTTAAACGAATTTTTAATGTAGAACTGTAAAAGTTGAAGTACCACAAGATTTAGGCATATTTCAGCAAAATCTTTGATTCTTCGTAATTAGTATTGTATTAGTATATGTATTTTCACTCTAGTCTGAGTTTGCTTGTGATTTCCTCCTCAATTTAGTCGACAGTTTACGACCGTACTTTACTACAAAATTTAGTATATTTATTTTCCATTTCTAGTTGTAGGGTATTTATCTTTAGTTATTTTTTTTTGTTTATTTAGATTTTCTGCTAACTTTTCAGTTAATTATAGTATATTTTGGGGAATGTAGGCTACAAAGAAAATGTAAGGGAGATCGGTTCTAAATGGTAAAACATTTTTGATCAAACGACTGTGTCATTCCAGTGATGTACACGTCAATCAACCCGTCAATGTAGGTTATAGTTATAGACAGTAGATAGAGGGGATGTTTGACCTCGTAGACATTTTCACACTGCAATCTGAAAGATCTAATGTGCCTACCCTACTATAGAGCAGTTTTCGAGTAGGTTTGAATATCTCCTGTCGAGCCTCTTTTGAGTTGAGACCTTGGTTCAACAGTTACTTGAACCTTTTAATTATTGTGCTGACCATACTCGTTTCTAAACCTTTTTCAGCCTACCACTGCTTAGCTTCTTCGTTGTTTTGGTGATTATATTTCAGTAAATATTTTTCATTTTTAGAAGTATAGAAACAGCCTGTATCGGAATCATTTCAGTAGTTTCCAGATGATGGAATTGTTCTGTGTTTTATTTCTGGGAAGAAAATTAATGAAACTTAAGTGTCATTCGATAATAAGAGTTGAACGTCCCTAGGTTCCAGTCGATTGTGCTCCTATTTCACAATAAGGGAAGACAAATAAGCATGAATAACCGCTTCATCACAAGATCTCAATGATTTAGAAATGTATGTCAATGCCAATCAATCAACAAGCAAAACATACACGTATATGTCTGTCACAATCTTCAAAAGGGGTCTTGCATACTCAAACATGCTTACTCAAACGTCAAAGGTATTGTGTACATTACGATTTTGTTATTTAAATATATAAACTTTCTTCTCTTATTCACTCTTTGCTTCTGAGCTTAAATTCTTACTGTTTTCTTACTTAAAATTCACGTGGAAGTTTTTATGATTTATAATCTATTGCTCTTTATGAGATTTATGATAAGTCTTAGTACTGTGAGTAGCTCCTTCTTTAGAAATTAAAAATTAGAATGTAGTAGTTCAACTTCAGTCTATTACTTCAGTCTTTTTACAATAGACGATATCCATTTACGCAAAAGTGATCAGCGGAATTACATATTCTACTTACTACTAAGAATTAGATCTGAAATCACACATATAAATGGAAAAAAGCATACTCTTACATACGTAAATAAATTGGTTTATATGTGACTGTAAAAACAATTTAAAACATGTAATTCTATTAGCTAGTCAATATCAAAATATATTTTTTTTCTACATACTCATCGTAGGTCTTTGATAAACGTCAGTAACAAAGCAAGAAAGGTTAGGCTGTCGTCTCAACATAAATCACTCTGGTGCTGTCGAATGTCAGTTCACAGCATAAGAGACTCACTACATGATGCATAGTTTGATGGGTACTTGATTCCAGCCAGAATTTTGTCAAACGTGGCAGTATAAAATTAGATGTGAACCAAGGGAATTAAACATGAATTTATAAGTGTTTCTTTTGAGTAGTTTTTTGAACGCTACCGGAAGGAGTAATATGCTGAAAAACCAGAGACTTCATATAAATTACTCTCGAATTTGTAGTGCCTTCTTGTAGCGATTAAAAGACATTTGGCCCAAAAAGCACGACGACTAAGCAAAGGGACATACTGGACATACATCTGATATACTACTCGCTTCACCAAATCTCTTCGTGTTTGGGCGAAAGTGTTGATAACATTATAGGATTCACGTAGGTATTACGGTTTTTAGTAAGTCCGATTTGTTCGGAAAACAATGCTGATTTCAGATAGACACTTATTATAAATATGTGACTTAAAAGGTTCCTATTGGTTTAAGTTGTTGATAAAGGAGTTAAAATATAATAAAGTAAAACTTCAATTTTTATTAAATAACATAACTGTGTATTTCTTAATTCAATTAAATTTCTAGTATTTCTGGCACTGGTTATTTAGGAATACAAAAAATATTTAATTAATTTAGTGAATTTTTATGAAAATCGACTGAGAAAAATTTGTAATGTGATTCGCTTTAAATCTTTATTTCGTTTCTTCATTGGGTAATTTAATTGTTATATTACTTTGTATTCATTATTCTTGTCTTTATTTTAGTTTTTGTAAATTTGTATGCTTTACACTTTCATTTTAATACTTTGATTGTTATAGTTACCGCCTCATATACGTTCATATGTTTATATTCATACTCATCTATTTGTTAAGTTTATTCGCTTATATTTTGTATTTTGTACCATTATCTAATAAATGTTTATTTTTGTAAATGTTTGTTGAATTTTTATAAGTCACTTTAAAATATTCATATTGTTCTGTAGCTACTTTCTTGTAAGAATGTACTATTTTTGTTGTGAAAAAGCCACAATTTTCAATTTAAAATTAATTTTGTTTGACGTTACGATTTCCACTTCAAAATCGTTTCAAAAATAGAAAACATTTTTTTTTATTGGGTTAATGCCTCGACAACTATGATCATTGGCATGGTACAGTCAGGTACCTAGTGTAGTGTGTGTGTGTAGAGTAATTGTCTTGATACTTAGCAAAGTCGACGTCATTGTCTTTGCTAAGAGACGCTAATTGTATCCGAACGTTTGCGGTCCCTCCGGTGAGTACCGATCGCACAAGAATAGAAATTATTTTCATTCATTAATTTTAAATAAATGAAAATTTCTCCACCCAGATGAGATTCGAACTCACGACCTTTAGGTTTAAAGGTAGGCGTTCTTACCAATGAGCCACAGAGGGGGTTAGAAAACATTATTAAATTACATAAATGATTTTGTTACTTGGTTAAAAATTCTTCTAATAATTTATTTTATCTGACTACTTAATATTGACGTTTCAGACAAATATAATACATTTTAAAGCAGATGATTTTAAAATAAGATCTATCTAAGTCTCTATCTATAGAGAAGAAGGTACAAATAAGTGCTACCATTTTGTTTGCTGATATTTTGACTATTTTTTTATGGAAGAAGTTCAAATTAAATAATTGGCATTAGAGTTGTTTTGCTCGTTTGTGCTAGTCCATTTTTCTGCCTAGTAAGATATTTTTTTCTGTAATGTCATAAAAACACTCACGGTGTCGTTTAAGTAAGAAACGGAAAGGTAATATAAATATGGGCTAATAGTAAAATATTTTTATTTTTATTTTATAATCTTTTATGTACAATATTCACACACATATTCGTCACTAGCACTAGAACCAATTTTTCATCTTGATAATCCTCAGTAATAACATTTTCCGTCACAGAAAATACAATTTACATCCGTATTTTTCAGATCCGGTACACCAGGAATCTCTTTTAAATCCATATCTTCATCAGCTGGCTGAAATTCCTGCTCACTATCGTTGTCAGAAGAACTTTCGATTTTCTTTTTATATTGCCTCTCTTATTTGTTTTTAATTATTTTCACGTCCCTTGTGGACTCTGGTGTCTAAGGACTGGTGTCCTTAGACACCAGTCCTTAGACTGGTGTGGACTGGTCTAATGCTTTCTTGTAACGTGAAGAAGTTATTAGCGTTGATTTCGATGATTTTCTACGACGATTTGTAGATTTATTCCTGATCCGACACTGGCGATATTTCAAATGGACTTACAGACTTCTGAAAAATAAAAGGACATGGTTCACTGATGTAGCTTGCTTCTGGTGTTTTTGGTAGAATATCAGATTCAACAGCTTGCGGACTTACAAACTTCTGCAAACCAGAAAGACCTGGTGCACTGATGTTGCTGGTTTCTGGTGTTTTTGGTAGGATAGAAGGTTCAACAGCTTGCGTTTCTACATGGCTGTGGTTGTTAATCTCAATTTCTGATGCAATAAAATCTGCATTTTAGTACACAGTCTTATTCAACGCCACTGAATAAATTCCCGCGCCACTGGAATTTATCCAGTGGCGCGGAATCCATTTACAACAATTTTCCCAGTTTGGCTTTAACGGTGTGATTTGCCAAAAAGTTCTTCCATATCGTACTAAGAAGGCGCAGTTATTATGACGTAACCATTGCCTGATTTCTTCGCTAGAGTATGCCTTGAGCGTTTCGATGAAAGTTTTGTCTAGCGATTGCAGTTTGTGTGTTGTTTGTGTAGGTAATGAAATTATAACTATGTTATTCTCCCTTGCCAGATTGATCACATCTAAATTGCGAGTATGACTGTAGTGTCCGTTCAACATAAGAAGTAAAGAAACTCTTTAGAGGGTTTAACGGTATCTATGAAGTGTTTAAACCACTGTGTAAATAAATTAGACTGCACCTAACCACTAGAACGAACGGCTGATATCGATCCAGGAGGAATACCTTTCATGAGTTGTACATTTATATTCTTTATTGGGAAGATTAACATGGGTGGGACAAAAATCCCTTTAGCACTCATACATGCAATTAAAGTGATCAATGATCCTCTCTCAGCCGAAGTCAGCGATGCGATTTGTCTCTTTCCTTTGCGCCCCACTATTGCTGCAATTTTATTTTGCCCAATGGTTAGGCCTGTTTAATATACGTTGTAAACCTGATTACTAGAAAAAATTGTATTTATTTTATGCTTTTTTCAGATGATCAAATACTATTTGAACATTTTCTTTGTTAAAGCTAGCTGTCCGTTGAAAAGACGTTTGCGTTGTTCTCTTTAAAGCGAATGCATTTTTATGACGGGCAAGAACAAATCTAGCCAACCTCTTTTAGCTTTTTTTTTGACTGCATAAAGGAGTGATTTAATCCATTAATTAAGCCAGATTAAATGCCATTCGTTTGATATTAGCCCCCGTTAAACCATAAAATTTCGCTTCCTTTTGAAGATTATAGTCCACCAAACATTTTTTTAAATCTGGGTCGAGAATAGTTTCTCTTTCTAGTTTTTTAAGTACTGCTTCATCTGGACTTAGTTCAGTCATTTTTGCTAACCGTTGTACTGTCGATCTCGGAATATTATAAATTTTAGCTGCTTTTGGATCCCAGGACATTTGGTCCTGGATCCCAGGACTTTCGTTGTTTTGGACTTACAATACTTTTTATAGCCATTCTAAAAAGAAAAAAGCCCTGTATACGAAACTAATACAAATATGGGCTAGCTCATATTTGTAGCAGTACCCAAACATATATTTAAATATTAATAGCTACAATGCAACACAAATTAAAAGAAAAAGTTGAAAATATTATGAAAATATTAGCCTTTCTCTTACGATTTATGATAATAATATTAAATTTATTCAAGTTTTCACCGAAAAAAAAAAATTTAAATAAAAACATACCTGAAAAATTTCTTGAACAGCGTTAACACTATGTGTGCTTGTTTCAACGGCCACTGGACCTAAAAGTAACCTTGTAGGTCACTGTAAGCTTTATTTGTAATTATTTTAGACTAAAGAGTGTATAGTCAAGCTATTGACGTATAGATGTTGGTTTAGTATTTCATATTAATTGCGATAGCCTATATTAGTAGCTTAGCCCATATTTGTACCTTCTCCTCTAGGTATAATAATTTATAAAATTCTCGTGTCACAGTATTAGTCTCCATACTCCCCCGAAAAGACTTAACCGATTTTTAATAAATTTTATATGTGTATTTGGTAGGTCTAAGGATAGGTTGTTATCTATTTTTTACACCCTTAAGGGGCAAGGGTGGTTCTCCCCAAACATTTTCTTTTTATTTTTTAAACATAAATTTTCTATTTTTATGTTTTTATGATATGGCATTAAAAAATACATACAGCCTCTAATTTTCACCCCTCTATTACTAACCTCTTTTTTAAATAGTCATATTAGTTTCACGGAGTTAGTTGCCATACTCCTTCGAAATGGATGAACTGATTTTTATAAAATTATGCATATATATTTGGTAGGTCTACGAATAGGTCATAGGATAGGATATTGTGGAACACTGTTGTGTAATCTAAGAGATGGTTTGTGGTTGTCCGTAGTCCCAGAATGAGGAAGGTCATTTACTCCATTTGAGCATCATGTATCCGCATCTGCCGTGTTGGGTGTTGTGCGGTAAGTCAAAACCTGGTGGATTTTGTGTAATGCAGGGAAAGCTGCTATTTTGTTGTTCCATCCATTCTCGTGTCCAAGTGGTCGTTAAGTTGAACTCATTTTCAACAGCAGGCTGTGCTGTTATTTTTTCGGACGTCTGGAGCGTTGGTTACATCTATATCTTAATGAATTGGCAGGAACTCTTTACTAAGTAACTTTCTGTACTCACTAGTGAGGTAGTGTATGCGCCGTAGTTTGGGTGGTGGAATGTGGCTTAGTACTAGGAGCCATTACGTAGGGGTGGATTTGATAACACCAGCAATCATTCTCATTGTACTGTTCAATCCACTGGGGCATCCACTTTGTGTATATGTGGGCTGTTTAGCCAAGCTGAAGAGCAGTATTCCAGTTAAAAAGACAAGGTCTAGGGGAGATAATCGCAAGGTAGAAGCCGACGCTCTCCATGTTGTGTCACACAGCTTCTAGATGATGTTATTTCTGGATTTAAGTTTTTCCGCTGTTTTTGACAGATCATCATTTGGCTCTACAACTCTAGGTAAGTCTTGGCCGCGTTTACTATTTCCCTCCATTGTTGTCGGTCCTGAGCAGCTATTTCCCACTGCTGCACTCCCATTTTACGTAGATCACTGGCCACTACGTCCTTCCATCTCTTTCTTAGGCGGCCAACTGACCTTCTGCCATCGGGCATTTTCCAGAACGTGGTGTTCAGAAGTCTGTCGTTATTTGACCTTAGGACGTGGCCCGCATAACTTATTCGGTTTGCTTTAATGTAGCGGACTATGTTTTCATCTCCATATATTGTCTGGAGTTCATTATTGTGTCTTCTCCTCCACTCTCATGTTGTTTCTTCTCTACAAGGCCCATAGATAGTCCGCAGTACCTTTCTTTCAAGAACCAGTAATATTGTCGTTTCCCGCTGGTTCAGCGTCCATGTCTCGCTTCCATACGTTATTGTGGGTCGAATTATTGTCTTGTATACTCTTATTTTTTGCTGATCTTGAGAGTATTTTTGATTTAAGGATGGTTATTAAAGAGTGCTATGTCCTGTTTCCTGCTTTTATCCTGCCTGCCACGTCATTTTCATATTTGTTTTCAGATGTTATTATCGCTCCCAGATACTTAAACTCTTTGACGACTTAGAAGTTATATTCGTTAATTGTTACGTTTTGCCTAACCCTTGGTCTTGGGTTCTTCGTAACTACCATGTTCTTGGTCTTATCCTCGTTTACCTTAAGACCAATTTCCTTGGCTCCGGTCTCGAATAGGGTGAAAACTTCTTTTGCAGCTCTGATGAATTGTGCTATTGTGTCCACGTCGTCCGCAAAAGCCAATAGTATTTTTAATTCTTGTGCGGTAAATTGTCAATTGTGGCTGAGCTTTCCTTATTGCATGTTCCAGTGCCAAGTTAAACAGCAGGGAAGTGAGAGGATCTCCTTGTCTAAGCCGGTGTCAATGTGGAATTCCTCCGACGTGGTGTTGCCAATTCTGATCCGTGCGGAAGCGTTCTCCGTGCTCACCTGTGCTAATCGTATCAGCTTTCCAGGTACTCCCAATTCTACCATGGTCTTCCACGATGCCTCTCTGCTAACAGAATCGTAGGCTTGTTTAAAGTCCACGAATATTTGGTGTACGTCGCGATTGAATTCCCAGTTTTTATTAATACTTGGCGTAGGACGAAGATCTAGTCTATGGTCGACCTTCCCGGTCTGAATCCACTTTGATAGTCACCTATTATTTCCTCTGCGTATGGAGTTAGTCTTCTAAATAATATTGTGGATAAAATTTTGTATGTTGTATTGACTAACGATATTCCTCTATAATTGCGACATATTTGTTTGTCTCCCTTCTTGTGGATAGGTATTATATGAATTTCATGCAAGTGTTTCGGTATTTCTTTTGTTTCCCAGACTTCTCTTATAAGATGGTATATCTCAAGATGTAGCTTTTCTACCCCTTTTTTTAGCAGTTCCACCTGTATACCGTCTGGTCCTGGGGCTTTATAATTTTTAAGGGACGAAATTGCGGACTTTACTTCAGCTAGTGTGGGCTCTACTATTTCAGGTTCGGCTAACTGGTATTGTCTGTGTTGCCCTGTTGTTGTGGGAGTTTCTGTATTTAAAAGTTGTTTAAAATACTTTCTCCATTGATGGCTTATCTCCTCGTCGTCGGTAAGTAATTGTCCTGTATCATCTTTTATAAATCTTGGGCTGTTGGTCGTGTTTGCCCTTCATTGTTTTTACTGTTTCTTTTTTATTCTCAAAAGTTTTCTTGTCTGAGCCCTTACTCTGTTGTAGTATTCTCTGTTCTCTGTTGTAGGTCGTGTTAGTAACTCCAGCCTCTTGACTGCTTTCTGCTGCAAGCTTTATTCGCACTCCTGGTCAAACCACTGGTTTTTCTTCTTGTTATTCCCTTCTTTTCCAATAGTTTCCGCTGTGGCGCTTTCTATGGCGTTCACTATGTTTTGCCATTATGGTCTACGGCAAATTCTGGTGTTGATGTTTTTGATTTTGACGTCGTATCTTTTGACCGATGTTCTTTAAAATATAGGGTTCGGTCAAGAGTCACCCCAAGGTACTTTGGTATTTTATTGTAGGCAAGTGTGGTGTTTTCGAATTGGATGTTTAGTGATCTTCCTACAAGCTTTTTATTTAAGTGAAAACTGGAAACTTCTGGTTAGGAAGCGTTTGGTTGGAGCCTCCATTTACGAAAATACTTTCCCACTATGTGTAAGTCTGCCGTGAGGATTTCTTCTATTTGTTCAAATGACTTGTACCTTGCTGCAAGAACCCACTCATCGTCGTAGCCAAACTTCTTTGATCTGTTTTTTGCCATATCAGCGACTTACAGGGTAAAGAGAAGAGGAGTTAAAACATATCCCTGAGGCAGTCCATTTTTCAGTTTTCTTGGGGTATTAATGTCAGTTCCCATGACTATTTGAATCGTTTGGTCGGCTAGCATGCTGTTGATTATTTGAGCGGTGGATTTACAGGGAATTGTACGGAGGCGCTTGTATATCACATCTTCTCTCCAGACTGTACCGTAGACCGCTGTTAGATTTATGATGCGGCTGTAGTTTTTAAGTTTTCTCTGGAATCCTGCCTCAATAAATGTGGTAAGTGAAAGAACCTGATCTGCGCAGCTTCTTTTCGGTCGGAATCCTGATCAACCGGTATTGATTCAAGTAGATTTGGACTAATTCTGTTGTAGATAAGTCGTTCTAGTAGTTTAAACGTCGCCGATAATAAGGCTATTGATCTGTAGTTCTTAGGCTTGTTATCATTTGGTTTCCCTAGTCTTAATATTGCACTGATCTTCGAGCGTTTTAGTTTCTGTGGTATGGTACCGGTCTTTATAATATCTGTGAAAAAGTGGGCCATCCATTCTCTCGCATATTGGCCCCCGTTAATTAAGAATTCGGGATAAATATTTTCAAATCCAAAGGCTTTACCTGGCTTTACTTCCTTAAGAGCTATAGTGACTTCTTCAATAAACACTTCTTTTCTTTAAACTTTTGACCTCTCGTTTTACTTTGATTGTATGTGGCTTGTCTGTCGAAGCCCTAGATGTCGATACCAGATGTGAAGGAATAGTGTTTGAATTGTTGTTTTGTTCCTAGTTATTGGAGTTCCGCTTCTTAATTTTCCTAGTATTGTACAAGCTAGCCTATTGAAAATAAATACTTTTTACAGTTTCCGTCCATTTTTGTTGTCTCGCTGCATCTAGGATATAGAGCATTTCATCGGCTAATTATTGATCGCTGCGTTCAAGAAAATTTTGGTACAGTTCTTCACTGTTATGGGACCAACCAGAAATGTATTCTTTTCAGTAGCCTGTTGGTATATGACTTTTGGCCGTACTTATTACGACTTCAACAAATCTGTTGAAATTTCTGATGATAGGGGGTATCCCGCCTAGAGTTTGTATAGTTCCGTAGAAAAGCTACCCCACATGGCTTTCTTTAGATTCCACAGTGGGCGAGGGATGGATGTGATTATAAAAATCTGAGTTCCTGCCTCTATGATCACTGGGCGTTGTTGGCTGTGTGGGAAGTCGTCCATAACTTTTCGAGAGACTGCTAGAGGTTGTTCGTTATTATTAGTAGAGACAAAACGTAGATCAGGATTGTACTTCTTCCATGCTGCTGACATGAATGTAGGTCGGTCTTTAGCATCAACCTTAAGTGATAGATGTTCGCCCTCCACCCATTTTACTAGTGCATTCCCATTGCTCTTACATTGTTTATATTTTCATTGCTCATGATGACTGCTGTAGTTCCCCACGTATATTAACGGGTGCAAATGTGCATAGATGACTTGAGCTAGCCAGGATATAGCTGGTGGTTTTAGGTGTTAGTAAAGGTGATAAACTTCGGAAATCCTTTCCGATTTTTAGATTTTCGAAGTAGAAATTAAAACCGCAATAAACTAACTTTAACGTTTTTTTGTGGCGTTTTTCCATTTAAACAGTAATTACGTTAAAATTCTACAAGAACATAGCTTTATAACAATACTAAGAAACCGTTATGAGCCCAGCGTTATTCAAAATTTTCGAAGATTGAAAATTCTTTACAAGAAACTGGCACATTGTAAAATTTTAATTAAATTTTTACGAAGATGTAGAAATAACACCCTTATACAAAAGGGTTTGAAGTTACGTCCAGCATATTCTAGCAGAAGGTTGAAAAACATTCTACATAGAGCCAGTTTCTCCATGATCCGCGAAGTATTGTAGATTTGCTTTTTAATGTGATATTAAATTCTGATTTTGATTAAATTATATTTAGTTTACATATAGTATATGAAAATTCATATAAGAAACAAAGAAATATACATTTAAATAAATTTATTATTCTTTTTGAACAAAACAGTATACACACTTTAGATAACCTCAATAGAAATAATAACATATTAGCGACAGTTGCCAATCTATCAAATAGACATTTAAATGCAACTTCTTCTTCTTCATGTACCATGTCCTTTCAGAACGTTGGTTCCCATCATAGCTATTTTAATTTTATTCACTGCCACCCTTAATAGCATGCTTGTATCTACACCATACCAATCTCGCAAGTTCTTCAACCATGAGGTTCTTCTTCGTCCTGAACTGCGTTTGCCTGCTATTTTCCCTTGCATGATATTTTGTAGCAATCTATATTTGGGACCTCTCATTACATGTTCGAAATATTCCAGCTTTCTCTGCTTGATGCTTTTTATGATCTCAGTAGTCTTGCTGAGACGTTCAAGTATTGTGGAGTTACGAATCTTCTCCAACCAGGAAACTTTTAAAATTCTTCTATAGCACCACATTTTAAAAGCCTCAAGGCGATTTAGATCGATTTTATTCACAGTCCAGGACTCGACAGCATAAAGTAAGACCGAGAACACGTAGCAGCGAAGTAGGCGGATCCTTAATGCCAATTTTAGGTCTCTGTTACATAACACCTTGGATATCCTTCTAAAAGCAGCTCTAGCCTGCTCTATTCTGGATCTAATTTCGCCGTGATTTTCTGCATTACGATTTAATTGCTGTCCGAGGTAGACGATTTTATCAACTTGCTCAAGTTTGGTATTATTTACATATATAGACGGTTTTCTATTCTGTTGTTTACTTATTACAAGTATGCAACGCAAAGTATTACAAGTAAATGCAACGGAGAGTTTAATACTGCCAAAGGGTATAAACTTTGCTGTTACTCATCCATCCATTCCAAAGTTAGATATAATAAGCTCAGTGGAGAAATCATCGCAATGTTTACCAACCCACGAAAGGTAAGGATATATATATATACATTCGGTTTTATAACGTCTTACGACGTTGTCCGACTCCCAACCGCCACTGTATTCGGTCTTGAGTTAGGTCTTCGTCCAGATTTCGAGCGCTAATCGCTTTCCTAACTCCCAGGTTCCAGCTCTGTGGTGGTCTTCCTCGTTTCCTCTTCTCTGGGGGTTGCCACATCATCGTTTTTTTAGGCAATCTTTCGTCCCCCATTCGGCTCACATGTCCATACCATAGGAGCTGTTTTCTCTCAATATCCTCAACTATAGTGCCCTCTATACCCATTTGTTGTTTTATTACTTCATTCCGTATTCTGTCGGCTCTTGATATTCTCATCGATCTTCTGATGGCATCCATTTCCGTGGCTTCGACCTTTTTCTTATATTTCTGAAAGGTAAGGATACCAAGTATTATGTAAACTTGAATTGGAAAAGTCTATTAAAATTGAACAAAATATAAGCAAAGAGGAATTAAGGGCTATAAGAACTTTAAAAAATGACGACTCCATAATCATCCTACCGACAGACAAGGGGAATGCAACTGTAATAATGGATAAAATTCAATATGAAAACTGATTTCCAAAGCGGAAATTGAAAGTTCAATAAACTAACTGTAACCTTTAATTGTGGCTTATTCCCATTTAAATAGTAATTATTATATTTTTTCTTAATAAATAAACAATTTTTAGTTAATTTTTTATTTTATACTATACCTTTTATGAAAATTACTTATCAGTCAGTTAAAACTCCAAAATGTATTCACGAATTAACTTTAATAATATTCTTTATTGACAGCAGCCCATTAACATTGACTTATTTTCTTAATTTGCAAAAACTTGGAATGTGATATACAGGATGTACACTTAGTATATTTAAATATTTTAGGTTTTTTCTTAATTTTTTGTGTTAACAACTATATTTAATAATGTGAATTGACAGTTTTAGTACATTGTTATAATATTGTATTTACAGGCGATTAAACCACAATTTATTGATTACATTTTACATTTGATTTTGAGGTTTCCATTTCCAATCAGGAAATCGTTATCAAAAAAATAAATTAGGGATGAAGAAATTGTTAACCTGTAAATGTTGACAATTGACTTACTTGGCCTTGATCTTGTAGGTAAATAGCCATGTTTTTATTTTGAAATTTTCCTACAAGATTTTAGAATCTTCAAATCTACTTATAGATATTGATGGAAGTGTATATTTTGCATGTGTTTTTCCGAAGTTCTAGTATTACACTACTCTTTATTTTAGCATCATCATCCTCATTTTTTTCTGCCTAGTTACGTGGCATCTGCACTTGCAGCAGACAAAAAATGATGCGGGCGTAGACCTAATAACCTTAAGTCCCTCACTTTTGCAGACAAAACTCCAGAAATAATAAATTTCAAAATACTGCTCATAATTCTCTAAAATAAAGTACTAATACAAAGCACCAATTGCAAAATATTTTTGAGAAAATAGAAACAGTTAAAATGTTGCTCTTAAGATTGCCTGGAAGAAGAGGTTGCATTTTTTATCGAAATGGCCATAACGAACGTCATAGACAGAAGACGTTTTTAGAAAACTGCTTCTCATAAGACAACTAACTCTTATTTATGGCCCCAAACCCGTACATCACGGGCAACTGCATTGGTGTGCAAGCCAAATTTATCAACTGTAGCCAGATATATACCAGATTGCCGATAAACTAAATCACTGACTCATTAGCCAACCACTTAGAATAGACGAGCTAGCCGTGAGACTGATAAGTCGGATCTCAAAGGCAGTTAAACCAATAAAATGGCATCGGCCTGATGATATAAAACGAAATGGGAAATGACTATGTTAAAGATCCCCTGGATCTAAAATCTAAATGTTATAACATTCAAATAATCTTACTGGAATATAGGTAAAAAATTATTGATAATTAAAAAAAAGATAATTATACTAGATATTGACATAATGGGAATTATTGAAATGAGTTTCTTGTCAATTTAGATAGTCGATATAAAATAATAATGAACAAAACAACAACTGTTAACCCAACCCATTGCATCACATCCGGCATTGATATTCAAAGCACCAAAATACAATCCAAACTCAATCAAGGTAAATGTAACTTCAAATCTTAAAATCCAAAGCCACATAAACCGAATACTCCCTCCTCTTTGCATGATAAGAGCTCAAAAGAGCTTTACACAAAAGAAAGAATAATAAGAAATCAAATAGATTATGTTTTAATCAAGCAACGATTTCGTAACTCCATTACAAGTACAAAAACATATCCCAGTGCTGATGCAAATTCCGACCACACCCTGTAGTAGCAAATATTCGCACAAGAATTAAAGTAATAAAAAATGCAAAGCCGAAGAATAAACCTAATATGGAACTACTAAAAGATGTACAGATAAAGATAAAACCACTGTAAAACTAAATGAAAAACTCTCAGAAATAGACCGAACCCAAATAAATATCCAAAATATAAATACAACTTGGCAACAAATAAAATCCATCCTCGTCAATTCTACAGGGGAAAAATTCCAAATATACGATTAAATGGCAAAAAAAGACTGGATGACACCAGCTATTCTAAAGATGATAGACGAAAGGAGGAAATACAAAAATAAGGACACAATCGATTACAAACGATTAAATACAGAAATACGAAGGAAAATAAAAGAATCAAAAGAGAAACGGCTCGAAGAAAAATGTAAAGAAATAGAAGAATTAGAACATAGACATGATTACTTTAATATGTATAAGAAGGTGAAATAATTTTCATTCATCCACAAAAAAACAACATTGCCCACTGGTAAATAACAACGGAGAGTTAATTCATAACACCAAAGATAAAATAGAAGAATGGGAAAAATTTATACAACAGCTGTTCCGAGATGAAAGAATAGACATTACAATAAATAATGTTACTGAAAGCTCACCAATTCTAAAAGTCGAAGTGGAATATGCCATTAAACAATTAAAGACCAACAAAAGCCCTGAACCTGATGAAGTTTATCCTGAAATACTTAAATTGATCGAAAGTAATAACATTGATTTGTTAGTAATTTTGTTTAATACAATCTACGATACTGGGGAAATACCAGAGGAATGGTTAGAATCTATTTTTATTCCCTTTCCAAAACAAGCTAACTCCAGGCGATGCGCAGATTTTAGATTAACAAGTCTTATGAGCCAAGTGCTTAAAATTCTATTAAAAATACTTTACAATAGGGTATACAAAAGGTGTGAAAAAGAAGTTGGATACGATCAATTTGGATTCAGAGCCGGAATGGGGACCAGAGAGGCCTTGTTTTCACTACAAGTACTGCTGCAGAAGTGTTACGACCAACAAAAGGATGTCTTTCTATGTTTTGTAGACTTTGAAAAGGCATTTGATCGCGTAAACTATAATAAAATGTTAAATTCCTTGCAGAGCATCAACTTGGATAGTAAAGATCTCCGATTAATTAAGAACTTATATTGGAGGTAGAGTGCCAAGGTTAGGATCGACGATCATACATCTAGAAATATTAGTATAAATAAAGGAGTAAGGCAAGGATGCATACTATCCCCTATGCTGTTCAATCTTTACTCGGAACTACTCGGAACTACTATTCAAGCAAGCCTTGGAAAAACCTTTCCACAGGAATAAAAATTAATGGAGAACCAATATCTAGCATAAGATATGCAGATGACACTGTCCTACTGGCTGATACAGACACAAACTTACAGGGGTTATAGACCACCTTAAGGATGCTTGTCGAGAGTTTGGAATGAAGATCAACGAAAAAAAAAACAAAAGTAATGGTGATCCAAAGAAAACAGAATATCCCCTTACCTATAAAAATAAATGGAAATATTTTAGAACAGGTAAACCAATACAAATACCTTGGCTGTTGGAATAATTGCAAGCTGGACCCAGAACAAGAAATTAAAGCGAGAATTTCTCGAGCCAGGGATAGTTTCTTTAAGATGCGCGTTCTATTCTGCGATACACATATAAATATTAAATTGAGATTAAAACTTGTAAAATGTTTTATCTGGTCTGTTCTTCTTTACGGAGTCAAAACGTGGACTTTAAAAATAAAGAGCCTGAATAGAATCGAGGCATTTGAAATGTGGGTGTACCGTAGAATTTTAAAAATTCCTTGGACAGCACGAAAAACAAATGAAGAAGTACTAGCTAGACTCAATTTAGAAAAAGAACTATTAAGAACAGTCAAAAGAAGAAAAACCAGTTATTTAGGGCATTTGTTGCGCAACAAGAAATACTACATCCCTCAGTTGATAATAAAAGGCAAAATAGAAGGAAAGCGAGGAATTGGAAGAAAAAAATTGTCCTGGTTACGTAATATCAGAAACTGGACAGGACTTGGATTTGAGGAACTCTTAAGAGCAGCTGAAGATAGACAAGCGTTTGCCACCATAACCGCTAACCTCCATTGATGGAGACGGCACTTGAAGAAGAAGAGCTCGTAAAAATGTAAATTTATACAAAACTCAGAATTTCTTAATAAATAGCAGCAAAAATCAAAAATAATGAGTGGCTAGTTTTTAACAGAAATTATGAAGACCGGCAAAACAGCACACTAACTTAAACGCTCTAAGGGTAACCCCATATGAAAACCTGACAAGCCAAATAATGACAAAACTAAAAACTTAAAGCAGTACTAAGAGGCAGGCTTTTGATTAAAGAGAAGCTGCACATACCAATTTATTTTACTCATTATTTTTATGGAAGCAGGATGTTAAGAGAAAACTTAAAACTGCAGCCTTATTCATAAACCTAACAGTGACTTACGATACAGTTTGGAGATAATATATGGTACAGTTCCATGTAACTGCTCAAATAATTAATAATATGTTGAACGAATGGTGATGGAAATTGACATTTGCACACCAAGATACCTAAAGAACGATTTTCTTTAGACATCTATCCTAGACACTATTCTCTTTAGCTTGTACATCTCGGAAATGCCAGGAAGCAGATTGAGAACGATTGGATATTGGTCACAAATATTTCTTCTTCTAGGTCAAAATACGATAAAAATATTATAAGATTTACTCTTTATGAAATAGGGCAAAGTATTTAATGCGCAGTCGAATATCGCATTTCTCACACTGCGTACGTCGTACTGAGCAGTACCCTTTCCTGCGTACCGCTTTCGTTTTTTGTTAGGAACACGTAGGTATAATGAGATGGTTAATACCATCGAACCTAATGTTGTCAGAGATTCTGTTAAAAGATAGATTATTTCTACTTGTTGTTGGTCTACCAGGTCAAACGGAAAAGTTTTTGAATTTAGTAAGGTAAGTAGTGTCGCAATTTCCCGTTGAAAATTCAAATTAGTTGTCGGTATTCCTGGACATTTCTAGAGTATCCAAGAATTTTGCACTGCAGCATCAATTAACCATGTAAATAAAGACCTATACTATTTCTTACTACAAATACTTATGCGGTATCTTGTTAAATCCTTATCCATAATATCAGTGCCTCCCATAAACTTGTTATACATTCGAACAACATGTGATCCAGGCACTTAAACCATTTTTTTTTTCAGAATGTGAATATCGTTTTACTTGTTGAATAGGATGCACACCATATAAAGTTAATGCCATTGTTACGACGGCGTTATCCATCTATCTTTTCAACATAATACCATCTTCCTTGTCAATTTTTGAAATAAAATAACCTCTAGTCTGTTCGGACAAAGTTAGTCTGTATCGACAGGTGGAACATCTGGTGGTATTCTGTTCTCTCTTATTGTTCCTGTGACACCATACCGTTTTTATTTTAAATACACCATTAAATTGAATCCAGTAAAAAGGTTATCTACATAGATTTGGTAAGGCAGCTTTTGTTGTGGAAAAGTGTCTAATACTGTTTGCAAACTAACTTAATAGTCCCCATCTACAAAAAGTAGATGTTCAATTGAACAACTCAATAAGAATAATTGGCAAGTTATTCCAGACGTAATGAGTCCTAGTTCTTAGACTAGTTCTACGACAAATACTTTTTCGCACAAATGAATACAAAAAGATCATTAACAACGGTAACCTACCAATCCATCAAGACAAAGATGCTGCTAACTATAGTCAACTTCACTCCAGATGATTTTCAACAAAATCAAAGTCTTTATTTTCATAACTGCATGTACCCGAGAATAGGCTGCATATAAAATTAACAACCTGCCTTGTATTGTGGAAGTCTCATTTCCTCAATATAAGACGAGATCCAAACTTTCAACCACTAGGTTGAATATGAAACACTCTTATTAATTATAATTCGTCGAAGCAGGTACAATTCGATGTTGAAATAATTTTGTTTTGAAAATAACTAAGTTTAACTGAAAACTTGGCTATGTCTAGTGGTTATGTCTAATGCGAAGGAAAAGGGAAATGTATGCCAAGACGAGATATTATGGACTTTTACTTAGCGCAAAATTAGTGTTGCTACTGCAAATAACCGGCAATGTATGTAGATTTTTAAAAAGGAGAGAATAAACAATTCTGTAAGCCTTTTTTTGTGTAAATTCAAAACATAAATTCATAACATGTGATAACATTTGTTATCGACCAATAGGAAACCATTTAGTAAAAATAGAGCGATAAAAAATACAGGTGTATTACTCGAATTCTTCTTCTTAAAGTGCCCTCTCCTCAATGGAGGTTGGCTACTACAATTTTAAACTCTTCTCTATCTTCAGCTGTTCTTATTAGCTGTTCAAAATTTAGCCCTGTCCATTGTCGGATGTTTCTGAGCCACGATAGTCTTTTCCTTCCTAGGCCTCTCTTTCCCTCGATTTTTCCTTTCACTATAAGTTGGGCATATTGGTACTTATTATTTCTCAGTATGTGGCCTAGGTATGATGTTTTTCTAACTTTTACTGTGTTAAAAAGTTCTCTTTCCTTGCCTATTCTATGCACACTTCTTCGTTTGAGGTATGCGATGTCCATGAAATTTTGAGTATTCTCCGGTAGATCCACATTTCAAAGGCCTCCAATTTATTTACGGTTGATGTTTTAAGGGTCCACGTTTCAACTGCATATAGAAGAGTCGACCAGACGTAGCATTTTGATAAACGTAGTCGAATTTCGAGTTTTATTCGAGAATCACAAAGCAGTTTTTTTATTTTTTCGAAAGATTTTCTGGCCTGTTCTATTCTCGATCTTATTTCTTGATCAGGATTTAGGCTGCTATCGATCCAACATCCCAGGTACTTAAATCTATTGACCTGTTCTAAGATGTGCCCATTTATTGTGCAAGTTGAGGTACGTTTTGGTTTTTTCGGATTGACATCACTTTGTTTTTTTAATGTTTATTTTCATACCAAATTGCTCACAGGTCGAGTTGGTCTTGTCGATGAGTCGTTGTAGACCTGAGTCGGAATCCGCAATTAACACTGTATCATCGACGTATCTGATACTGTTGATATTTACGCCATTCACCTTGACTCCATCCTTGGAATCCTCCAATGCTTCTTTAAATAGAAACTCGGAGTAAAGATTAAACAGCAGAGGCGACAGAACACATCCTTGTCTAACTCCCCTCCTAATTTCTACTTCTGCGATGTGGAACCTTCGATCCTAACTCTGGCGTTTTGGTTCCAGTACAAGTTTTTTAAGAATTTGATGTCTTTTCCATCTAAACCGACTTCTTGCAAACGTTCTAATAGTAGGTCGTGTCTTACTCTATCAAATGCTTTTTCGAAGTCTATAAAGCATATAAATATATCTTCTGTTGGTCGTAGCATTTTTGGGCGAGAACTAGTAAACTGAACAGGGCTTCTCTCGTTCCCATGCCGGCTCTGAATCCAAACTGATCGTCTCCGATGATTGTTTCGCACTTTCTATAGATACGATTATGTACGATTTTTAGTAGGACTTTTACTGCATGACTCATAAGGCTTATCAGACGGAACTCATTGCAGTGTTGTGGGTTTGGCTTTTTTGGTAGTGGGATGAATATTGACTCCAGCCAATCTTGTTATATTTTACCTGTATCATAAATGGGATTGAATAAAAGGACACATATTTCGATATTTTCTTCGCTGATTAATTTGAACGTTTCTGGGTATATTCCGTCTGGACCTGGCTTTTATTTCTTTTAAGATGATTAATTGCATTTATGATTTCAGAATTGTTGGCCCTTCGTTGTTATTTTCCAATCTTGGTTCTTCTCGTATGTCGTGAAAAAGAATTTTAATATAGTTTTCCCCATTCTTTCAGTTTATCTTTCGTTGATTCTAGCAGTTTGTCATCCGTATTCAGCATGGTGTGAAAAGTCCTTCTCTTGGTAGTCGATGTAAACTCTTTAACCTTTTTATGTAAATTAAAAAAATCGTGCCTTTGTTGCAGTTCTGTTATTTCAACGCATTTTGTTTCCAGCCATTTCTCTTTTGCTTCGGTTATTTTTTTTTTCGAATTATTCTATTTAGTCTTTTGTATTCTCCGTCTTTGTCATTTTTTCCTTTAGATTCTCTTCGTTTGTTCATTAATTGTAAAATCTCTTCTGTCATCCATTCCTGTTTGTTATTTCTAGGTGTTACTTTTAGATGTTTTTCCGTTACATCGTTCATTTGTTCTTTAATAGTTTTCCACAGAACGTTATGTAATCGTACTCGCTAATTCTATTGTGGTCGACATTTCCTAAATTTTTGTTTAATTCTTTATTTACTATCTGATGTATGGTGTCGTTTTTCAATAATTGGATATCTAATAGTTGGTGTTGAGGTTTTTATTTCTTTATTAGTTTCCATCTTGCGCGAACTTTTGCAACAACAGGATTATGATCGGAATTGATGTCAGTTCCAGGATATGTTTTTGCACTGATGATTGCATTGTGATATCTTTTGTTGACCAATATGTAATCTATTTGGTTACGGATTACTCTGTTTTCATTGTGTTGTGGTGAAGTCCAAGTGCACAATTTGCGATGGTGTAATTTAAACCATGTAGTTGTCGCTACCATGTTGTGTTGTTGCAGAATTCGGTCATTCTCTCTCCCCGGCTCGAATTGGTTCTTTAAAAAAATACATTTTAACCTAGATAACTTACGTATAAATTAGCAATTTAAGTATTGTGTGAATAAAAAATTGTTTGTGTTGAAGCAAAGCGTCAGTGCCAATAGGTACATGTAAATAATCTTATCTTAGAAGAAGGAATCTTGAAGTAATAAATTTAATAGATTTATGAGGATGAAAATTTAGACATTTAAGACTCGATCTTTTTGTTTAGCGTACAACACATGATCTAAACAGAATCAGAAAGATCACGTAATGTAGCGTTTCTCAACCTTTTACTAGTTGCGACCCAATTTTTGGTTACATGAACCTTTTTCGGTGGTATCGAAATTTTTTTAAGGCACTTTTCACACACTTGAGTGCCATAAAAAACAATCAAACCTTATAAAGTATATTTATTTGTCAAATTTTTTTAACCACTCTCTCTGGATCCGCCCTTCACTGAACTTACAGTAAATCCTTAAAACCAAATAAATTTAAAAGACATTTGGAAACGCTTCATAGTGAGTGCATTAATCAACTCCGAGAATTCTTCGAGTTTAAAATTAAAAACACATGAAAAACAAAAATCATTTCAAAAAAAAACTTTGACTGTGAATTAAAAAGCTTTACTTGCCTCTTAGAAAACCTCCCATCAAGTAGAGCAGGATCAGCTACTCGGGAAGTTGCGTGAAAAGCTGTTTTCTATTCAGCTTGATGAGGCAACAGATAGCAATAAAGATGCCCATTTTATTGCCTACCTTCGATTTTGTGATGGCATATCATTGGTAGAAGAACTACTTTTTTGCAAACCAATAGAACTAAAAGCAACGTCGCTCTCATTATTTGCTATCTTAAACGATTATATAAATACAGCAAAAATAGAGTGGAAGAATTGCGTCGGAATATGCACAAATGACGCTCGTACAATGTCCGGAAAATTTCATAGTCTATAAGCGCTTGTGAAACAAAAGTCTCCAATGTATATATGGACACACTGTATGATCCACAGAGAAGCTCTGGCTTCCAAAGAAATGTCTCCTGGCCTGAATATTGTGCTAACAATGGTTGTAACAGTAGTTAATTACATAAAAATAAGACCTTTGAAAACCAGAATCTTTTCTGCACTTTGTAAAGACATGGGTGCATTACATTCAGCATTATTATTTTATTGTGAGGCAAGATGGCTATCACGTGGAAAATTTTTACAACGTGTTTTTGAATTAAGACATGAAATCGCTATTTTTCTAGAAGAAGAAAAGAGACCAGAAGCCGAGATGTTTCGAGATAGTTTATTTTTGATGAAATTGAGCTACTTGGTTGACATATTCGAGAAACTCAATATTTTGAACATTCAGCTTCAAGGAGCCAATACACATATATTGAATACGAGTGATAAAGTTATTGGTTTTTGTAAAAAATTGGAATTGTGGAGCAGAAATTTAAAGCAAAAAAACCTAGAAATGTTTGCCAATGTGGATCAAAGTATTAAAACTTACAAGGTTGAAGAACATGTGAAAGTTGTTTTTGTAACCATTGAAAATCATTTAGCGATGCTGACTAAAAATTTTAAAAGATATTTTTTTGCCGACGACAAATTAATACGTAGTTACGAGTGGGTTAGGAATCCATTCCAAATTACTCCGGAAGGGCTCTCTACTGCCGAAGAAGAAACCTTCATTGACTTCACGGCAAATGATGAAATCAAGAAACAGTTTAATAATAAATCCTCTTTGAATTTTGGGCAGGAGTAAATGATGAGTTTTCTGCACTGAAAACCAGAGCGTTCCGTATACTATTGCCGTTTTCAACATCCTACCTTTGCGAAACAGGATTTTCTGCGGTGGCTGCTTTGAAGACCAAATATAGATCGCAGCTAAATATAGAAAAAGAACTGAGAACGTCTATTTCTAATATTACACCTCGTTTCGATAAACTTTGCTCTACAAAACAAGCTCAAGGAAGTCACTGATTTATTATTAAACTTTTTCATAATTTAGTGTTCAGTGCTCTTTATAATTATACCTTTTATATCAGTGTTCATGTGTTTTTTATTTTTTATTTTGTAAGAATTTTGTTTTGCTTTGATTTTAGTAAATTAGTCAATGTTGCTGATGTTTTTTTCGAATAGGCTAACGCCCCCCGCAATAATAATACCCCGCACCCCTAGGGGGGCGCGCCCCACAGGTTGAGAATCAACTGACGTCATGAACAAATATAATAAACGACCATCCATACTCCATAACTGCGGACATGCCAAAATTAAGTCTCTTATTAGGAATTTACATATTTTACCTAATTAATGTACTAACGGAATTAGCGTATTTAAATTATCTCAGATTTTCTGTTCCTAGTAATAAAATTTGTAGTAATGTTCATTTAGTATAAAAATAATTGGTCGTCAAGAATCTTTTCCCGAATTACCATTACATGATTTTGTTTATTCTAGTTTTAATTTTAGATAATCGAGTTTGTCACGTTTTGATTAGACTTGTAAAAATAAAAAATCTACTTTCAAGGATAAAAATTTGTGTTTATTTATCTGCTTAAAACTTGAATTTTTGTTTCTCGCATTACGAAGAGACACACTGTACGCGCAGTAATACGTATCTACTTTTAATCCTCCGAAGAACAGTTTTAATTGATTCTTCTACTGTAAAAGGTTAGTATTAAAATATGTCTATTGCTTTTGCATCCTACACAGATAGCTCGGAAAACGTTAATGTGTCTGATTAAGAGATAAAAGATAAATTACTACTTTGTTTTATAACTATCGCTAGCTGTTTAATTAGTTAAAGATGCTAGGATGATGTTTATTGTGTAAATTAAAAAGACATGTATAGAAATATTTTTTAATTTTTCAAAGATTTGAATCGTCTTAGAAAAGATATTATTTTTCTTCTTCTTCAGGTTCAATCTCCGCTACGGAGGTTGGCAATCATCATAGCTATTTTAATTTTTGAGGCAGTAGCTCTAAATTGTTATTTTGAGCTGCATTCAAACCATTATCTCAGGTTCTTAAGCCATGAAATTCGTCTTCTTCCATGCTTCATCTGCCATCTTTCTTTCCTTGCATTATGAGTCGCAGGATGCCATACTTCTCGCCCCGCATCACATGACCGAGATACTGTAGCTTTTTTCTTTAATTGTAAGTTCAACTTCCTTCTTTTTAATTATTCTTCTCAGTGCTTAATTGTTCGTAACTCTATCTATCCAGGAAACCCCCATAATTCCTCTATAGGTCCATGATTGATCCATGATTCCTCTCCATAGTATAGTACACTGTATACGTAAGATTTTGTTAGGCGTACTTTAAGAGCTAATGTTAAATCTTTGCCACATAGGACCTTTTTCATTTTCATAAAATTAGAACGTGTTTTTTCGATTGTCACTTTGATTTCTGCAGTGTAGTTATTATTTTCGGTCATAAGTGTTCCAAGGCAAGTGTACTTGCCAGTGTATAGTATTATAGTTGATTTAAAAATTTTCATTAACTTCGTCTTTTTTAAATTGAGCAAGAGTCCGTACTCCCTACTACACATTACTATTTTACTTATAAGTCTTTCCAAGTCCTGTAAACTATCGGCTATTATTACTGTATCATCTGCCTATCTGATGTTGTTAACTAAGACGCCATTTACTCTTATGCCGACTGTTTCATCTTCCAGAGTTTCTCGAATTACCTCTTCAATATAAGTGTTAAATAATAGAGGTTATAGTATGCAGCCTTGCCTGACTTGTCTCTTTATTTCCATTTATTCAGATGTCTCTTTTTCAATTCGTATTATTGTCCGCTGATTGTAATAAAGGTTTGTTATTAGCCCTAAATCTCTTTTATTTCGGTTTTTATTTTTTAGAATTTCCATGAGTCGGTCATGTTTTACTTTATCAAAACGCTTTATTGTAGTCTATAAAACAGACGTAAAGAAAACGATTAACATCCAAACATATCTGTGTCAGCACATCAAAGGAGAATAATGCCTCTCTGGTACCCATACCATTGCGAAACCTATATTGTGTGTTACTAATATTCAGCTCCAGTTTAGAGTGAATTCTGGCGTGGATAATTTTCAACAGAATTTTCAAGGTATGTGACATTAAGCCAGAACATTAGATGTGACGTTAAGCAAGATGACATTAGAATACTGCGAGATCTAATTAAAGAAGACTATAACGACAAAGAAGAAGACGATTAAAGCGGCTTTAGAGCAGGTAGATCGTGTACCGACAACGTATTTTGTCTAAAACAAGTCATAGAGAAGAGATCTGCTAGACATCTGGAAACCCATCTTACATTTGTGGACCTACAAAAAGCATATGATACAGTCCCAGTATCGAGACTGTGGAAGGTATTAGAACAAACGAACATCAATCACAACTATATAGCTGCAATTAAAGAACTGTATGAAAATGCACAATCAAGAATTAAGATAGGTAAAAAACTCACAGATGCCTTCATAGTGAATAAGGGACTACGTCAGGGATGTCCTATCTCTTCTACACTATTCAAAATGTATGTAGCAGCGGCACTTAAGAACTGAAAAAGGAAAATACACGGAATGGTTATAGAGATAGCTGACAGATACCTGTTTACTCTTCAGTTTGCAGATGATCAGGTGACCAATGACAGTGACGACATGTAATATATGATTAGAAAGCTGATAGAAGATTATGAGGAATGGGGCTTGACAGTTAACGCAAATAAAACGAAATATCTATGTGTAGACTCTCAGAGCGAAAATTTGGAGTTGGACAACGGTCAAGACTTCTGCAATGTCAAGAACATGAATATTTATGTATTACATTCGACAATACCGGAACAGATGTGAAAGAGATAGAAAAACGAATAGTTACAGCTAAAAAGATAATAGGATGTCTGAATGGCATCTTGTGGAGCAAGGAGATAACAAAAAGGAGACAATTTAATATATACGAGACAATGGTTAAGAGCACCCTATTGTATGGAGCGGAAACATGGAGAATTCCAGACAGACAAAAAAAAAAGTTAGAGGCAGTCGAAATGGACGCGATAAGAAGATCTATGCGAGTCTCACGAAGAGAAAGAATGAGGAATGGCCATATAAAACAACGAATGGAATAGAAGGTACGATAATTCAGGATATCGAAAAGAAACAACTTACCTGGAACGGACTCGTAGAGCGAATGCAAAATACTAGATGGCCCAAAAAATACTAAACTGGACCCCAATAGGGAATAGAAAGCGAGGAAGACCCAAACTAGAGTGGCAGCAATCTATCAACGAAAGATTGCCACGATAGAAGAGGATGGAAGTTAGGTATCGGACAACGGAGAAGGACGTTCTAAACCGGCATATATATATATAATATATATATATATATATATATATATATATATATATATATATATATCCTGCAGTCACGCATTCTACAAGAGACGTGAGAGAGGTATTTTCACAGCTCGAGGAGAAAACAGGTAGTTTGGAGTAAATGAAGAAAAAAAGAAATACATGGTAGTAACCAAAAATCCAAGACCAAGAGTTAGGCACAACATCAGTATTATTGATCACAGCTTGGAAGTAATAAAGAAGTTTAAATTCCGGGGGCAATAATCACAGCTTACAATCACATAGAAAAAGAGGTCTCAGCAAGGATAGCTGCGGGAAATAGAGCAATATACTCCCTTTCAACATTATTAAGATCAAAGCTGCTAAAAGAAAATCTAAATTAACACTGAACAACACTGACAGGTCACGTGGTACGATCAGAGGATGACAGAGTATTAAAGACAGTGTTTTTTGAAAGACCAGATGGTAGAAAATTAGTAGGCCGACTGAGAAAAAGATGGAAGGGTGATGTTGAAGCCGATTTATCTAGAATTTATAGAAGGCGATATATAGATAGAGTGCGATAGTGGATGCAGAAAAGACTCACCCCGAGTTGTAAAGCCAGTGAAAAAGAAAAAGAAGAAGAAAAACTGACATTTAAAATCGCCGATTGCTTCAAGCATTGTTTTTGAGAAAACAGTTTATTCTACGTAAAAACTTGTAATAAACATTTTTGTTCAAAATTACCTCAGCTACATTTACACGGGTAGGTTCAAAATTACCTCAGCTACATTTAAAGGGTAGCGGGTAGGTACCCCTCTATGATCCCGATAGAGGGTAGACTTACTTCAGGGAGGTAGCGTCCCTGCCCACGCGAGCTCCTGGTTTTCCTCCATTCCCTAATTAGAGGAAACCAGGTCCAAACCCCAATATTATCCAACCCAAACCCCAAATTCCTTCCCTATATCCCCCCCACCTATTTCACCGAAGGATTACCGGTATAAGCAATCCTCCACTTACTGGTCAACGGCTTCGGGCGGATGAGCTGGTAAGTGACAGGGCACTCTTTTGTCCAGGGGTTGGGAAACTGACCCTAAAGGCGAAGGAACCTCAGTAGAGGTAAACGGCATAAGGATGTAGAAGGCCGAGGACAACCACTACATTAAAGATTCCGTTGAATAGTCCTAGTATAAAATCATATATGGTAATGCTCACAACTAAATACGATTCCGGAGTAAGTTCCCCAATCGGATCTCCGGGGGGGGGGGGGGGGGGGAGATAGTACCTATGAAAAAAAAAGCAGCAAAACCACAATTTTTAATTGCATTTGCACATGGAATGTGAAAACTATGGCAAGGAGTGAAAAAATATACAATGCCATTCAGGAAATGGAAAGAATGACCATTGACATAATGGGAATAAGTAAGATGGCCCGGAACAGAAAGCATTGACAAAAAAGATCACAGAATATTCTACTCAGGGTCTCTAGATGGAAAACTAGAGCATGGAGTTGGTGTGATAATAACGAGAAAAATTAGTAGATGTATTTTAAATTTTGTTCCAGTGTCCAGCAGAGTAATACTACTGCAAATAAGAGCCAATCCAGTGAATGTAAACATAATACAAATATACGCTCCCACTGCAGATAAAGACGACGAGGAAGTAGAGGCTCTCTACCAAAGCATAGAGGATATATTAAAACGAATACCTAAACATGAGGTCAGCATCATAATGGGGGATTTCAATGCAAAACTTGGGGCCGAACGGAAAACGTCTCTAATCGGACCTTTTGGGTTAGGACAAAGAAACGAAAGAGGTGACAGACTAGAAATATTCGCAGAAGATAACAAGAGTGGTTCTGAACACATTGTATAAACTACCACCGAGGAGATTGTATACATGGAAGGCACCAGCAGATAAACCCCATAACGTAATTAGAAACCAGATAGATTATATATTGGTAAATAGAAGATTCAGAAACAGTTTTAAACCTGTCAAAACATATCCAGGAGCGGACATTGAATCTGACCACATACCTTTAGTGGGAGTCATGGATGTGAGACTGAAGACAATAAAGAAAAAGTCTAGACCTAACTACGACATGACAGCCCTGCAACATCCGGAAGTTAAAAAGCAAGTGGGGGAATATATTAACAACCAAGTTAAACAACTAAAAGAAGAAAATAACATCCAACGAGAAATCAATCAATTCGAAGAAGTAATTAAGAAAACTAAACAAGATCTGCTAAAACCAAACAAAGAAACAAAGAAAAAATCGTGGATGACTCCAGAAATCCTTCATTTAATGGAACGCAGAAGGCTAATTAAAGAAAATAAAGATGAGTATAAAAAAATGCAGGCTTACATCAGAAGAAAAATAAGAGAAGCTAAAGAAAATGAAGCTGTAGAGAAATGTAAAGAAATAGAAAGACTACAAGCCAAGCATGACAATTTTAATGTACACAAAAAGGTAAAAGAAATAACGGGGACTTTTAAAAAGCGAACACAAATGAAACTCATAGACACCAATGGAAAATTAATCATTGACACCCAAGAGATGAAAGACAGATGGAGAATATATTTGGAGACACTTTTTCAAGACCAAAGAACGGATTATAGGCATCCATTTTCAGAGAGGATGACGGGCCCGGACATACTTAAATCCGAGGTAGAAGAAGCAATAAAACGGACGAAAAGCAGGAAAGCTGTAGGGCCTGATAATATCGAAGCTGAATTTTTAAAACTCTTGGAGGAAGAAGGAATAATTTGGATCACGGCTGTCTTCAATAAAATTTACAATACAGGAATCATCCCTGATAAATGGCTAGAATCAGAATTCATAGCGATACCTAAAAAACAGGGGGCTAAAAAGTGCGAAGAATATCGAACAATCAGCCTAATGAGCCACATGTTAAAACTGTTTCTTAGAGTCATCCATGGAAGAATTTATAAGAAGTGCGAGGAACAAATATCGGACAGACAGTTCGGCTTCATTAACGCAGTGGGTACCCGAGAGGCACTTTTCGGAGTACAGGTACTGATTCAAAGATGCAGGGACGTTAACTGCGACGTATACGCGTGCTTGATCGACTACGAAAAGGCATTTGACAGAGTTCAACATCAAAAGATGATAAACATTTTAAAAGAGGCAGACCTGGATGACAAAGACCTCAGAATAATTTCAGAACTCTACTGGAATCAGACCGCATAGATGAAAATTAACGGAGAAGAAACAGATCACATAAAAATACTACGTGGAGTTAGACAGGGATGTATCCTATCGCCGTTGATATTTAATATGTACTCAGAAAATTTTTAACGAGGCTCTTTACGGAATAGACGAAGGCATCCTTCTAAATGGTGAAAGAGTAAACAATGTTAGATATGCCGACGACACCATGGTGATAGCAGATAGTTTAGAAGGACTTCAGAGGCTAATGGACAGAATAAACGAGTACAGTCAACAGTACGGACTAAACATTAATACCCACAAAACAAAACAAATGATTATCAGCAAGGAGAATATAAACGGGGCTCATCTATACATTAATGGGACGCAGATAGAGCGAGTAAAACAGTATTGTTACCTGGGAACTATTATTAACGAACAGTGGAGCAATTTACAGGAAATAAAGTGCCGCATAGGAAAGGCAAGAACGGTCTTTAACAAAATGAGCGCCATCTTAAAAAGTCACAACATATCCCTTGATACAAAAATGAGACATTTGAGATGCTATGTTTTCTCTGTGTTGTTGTACGGGGCGGAGGCATGGACGCTTACAGACGCCACTATTAAAAAACTTGAAGCATTTGAGATGTGGCTTTATAGAAGAATGCTGAGAATATCATGGACAGCAAGGATCACGAACAAGGAAGTTCTAGGAAAAATGAAGAAGGAACCAGAGATTGTGTTTACGATCAAACGCATAAAATTGCAATATCTGGGACACGTTATGAGAAATCAGCACCGTTACTCCCTGCTACAGTCTATATTGCAAGGTAAAGTCAAAGGTAAGCGAGGACCCGGTAGAAGGAGAATATCTGGCTGCGGAATTTAAGAACATGGTTTAAGAAAACCTCAACGGAGCTGTTTCGAGCCGGACTCGAGCAAGCCCGAGGGTAAAAGTAGTAAACTTTTTTGCATCTTTTTTGGGGTCCTAGAATTGATATTATCGGCAAAATTCTCTGACGACAGAACTTTAAGCAAATAGTAAGTAATCATCATTTGACAATTATTATTATTCGTTAAAGTTATTTAGGGAAGTCAATAATAATTTTTAAATTTGAAGAAATGTTGTCCGGTTTCTTGTTACTAATATTAAGCAGCGTGAAGACTTCAGAAAATATTTACGAAGTCGATGTACTTACTTGATTTTGATAAACTTCGATACGCCCAAATGAGAAGTGATTTTATGGTATCTCTTTATCTTGTAAGTTTGAAAGAGTAGGAGGAATATAAGACGCTAAAGTGTGCCGAACTGACCTCTCTATGAAATTCGCAAATGTTGCAATCGTTCAGGCACTAATATCTTGTGTTGTGATTGTTTAAATGGATATTTTGATGGTTCCGGTATGTATTTTATATTGTTTAAATAATTTTGAGAAGGTTTTATACTTAATTTATTCATAACTGTTTGAATATAACTCTTTAAGGTTAACGGATTTTGCTATTATTGTAAAGTTATATTTCTAAGACACAACTTAAAAAATATATAACTTTTGTCAAAAAAAATTTAAATACGTTTTCAGTGATTATAATTGGACTCAAAAAAATGAAATATATTTTCATTTTAATAGCTAGAATGGAAATTTTTTTTCTAAAATAATTATTTAATAAACTTTTAGCTGGTCTTGAAGCACTAAGATTAACAGAAGTATACAGGTTGGTCTTTCAGAAATTGTACAAAACAATATTATTGATTATTTCCTGAGAATAATAATATACGTTTTATTCAAATCAACAGTTATTACATTAATACAATTTCAGTTTACTTACAATAAAATAAACGTAAAAAAAGTTATAAAAGCATAAACATGCCTGTTGACTTATCTGTCTAATAATTGACAGGTTTATATTTATTGTTTTTTTTTAGAAATCATTATTTTATTTTTACAGTTTCTAATCTAATTTATATATAATTTTTATCTAGTATAATTCAAATTTATTAAATTGTTACAAAACTCTCTTTTTCTTGTCTCTCTCCCTTACTCCTTTCTCCAAAAATTATTTATACAATAAAAATTTTTTGATATTTTTATAATTTATGAGCAATTGATTGTATATTATTGGAGCAAAATACTTAATTAAGCGTGGCTTGATTGTTTTTAAAGTGTGAAGACATTTGACATTTAATATTCTTTTTGTTTTCTAATTTGACACTTCTACTTTAAGATGATTTTTACCTTTATAAATATTTTTTGTTCAAACGTCAAATAATGACGACATTACTTATCTAACTTGATCCTGTCAAAGTTTGATGTCTCCGCCGGCAGCAGTTTTTTTTCTCATTTCTTTACGGCGTACGGAGGGAAAAATGTTGTCATGGCAACAATATGAAACATGTCACAAAGCAACAATACAAATGTCATTAACAACAATTAAACATCATTTTTATTTATAGTAATTTATAGTAAAAGTACAATAATTGTACTTTTAATGTTACTATAAATTAATTAGTTAATGAGGCATTTTCAAAATTGAAACCGTGCAAAAATGTTCCTGACTCTTGATACGCATTGGTAATTGTTGATGATACTGATGGTCGAGAACAACTTTCACCAATCATTCCGATATTGGCAAATCATGAGGGTTTAACAATTTTTTGAGCATTATCGTTCTTATTTCTTATTGAATCCTCTACATATCCTTCGGCAACCGTGCTTGATTTCCAGCCCCCATGTCGTTTGGGGCATTCTAGATTTCCGCCTCCATCAATTAAAAGTGTTGCTGAAGTTCGTCACAAAGAGTAACCCGTGTATTCTTAAATTTAAATAACTAGCTACTTTTTGGGCTACTGCGGCTGATCGAATGTATTCCCATGAAGCTTCGGTAACACTTTCCATTTTGGTACCTGATAAAAAATCGGTTTTCTGTGAAATTTTCAGGCCGCAGTGATGCATACTTTTTATACAGTTTAATGTAGTTTTGACCAATTATCGTAAAAGATCTAATTTGTCGTGTTTTACTATCTGGGATTTTGATAATTATTACATTTTCTTTATCCTAAATGTCCACAGTCTTCATTTTTACCATTTCGTCGCATCGACAGACGCCGGTAACCCCAATTAACAAAACAATCTGAATATTTTTATAATTTAGTAGAGTATACTACATGCTTTGCAATATAATTTTTTTACCTTTAATCCTAAATAGAACTTATCTGGCGCGTCAAACAAAAATTTATCAAACTCGTCTTTAGTGAAAACATTAGACATCTTTGCAGTATATCCTTCGCTTGTTTTTTTTTCAGAAAGGCACGTAACTTTAAAAATTTGCTTATATCCACATTTTTTCTAATAACTAACTCGGATTTTATCATAGAGTATCGTAACCACATTGTAGAAGATTTCCATTTATTTTCATTTTCCATTATATTAAAATATGCCAGTAAAACGTCTTCGGTAACTTGCCGTACACCTCTGGTATCGCACCACTCTTGGAAGTGCTTGTACGCTAACCGATACTTTATTCCGGACTTGGAGGGCCCCAAACGTGCTACTGCATCATTAGCCGCGGACTCAATTTCGTTTTAGGTTTTCCATTTTCGCACTAAATTTGCGCTTGCGGTTGCAACAACAATAATCTGTCTCTACTCTAATAATTGCAAACAACTGTCAAACAACTGTAACCAGGGAGACGTAAATCCCACCGACGACTTAATTATTTTCATTTCTAAAATCTAGATGACTTTGATAGCTGTTGTCACAGTTAATTTCGAGTAAAAATAGCGTATGAATTGTACTATTTATGGTTGAAAATTGCTACGTTTGAAGAAAAAATAGTATACTTTATTCGGCAAAAAAGCAACTTTTCTTGACTTGCCCTCTATTACGCGCCGAACGAAGTGAGGCGCGTAATATCGGGCGCTTCAAGAAAAGTCATGCTTCTCCGCCATATAAAGTAATATACTATTAAGTAGCTTTAAGCAGTACAATTGCCGAACATCAAATTGAATTTCACGAAAAGTTAGTCTGAGGGATATGTTTTTCGTTTTCCATATATTAGTTTAAGAAACCATTTCTGAGTATTTGAAGAGTCACCAGATGGCAATTAACTACTTCACCCCCTCCTGAAATCCTATATACAAGATAAGATTGTACTATATATATATATATATATATATATATATATATATATATATATATATATATACATATATATATGTAAAGCATTTTTAGCTCTTCAACATCGCGGATAAGCTACATTAAGATAAACAGGAATAAAGCGGAGATGCGCTGTCCTGAGTTTTCACATACAATTAGGAAACCATGTTGGGGTTCAATTACCCAGGACCTCCACATGAAGAGCACTTGGCTGATTGTTGTGCCTCTATAGCGACTCAGATTGCTATAGGGGGGAAAGGGATGGTCTAGAGCATTGGAGCACGGTGAGGTGATTCCTGTTTTTTAAACTCGAATTAAAACACCTTGCTCCAATGAATTGTTACACCCGTTCGTACTACCTGGGTGAACATTTCTCATAGGCTGGGTTCAATCAAATTGCTTGCTTGCTCTTCAACGTCCAAAAACTTTAAATAGCGGAATTTTGGTAGCAGTGCTCGTATTTTTCTTATAATATTTTTTATTTATAAGTCCCTTTAAGGTGTCTTCATATTTTTATTATATGGAGCTGAGACTTGAACATTAAAAAAATGCAATTTAAAAAGAATCGAGGTTTGCGAACTCTGGTTATACCGCACAGTATTAAAAATATCATGGACTGATAGAATTACAAATAAAGAAGTACTGGAGAGGGTTCGTAAAGAAATAGAACTAATCACCACTATACAAACCAAAAAACTGGAATACCTAGGCCACGTGATGAAAGATCCAAAATATGAAATTTTAAGACTCATAATACAGGGACCATTCAATGAAAAAGATCTGTTGGCCGAAGGCAGAACTCATGGTTAAAGAATCTACGTGATTGGTATCAATGCAGATCGATTGATTTGTTTAGAGCAGCAAGTTCTAAAATAAAAATAGCCATTATGATTGCCAACCTCCATAGGGAGACGGCACTCTAAAAAGAAGAAGGTGCCCGTCAATTAAAACTCCTAAATAGTTTGTGTACTCTGCTTTAAATATTTGTTGTTTTTTTAATTACTTTTAATGAATTAAAAGTAGACAGAGAATTTTTATATATTACAAAAGGTAAATATATAGTTTTTTGTTATAATTTAATTTGAGTTTGTTTATTTGCAACGCTGTTTTTATAAATTTGAAGTCTTGTTCTGCTATAATTTTAAGATCTTCCCAATTATTGGCCTTATAAAAAATTGCGATACCATCAGCAAAATTAATTATGTTTCCAACAGTTTATAGTTTGAGCATGTCATTAACATAGAGTGTAAAAAGTAGAGGGCTGAAACGGTCCCTTGCGGTACTCCATAATTATTTACTTTAGGATCACTTTTGACACCATCAATTTCTACACATTGTTTTCTGTCAGTTAAGTAACTTTTTAGTAATATCAAAATCTGTACTCTCAGACCATACTTCTCAAGTTTTTTCAATAAGATCTCGTGAGATATCGTGTCAAACGCCTTAGATAGATCGACGAATATGCATAAACTACGTTTACCAGACTCAAAAGCTTCTGATATTTGTGATGTTAGTTTAAAAATAGCATCTTGTTTCAATTTTCTTTTCTAAAACCGTATTGGCAATCCGATATTATACTAAACCTATCCAAGAACCTTACTAATCTATTTTTTAAAATTTTTTCAAATATTTGAGAAAAATAGATAACTGGTCTGTAGTTAATCACGTCTATGTGTTTTAAAGATTGTTTTGTATTTACCACTTCTTTTTTGTCAACGAGATACAAGTACATGCTGCTTTCTATCATGGCCATTACAAATGGGTATTTTTTATGCATACCTTTGCCTAATGTACTGTAATGTGTATTTAATTCATTTGCATTTTCTTTTCTATCAGTTATTGTTTCTCTTGTTTTGGTTTAACCGATTTAATTTTTGTATTTCCTTTTATTTTTTCGCAAATTGAATTAATTACATTCCACAGTAATGAAGAAGAGGTTTTTTTTTCAATTCGTTGCTTTGTATCATTTCTTTTTGTCGTTTTAAACTAAGTCTTAATTTATTTGTCCAATCTGCATATCGTTGTTTTTTTAGTTATCTGAGGAATCTTGAATTAGCTGATCAGACAATCTATGTTTTTCATGTACATACTTTAAAAGTCCCTCTGTCATCCAATCTTTTTTAAAAGCGGTTTTTAGATAATTTTTCTAAATAATTGTATTTCTAAAATGCGTTAGGCTTTTACGGCCATCGTCTAACCTGTTACGCTGTTTGTTCTAGCTGTTAGTCTTCTGAGATTAGTTTTCGACGTTTTGCCAACACTTGGGGTTGGCATCTTCTGATGTTACTGCTTCGCTTCTAACTTCGCTTGGTCACTTTCAGCTTACAAGCGAAGCAGTAACAGTCTTAGTCTTTCTATAGACGCACTATATTTTTTTTTTTATTTCGATTACTTTGAACGAGTACAAGAAACCAATTCGCTAAGGATTTTTGCTTAGTTGCGAAGATATGATGTGGAATGCAAATTTTAGATTCCCTATGTCTCTAATAACATCTTTATCAACGTCTCTTTTGCCTTGCAATTCTTAGAAGGTACAAATTAAAGTAAAAATCTGAATTTGGTTTAGAGAATTAGTTTACGGATCTTAATATCAGATTGTCGCTATTTGCGTCCATTCGAAGCCATTTTAGAGTTGCTTACTAAGACAGAAGAGATTTATTTTCATGTTCAGAGCGACTATGAATTGCCGTTCTGACGTGGCCTAGTAGGCCAAAATGCGTATAACCGGCTACTTAGACGCTATACGTGGAATTAAATCTTAACTGTCTTTTCCTTGTTAATTTGGTTCAAGTTCACTCGTAACTTTTATTGGTTGTAATTCGTTTCGTTATTACACTATTTTATTTTCTAGCCTTCTAATGCGATAAATTATCCTAAGGAACCAATCAGTAATTGGCAGTTTTTGTTTTAAAAATGAAATATGTTGAGTATTTAATATGAAACAGTGCATACAACTTTTTGTTTTCGAAAATTTATAGGGTGGCCACTTTTTTTGCGGGTCAGTATATATATATATATATATATATATATATATATATATATATATATATATATATATATATATATAGTGAAAAGGGGAGATGATGTCAATAATCATTGACGAAAGCTTAGACCTTTAATTAAAAGCACATCGAACGAAGCACCCTAGTTTTATTTTGCTTCCTCAGTTATAAGGGTACTTCCCAGTATTATCTCCTTTTCACTACATAGTACTCGTACCCGTTATCATCCTTTTGGTTATATAATATATATATATATATATATATATATATATATTATAATATATATATATATAACGTATATAATAATCATAATGATACATACTTATAAGATTTCATTTGTGATGATTCCTAAATGTATGCACATCAAATTGGCCAGATTATCGACCTCTGGTGTTTGAATATTCATTTTATCTTGTGATTAATAAAAAAATCTCTCGCCCACTCTAAATTAAATTACCTAATCAATATAAAATTTTCATATATGTTAATATTCCGTTATTTATACGTATAATATGATGTTTATAAAATTGTTTACTTTAAAAGAAATATAATAATAATAATATAAAATGTATAGAAAATTTGTTGATGTATGCTGCCGAAACCCTTAGCATGACAAAAAACATAAGGAAGACCTTAGAATACTAGAAAGGAAAATACTAAGAGCAATATTAGGACCAATAAAAATGAATGAAAACCAATATAGACAAAGAACGAATCATGAACTACTAAACGAAATTAAAGAGGATATAGTTTGTAAAATAAAACGGCAAAGGGCAAAAATGGCTAGGACATATATGGAGATCAGGACCATCTACGACAATATTCTTAATATTGGAATGGACCACCAGCTGGTAAACGAAGACGTGGAAGACCAAGATCTACATGGCTACAAGAAGTAACAAACGATCTCTACAGGGCGGGCGTACGACAATGGAGAGAAAAAACCAGAGATAGGAAACAGTGGAGAAAAATAACAAGAAAAAATTAAATAAAGAAAATAAGGACTGATCTACCTCGTAAAATAGTTCTAGAGAGCTTAAGCGGCGTGTAACCCGTAGGAGTGTTTAGCCACAATATATATATATATATATATATATATATATATATATATATATATTATATATATATATGTGGAGAAATATAGAGAAAATCTTGTTGTTCCATTATTTGTCATGTGTATTAGGATTGATATTAGGAATATAGTTTTAAATTGTGTAAATTATTGATTAGAACAAACATTCAATAAGAAAAACTTTATTAATAAAAATTAGTTTTGTAAAAATATAAAATTGAGAATACGTTAAGGAAGAGAATTATAAATAAAATATTTACAGCGTTGAGACACTGCTAAAATCTAAGAGTGTAGATTTTTTTCGAATCCTGAGTAAACTTATAAGTATTTTTGAAAAATTTAAACGCAGAATGAAAGATTATATTATTACCGAAGATAGAAAGTCCCTAAAATTTTTTAAAATGTTTATATTAGTAAGTTACAGGGGTGAAAAAAAAAGAAAATTAAGTGTAATTTTTAATTTCAAATATCTCATTCAAAAGAAACTTTTGGTTTATTCTCAGACTTTTTTAGAGATATTTATTAGTTTTCTAGCCTTACACCTAACGGTAGAAAGGCTTAGGACCAAGTAAGTAAGTAAGTATTAGTTTTCCTCAGATTCGAAAACAATTGAATGCATTTAAAAATTATTGGTGCGAAAATTTGCGCCTATGCTCTTAAACAACATATTTGAAATAAATAAATGGATAAAGGGATTTAAAAAGTTGAATAATAGCTACTAAAAACCGACAGGTATTAATTCTCTCAGTGGTTGACATGGAATTGGCAGTTTCTTGGATTTACCAAATAAAATAAAAAATGATAAACATACTTAAACAAGGAGATAAAAGTTTTCTAATAAAAAAAGTATAACAAATAACCTAACTAAGATTAAATTAAAAAATAATTAGGCAAAGGAAACAAGTCAAGTTTCAACAAATATGAGAAACTCAGTATACTACCTTTTAGATTGCTTCGTGTCCATGTATCCATACAAAGGGAATGGGACATATATGTAAAAATTAATGTTGAATGGTGGGGTAAATAAATCCCATCAGCAAAGAAACAAACTTATATTGAAAAAAAAACACATACATTACACAAAAAAAACATTACTTCTTAAGAATAAAGTGGTAAAAAACAAATTTTGCATAGAGGCATATTGCACGCTATACAAATAGTCGTAGTCTGAGTTTTTAATTTATTTTTTAAACGTTCAAAGCACCTTCTCCTAGTAGGTATTTGTTGTGGCAAATGGTCACTAACGTTGATAATCAGTTTCTGTTGTTTAGATATTCTTCCAGAACGATCATTTATTCGTCTTTTTTTATTTGATTTCGATAATTTTCTTTCAGTTAGCTGTTCTGCTAGTGGCTCCAGAAAACTTAAAAATGAAAAATTTTGTATCATCTGGTTGTATAGTTCTTTTATGTAGATCCTTGTAATAATCCAAGAATTTACAATAGCGCACATAACTAATCTATAAAAGACTTTTTTAGAATTTCGGTCCATATCATATGTACTAACGTTTTGGTCATTGGGATGTACATCTTCTATTAAATTATTGCAAAAAATAATTTCCTCTGGACGAGTAAACACAGTTTTTCTTCAGTTTTCAGCTTTCTGTTAATAATTATCATAGCTGTACTGTGACAATTGGACATCAGCATCACTTCTTTCGTATATTTCCATTTAGTCGCTAAAATTCCTTCAGATAAAACTAAAAACCTCATATCACCCCATAAAATTTTGTTATTTTCAAATTTGGCTACGTTTAACCCGATTGGCCATATAGATTTCCCAACATGGAAAATTTAGGGTGTTTAGTAGGTTCAACAAAGTGAAAAATCTATCAAAGCATAGACAACATCTGGTGACTGTCTGGTGTTGGCTAGAGTTTCAACATTTCATTCTCCTAGAGTTCCAGTAGTTGGCGTGAATTTTTTTCCCAAGTAAACATTGAAATCGTCTATATATCCAGTAAAAGAATCACTTCGATGCCACATTTTTGAAGTTATACTTCTATACACATGGTCGGCGTTAGAAAATTTGCATGGGAGTGAATCTGTGAAACCATTACATATGTAAGATAATAAGTAAGAGATAGACAGAAAATATATTTTCTCTCTCTTCTTCTCTCGAGAATAAAACTGTTTATATATATATATATATATATATATATATATATATATATATAATATTAAATATATATATATATATATATATATATATATATATATATATATATATATATATAATATAATGTGTATTAATATTATTATTTATGTGATATGTTTTGTATTATTTATTTAACGTTTATAATTATTTTAGGCTTTTGTATTTCAAAATAATCACTGTTTGACCGAGAACTGTCAATTTTAAAATCCATTAGTGTCATGTCTAATTGGCAAATCCTTTACGTGTTTGGTCGATATGTTGGTGTTTGTGAGTTCGAATCCCAATATGAATTTCCTTTGTTATTTTTGAAATATTTAAAAACCTCACGTTAATCTTATTAAATATATTATACGCAAAAATGCTAAATTTTAAAATAAAATGAAAATTAACCATATAATCCGAGTTGTTGGTTTTTTATTTTTATCTTCGTAAAGTAAGTTATGCATATTGGCAGTTTTAAATACTTATGAATATTGCATTTTAATTTATATCGTATTATTATATTGAATTATGTTGCAGTGTATTTATTGTATTGTAATTTTTATATTAATATCCAAATAAACAATGAATTTTACTGCAGACTATATGTAAAAAAATTATTTTGCATTCAACTCCTTTTATACATATATGAAAATAAAAATATATATTTTCATTAAAATATTGATACAATCCTTCATTTACTATACTCCTATTACAGGTCAAGTGTTTATATACAGCAAACAATGCACCATATACCTATATAACTAATTCTTTTTCTCTTTCTGCTCTCTCTTACCTATAGCATTACATATGTAATGATTGTGCAGATTGACTCCCATATAAATTAGTAACGGCGAACGAGTGTATAGAGGTATAACTTCTACCGACAATCCCACTGGACTGCCACACCCGTTTTATACTTTTTTTAGTGGCTTCATAGAAAGATACTGCTTTAGGGCAGATCTTCCTTTGAACTTTTATTCATTGATTCGTCAATGGACTGATGGGAACTTTTAGTCCGCACTTTTACAAAAGTTTGTTTCAAACAAGAAACCACTTCATGAATGTATTCAAAAGTAATTAGTTTTGTGACTAGTAGTGTGAGATAGATGGTACTTTATTATAACACATAACCGCTGTACAACCAATTACTGTCATCATTTCGTACATATCTGTTTTTTTTTGGTGTTTAATTTTATATTTTTGTTTTTGGAAGTACTGCTATTCTTTAGTTTATACAGGAAGCAATAAGCATTAATAAACCGCACAGAGATAATTTTAGAAGAAAATCAACAGGACGAGAACCTTTCAGACACATCTTTAGATATTTTCGCGTTATCAGAACTTTCTTACTAGCTAATGAGTAAGAAATGTCTAAAAATACGGACGTGTTTAAATAACATGGGCTTTGGGTACAAACAGATGCCAGCAGATTTTATAAAATCCGCTGGGACATATATATCCCCACAGTATTGAAATCGTTAAAACAAGTTTAAATTAACTGTACTTCTTAAATATCAGTGTATCTAATATAATTTGTATGATTTCAGTTTATATTGCTTCAAACACTTTTATATGTATTATGGATTGAGGCATCTCCTCTTTTACCACAAAACAAAGACAGCATTGTCCTGGACTATTCAAACTACAATACCTTTCAACCTAATGGTCAAGGTACTTACTCTTTTGGATACGAAATAGAAGATCCAGATACACAAAATATTCAGTTCAGAGATGAAGAAAGGAAAGCAGATGGTACAATAATTGGAAGCTATGGTTGGGTAAAACCTGATGGAAATATTATCATGGTTAGGTACATCGCAGATCAAAAGGGATTCAGGTAAATCAAATTTTGTATTAGCCTGGTTAAAAATTATACCCGAGTAGATATTAAATAAAAACGGTGATAGAATCCATCCCTCTCTGATAGCTCTTTAAATGTAACATTCGTCGGTTAATCTACCACCGACTCGTACAACTGTTTTCTCCTTCAAATATAAGTTTTCCATGATTCGCAGGTCTCTACCATCATTATTCTTGGTTCTTGATGTGTTCAAAAACATCATCATCATCATTTTGGCTTTACAACCCTGTGTGGGTTCCTAGCCTCCCCAATAATTCTCTTCCAGTCGTCCCTATCCATGTTCCTCCGCCAAGCACGTATTTCCATATTTCTCATATCTTGGTCTATGTTATCTAGGAATCTTGTGCTGGGTCTTCCTCTTCTTCTTTAACCAATAGGTCTATCAAGGAGCGTTTTTTTAGCTGGGTCGGTTTGCTCCATTCGCATTATATGGCCTAACCACCTCAGACGTCCTATCTTAATGTGTTTTATGATATCTGGTTCCTGGTATATTCTATAGAGTTCCAAGTTGTATATAGATTCGCCTCAGTATTTTTCTTTCGAAACATCCTAACATGATTTCATTGCTTTTTGTTCAGGTTTCTGAACCATATGTTAGGACTGGGCGTATTATTGTTTTGTAGAGTTTTACTTTTGTATTTCTTGATATAACTGTAGATTTAAAAAGGAGATTAAGGCCAAAATAGCATCTATTAGCCGTGCCAATTCTGCGGTTTATCTCTTCGGTAGTGTCATTTTCAGTACTGACGAGCGTTCCCAGGTATACAAATTCATTAACTCCTTCGATGACGTCGTTTTCTATAACAAGTGGCCGTCGTATTTGTGGTTGCGGACCTATTTTCATGTATTTCGTTTTATTATTGTTTATTATTAAACCCATTTTTTAGCCGCTTCCTTTAGTGCTACATACGCCTCTCGTGCTGCGTTTTCCGTTCTCCCAACAATATTGATATCATCGGCATATGCTAGGATTTGCACAGATTTGATATATATTGAACCAATAGTTGTGATTTGTGACATACGTATTACTTTTTCCAGAGCTAGATTAAATAGTATACAGGAGAGTGGGTCTTCCTGACGTAGACCGTTATTTGTATTAAAAGGTTCAGAGAGATCCCCCTGGATTCGTACTCTGCATTCAACTTTTTCAACGGTTAGTTTGGTTAGACTTACCAACTGATTTGGTACTCCCAGGTCTATCATTGCTCCAAACAATTCTATACAGAGTTGTAGGCTGCCTTGTAGTCTATAAATATGTGGTGCGTGTCTACACCGTATTCCAGCATTTTCTCTAGAATTTGTCTTAGGGTTGAAATCTGATGAATTGGTTCAAAAACATTTCATGGTGTAATTCAAGGCTTGTTCGTATTCGATGAAAGCCACATAAATATCTTAACGTTAGTAGCGGCAATTTGGAGTACCTACATTTCATCCAAAAAGTGTATCACGGATACCAAACGCATTTCTAAGTCCAAATTGGGTTTCATCTAGGTCTCTGTTACAATAACGTCTTATTCATCAATTTTTCTATTCATTTATGAATAATGCGATGAAAAATGTTCAATGTGTGGCTTATCAGACTGATTATTCTGGATTTAAAAACGGAATTAAACCGTGCCTCAGGTGTTTCACCCGTAATATACAGGACATTAAAAAGCTTAACGAGAGCACTGATGTATTCCTCTTGTATCATTGTTAAAAGTTCAGCTGGGATGTTGTCTGGTCCAATTGATTTCTTACATGAATAACTTCAGATTTTAAAATTTTATATTTTTCTTGAATAATATTGCTCTGTATGTTTGGCCTTTAATCTTGGAACAGTTCAGTTATATAGTTACTCTATGTTTCAAGTATCTTTTGTTCACCAATAATAACTTTTTCTGCAGTATATACTAGAACATTAGTTTTTTTCTTATTATATAGACCACCAGCTTAACAATCTTTCATGTCCATCTTAAAGGTATTATGTTTGTTTTCTAATTGTTCCATTTCTAAACTAAAAGTAAGTTTACTCTGGTACCTGAGCATGCTGGTATTAAAGGGAAGAAAAATGATGACCTACTTGCTGGAAGAGTGACAAAAGAAACAGTCATGGCTCAGAACCTGTCGTTAAGAATAGCAAAAAGCACACCCAAAAGAACGATATCAGACTACGTAGAGCAGATAAAACATAGTACTGGTAAAAAGAGATAGATCCTAAACATTCGAATGCTTCTATAAATAAACCTTGTAAGAAGAGATCCAATGATGTACTAAATTTTAATAGGAATGATCTACGAACTATTGTAGATTTCGATTCTCATATGAGTATCATCGGACTGAGAGAAAGTGCAGATTTCAGATTTTGTCAGGTCAAGACGAGACAGCGGAACAGTTTCTGTGCAACTGCCCGAGGTTGGATAGTATAAGGCTGAATACATTTTGTTTATGATGATATTTAGACTAAGTTGAAAATCATATTTTACAGACAGAATGTCAGAGCATTTTTAGTAATAGTAGTCAATATGCTAATACTTCTTTTAATGATACCTATTAAGATATGATTTAAATAAATTTAACATAGTATTACACGCGTTAAGCTATTAGCTACCTTCTTCAATATTTAGTTTTAGTCCACTACAAAAATTTTTATATAATAACTTAATTAACTACCTCATTTTGATCTAGCACTTCTTTTTAAACTAATCTTAGATGTTTCATAATCGCTATTACTTATTTTAAGGGCAAGCGTCGAGGGATCTGAAGGTGAATCTACACGTTATGGTGAAGTAGAACCAAACGATCTTGACTTTTCAAAAGAAAATCCTGTTTTGGAGCATGCTATAGAATCTCTAAAATATATGAATCGTCCAAGTATTCACGAGAAACACTTAAGACCAATAGACCAGAAATTTAGCTTTCAGGAAATTGACACTCACAATGGCGAGGATTCACATGACGGAGAGGTCTTACTACGGAAAGGATATATAGAAGATTATATTGAGCCTAAAAGAACATTCCTTTTCTATTAACACGTAATATTTAATACGACATTGTTGTAATTAGTTTCAAATTATACTAGTTGTATATAATATGTTAAAGATTTAAACTCTGCTTTTAATTTATTTTGTGCCTTTATATAATTTTTTTTAATTAAATTATTTAAAACACTTCAATTTTTTTGTTTATATAGACATAATTCACTCATTTTAGAAAAATATAAGGAAAATAATAAATGCTGCCCACTTTATACAAATATATGCTGCAAAATACAGTACCTATGGTTTTCTATAAGAATGATACAGCAATAATAGCTGGATTAGGTTATAATCCGGTTAATTTAAATATAAAAATAGTGATCAAATAGTTCCCACGCACTTTCCGAGTTCAACAATTCTGAATGATGCAGATAGGCAAACCAACATAGACCAAACGGTGACTAGCCGAAGGTCTACCGATTGGAAAATAGCCACAGCAATCACAAAACGTAACAGAATTAGATGGGCTATAAATAAGTTTCGGCTATATGTCTCCAAGGACAGATGGCATATAACCAATACTGTTGCATATGGGAATAGTGGTTTTAATACTACACCTATGCAAGCTTCTCAAAGCCAGTTTAGCATGGGGGATCGTACCGGAAAGATGGCAAAAGGTTAAAGTCATATACTTGCCTAAAGTGGGTAAAGTATTAGACCTAAATACCAAAGTCATAGACCGATAAGCTTATCTTATTTTCTATTAAAAACGCAGCAAAGGCTTTTTGATGGGTACATTAGAGGCAAAGTGCTAAAAGATAATCCTCTAAGCAATCGTCAATATGCATACCAACCTGGTAAATCAGCGTTGGATGATCTAAATAGGCTTATTCTATAGTCAATGGAAGACAAAGGAAAAGCATGGCCGCTTTTTTAGATATAGAAGGTGCATTTAATAATGTTACTATCAGTTCTTTAATAAGAGATATGAGTAGACGAGGCACACCTGCGGTAATATAAGGGCATCCCTAGAGAATACTCTGGGTAAAGCAACTGTCGTTGCAAAAGTAAGTGGAGGCTGTCTACAGAGAGGAGTTCTGTCGGATCTACTTTGAACAACCTTGGTAGATGGTCTCTTAAGAAATTTGTCCACAGGCTTTTATATTTAGGATGGGCTGACGATAAAGCAATCGTTGTCAGGGGCAGGTTTGCTCAGGTGGTGTCTAAGAGAATGCAAGCAGCCCTAAATATAGTTGACGACTGGTTTAAATAACAGAGATTGATGTTAATGTACAAAGAAAACACATATTGTCAACTTCACCAAAAAAAAGAAACACCATTACAAGACCTTAAACCACCGGTGGTGGGAGGAGCAAAGATGTCATTTGCCAAAGAAACAAAATACCTTTGAGAATATTTTGATCATAGGCTTACATATAATACTCAAGGGTTATTAAACCTACGATAACCTATGGTCCGGTGACGTGCTAGACAAAAACGTGGCAAGTGGGAGCAATAAGGCTGCTAGGTAATACACAAAGGCAAGCATTGTCTGTGTATTACGGGGGCCAATAAAAACAACTCCTACTGCATCGTTGAAAGTCATGCTGAATCTACCACCCCTTCATATCTTTATACTGGGTGAAACCAGATCAGTGATGCACAGATTAATCAATAGTCAGCGATATTGTGATAAGACAACCTATCGATGCAACAGCTACGAGATATAGCTTTAACAATAAGTTCACAATTAAGATACCAGGTAGTGAAGACTGGAATAAAGGTGTACCCATACAATCTGCTGCTACCTGGTACACAGATGGCACAAAAACATCGGAGGGTCTGGAAGCTAGCGTATCAGGGACAAATCAAGGGATACATTTCCCGCTAAGTCTATCTAAGGATGTGACAGTTTTCCAGGTGGAAATAACTGCAATCCGTCACTGCGTGAATAAAATGAAAAGGCAGGAAAGAACGTTCTGTTCAGTTGCCATCTTCACAGATAGTCAGGCAGCGCTTCACTCACTCAATTCTGTAGAAGTCAATTCTAGGCTAGTATGGGATTGTGGTGTGCCCTAAATAAACCAGGAGACCGTAGCAAGGTTACGGTAGCCTGGATACTAGGGCACGAAGGTCATAAAGGCAATAAACAACAAGCAGATCAAATGGCCAAACAAGGCTCATCAATGCCATTTATTGGACCGGAACCCTTCTGCAACGTTGCAAAGTCAGTAACAAGAACGGCTACAAGAAAGTACATAGCTCACAAATCTTTGAAATGGTGGAGAAATTCACCAGGACAAAGAGAGGCGAAACAGTTCATTACAGAACATTCGCCAAAATTTACGGCAGATCTAATAAGCAAAGACAGGAAAACAGTCAAAGCCTATTAGGGCACTGTAAGCTGAATAGGCAGTTAAAGCTAATGGGATTATCAGATGATGACCTGTGCAGATTCTATCATCACCTTGAAGAAGAAACAGCAGAGTACATTATGTGCGGTTCTTTGCATTAGAAGAAAAACAGTCCACCAGTAAATAGTTACATGATAAGCCAAAAGGCCACCTCTATAAATCTATTTATCTATCTAACAAAAATTCCCGGAAAGTCAAGTATTGGTAGAGAGCTGGGGTTTACCATTACATATACAGTGTGTCAATTTTAAAACTATATAAGTCATAAATGTCAACAATCTGTAGAAATACGGAAAGTCATTGTTTATCCTATTAAGCTTTTTTATTGCTTTATAGTATTGTGAATTAGTTTTATTTAAATATTGTGAAATACCTTTCTGTGACTGAAACGGGCTTTAATAAAAGTACGTTAAAAAGTAAAAGTAAGTTAAGTAAGTTTTCAAATTATATTTATCAGCTATGCCAGATTTAAGTTTGTCGTTTATGTTCTTACTAATCAAATAAAGAAACAACAAAACAGTACATGACGCATATGATTACCAGACCAGTATTCTTTGCTTTTTTTTTATTGTATTGTGTTTATATCGACGGTTTATAATTCTCTGGCTCCTGTGAATAAGCACATAAGTCAATTTTGCCCAGAATAACGTGCCCACTGCAGATCTTTCCAAAGAAACTTTTCGCCCCTCTCAGTTACTTTTTTTCGTATCAAATCAGTTTTAAATAATGCTGCAAAATTATGAAAATCGTTGGATTCCATTACTTTTACTATAAAAGAATTCTTTTGTTTACAGATTCTTATAAGCTGTACCCAATCATACAAATGGATAATTTTCATTGTAGTTTTCTTCTTCTCCTTTTCAATAACAGAATGATCTGCATCACATTCCATATGTGTATGACCACTTACAAAAAACTTGTGTTCAATATACTCTATTGTACTTTTGTTTTTCAAAACGCTCATAAACATTGCTGATACGTGCCTGTTTTTATTCTGGCTCTGGCATGTATCCGAATATAAACATACTCTTTTTATGGTTGATGGAAGATCCATAAGATGTCGGTACAAACATGAGGCAATTTAATTTCCTCCTCTGGCTGAAACAGACTCGTTCCAAATATAGCAAGTAGCTATACCAGTAACTAAATGGTGTACAGTTAGATTGTAGGTCCAGAGTTGCCGTTTGTAAAATGAAATGGATGTTTTTAAATACGGAGTTGGCAAACATTGTTGAAAATCAAAAGCAAATACTGCAGTTGTTGGATCATTTATGGCTAAAGTTTTATCACTTGACTTTGCGTTATACGCTTCTTGGGCTGCTACGTGATGCTTTTTCTGCTCTAAGATTATGTTTTCCTTTTCAGTTTCTTCTGCATATGATATTTTAATTGCTAAAACTATCGCATTTAGAACACGTATCTTTTTGGGGCTTTTTAAATTTGAGCCCTAGTTCATGGAATTTTGCAGAGTGGATTGTCATTGAAACACAATTTTTTATTTCAGTGTTCTCTTTACAAAGGCGATACATTTTGGCGATAGTCAAATCAGATTGTAAGTATAATTTAGATGTTGTTTGTCTACAATAATGACTCTCGTATGCAGGAAAGCTTCGGATATGTGCAACAACTTAATTTAAAACTTGTTCTGACCATTTATTTTTCTGTGAATTCAGACCTCTTTGATCGTCTATAATTATCGAAGACACCGACGAGTGTCTGTTTACTATAATTTGGTTTATGAAGGTATTTGTTTCACCAAACGTAGCAATTAAACAATTCTTGCATATTTTTTCTCGCTTCCTCATTAACAGAAACTTCATATTTACAAGAAAATTTTCGTACTCTGTCAGAATTATTTCGTACTCGAACAGTTTTTTTATCCACTATGCAAATTAAAGAGGATATAAAATTTGCTCTTCTATTACGGTCTCCAAGTTGCCAGTATTCATTAAAAAGTGAACGTCTTAACGGGTTCATTGTTCTTGCTGCTATTGTTTTTTCCCTTTTCTGTTATATATGACTTGCCTGTATTTCGTAATACTTTAGCTAGTTTTCTCTAGGAGTAGGAACGTCTATATTCTTTTCTTTCGAACTGCTGTTGTTTCGTCATCACTTTCTACGCTGCTATTTAAATCTGAATGGCAGGTGAAGTTCGGATCATCTATACTGTTATCACTAAGATTTAATTCGGTTTCATTTTCGACTCTATTTTCAAAACTGTTATTAACTGTCGTTTGTGATTTTTCGCCCGTATCTGTTACAGGGTTTGTCAAGTCTTTAGTATTTTCTAAAAAATAATCTTCCAGCATGCACCGTGATTGATACGAAATATCATTATTTTGTATTGGTTGTGCAGCAGAATAATGAGTTATATTGCCATTATTCTGTACGTCCGACCAATTTTCCATTACGTGGAATTGAGTATTTTCTGGCAAAATTTCTCTACTTAATTCATTCTGATTAAACTGAAAATCTACATTTAAATCATGCTCTAAATCATGCACTACCTGAATATTTTGTAGATCCTTTTGACACGGAACATTCTCTTTCTGGCTACATCCAATCTGGACTAGGCTATGCTTTTCAATCCATGAGTAGGTTCTGGACAAAGGTGTTTCCTCTATATCTGAAGAACTCGGTAGAGGTATACATTGGTTTTTATCATTATCAATATTTCCTAAAAAGAAACGTTATGAGAATTTTTAAATAAACTTTTTAAAAAATTTTTACACAAAATGACAAGATTTCAAATGACAAAATAAAAAATTTCGGCTTAAAAAACTAACAAAGATGAATAATATTTTAGCATTTTCTGAAATGTTCTAATTGCAAATATCCAAAAATATTAATAGTATCAGTGTTACTTACCAAATTGATTGTTTTGATTATTACACAGGCTCAAAATAAATGCTGTTCTATTGTTCATTGTTCCAATAATTATAAAAACAAACTGATTTAGGTATTTACGAAGTAACTTAATATAATTATTCCAACTGTTATAGATAGACATAATTAAACAAAATCCACAAGGAAACAATTCCTGTTCAATAAACTAAACCGTTTAAATTTCAAAGATACTAAGTTCCATATTTTTATGGCTTACGGCGTCATAAACATCTAAGAGGTAGTGACGATGCCTGGCATGAGAAAGAATGACAAAGAATAACATTTACATTTTAGAACATGGATAAAATGCCTACCATAGAAGTTTCAAGTGAACCCAGTCCGATAAATCGCGTAGTGAATAAGCAAATAACTGTACTTATCGGCTTGTTTCCAATTCGCAAAAATTTATTGAAACCATATAACACTAGTTATTCTGTTACGTTTTGTAATTTTCGAGATGTTTGAATATTCACATGCTCATAATTCTCTAAATTTAAAAATATTGGACTTATTTGTTTACGCATAGGCTGGGGAATTACATTTTAACGTTAAGTACATAATATCCCAGTTTTGATAATTTTTTGACTTATGTGCTTATTCACAGGGGCCAGAGAATAATTAATAAAATCCAACTTTAATAATAAAATATTTAATCAGGGCTGTGAATAACAATATCTAAAGACAACGGTTTACTTCCATTTTCTGACATAACACGTACATGGTAGTAGGTAAGGACTAAACATGTTCCATTTCTACAAAGATCAGCCGCAGTGTCACCAAGAGTTAGCAGTGGGCCATAATACTTCTGTCTAATCTTGTTCGAAAGAGTGGATGCTGCAACTGTATAACTTAAACTTGTATATACGTTCGATGCTAACCAAATCAAAATTTTTTCATTGTGTCGTAGACTAAAATAAAATGGTATTCATGAGAGAATATAACATAAACATTGTATCTAAAAAAGTTACGCTGTTAGTTCCCACTACGCAATGTTTATTAGTAATGGACCGCAGGAATGTGACGTCACGACTGTCACATTGTCATTATTACTTTCCAAACAAAAGTTGAAATGTTAAATCTCAAGACTTTTTAATATCTATAAAGTTAACATTTTACTTCCTCTGCTGCTTTTTCTTGTAAGCATAGTATTTTTTACGATAATTCTGAGTTCTATTTCTATGAAATATAGTTTAAAAAGTTTAAATTAAAGAAATACTAACTTTACTTTATTGATACATTCATTTTATAGCTATTAGCATAAAACAATGTGCTTTATTATTTACACAACCTTGTAAAATTGTTGTAGCAACTATTAGAATACTTAAATATTGCAAAAAGCGGAAAGATTCTATAAAATAAATGAAAAAATATCTAAAAATACAAATTCTCCACACTAAAAAAGGTTTGTTTGGAAAGTGAAAGTGACAGATGTCAATAAATCTACGTCATCACTCCTGTGGTCCATTGGCAGGTAGTGATGCCTTTTACCAAACGAATTAAATTATTGGTCTAAGTAAACATTTGTGAAGGAGAATTTAAGCGTACTAGACGGTGGTTTCTTAAAAAATTCTTTGTACAATATAAAGTGCTAAATATAATAATGTTTAACAAAGTAACTAATGTAAATACTTAATTTTTACTGAAGCAACATAGGCATGGGCAGTTCAGACCACATAATAATCCAAGAAATCCGACAAAGATTAGGCGTTTAAGACGTCATCAAAATAATCACTACGCTTAAGAGTACTATTGCACAAGAGGAAAAAGTCTTCAGTTACGTAATGAAGAAACTACAAGAAAAATATACCAAGGCTGGCCTAGATATTAACCTCGCGAAAACAGAGTACCGATCTACAAGTAAATTCAAATACTTAGGGTTTTTAATCACGAAAAAGGCAACAACAAATGAAGAAATTGGCAAAGATTAGGACAAACAAGAACAGCAATCCGACAACTTAACTCTCTATAGTGGGATAAACACCTAAATATAAAGACAAAAACACAGATAAAACATTAGAGCGAAGTATTATGACATATGCGGCTAAAAATTGGATTATAAATGAGAAAAACAGCAGTTAGATAGGAGCAACAAAGATGGAATACTTGCAAAGATGCTGCAGAGAAACAAGAATGGAAAGGAGAAGTAATGACTGACTAAAGCAAAGAACATCAATAGAAACAGACATACTACCATGTATAAAATAAAAAAGACTTAAATGGTATGGGAATATAAGGAGAACCAGCGACAGCAGATGAATATAGAAAATACTGAATGAAGCCCTATAGGAAGGAGGAAAAGAGGACAACTCCGTTTAGGCCTTTCTTACTAATGGCGTCGTCTACTTCGTACAGTAGGCATTAGAACTGTATGTTTTTAGGAATGCAAAGTTTAGATCCAAACAATTTATTTATACCTGACTTTCATGGCACTTCGATTCCAACAATGTATTCAAGATTATAGATCTAAGGTTTTATTTCAGCATTGACCAATAAATACATCTAAGCCTCTATAAAAAAGGTGACTTTTTTACTTATCATCATCACCAGCAGAATCTCAATAGTCAAAATGTAGTGACACATAATTTATTGATTTTAATAATTAACTATAATCCGTTCACAAATTGTTAAGATCACGAAATGTGCCTCAAAGTCATAAAACGGTCGTAAAATTTGTATCATTATAGGCGTTCCTGAGGAGTTTATTCATTAAAAATTAATGCGTTTTACATTCATTTTCCTTTCCAAAATGTTTATCAATACTAATAATGTTTTAATAATAATATATTAAGCAAAAAACAATTAAAACTTTCACGGCTAATGTTGGTTATTATATTACCTATATTAATAAAAATAAGAATTTAACCATTAACAATTTTGTAAATAAGAATACTTTATCTCTTTGGATATTTCAATACTAATCTTCGCGTTTAATTACTTTACTAGAAAACCTGGAATTCATATCCGAAGGTACTATTCGTTGCAAGGTAATTAGGATAGAATTCCCCAGATTTTTAATAATATAATGGCTATAAAGATGCCGGCTTTGGCCACGTGCCTCGTTTGTTCAGTTAATATTCGAAACTTAACTTAAAAGGGTGAAGTTATTACGAAAGAAAACAATTTTTTTGTTTAGTACGTTCTTGATCGCATGTAATTTACGGCTCGTCGTGTTTCCGCATCTACGGCAGTACTTAGCGTCTCGAATATTTCTTTTGCCAATTATATGCAGTGCGTGGGTGATTTTTTATTCCATATACCTACGAACATATACGTACCTTTCGCTCGTGCTCGTTTTGTTGGATTGTTTCTGATGGCTTCCTCATCAACATCATCCAGTTTTACACCGGTACTGTTGCGTACAGTCAGTAAGTCTGTCTATTCACCAAGAGAGAGACTATTGTCCTGAATGTTCACGATGCTCTGGTTTCTCAGAATCCCACAAACACTGTTCGCAACATAGTCGAAAGTTGTGCCAACATGACTGGCGTAGTGGAGTCAACTAATATATAGGTTCCTATCAGAAAGAAAAAACACGGTATAGCTAACCCAAACACAAACGAACACTTAAAGTGAGGAAAAAGCCTATTGAAATTAATGAATTTGCCAAAAATAGTATTCGAAGGAAAATTCATGGATTTTTTTTTAAAGAAATACCAAACCTAAACAAAATTCTATAAGAAGTTAGAGACGACCCGGATTTGCCCTATATCGGACGAACTAAATTGTGGCAAGTTTTAAAAGAATTAAATTTCCGGTGGGAGAAATCAGACCGAAAATCACTTTTGATTAACCGGGAGAAGATAATATGTTGGAGAAGAAATTATCTAAGATCCATACGAAAATTCCGGGCTGAAGGAAGGCCAATCTTCTACCAGAATGAAACGTGAGTAAACTCGATAAACTATCTCCTCGTGGATAAACTATCACGAGGAGATGACAGCTGATGTTTTCGAAGAGCATATGATTGAACACATACCACCAAATTCAATTATGGTATTAAATAATGCACCTTATCTACATTAGAACAGGATATTCTTGACTGGACTGCGGAATAAGTATCTGCCTTACGAAGATGGAATGGTAAAAGAAGAACTTTTAAAAATTGCCCGGCAACACAAACCTTAGTTCAAGAAATATGTAGTTAACAAAATGGCGGAAAGGCGAAACATCACAGTCCTTAGACTTTCACCCTACTACTGCGAAATAAATCCAATTGAACCCATTTGGGCACAAATGAAAAGTTATGTGGCTAGAAAAAATACTTCATATAAAATACAAGCTGTACGTGAATTGCTATACGAGTCTTTACAACATACTACATAACAAAACTGGAAAGATGCAGTAAGACATGTAATAGAAGAAGATCAAAAAATGTGGGATCTTGATAACATAACTGATGCAACAGTAGAGACACAACCGCTCATTATTATTCCCCAAAACGACCGACGAAGTTGATCCTATTTATTTTAAATTTGAATAGTTTTCCAATCCTAATTATATAAGGTAAGTAATAGTATTTTAGTCGTAAGGTATTAAAGGGAAAACCAGCAAAATGTCGCCTGTCAAAATGTTCAATGTGTTTTAAATGTATCCATTTTTTTTAAATCCTGCGAAAACTAAAAAGCATTTTTTAAAAATTTAAAGGAAGAATGAAATATTTATTAGAATACATAAAAAGTTTCTTTTGCATGTAATATTTTCAATTAAAAATTATACTATATTTTCTCTTTTATTTTCACCCCTCTTACATAACATATTAAAATAAACATTGTAGAAGTTTTTGGGGACTTTCTGCCCACAGTAATAATGTAATCTTTCATTCTTCTTTTAAATTTTTCAAAAATATTTATTAGTTTATCTCCGGATTCGAAAATAATAGATCCATTTAAAACACATTAAAAATTTTGCCAAGCGACATTTGGCGCCTTTTCCCTTAATTAAATAAATGTATCTTTTACAAATGGAAAAAAACTTTTTATTTTGAAATAAAATAAAAAAGTTTTATTAAAATAAAAATACAATTTATATAAGTACAATTTAAAAAATATATTTATTTAGTTCAAATAAATGTTTCAATCATATACTCTACGACACTGGTCGGTCATCTGTAACCAAAATACCTTCGAAATCGGATTGTAAGGTTGACTGCTGTATTGTATTCCTTCGGATACGAGGTGGATTAGACGAAAACATCTTAAACCGTCAGTTTCATGTTGGTTTTTACTATTATATCGTATTACCTATTCTCTCTGTATTTCAGTTATCTAATTAGGGTTAAACCTGTAGTGAGCTATCGACAAATTGTGAACCGATTATATATTCTCACTCAATAGATAATAAATATTTGTTAACTAACAAATTTGTCTATTACTTAGGTACTTTAATATTACCATAATCTTCTCTTTTCACAAAATATTTTTTCTCGAATGACATTATCTTGCTTTCCAAAACTATTTTGCAATAAAATTAACAGCTCATTTTTGAAGATTTTAAAGAAATCCGCAATTAGTTAAAGAATTCAGTTAGATCTTTTTCTAAATATGAGATCAAAATATAAAATAAAATGATAAAAGTGGAAGCACCCATAATACATTTACATACACTTGTCGCTAATGATATTTTACTGAGATTCACGTTTAAGCTGATGTGGTTCTAATCGGTGTTAGAACCGAAATTTCGTTTTTAGCGGCTAACGAGGCGCTGGTGGCAAACATCGGTGTCGGACACCAATCGCTTCGTCTAAAAATATACTTACTCTAAGACTAAAAATCTGAGAAATTACCCTAATTCATGACCATCTTCGACGAAAGTAACCGATGAATCCGACTCTATATTGCCAACGTCCGAAGTTGATAGTAGATCGTCTTCAGATTCATTTAAATCATCAGTTGAAATTTTTATAGCTTGCAATACCATAAGTGGTCCTGAATCTAAACTTTGTATCGTTGTGGAACTGGTATGACTAAAAATATGGGAAATATAGTTACTATTCGATTAAAAAAAATGGAGAAAAAAATAATAAAAAGTGCATTTAAATATTTCTGATTTACGAAAAATCATAATAAAATATGAAACATGTAAGCTAGTTTTAAAAATAGACAAGAAATGTTCCATAAACAAAAATAAAGTGTTTTTGATTATATCCGTGTAAAGCACAATATTGCCAAATTGTATATTAATTGATATTATACAGATTTAACTAATTCTTCAAAAATAGAGAAATTTGGAGTACAATACGAGAGGTTTATATCGAAAAGATGACAGGTGAAGAAGAAAAACAAAAATGGGAAAGAATATAAATATCATAAAATAACACTGACTGCAGATGAATTTTTCTTATTTATAAAACACCTAAGTGGTTATTAGTACAAGGTGGGGGACATTATCTACTGTTTAAGCAAAAAAAAAACATGTAACACAGAATTAAACAAATATTTAAATACAACTTATGTCTCAAGGCCTATAAATCCTGGTAAATATTTTAAGAAATAACCTATATAACAGTATCTTTTATATGAGTTTCTGTTTAACTTTATTTATACTGGATTAAATTATTCTCAAATTGTAGAGCTAATAAAAATCCGATATAAAAAACATAAAAATAAGTATATAAAAGTTGCACTCGTAGCTTGTAGCATAAAAAACGGGTTATTTATTGAAATGTAAATTTAAAACGAAAAATAACATGATCATAATTCCGCCTACTTTAACCCTAGAAAGGTGGACTATCGTAAATTTGACGACGCTCCTCGGTTTTCGTCGCAGTTCGGGTGCAGTCGCGTAACCTCTGCCCATAACAAGGATCTAGGTACACCCCAGTAATATCTGCCCGAAAGCTTCGCGCAAGCGCAGTTTGGCAAATTATCACATAAACGTCATTGACACATAATAATAACATAACCTTTCTTTTTTGCTTCAAAGTTTATTTTTTTGTGAACTAATAGAATATGAATGTATCAAAGATATTCTTTGTAATATCTATGATTGTATAGAAAATTATTGTTACGTTAGTCAAGAAAGTAATGCAATGATAAAAGTTGTGTAACGACTATAGTCCAAATCACATTAATCCCGCGACCTAAAAATAGTGAAAAGCTTATCTTCAAATTTTGGGTCAAAATAAAAATCCATGGGAAAGTGTGCGGTTTCAGTCTGGTTAAATGGTGTTTGATAAGCGAATTGTAACATTTACAGGAATAAGTCTTTATACGAGCCAGATATCTGACTAAAGCTTTTTTGAGCGAGCTAGCAAGCACAATGAAAAGAACTAATTATTTTTTAAACTATCTAGAGAAAAAGCCACCTTTATTGACAATAGTTCAAATATGATGTGTTGTGTTTATAGTGAGAAAAATTGTGATTTGCCAATATTCCTGTTTAAAACTTGTGGGTATATTGATTTGATGTGCTAATGTAGTATTTAAAAAGTACCAAGGTGTTTGATTCTAGCCTTTCAAGTGTATGTGCCAGTTTGTTTTGTATCAATACTAAAAAAATATGTAAAATACATAATGTTCATTAAATTTATTTGACTTATTTTTGTTTTGATTGGGGATACAATATGGGGCCATTTTTTAACTTCGAATTGTATTTTCGGTTGCTGATTATATACTTCATTGAAATTAAATTAAAAGTTTAATTCAACAAAGAAAATAAATATATATTTACCTATTACAGCAGAAAGAGCATATTGTGGTAGTACAAATAATAAATAAGGTCCCTACTATGCAGGCAAATACAGAAATTCACTTATATAAAATAAAAAATTTCTATTTCTTTTTTAACACATTCATTGAGTCTTTTTATGCAGTAAGTGTCTACATATGCAGTTGTGTCCGTGAATGTGTTAAAAAATTAAATTTATACTATCTAAAACTTTTGTTTAAGGGAAATAAAAACACACTTTAGACTCTTTAAAATTTTATTAAAACAGATATGTACAAATTTATCCATTTCCACACCACAGTATTCTTTTGAGAACTGCTGTAGGATAAATGGCGCGTTAACTTATTTATTATAGTGGGAAGTTTTGCCAGTAGCCTTATTATACCCACTTATTTTAAAAAGAATAGCGCTATAGATCACAAAAATGATGTATATATAATATAATATATATATATATATCTATATAATAATATATATATATATATATATATATATATAGGCATCCATAATTATACCTATATAATGTCAATTTGGGTGAATTAATTGCATTGCTAAAGTATCAATTTCATCAACTGATGGTACTGAAAGAATTTTCTTCTTTTTTGGAATTTTCTTAGTTTTAAATAATCGTCTCTGGGGCTCTATATTTTTATTACCTGGAGTAATCATTGGAAGTGGGAATGATTTGCGCTGAGCTTGATTATTTCGAATTGCCTCTAAAGTTGGTTGTATAGGAGCAACTATTGTTTTAATGGCCTCAATTTCCTCCAGTGTTTGTGTGTTAAAAATAAGTTCCTGAATAGTTTGGGCAAGTTTTCTTTGTTCTTCAAAAACAACTTGTGATTCACTTTTATTGGTGCTCAGTGCCATAACAAGGTTTGTAGTTTCTTCTGATTTGTCAACTTCATTTACATCAATGATCATTTTATCTAAAAAGTGTCCTTACTATGTTACATGAATATGAGATTAGTAGATAATGAGATAAGTACAAAAAAATTACAAAAAAAAATAAGTTTGATTCTGCACTAGTGTAAAAAAATATAAAATTGTAAGTTTACCCACCTGATAAAACTTCTTTGACTTCTTTGCAAATACTTGTTGGGTTTTGCTGTATAAACTTGCATACTAAGTGAATATGTTTACACATATTCCACTTAATGCTGCAGTCTACACATGTACATGTATAACGGTGAATACACACACCACATTCACTACATTCAAGCTTACATGTACATTCTGACTGTAACTCTTCCACAACATAAATTTCATTACTTGAAGCTGATGGCACTATCCAACCAACATCTATGGCGTCAACTTTACTTATATCCAACGTTTCACTTGTTTTATGTCTTTGCCTTAATTCAGATAATTTAGTGCACACTTTCCCTTTATGAACTACAATAAGTCTTTGGAAAATTTTGTCTCGCACAAACTTTAATATGGCACTGATGGCTTTGTCTAATCTTTTAACATACTTTCCATTAAGATATATGTGTTTAATTGTCCTATGCATCCTCTCTATATGCATATTAGTATTAAGACCACTATAGAGTCTAAAGCAATATGCCCAATGTTCTGCTTTATTAACATAATGTTGTTGAAAATAGTCAGCAAATTCTAGAGATTCTGGGCTTCCTTGGCAAAAGTCCAAAAATTTTTGCATCAATGTATTAAAAGTGGCTATATCTCTTTCTTGTAACAACATTCTAAGCATTTGGTAAATGAGAATCTAAAAAATACATGTTTTAAGTCATATTTAAACACATTTAAGTATCTTTACCTTTTTTTCCTTATTAAGGACTTTTTGTAAATTTTTTCGCCAAGCCCTATCTACATGCCAGGAGCAATAAAGTCTAAAAGTAATATTAAAAACTTAATAAAAATTCTAAAACTGCAAATTACTTAAGTATACCTAAATTCAGCAGGGTGCATCACTTGTAACCAAGCATTATAATAGGCTTCAGCCATATCTGACATGAAGACTCGAGGCTTAATTTTTTTCCCAATTTGTTCTTCAACACATGAAAAAAAAGATTTTCATTATTTCAGCATCATTCCTATTAGAAATTAGAAATGCACTTGGATAGCCTTCTCTAAGATTATCAAGTACAAGTATTGTATGGAGCTCAAATCCATATCCATTTAGCCCATGGGTTCCATCAATACAAATACAATCATCACCAAACCTTAAAAAATAAATTATAAAGATGTAGGTAGAAGTACAGTTTACAAATATGTCAAGATACTAAAAAAAACAAACCTTAATAATAATTCCCTTTGTCCTTCAGTCATTATCATTAGCAAAAAATCTTCTTGCTTCAGTTGAGGGTACTCATTGGATAAACATTCTTGTGGCTTATAAAATAGAATAGATCCACTAACTTGAAGCTCATTTACCCAAGCATCAACGCTAATGGCATCATTTGCATGACGAATAGCAGATCTGTTTAGGTTAAATGCTTTTTCAATATTGTACAGGTCTTTGTTTGTAAGTAAATGGGTTCGCTCCAGTTGACAGTTAGTAACTGAATCCCTTACTTCGTCTAATATAGACTGCAATGGTATTTTTGCAGCTATTTTGGATGCAATATTTTGACGATCTGATGTTGACAGAAAAAGATGCCCCATATCTTCTTGTAATTTATGTCCAACATGAGTATTACAAAATTGTACTGTACATTTAGTAGCTTCAACTGTTACACACATTTCAGCAGGACAATACCCATTCATTTTGTTACTTCCTTGTGTTTTAAGAGATCTAATATTTTCCCCCCTCGTTCTAATATTTCCTGATCTATGACATGTATATTTTATTTTTTTGCAGTTTAGACTCTTCTTAAAACCATGCATATTTACAAATGAGGAGTAAGTTTGCTTTTCAGTGGTCATTTTCCACCCCTGAAATTCCTCAAAAGTTTGAAATTCAAGTGTTGTACTAGCAACCGTCAAGGAATGCTCTGTTTGATAATGAGTAATCAGATATTTTGAGGATGGTCCTGTAAATTGACACAGTGGACACTTTAGTTCCTTTTTTATTACTGCATGCTGTGATCTTTGATGCATAGTTAATTTTTTTAACATGTCAAACTCAGCATTACATTGTTTGCAATTAAATTTTTTCTTAGGAACTAAGTCTTGAAATTTCTCTAAAAATTAAACAAAATAAGTAAGTAAGTAGGACATATAGATAATAAGGTAGTTTATGGCCTGACAGGCAACCTTTACAGATCTATTGGGAACTGTTTAGCTTGTCTCTGTCTTGGCATATTTCTCCACCACTCAAGAGACTTTTAATTAAGTAGGAGTATATAGCAAAAAAAGATTGGTATTCTACCTGCATGTTTTTGTTTTATATGGATTCTTAAACTACCAAGCTTTACAAATGTAGCCCTACATTCTTCGCATATAAAAGTTCCATGTCCACCTTTAACCTTTGGCGCCAATATATCAATTTTTTCTAAAAGAATATATAATTTGTAAAAACTTAAATGTAAAGTTTGGCACTGTGTTCTTACCAAGAAAAGAAATTTGGTACTTACCTGGATGCTTCCTTTTTACATGCGCCCTTAAATTGGACGTTTTGGAAAAGCTCACATTGCATTCAGCACAATGTACCATTTTGTAGAGTTCAAAATCCTAATCCCAATGTCCAATGGCTTACTTATATTAATAAATATTAATATTTGTATATTTATTAAATAAATATTATGAAAAACAAAAAAAAAACTGAAATCCCTAAAGACCTACTCCAAAAATAAATGGATTTGAATTTGAATTTGTCATTTGACACGGATTTATGACAAATCCTTAAAGTGCGCTTGCGCGAAGCTTTCCGGCTGATATTATTGGGGTGTACCTAGATCCTTGTCTGCCCATACACTTCTCAGTAGCTGTTTCTTTAGTCTTGATTTAACAGGCGGTGAGTGTGTTTCTCCACTACTGTATTTATGTATTAGATTTTTTGAGGGCACGTCGTCAATTTTACGAAAGTCCACCTTCTACGTTAGTTTTTTTTCTCTCAAGTTTATTTGGACGCCGGTGACGTTTTTGGTAAGTCGTTATCTAATTCTTTTTTATATTTGTAGTATTATTTTATTTAATTGTAGCACTATGTCATCACGAAAACCTTTAACGGCAAGTGAAATAAACGATGAAATACAGCGTATAATGAATGGTGAAGATAGTGAGCAGGAACCTTTTGAAGATAGTGAAAGTGACTGGGAGTTAGAAGAAGATGCTTTGGAGTTTGAATCGGACGATTCAGATGAAGAAGATGACTCTAAAAATAGTGGTAATTCCAAAATTTTCCAGCCATCCAGTGTATCCAGTTCATCTGTAAATTTAATGGATGCAGATATAGAAGCAATAGTGATGGAAAGCGAAAAATCTACAGAAGAAGTACCTGGAACATCAGGTGAGAACTCCACTGTTTCTCAGTTTATTGTAAATCCGGGAAAGGCTCTAAAAGGTAAAAACGGGCATAAGTGGTCAAACAAAATACCTTCATTGTCAAAAAGAACGGCAGCTAGAAATATTATTCATTTTATAGCTGGTCCCAAAGGAAATGCCAAAAACTACACAAAAGTTGAAGAATATTTCTTACATTTTTTTTCAGAGGATATATTATGTCGTACTCTGTTACACTCAAATACTGAAATTACAAGACAATCTAAAAAATATGCCAGTCGTCCTAATATTTCTGACATGAGTAAAAATGAGCTACAAGCTTTATTGGCAATTTTGATAATGTCTGCAGCAAATAAAGACAGTCATCTATCTGTGAAATATATGTTTGACAGTAATATATCAGGAAAATTTTATCAGGCTTGCATGAGTGGTCAGCGTTTCAAATATCTAATAAACTGTCTTAGATTTGATGAAAAGGAAACACGAAAAGAAAGGCAGCAAGATGATCCTTTTGCGCATATACGCGAAATATGGGACATTTTTATTACCACCTGCAGAGAATCATATACACCCTTCATCCTATCTGACTATTGATGAACAGTTAGTAGGATTTCGAGGACGTTGCCCTTTTCGAATGTATTTACCTGATAAACCTAATTCGTATGGTCTCAAAATCGTAATGATGTGTGACAGCTCTTCGAAATATATGATCGATGCTATTCCTTATTTAGGCAAGAAAACCAATACAAATGGTTTGCCGTTGGTACATATTTTGTAAAGGAACTTACAAAATCAGTTCACGGTAGTAACAGAAATATTACCATGGACAACTGGTTTACATCAGTTAGCTTAGCAGAGGAGTTACTAAAAGATCAGTATAAACTGACAATTATCGGAACTCTTCGCAAAAATAAAAGAGAAATTCCACAGGAATTGTTAAATGTAAAGAACAGAGTCCCCAATACATCTATGTTTTGTTTTGATAAAAGAAAGACATTGGTATCATATATGCCAAAGAAAAATAAGGTAGTTTTACTTCTTTCAACACTTCACGAAGGTGCTGATGTTTCCAAAATAAATGGCAAACCCACTATAATAACTGATTATAATGGAACAAAAGGCGGAGTGGATACATTTGATCAAATGTGTTCGAATATGAATGCGGGTCGTAAAACGAGGAGATGGCCTTTGTGTATCTTCTATAATATGATAAATATTGCAAGTATTAACTCGTATGTTATTTACACCACAAACACATTAAAAGCAAACAGAAAAGTTTTATCCAGATACGAATATATGGTTGAATTGGCTCGTCATCTCGCCGAACCCTGGCTGAGAGAACGATTGTGTATTCCAACTTTACGTCGAAATCTTAAGCAAAATATTAAAGATGTCCTCAAAATTTCCGAAGAAGTTGAACGTCCGTTACCTGAAAAAAAGAAACGCAAGGCATGTTTCCATTGTCCTAGTAAAAAGAGGCGCATGACTACCACATATTGCAACCAATGCCATCACGCTATATGTGGCGAACACCGAGGTAATATATGTACAATGTGTGCAAACGAGTAGTGTACATCGACTTTATTTATCTGTGTACCACTGACTAAGGCTTACATTTTTTCTAATTTTTTGTAATAAAAGTGTTTATAATTACATTTGTGTTTTTTTTCAATTTTTTGTTAGATGTCGTAAAAATTACGATAGTCCACCATAACTGTCAGTAAATAATAGTCCACCTTTCTAGGGCTAATAATGTTTACCTACTTGCAAATTTAAAACATTGATAAAAACATTGCTGCATGTAGTTTAGGTTAATTCTGTATTTTATGTGAAACTTATGGAACATTATGATAATACTTAATATACAATTTTATTTTTATTATTATATTAAAATTGAAAGGTTTATATAAACATACAGTAAAATATGCAAATTACATGTATTATAGTAAAAACAACGCCTTTGTATATATACATGTTGGCCAATGATCAACATTTAAAGTTCATGTTAAAAAATATTAAAATAGTGAAATAATAATAAGTTTTCTAATAAAAACAAAAGGATTTATTCTCTTTCGTTAAAAGCATAATGGTACAGCTTTTCTAATTAGAAGTAAACTAAAAGAGAAGGTTATAGATTTTAAAACTATATATGGAGTATGTGATCTTATGTCAAAATAAGGAACAAGCTATCTAATTTAACATTCAAATGCATATGCTCCGACTGAGAATGTGAAAGAAGAAGACAAAAACGAGTTTTACGAGAAACTCAAAGAGATATAGAGTAAGGTGCCCTAATATCGGATATATTTTTTTGAACCCTAATATTAGTTTTAATACGTCAAGTAATTTATGAATATTTTATAGCAAAACAGTAATAGACTAATTTTCCTATAAAAAAACTGTATTAAGTATAATTGGTACCTATCTAGACAGAAAATTATTATGGAAAGATCACATTCATCAAATTGTTAAAAAATCAGAAAAACTCATTAAACATTTTAAGAGCTTTCTGTAAAACAAATTGGGGTGCAGACCCAAATATTGCTTTTGATGTTTTACCGTAACATGATCAGGCCAATTTTCGACTATAACTGTCATTTATTTTGGATCAGCGACCAATACACATCTAAACAAACTTGAAGTTCAAAAAAATAAATGCCTGAGATTATGCCTAGGTTATTTAAAATCCACTCCAGTCCAAATAATGGAAATTGAAGCGGTGGAACCTCCATTGCATTTACGCCGCCAATTCCTTAGCGACAAATTTACAGTCCGAATTATGTCCAAAAATTGTAAATACCTGCAAGATCTTAATGAGCTATCAGTTTTAGACCTCACTCATAGATACTGGAGAACTAAAAAATCTATACCTATGGTAGAAAGCTATCTAAGTACGATTAAATAATATAACGATATTCTCTATACAAGCCAAATTCCGCCCCTACTACGGTGAAATGGCAAAAACACTATTTTCTAAAAAGGTTAAAATATGTTACTTAAACTCACATTTACTCCCAAATATGTTTGATATAATTATTAAAGAAAAATGGACAAACTATCAGTACATTTTTACTGATGGGTCAAAAGATGCAAATGGAACGGGCTGTGCAATGTTCCACGAAAATAAAAATTACCATCACCAGTATAGCTTACGGAGGATTTGCAGTAGAGCTGGATACTCTACTCTTGCATTAGCTTACTTCAACAACAACAATGTAAGTACAAACGCAATTTTTATAGAAATCACCATAATTTTAAAAAACATCAACATCATCTCAACATTTCCGCTAGACCGTAAGCCATTCTGTCTCCGGCTTCTATACACCATGTAGCTTCGCCTATTTTCAACAATTTTAAAGTGTTTGTCTTTGTGTAGTGTATTGTGATGTTCCATTTTATATTTATGACATTCTACTCTTGTCGGACAGGCCGCAATTGACGAAGTAAGTCCATAAACGTAAATCACATAAAAACTTTTATTAATCATAAACTTCGAGTTTTTATCGAAGTTAATAAATTTCTTTAGTTAAAAAAAAAGTTTCTTGGCTTATTGTAGATGCCCCTGAAGATGATCTAGTGATCGAAAGTAATTCTTCTTCTTTTGGTGCCGTGTCCGTATTCAAACGTTGGCCGTCATCATGTTTACAATTTCCTGAAACCTTTCTCTGTCGGCTGCTGCGCGAAATAATTCTTCTACTGTGAAACCACACCATTGTCTAATATTACGCAGCCATTAAAGTTTCTTTCGACCAATCCATCTCTTTCCTTCCACTTTTCCTTGTATTATAAGGCGAAGTAAATGGTATTTGGGTCCTCTAATTATATGGCCGAAGTATTCTGTTTTTCTCCTTTTTATGGTGTTTATGAGCAGACGTTCTAATTTGATCATTTGAAGAACATCTTCATTGGAAGTGTGCGAAACCCACGATATCTTTTGAAAGTAATTGGACAAGATTAAGTTAATACTGTGCTCGATATTTGCCTTTTATATTATCAAAGTTCATTTATTCGAGCATTCAACCTTATATCAACATTTATAACAGACACACTTTATGCACAAAAAGAGGGTAAGGTAACATAACTAATACCAGGACCAACTGAGGGTAATCAAATAGATCATATTTTGATTTCAAAAAAGGGGAGGAGAACAGTTCAAGATGTCAGCTCATATCAAAGTGCAAATACAGATTCTGACCACTTCCTGATAATAAAAAATATGCAAATAAAAATAATTAAAGAAACAAAGCAATACAAAAAAATAAAAATATTTAATGTAGAGAGACTAGAGTTAGATATTATTCAGAAAGATTATTCTAAAGAGTTAGAAGCAAATTTATAAGTCTCAAACCCTAACAATATAGAAGGAACGTGAAAAGAAATAAAAAGTCCCATTTCAATAGCAACAGCAAAAGTAATAGGACATAAATAAATAAAAAGGAAAAAAGAGTTTTACGAAAAATACTGCGAAATAGCAATTAGGGAAAAAACCTTGCACAAAAGAAATAGCTACAAAACGGTTGAGCAGAAAACTTGAAAGAGTATAGGAGAAAAAAGAAGACTTAGAAGGTTGCTGTGCAAATAGAAAAAAGAGATGGATTGATGAAATTATAGAAGAGTTGGAAATAAATAGCAGGAATAATGTAAAGCTATATAAAATCACAAAACAAGAAAAAACCAATACTTAAGATTGATATCAAAATATGGGAGAAATATTATGAAGATTGATTTAAGTCCAAAGAAAGCACTCACGAATGTTAATTAATAATAAAAAAAAAATCAAAACACCGTAATAGTATAGGAATTTTTTACGTGTAATAAGAAATCTAAAGCAAAAGAAAATAGTAGGCCTAGACGAAATCCCAAACGAGTTAATAAAACAAGGCAGAGAAGAACTGCAACGAAAAATATTACATAATATAAGGATTTGGGAAGAAGAAAGAATGCCTGCAGAATGTAAAACAGGGTGGGTATTTCCTATTTTAAAGAGAGAGCATACCACACACTGTAACAACTACAGAGGAATTACAATATTAAACAGCTGCTACAGAGTATTAAAATCATTAATCAGATAAAGACTCTCAAAATATTATAAAAAGTATAATAGGAAAATACTAGCAGGTATTTAGAGAGAGAAGGTCAACAATAGGCGCAATACACATAACCACAGTCAATTATGAAGTGTTACGAATATTATATCGCCTTGCACATCCTTTTCATGGATTTCAAGCGAGCATTTGACACTCTAATAAGACCCGACTTGATAAAAGACATGAAAAACCTAGATATCCCAATAAAACTCATCATCAATCAGCCAATCCCGTCCACTGCTGGATATAGGCCTCCCTTAGTTCTTTCCAGTGTTCTCTACACTGGGCTGCTTGTAGCCAGTTTCCCGCTACACGTTTTATCTCATCGGTCCATCTAGTCGGTGGTCGTCCTCGGCTTCTTTTATAATTTCTAGGCCTCCATTCCATAATACGTGTTGTCCACCGTCCATCTTGTGTTCTGGCTAAGTGCCCTGCCCAGTTCCACTTAAGCGTCGTGGTTCTTTCGATGACGTCTTGAACTCCTGAGCTTTGCCTAATTTGTTGGTTTGTTATGTGGTCTCGAAGGCTCACGTTCAGCATTGCACGTTCCATGGCTCGTTGTGTAACTCTGAGTTTATTCGCAGATTTTTGCGTGAGTGATAAAGTCTCTGCTCCATAACTTTGGACAGGCAAAACACATTGGTTATAACCTTTCGATTGAGACACATGGAATTGAACTTTTTAGAATATGGCTTAATTTGCCAAATGCTACCCATGTTAGGCCTACTCGCCTCTGTATTTCATGTGTTTGATTATCTCTGCTTATTTTGATTTCGTGTCCCAGATATTTGCAAGTGTCTGTTTGTTGTATGGTATTATTGTCAATAGTTATATTTTCACTCATTACGAGATAAGTTTAGTTTTCTCCAAGTTTTATCTTTAATCCTGCTCTTTCAGACATACTTTTAAGCGAATGCATCATAGAAACTGTATCATGTAAGTTATCTGCGATTAATACAACATCATCTGCAAACCTTAGGTGATTTAATCTTTTTTCATCTATATTTATGCCCATATCTTGCCATTGAGTACTCTTAAATATGCTGCCGTGAACAATTTTGGTGAAATATTGTCTCCTTGTCTAACTCCTCGACCTTAGCTGAATTTTTCTGTGTCTTCGTGTAATCGTATAACTTGATGTAGCGGTCTCGTAGATGTTTTTGATTAGTGTCGTGTACCTGTAATCTATTCGGCTTTGATTTAGGGCTTCCAGTATTGTTTTAAATTCTACAGAATCAAAAGCCTTCTCGTAATCGACAAATGTAAGAACCAGTAGTATATTGTACTCGATGCATTTTTCTATTAAGATCTTTATGGTATGCAGATGGTCATTTGTGCCATATCCTACCCTGAAGCCTGCCTGTTCTTTGGGCTGATAGAAATCAAGTTTAAGTGTTAGCCTCTTTGTTAAGATTTTGTTTTTGTTTTTTTTATTCTTTACAAAACAATAAAAACTCATAAAGCTTACGAGAATGACAATGGAGGGATCGACGGCAGCAATAATAATAAATCGACGAAGACATCTCCAAAAATATAGAAACAGCAACTGAAGTATGACAGGGCGACTTTCTATCAGGAAATATAGGAGAAACTACAGAATTTGGAGAAACATGTAAAAGATAGAGACGTAGAAATGAATGAAAAGATGATAGATTAAAAAAAATGATAAGAAACTATTGGAAGTAAAAACACAACATAATACTGGATAAAGAACATACGATATTATACACAGTGGAGCAGAAAATAAGTTCCAATTTGGCAGGCATATAAAGAAACAGCACCCAGTTCCGTTTATTACGATACTGAAAAATAAAAAACAAGGATATAAAGATTTTGAAGGGGCTAGGGATATGGTAATCAATCATTTTAAGGAAGGAGCAGTAAGTTACAAGATTGGTAAGATTTTGAAAGAAAATTTTTGAGATAATATTGGGGAAAAGAGGAAGAGGGGGTCGTGAATAGTGAACTACAAAAATAAGAAATATGATGAAATACTAGGAATATCTGAAGGAAAATGTGCATTATAAGTATATATCAGTGGCCAATACTTAAATTATAATTATCTGGAAGAACAGCTAGTTGAATTAATAGCAAGATATTTTGACAATATAATGGAAGACTATGTCACCTTGCAAGGATATAGGGACAGTGACAGTTTATGCCAGTTTTTAGCTGTAAGAGAGGAACGAAAAAAAAAAGGAAATGTAGGTAATCGGCAAACTATGGGAACAACCAAACAAACCGCACACCAAACTGCAGACTTGCTCATAATGACAATCCTTACCGATATAATGGATATAGGGATAATGAAGGACTACAATATATAACAATTTTTATCAAAACAGAAATGAGAAGAAGAGAAATGGATAGCAATCCAATGGATATCAGCAAAATAAATTTTAAAACTATGGGAGAAATTATAACAGTTAACCACATCAGCCAAATCCAGGACGGCAAAATTTTAATAGAGAAAACCAATAAAAGAACAACAATGGATAAGGAAGCACACAAAACAAAAAAATAAACAACCTATCTGTTGATGATGATATCATAGTTTACATTTTAAAGTGGCTAGTCAGGCAATAATTAAAGTTGTTAATGAGTATTACATAGGTGTTATAAAACAGATGAAGAATGCATAACTTAGAATGTGAATTATCGGCCTTTCAATATAAAAATGCAAACATTTCCTGTAAGATTAAATTGTTTTCCTTCTAGTTTTTTTCCATGTTATCAATACAATAGTGTTAGAGAAAATTATTGTCATAAATATGCAAATTGAACTTTAATCACACTTCTATTCAGTGAAGTAGAGAGATGGAAGATAGACTAAATATTATTTAATTAGTACTACTCGTTTTATCTATTTTCAGTTGATGAATAAATTTTACAACTTTCGTATGTTTTTAAAGTGCAATTAAATATTTTACACTCATTTTTACATTTTGATGTTCTTCTTAATTTAAAATATTCATCTTTTTAATATTCTCAATGATCTGTTTTACCAGTTCCACGTAGGTCTTCTTTTGAATGTTTTTATTTTTTCCAAATTTACCTTTGCTAAAAGAGTCCGTTACTTTTTTTATGCCTGATTATTTTACATAGATGAAATACCTTCTATTTATGCTAATGATACTGGTACAATAGTGTGTTTGTTAATTCCGCTGGATCAAGTATTTATAAATCAATAAGTATAACTGTGGCATTGAAAATTACGCCAATAAAAGGAATAAATAGAAGAAAGGAATGATTCAGAATACCAATGCAATCCCGCCATACTTGTAGATATCGAAGGTCAGGTTTTGACAGCAATTAGCAATGGCTAATATGCGAATTTAGGATGGGAAATTACCAGGACTTGATGAAATGCATCATGAAATTTTAAAGCTATTTGACGTACATCAAATCACAGTTCTTTCTAAGCTATTCAGAAACATATATGAGACTGATTGATCACTTACCGAAAGACTAGCTATTATCAATAATAATTACAGTTCCTAAAAAAAGCAAAACTAAAAAATGTTAAGAACATAGAGAATAATAAGTTTGATGAACCATGTACATAAATCATTCGTTAGCATCATTCACTCGCGCATATACACCAAATTAGAATAACACCTAAATGAAGTTCAATTTGGTTTAAGTACAGGACCTGGAACAAAGGAAGCTCTTTTCATTATTCAAAAAAAAAAAATGTGAGAAACTAATAAATATGCTAAAACTATCAAGACGTAATATTAATCTGAAACTTATATCTCCAACAAAAAGGAACACTGCAATTTTAATATGAACCTGAGATCTTCACAGTCGAAAAAGAAGTTCAATAGAGCTGCTTGGTGTCACCAGCAATATTTATCATATAGTCCAATAATTTCTTTAGATAAGCCCTGGATAAATCAGAAAATGGTGTTACAGTAAATAGCAAACAATAACAGATGTGCAGACTACACCATATTGCTGGCAGATAGGGTGCAGTTACTTCAGAGTGATAAATATTATTTTGAACGGCAAAACGAAATTGTAAGAAGACGAATTAATAATCATTAGTAAGAACACCAACATAAACGCTACAATTACAATAAACAATACACCATACTCTCTTTAATCCTGACCCCCCAGGGGGAGTGTAGTGGTCTACGTGATGTCGTGTGTATGTCCGTCTCCAGAGATTTCTGTCTCTGGTCATTTCTTTTAATTCATGCATAGGTCTTTGCCATATTCCTGTAATTTGATCTATCCATCTTGTTGGGGATCTTCCTGGTGATCTTCCGCCTTCTACCTTTCCTTTATATTATGAGTCTTTCCATGTTTTCTGTGTTTGCTTTCATAACATGCCCAAAATATTTTAATTGTTGGAGATGGACTTTACTAGAGAGTCGTTGGCTAACTTTTAGCTTTCTTAAAATTGAATTATTTGTTCTACGGTCGGTCCAAGGAATTCGAAACATTGGTCTTCAACAGAACCTTTCAGTGGCGTCTATCTTTCTTCTCTTCGATTGTCTCAGAGTCCAAGATACACATCCGTAGGTCAGTATTGGGAATATTAAGCAGTTTGATCAACCTCATCTTTATCGCTCTTGAAATTAGACAGTCGTTCCATATTTTGGTCATTTTTGCTGTGGCAACTTTTGCTAGATCACATTTATGATGATAATGATAATGATCCCAGATATAAGTATGAGCTCACAACCTCGAACCGGTCATTGTGGTTATGTGTGGATGATTGTTGTGTAGTCTATCCACTATTATGATCTTTGTCTTTGATATGTTTAATTGCAGACCAAATATTTAACAAATATTTGACTTTCGTTTTCGATCAGTCGTATAAGTTCTATCAGCTCTGCTTGACTATTTGCGAGAAGGGCTGTGTCATTTGCGAAACGTAGGTTGTTTTAGTTTATGACCATTTATTGAGATGCTCTTTTCCCATCCTTCAAGTGCTCTTCGCATAATATATTCCCCATATTAGTTGAATAATTGTGGAGATAGTGTACATCCTTGTCTGACACCCCGTTCTGGATGAAATTCGTTCGAAAGTGTGTCAAGTACTTTAACTGATCCAGTAGTGTGTTCATATAGTTCGGTTATAAGCGTAATTAGATGTTGTGGTACGCCTTCTTCTTTTAGTATTCGCCACAAGTGTCTCCACTTGACCCTGTCGAACGCTTTACGGTAATCTATAAACAGATGTATAGTGGGATGTTGAATTCCCTAGATTTTCGATTATCTGTCTTACATTTCAGCAGGTGTTCTCGAGTGCCTCTACCTTTGGTAAATCCAGTTTGCTCTTGTGGAATTTCTCTTTGAAGGAATGTTTTCAGTCTCTCATTGATTTTATGTAGCATTTATCTTGCTGGCATGGGATATAAGAGAGATAGTTCTATAATTGTCGCATTTTATGGAAGCTGCCTTTTTTATGTATGGTCGTTATTGTAGATTTTGTCCAGTCTTCAGGCCATTGTTTGGCCTACAGAGTAGATGAAGTAACTTTACGCCGGTTTCTTCTGTGGCTTTAAGCATTTCTGCTGTTATCATATCTGGACCTAGTGCTTTGTTATATTTGAGCTTGTTGATAGCCTGTCTTACTTCATTTTCGAGTATATCAGGTTCCTCTTTCACCTCGTCAGAGATTTGGCTAACAAGCTCTTCTATGCTATGTCTTCTCTGTTTGTTCTCAGGGTTCCAGTGTTATCTTCAAAGGACCAAGTTCTGGCTCTGAAGTCTCTTGTCAGGTAGCGTATTTTTCTGAATAGATCTCTCGGCTGATTATTCTGACGATGTCTCTCAATTCATTTGCATATACTTTGATAGTACTGTTTTTTGTCGGCCTTAGGATTATAAAACGAAATAAAAACTATTATTTAAAAAAGCCAGAAGATTTTTTTAACGATATTAGGAAGATTCTCTGCAACTTGGCTTTAATTATTAATACACGCATGAGGATTCTTAGATGTTACGTTTTTAGCGTCCTTTCGTATGAAATAGAAACCTGGAGTCTTACAGATAACATCATACAATGGTTAGAGGCATTTGAAATGTGGTGATACTGAGTTATGTTAAGGGTGTTATATACACACAGAACTAACATAACTATTTTCTATAGGCTAAGAAAAGACAAAGCCATTATAAACACTGCAACGAAGAAAAAAATGGCTTACTTTGGCCACATTTTACGTAATAATAGATAGCGAAATCTACAGTTGACTCTACAAAGCAATATTAAAGGACAAACAGATTCTAGATACAAAGGCATATCCTGGCTAGTCAATATTACGATATGGCGTGGTCTTACGTCAATTAAACATATGATTAGTAGAGACTATGACGATGAAAGTGAACCGGAATAACAGGAGAAGCAGGCTACTATTATGACATGCTTTACTTACGATTTGTTGTGACCCGGCAAACTTCATTGGCACTTGGAATTACACTACTTTCCATTTCTAATATACTCGCGCAATAAAATATTTAGTTTTCAAACCATGTTTAAAGAAAGGAATGATTCTTTGCAGATGGTAAATTGATTTCTGCCTTAGAACTGTGACGGTTGCCCTTTTTAGTATTCAATTCGTTATAATCTATTCTGTACACTCATAATACCAGCGAAACATTTTTAGAACCACTTCGTGCGCTACCAACATCTGGCAGTTTTAATTCTACCAGGGGGAAATTTCAAGTTTGATGTTTTAAGCATTTTTTCGCTTGCTTTTTAAGAACTTTCTTTGCACGTGCCCCTTAATTGCAACAGAATCTTACCTCTCTGAAATTTCTTTAGAACATAGTTTTTTAAGAATGGCATTAAATTCATTCACTCATAGTTGTTCAGGTTGTTCGGGTTCTTGTTCTATTAAAAGCTCATTTGGTTCATTCACTTTTGCTCCTTCATGTTCATTAAAATCAGAATTACCAACAGAAAGCATATTTTCAATGTCTTAATTCGCACGTTTCCACAGATCCCTGTGACCAACTGTGTCTTGGCTTACCGTGTACTATATTTATATATTTCCACATGAAATATGGTTCTTCTATTTGCATTACAGAATTCTCGTCCATTATCGCTTTCAAGAATGTAAGGAGCATAAAAGGCACAAAATATGCCAAGAAGCACTAATGCAACTTAGTGTTTAATGGCAATAATGGTACAATTTTTGTTAAATGATCTTGGTAGAAAAAAATTAATTTGAACTCATTATCTGCTTGGGCTTGCATATCTATCAAATTTATTTGACAGGTACTATTCATTTCTTTTGACAGTAAAGGTTTCACTACTTAACTTTTTTGGGAACTTTGGATTATTTCTGGTAAGTTTCACACAGATCCAAATAGATCGTGATGATTTCTAGAGTCATGTTCTTGTACTTCTGTTGTAATTCTTTCAAAATTCTTGTTCAACCTTCATGTTCTCAAGTTCTTCTAAATGAACATAAAATAAAACATTTTGTTCATCTTTACTTATAACACCAGAAATAAAATAGGTCTTAAAAAATATGAAAACCGGAAAAGCCTCTGGACCTATTACGTTCTTAGTGAAATTATACAACTTCTGGAAGAAGACAATTTTATCTAGAAACTATTATCAAGACTCTTCAACAGTATATACAAGACTGGTACAATTTCACAAGATTTGTTAACGTCTACGTTTGTGCCTATACCTAAGTCAAAATACGCAAAAAAATGTATCGACTTCCGATTATTAAGTCTCATGCCTTATATTCTGAAGCTATTTCTATGAATTATCCATAGCAGAATTTACAAAAAAATCGAAGAAGATATGCGTCCGGAACAATTTGGCTTCCGAAACGGTATGGGAAAACGAGGAGCTTTGTTCAGGTTCATTGTTCTCATGCAAAAGTGCCGGGATCAACAAAAATATGTCTTCTTATGCTTCATAGATTATGAAAAGGCTTTTGACAAAATCAAACACGATCAGCTTATAGAATGCTTGCAAAAAACGTGAACTCTACTGGAACCAAAACGTCTCTGTCAGAACTGAAATGGTGATACTGAAACCATAAACATACAAGAAGAAATAGACAAGGTTGTATACTATCACCATTATTATTCAAGTTGTACTCAGAGGACATCTTTGCACATGCTCTGGATGAAGCACAAAAGGAATAAAAGTCAATAGAAAAATTGAAGTGCATAATCGAAGATAAATTCAATTTAGAGTTTAATCTTTCTTTTCACGGTCTGGCAAATGACATTTGTGCTAAGTGTGACCAGTTTAATGTAGTTTTAAAAAGTATGGAAAGTAAGCAACTAACTAAAGAAGAAGATGAGGAACAGAGAAAACTTTTACTTGTGAGGGAAAAACATTTAGATTTAGCTGAGAGTACTTATAAGCAAAAGTCGTTAGACAAAGAACGAAGCGAAATAGACCAATAATTTGTGGTTGCTTGTTTTACTTTGCTTTTGACTGCTAGAAAAATGTCTATCCACCCCATTCCTCCGGAACGGTGTTTGGTTTTAGAAAAGACAACTATGGACCTACAACTTAACAGTGTTTGAAACTACCACATCAGGCAATGTGAGAAATTGTTTTTTATGGAATGAGACAGTGGCTGGTCGTGGTGGGCAAAAATAGCTTCATGTATAAGAAAATTCATTTTGTCGCTCCCAATAGAAGTAGAAATACTCATTTATACAGTAATTCTTGTTTTGGCCAAAACAAAAACATTTTTGTATCCACAATGATATTGTTAGTAATGCGTGAGATGAAAACAATAAGAAAACGTTTCAAAGAAGTAGATCATAAATTTATGGAAAATGGTCACACCCATATGGAGACCGAAACAATTCATGCGGCCGTAGGGACAGCTAAGAAAAAGACAACATCTGAAATTAAATTTCTTTTGTATTATGTATTTTAAAAAATAAAGAATTTTCTTTTAAATCATAATATTTTACTGCTCTGTTGCAGGGGCCAATGTCCCTATCCGGCAAAATCTGCACAAGGCCAATTTTAATGTTTTTCTAGGTATAAAGAAAAATAATAAAATAGTATTCAGTGTAATAAAGCCTGGCATTAAATTAATACATATTAAAAAAAACATACTCCAAACCTGCTAAACCCATTTTCTCCAAACAGTACAAATGGATATTGGTCCTTTTTCTATTAAGGTGCAGATATGTGACTTCAAAATGTCATAAATTATTTTATTTTTAAATTTATTTATTTATATAAGACAACATATGTGTTTTGTCTACGCCTATGAACTACTTACCTTATTTGAATAATATTAGAAAAATCGTAATTGATAACGTTCAGCAGAACAATGCATTTTGTTACGTTGTATGCGATGTCTCTGGGATAAAATTCTAGAGCGCTGCGGGCATCCAATTGTGTCAGTATAATAGGCACTTCCTTGTGTTCGTACTTAAAATGAGAGCCCAAAGTAAATAGAGATACGAATTTGTTGCAGTTGGCTTTTGGGCACTGGATTGGTCTAAAATCATTAAGTTAACTTATGTAAGATAAAATTAAAATACCTTAAAAAATATAAACTGATTTCAGTTAATAACTGCATTAGAATCATCTATACTATAATTTCGGGTGACTGACTCACTTTCGAAGTTTAAATATAGATTTCAGGATTCGGAATATATAAAAGTATGTTTTTTTTTTATTTATTTGTATTTGAGTTTGACTTTGGCTACTTTTTACAAAAAATGACACTAAAACACAAAAAAGAGCTTACTTTATTATAACAAATGAACATGTGGTGTGCAAAGTTACCTGCTAGTATCGGGTGACTTTGTCTCAAGCAACATTTTACATTTATTCTCTGTGATTATTATTGTTTGGGCTAAAGTCACCCTGCAAGATGAATCAAAAATAAACATTTTGTTAGGTATAAAAAAATATTTATTTAAATTTCAAGCAAAAAAACTAAAACTAATATGAAACTAGAGGGCAAAGGGCATAGGGCAAAGACTATGTAACCTAGCAACAACAACAAATTTGTTAATAAGCTCGACAAAATTTGAACACCCTAAAATACATAAGGTAACATGGAGGTCACCGGATCAGAAAACATATAGTCAAATTGATCACATAATGATTAATAAACGAAAACAATCGTCAATAAAAGATGTAAGAACGTTCAGAGGTGCGTGTGCAGATTCAGACCACTACATGGTCACAGCCATTTTAAGACAAAAAGTTAAAATTGTAACAAAACAAAAAAACCAACATAAAAAGTGGAATGTCAATAAATTGAGTAATGAAGAAGTAAGAAAAAAATATGAAGAGGCAGTAAAAGTTCAAATAAAAGAGAAATATAAAGTAGAAGATATAAGCACAGAATGGGAGACGATCAAAAAATCAATAGAAGAAGGTGCAAATATGCAGATAGTAAAAGTCAGGCTAAAACAAGAAACGAATGGTATAACCAAGAATGTAGAGAAATAACAGAAAAAAAAGTGCAAGCCAGAAATAAATGCTAAGAACAGATAAAGAGGAAGACAGAGAAGAATATGAAAAATTAAGAAGGTATGCTAAGAAAGTGATAAGGCAAAATAAAAGAAGATGGGTAGACAAAAAAATGCAGGAAATAGAGCAGAAAGAACAAACAGAAATACGAAAAGTTTTTACAAAAAGATTAAAGAACAAACCAAAAAATACAAGGGCAAAACAAACGGAATAAAAAATAGAGGGAAATAGTGATAATAGAGGATCAAGAATACAAGCAAGTATGGAGAGATTACTACAGAGAGCTTTTGATGGAGGAAACAACAGAAGAACGTCGAAATTTCAAAAGAACCAACATTAGAGGAATTGGATGAAGTAATACAGAGAAGCAAAAATGGAAAAGCCCCAGGTAAAGATGGAATTAATATGGAACTAATAAAATACGGGGGAAGGGAACTAAGAGGAAAAATACTGGCACTATTGAAAAATATATGGAAAGAAGAGAAAATGCCAGGTGACTGGGAGGTAGGACAGATCACAACAGTACATAAAAAGGGAGACCAACAAATCTGTGAAAATTATAGAGGAATAACATTACTAAATACAACATATAAAATATTGACATCAATAATAAAAAAGAGGTTATCAAAGATCACAAAGAAGACAGTAGGACAGTACCAATGTAGATTCACAGAAGGAAGATTTACAATAGATGCAATACACACAATAAAACAAATAATGGAAAAAGCAAACGAGTATAAATTAGAATTGGAAATGTTATTCATAGACTTCAAACAGGCATTTGATTCAATTAAAAGGAACGTATTAATGACAGCACTTAAAAAATTAAAAATTTCACATAAACTCAGAAAATAATAGAAATGACAATGAGAACTACAAAAATAAGCATAAAGACACAAAGAGGAGAGACAGAGGAATTCAGTATAAATAAAGGGATGAAACAAGGAGATGCCTTATCAACGACGCTATTTAATCTAGCATTAGAATATGTACTGCGAAATATAAATAAAGGAAATCTCAGAACAGAGTGGTCAAATAATTGCATATGCAGATGATATTGCTATTATTGCAAAGAACAGAAAAATAATGAAAGAAATGCTTGAAGAAATAAGAGAGAAAGGGGAGGTAATGGGGCTAAGATTAAATCAAGAATAGACAAAAATATTAAGATTAGGGAAAAAACCAATGAAGGAAAAAATCAAAATAGGCAGTTCCGAGTTTGAAGAAGTAGAATACTTCAAATACCTAGGAGTTACAATAAGTAAATCCGGAGAAAGGAAATCCGAAATAAAAGAAAAAATATTAGCAGCGAATAAAGCTTATTTTGCAAACAAAAGATTACTTAAAAGCAAAACACTGACTAAAAAAAGCAAGATGAGCATTTATAATACCATAATTAGACCAATATTATTATATGCAGGGGAAACAATGACGATGGTTAAAAAAGATGAAGAAGACTTAAGAATTGCAGAGAGAAAGATTATGAGAACCATACTAGGACCAATCAGAACAGAGCAAAATGAATATAGAAGCAGAACAAATGCAGAAATTAAGGAAGAACTTAAGGAAGACATTGTAACTAAAATAAAGCAATGCAGAGTTAGATGGTAAGGTCACATCTGGCGAGCAGGCGATGAGGCAGTGACATACGCAATGATAGAATGGAATCCAGGAGGAAGAAAGAGAAGGGGAAGACCGAGATCAAAGTGGCTGCAAGAAGTTGAAGAAGACCTCCAAAGGGCAGGAGTCAGCCAATGGAGAGGAAGAACTAGAACAGGAAAAAATGGAGAGATATTGTCAAGAAGATAAGATAAACAAAAAAAAAGACTAATCCACTTAAGAAATAGGATCTAGAAAGCATTTGCGGTTTAACCCCACGTTGGGGTGTATATAGCCATTATATATATAATATGAAACTACAGAGGGCCCTAAATTCACAAAAAAAAACATAATTTCTAAAAAAAAAATAAACAATAAAACGATTTACAAGCTTTTTTTTGAAGTGGAAAGAAATGTCGGTTATTTTCAAGTACCAATGGCTCTGTGAAATCAACGTTACCCAAGTGGTAGGATTTTCTTACTGCGACTTCGGGCCATGGCCATAAACTTATTTCAGCTAGTACCATTACTTGCACCCAACCTGGAAAGCTGTGAAGTAGTTAGTCGGATACAATTAAGAAGTCTCCAACTCGAATGGAAAACTCTTGTAGATCTGCGTTACTCATATAGCTCTCATTAGATGCAGAATAAGACGTAGTATCTGCAGTGTTTCCAAAATCTTGTATTTTATTAAAACGTTTGATTTTTTTTACCATCTTATGTTTAGACAATTCACTAGAGCCAGCTGCAGCAATGGTCTCTTGTTCAGAGATTTCTTGATCTAGGCTACTGCCAAGTATTACTATACAACTTTATTATAAACGTCTTAAAAGACCTCATTTTGTATATTTTCTTTCTCTGTTTCACAAATCTGATTATTGGCTTGATTGTTCCCTGTTCAGTTTTCCTTTTAATGTTACGTTTTGCTGCTATTTCGCTTTTGTTTTGATTTTTTTGTAGTGCCATTTTCTTTTACTGGCTTCTTATTAGCCGCTTTTTTGCAACTTTAGCATCTTGTTGACTTTTAACATCTTCAGCACAGATACTTTTTCTTGCTGCAATTTCTATTTTTTTAACAACTCCGTTAGCTGTGGGTTGGAAACCCACACCTTTTTTCTACAAGAAAATTTAAAATAGTGTTATTTACTCTCAAAAGTACATGCGCAGCATTAGTTTTATAGCTTAAAATTCTGGTTAGTACCTCATCTGCGTTTAGGGGAAAAATGCCACATTTCCTAAAGCCGTTTTCCAAATTTTTTCCGCCATTTACACTAATTAGTTCAACCAGTTTTTCCAAAAGGGTAGGAAAGGTATTGTTTGGGACAATGATAATGTTAACATTTAGTGTTTTGTATTCTACCAAAATATTTCGTCAAGCTATTTTCATCGGTCGGAAGTAGGCGACGTCTAATGGCTATGTTAGGTGCGTAGAATTGGCAGGAAGACACACGAATTCAAAGTTTCCTGCTTCACACAGCTGTAAAATTATTAATGATATATGAGACGATAAATTGTCACCAATTAACACTTTAATGCCAGGAATGTGTTTTAATGTTGGAAATAAAAGAGAAGTGAACCAGTCTTCCAAACAAGCTGTGTCGAACCATCCGCTTTTTTATTTGTTGTACCGTGCTCCATTTGGGCCATTTTTTACCTAAGTCGACCACAGTTTATTGGATTTATATAAGAAGTCTAAAGGTAGCATTTTTCCAGCCGCATTTCCAAAAAACAATATTTATATTACCGATTTACTAAAATTCATCGTTCTTTCAGGATATTTAGTCCCAAGTTTTGTTAAAATTTTCTTTTTGCCGGGGCCGTTACTTAAATTTGTTTCATCGTAGTTCCAAATTTTGTTAGCTGGTATATCGACTAGTTCATTCTGAAATTTGTTAAGGTAGTTAGTCTCTTATAGTGGTTTCCCTGATTTCTGCTCTCGTTCGTTGGTGTTGCTTGCAAAACGTTGAGTAAACAACGGATTCCGTTTTGGCTTTTTAAATATCAACCCAGACAATGATGCGTAACAAAAGAGAACGTCTATAAAACCCAAACCCATTCTCAGAAAAAGCCATAACTAAAAGAGGCATAAAATCTAAACGAGGTTTCATAACTACTGGTACGATCGCTTTCTTATTCTGTTTTTCCCTACTCTTTTGTTTATATGCTTATTGGTTGCTAAAAAAAACATTTTAAACCAGATGATTAACACTTTGGGTAATAACGATTGCTTTGTTATTTTAATTAGATAATAATAACATTTATTAATTATTGTTAAAAAAATCCTACACAATAAAGTCTAAAATAGTTTCACGACTTGTACATTTAATGGAATGTTGATAAAAACATATAATATTAATAGCCCCATTGTTCATTTTATTGCAAAGTCAAAGGTTAACACAACACAAAAGCTTCATATTTACGTGAAATATTTTAAATTTGTCTTATGTCAACAAACAATTATCTACTATCAATATATTGTTTACTCTTAGTTACTTTTTTTTAACTAGCTAGAAACCGCAATTTTTTGAAAAAGATTATTAGGGTATTAAGGTATTAATGGCAAAAGTTGTCATTATAATACAAATAATATTGTTTATTACAAACATTAAATGACTACACTATATTAAAAAAAAACACAAACAAGAACATTTCAAATAAATAGGTAGGATAGTTTAATCTTTTTTGTTCGATTTCTTCTGCACTGAAAATAGGCCACCCACAGACAATATTCTAGAATGCCTAGTGATGATCTAGAATTTATTATAGTTATAGAAGCTTCTTAATGTCTTCAATTTTCTTTGTTAGAATTTTCCCGTAATATGCAGAGAGGTTTGGAGGATTGGCACAAATATAGATGGACTGCCCCTTAAGAGTATTTAAAAATTAAAAACGTTCCTCAAGAATGACATAAATATATATATATATATATATATATATATATATATATATATATAATATATATATATATATATATATATATATTATGTAAAAGTAAACCTATGTTTATTTTAAGTGAAACAGCAGGGTTTTAGTTATTTTTAGTTATTTAAAGTTTTAGGTTGTATGACTGTTTAAGTTTTAGTGACATTGACATATTGTAAATTGTATTGCCAAATTACTTAATGGCGTAAGAAATAGCATTGTTCTTGATTCTCTTTTTAGGTTTGTATATTTGTTACGTTATGTTAGTTATGATATTATTGTTAATAATTTATATTGTAGAATTTTAACGATAATAAACTCTTTTTAGACGAATTTAAACTGCTATCTCTTCACATGAATAAAGGTATGATATTACACTTATAAATCAAGAACTTAAGCTGATAAAAAAAAATATAGTGATAACTATAAATTTCCAAGTCGTTATTTGGACAAAACGATATTTAAGAATGAATTTTACATCAATGAGAATTTGCATGGCTATAGAAGCAAACAGTAGTGATAGTAACAAAAATGTATATAAATTTAGGTGGCTGCAGCCAGCAGGGTCCCGTTTTTATTATAAAAGCCCCTTTGAAAAACAACTTGAAATTGATCATTCTGAACTATTTCATCTGAAAAAAGTGAAGAATATGTTAGCATCTATGAAAACAAGAGCATCCTTTAGAACAGGTACTATAGCATTAGAAGACAATTTGAAGGAGATTTATTTTGATTCAGATGGTGATGTGGTTTATCAAAGTGAGTACTTACAAGAGACCTTATTACCAGTGTATGAGAAGATAGAAACAACTGAACAATTTCCATCATTTGCTAAGTTGCTCCAGAAATTTAATGACACAAATTTACCCAAAGTTGAAAAGAAAAATTAAAAAAATAAAAGATGATTTTGTACTTCGAAATTTTGATGGAAATAATGTTCCAATGAATTCATGGCTCAAGACCTTCGAATCAGAATGTTTGCGATGTGAGGTGGTTGCTGATGAAGACAAGATTTTGATTCTACGTTTGTTTCTTGATGGAATAGCAAAAGAATGGTTTTAATCATAAATAATAACATCAGGCTTAGATAACAGTTTTGAGGTACGGAAAATTAATTTTTTAAATAGTTTTTGTGAAACAGGTTGGCATAATCATAGGCAAGCTTATTCTTTTAGGTATATAGGTGGTAGTATTGTTGATTATGCGTTTCGTAAAGAAATTTTATTGCTAAATATAAAGAATGATTTTCTTGTTGATATACTAATTGATTTAATTGTAACAAATTTGCCAATTTATATACAAGATAATATTAATAGAGCTGACGTTACAACAATGGAAAAATTGGTAGGTGAATTACGATAATTGGAAAGTTTAGTTATAAAAAAGAAAAATAAATTGGAGACAAAACCAAATTTTTATCAAAAAACTACTATAATACCAGAAGAACAGAAAACTACTTGTCAATATTGTGATAAAAAAGGATTCCCTGGGAGGTTTCACCCAGAGGCAATATGCCGTTTTAAAGCAGAAAGGTAAAAAAGGTAACAAAAGAAAACAAATCAAATGATATTAAATATATTAATAATATTGCTATACAGGAAACATTAAATGAAACAGTAACTGAACAAAAAAAAACTAGATTTGCTGCCATTGATCAAATTAAAAGTATTCCTAAATAATAAAGAATTAAGTGGAGTTTATGACCCAGGCTCAAATGTTACTCTTCTGAATTCGAAGGTGGCAAGAAAGTTAGGATTAGATATTCAAGAAGATAGGAATATGTTTAAAACGATAAATGGCAGAACAAGTTTTACAGGAAAACTAATTGCAAAACTGAAAATTATTAAAATTGAGAAAAATATTAATCTTTTTGTAATTAATGATGAATATTTTGAGTACGATATTCTACTCGGATTAGATTCCATTTTAAATTTTCAAATGAAACAAGATTTTGATTTAGAAATTTATCAAAGATTATACGGACAAATTAAAAAAAAATCGAAAAATTTAATTATAATATTAATATTACAGAATACTCCATAAACTTTAATGAGGGAATTCCCACAGAACTTTTTGAAGCAAAATTAGAACATTTATTAGCATATCAGAAAAATAAAATAGAAATATTACTAAATAAATATCACAATATTTTGGCAAAACATAAATTTGACATTGGGCAGGTTCAAAATATTGAAGCTCGAATTAAACTTTTAGAACATAAATTTGTTGCAAAAAGGCCCTATAGATGCTCGATAGAAGACCAAAAAGAGATAGAATTTCAAATAGGATAATTATTAAAAGCAAATTAATAGAAGAATCATCTTCACCTTTTGCAGCACCTGTTACATTGGCTTTTAAAAAAGATGAAGGATCTAAAACAAGATTGTGCATTGACTTTCGTGAGTTAAACAAATTAATTATTCCTGAACCCCAACCTTTTCCTTTAATTGACGAGATTTTGACCAAAACAAGGAATACTAGGTTCTTTACTACTTTAGATATAAATTCTGCTTTTTGGTGTATTCCAGTTCGGATAAAAGATAAATACAAGACAGCCTTCGTTACCCAAAGTGGTCATTGGCAATGGAAATGCTTACCTTTTAGGCTTAAAACATCTCCCGCAATATTTCAAAGAATTTTAAGTATTATTATCAGGAAGCATAATTTAAATTCATTTTGTATAAACTACATAGATGACATTTTTAATATTCTCATTATCATTTGAAGAACACTTAGACCATATAGAAAGACTTATGAAAGCAATTATTGAAGAGCGATTTAGGCTCAAACTTTTAAAATGTAATTTTGCAAGAGAAGAGGTTAAATATTTGGGACACATTGTGGGAAACAATTCAGTTGGTCCGTTACATGATAATTTAATATCGATCAGAAATTTTCCAGCACCAGACACGAGAAAAAAAGTACGACAGTTTTTGGGAAAAGTAAATTTTTACCACAAATATATACAAGATTCAGCTAGGCTATTAGAGTCACTACATAATTTACTTAGAAAAGATATCAATTTCCACTGGTCTTTAAGCTGCCAAAAAGGTTTTGATAGGGCAAAGAATATCCTCTGTTCTGAACCTATACTAGCCATTTTTAACCTAAATGCTCCTACAACTATATATACAGATGCTAGTGTTGTAGAAATTGGTGCGATTCTGAAACAAAAACAAAGAGATGGAGAAATGAAACTCGTAGCATACTTTTCAAAAAAATTAAACAAATATCAAAAAAATAAAAAGGCTATTTTTTTAGAATGCCTGGCAATTAAAAAAGCAATAAAATTTTGGCAATACTGGCTAATGGGAAGAAAATTTCTGGTTATTACTGATCATAAACCCCTTGAGGGAAGAGAACTTCGTACAAGACCAGATGAAGAATTAGGAGCTATGACACAGTTTCTTTCACAATTTGACTTCGACATTAAATATGAACCTGGAAAAGAAAATGTAGAAGCAGACTGCCTTTCTAGAAACCCCGTTTTGGAAAATTTTAAAAATGCAGAAACATTCATAAGAAGAGTAAACCTAGTCACATTAACTGAGATAAAACAAGACCAAAATATTAATCGACAAGTTATAGATACAATGAGAGAAACAATTTTTGAACCAAGATATATTTTATAAATTAAGGAAGAATGAAAAAAAATAATTTATCCAAAGTTTTTGGAAAAGAGTTAAGCTGGAATACTTCGGTCACATTATGAGACACCGTGAAAAATATGATTTTTACATCTGATCATTCAGGGAAAGATCAAAGGTAATCGTGGTCCTGGTAGAAGAAGAACATCATGGCTGAAAAATTTAAGGCAATGGTATAAAAAATCAAGTACATCGTTATTTAGAGCTGCTGTCAATAAAGTCACGATCGTGAATATGGTAGCCAACATGGAATATTGAAATTGATAACGGTCATGGAACTAGAAGAAGAAGAAAATTAAATTATTAGAATAATTTTTCACCAAGTAATAAAAATCAAAATTTGTTAAATTACTAATGCTTGTATTTTGAGAACGATTTCCGAAGGAGAAATCGAAATGTCAAAAATAAATTTATTTTAAATTTATCTTACTCCTAACGAAATAAATAATTGCACGAAGTTTTTTTTTAATTATAAGTTTATGCAGATTTTTGTCCTTATATTATTCAAAAATGTCCTTACCTTTTTGATAAAGAAGTAGTGCTTGAATTACTATAACCTATATTTATTTTTTTCCTTGCATCCGTATATATTTCTGGATATGGAATAAGTTTCTCACATAAATCAGATTCTCTTGATTGTGAATCTCCCGAAGCTAAAGTAGAAATAAAAATCTATATATTTACGAAACTTTAACGAAGTTGAATTAAAACAGAAGCTACAATTTACAAATAAGTCAATGAAAACTGGATCCTTAACAAGAAATAGAAAGCAAAGAATAGGAATAAAACATATTAAGAAATTAGCAGACAAGACTGAGTGGAACAGAGTAAAATGTAAAAAAATAGCAAAATAGCATCAAGAACAAAAATAATAAAGAAACAAATAAATTAATTTAGTTACGTGGGAAGAATTAATTAAACCTGATTGGTAAATTAAATAATGGCAGGGAAAAATTTAACCAAAAGAAAAAGCAGGTAGACAAAGAAATAACTGGCTGAAGCAAATAGAAGAATATAGAAAAGGGAGAGCAAACACCGTAAAAGAGATAAATAAACTAGCAAAGAATAAAAGAGAATAGCAGAAATGGAAAAATGATAAACTGAAATGACATTCCGATACCTGAGAGGGTAAGGGAAGCGGGAGAAGAAGAAGCAAAAAGAACAATTTCTTTCTTTCTCCCTTTCGGAAATCTAAAGGAAAAAGTAAACATTTTAAACTAAAATTCTGGTTAATTCGCATTAAAAATAGTCAATTGTGATAAAATAAGGAAAGAAAAAAATAACAAATGACAAATAATGAAGTTTAGATATGCATTTGCGCAGAAGATGCAAAAGCCTAAAATATATGATTAACAACGCCCATATAAAGAAAGGTACATACAAATAAATTACTAAGAACCCAAAAAATAAGAATCCGAAGAAAATACCAACAAAAACATTATTAGAAGAAAAAAAAGAAGTAATAAGATTAAAAATAAGTTATAAATAAGTGGGTTAGATGTCTTTTTATATTTACAGGAAGGAAGGAAGCAGTCCAATGTAGTGTGTCTAAATTGTGCAATTTTTTTTAAACTTTCAAAAGAGTAAAGTTGCATTAATTATACTGTTCTTCTAGTATTATATATGGCGATGTCATTGCAGAGAATTTGCTATTTCTTTTTCAGGATGTGACACAATATCAGAAGGTTACAAGATCGGCAAACTTAACTTCCTCAAAATTTTACAGAAACATCCAAAGTTAGCTAACAGAACATTCTTATTTCTCAAAAAGAAAGTAGAGCCAACTTCAGCCACTGTCATTGGTAAACATTTTTTGTCTCTTTATATGGTATAAATAAAGACGATTCTCTGACAATATGAGATACATACAATTCGCCAAGACAGTGACCAAAAGTACATTTAACTATTCATTGCTTCCACCAACACAAAATGCAGCTCGTTTTAGCAGTATTAGCGTTCATTACCAGAAAACACTGCAATCCTAGGGATTGCAGCTTGAAAAAGCATAGAAAAATATGGATACTAATTAAAATTTTCCAAATTCCAGCATCCGCCGAACTTGCAGAAGCAAAGACAACTGTGGAGGTATGTGTGGTTGCCGAAAAGCAGGCCTTAAATGATCTGTAGTGTGCCTCAATTGTTCTGGTTTAAGTACAGTGACATCATGGAAATATTAAAAAGAACATAAATAAACAATTGTAGCTGGAAAACAACTATTAAATATATAATTATGCACAATATTATCTTGCCTGTAAATTGTCCGGCGATTAGGCCTAATGGAGATCCCAAAAAATGCGCATTTACACTCTATCTGATACGTGGTTAGGAAAAAGGTTGATAATAAACTAATAACAGAGGAATGTTAACAAAATAATGCCTTATGTGAATAAGAAATATATAATAGAATACTAAGCTTAATGATTCATTTATATCCTATTCTTAAGAGTATTCTAGAATTTCGGAAGACTGTAAAACCCAGAAAAATTTATGAAATTAACAAACTTGTAGTGAAAAGTATTAGTTAAAAACTCCCTATATTACTTTCGTGTCTTTTTATTGTAAAATAACCAAAAAAAAGTTATAAGGTCCAAAAGAAAATTTGTTCAAATAATTTTTAAACGGCATCATTCTGATTTGTTTAAAATGAATATTTTTTAATATAAATCAATAAAAAAACCGAATCAGAAACATTTTTTCCACGGGAGTGACCTCACAACTTGGACTATGATAATTTTAAAGCCATTTCGAACCATTTTCTTTTTGTACGGCATTTTGTTTCTATTGATAATTAATGTCAATATAAATAAAATATATCAATGCCGTACAGAAATTTTCCGTACGTAATATGATCGTACATATGATCATCGATATGTATGATCATTTTAATATCTAACTTATTAGGGGGAAATTAATTTTCCTCTCATAAGCACATGTACCGTGAAAAATGTACGCCATGTCCAAAAATATTAAGTATTATATTATGCAACTAAATTAAAATTAGTAAGTTTCATATTGGCTCAAATGACCTCTCTGTCATACTTAAAAATAGAGGAAAACATGATGGTACGTATGATCATCCTAATATCCCACTCTCATAAGCCCACACACCCTGAAAATGTACGGCGTGTCCAAAGATAATTAATTAGTAAGTTTCTTATTGGCTCAAATGACTTTGTTGTAATACTTAAAAAACGAGGGGTGCGGCTTAGATTTCTCACCCCTGTTCCAGCCAATATATACGGCATTGCAAAACAAGTAATCTGAATAACGATCTAAAAGTATGTGTATGAATGCCGTACTGTATCAAATCGTTAAAAAATGAAGTAGAAATTTTCCCAAAATACCGGTATTTTTTAAGGCATTGCGTCGCAGATCATTTTTTTTATATAACCTACCTAAGTTTAATTGCTACACGAAAAGAATCCTGAATGAATATCAGGTCGGCTTTAGAAAGGACAGATTTACTGTAGACCAAATCTTTTTATTAAATGAGATGCAAACGACTTGTTATGAAGGTAAAATTCCCCTGCATGTTTTGTTTGTGGATTTTACACAAGCATATGATAGAGTCGATAGAGTTAAAATGTATCGAGCAATGGAACATATGGGTATACCAAAGAAACTGATCTGGCTAGTTAAAATGATACTTAATAACTCTACGTGTGAAATTGCTTGGCAGGGTCACATATCAGATCAATTTACGGTTGCAAAAGGCTTGAGATAGGGAGATCCTTTATCCACTACATTATTCAAACTGAAATGAAGAAAAACCAAATATATGATCATGGGAGGGACAGAAGGGAAAAAAAGAAGACTTTAGTGTGAGGTCAGTAAGTGGTTAAAGCCATAGTTTTACAAAAGTGGACAAATTTGAATACCTGGGTGTAATTTTCGATGAAAATGGAAAAGAGAAATGGGAGCTCGAAGCCAAAATAGCAAAAGGGAATAAAAAATTAGGTAGTTTAAGAGCCATACTAAACTCAACATACGTTTCTAGACAAGGCAAACTCAGAATATATAAAACAGTAATTCGACCCACAGTAACATAAGCCGGTGAGACATGGACATTAAATAAGAAGGAAGAGGATACTCTGGAAATATGGGAACGGAAAATATTAAAACGCATATTCGGAAAACGGAAGACAGAAGATGGTTGGGAAAGAAGAACTAACAATGAATTAATGGCTTTATACAAAGCACCTACCATTACCAAGTTCATAAAGGCACAAAAAATCACATGGTTGGGACATGTGGAAAGAATGCCAGCAAACATAATGCCTAAACTAGGAATAACCAGAAAAATTTTACAGCAGGTCCTTCACAGTAGTTAAGACAAAAATGTTGCACCAACCCCCCCCCCTTAAGTAGTAAGTTTACCTTACTTGAATATTCACCTATACCGATAAAATTTAACGGCACAAATAGTTTCTAAAGTTGTTATTACATATTGTAGTATTGATTTATATGTGATTTATGCTAAGTCCAATGACCCCTTAAAAACGCCCCATGGGCTTGTAGACTATAAGAGATAATAATAACAACGTTTTTTAGTTTAATATTTTTTGCAGTTTAATTCATAGCTAACGGCTAATCTATAGTTTACCTGCACAATAAACACTTTTAAAACAATCCTCACAGTAGGGTACGTGGTCTCTTCCTTCGATCATTTCTGCTTTATAAAATTCTTCCTGGCATCCCACACATACTGATATGTCTCCAAACTTACTCATAATTATTCCGATTAATTTTAAAAATTTCACAAAAACGCAGCGCAAATGTCAAATACTGACATAATTAATGAAAATATGACGTAGTGTTACCTTAATAGAACCAAATAGACGAGAAGCGAATTCTCAAAAAGATGACCACGATCTATAACTCGTTGGTCACAGAGCAAATTTGGTATGAAAATGCTTATAATATAAATCTGCACCACCTTTCTAATTAAATTTTCTTAACCCAGATATTACTGAAACTTTTATTGTTAACATTTTGAATTAATTTCGAATTTTCATGGAAATTATAGCATATGGAACCAAAAAACACAATCATATATTTTTTTATGACGATACCTGTCAAGTTTTGACATGTTCTTTTAAAAGGACGGTAGTAATATACGGTACCAGATATCATATACATTTTATTAGTATCAATTTACAAAGAATGAAAGGATTTAAAACAAAATTTTGGATGTAAAGGTATTTTGCACTTTTCACACAAAAACTGGACTTTTTTGTGACAATATCCACATCGCGATTGCTTTTCTTGATAAAGAACCAAGTGGTTAATACCGTCATATCTTGAATTGGCTACCGAATTCGAATTCCGCTTAGAAGGTCCGCGTTTTGTTTCTTTTTTAAAAGTTTCCAAAATATTAGTTGCAATAGATCTTCTAAATTCAAGTTGATCCAGTTTACCGTCTTGAGTTTTGTGAATCTGCCACGCATTTTGAATAGCCATATCAACGCAATGAGCAAAAAAGGGAAAATACCATTTGTTTCCTCTTATGGACACTCGATATAAACTGATGTTCTGGTCACTGCGATCAACGTCATCCATGAAGTTATTGTATATTCTAACAATATTTGGTTGAGGAACTTGAATATGTTTTTTCTCTGCTTGTGAAAATCTCTTTACAGAGACGCAAGGCATTACTGGTACAAAATTGGAAGCAATGGAAACGATATTATTATCATGCCAGCGGCAAACCACTATTCCTGTATTTTTATCAAGACGATACTCGTATTTACCACGTTCAGTTTTTTTTCATAATAGATGAACAGGATAAAGGGCATTTCATGGTGCGATTTTCCCTTACAGTGCCTCTATCAAATATGCCTCTTTGTTTTAGCTCATGCAGTATATGAATAGAAGTAAAATAATTATCAAAAATAAGATGGAATCGCCTTTGAGGCCATACTTCATTCAATCTGTCTGCATAGGATAGAACTACTGATGCACCCAATCCAAGGACTTTATATTGTTTAGGTATTGTAGTGGAATTACCTTGGTAAGGAGAAAACCAAACTATGTATCCCAGACGAAGGGCTCCTACCCACATTTTGTACCCCCAACGGATTGGTTTTCCCCTGATGAATTGTTTTGTGGGATGGCGACCAAAATACGTAACCATTGCCCTATCTATGCTGTGATGTTGTTCTAAAGGGGAAAATTGTATAAATTTTTTGTTTATTACGTCGAACAGGGGTCGCATCTTGGCAAATCTATCAAATTTATCTAATGACAAGTTATTTCAAACATGCAAAACTCTTTCATTATGTGGGAAAATCTATCCCTAGATATAGCAGCTACCACCATTGCGTTGTGCGAATCGTCACGATTTTCCCAGTACATTTACCTTTTCGGCACAACCACATAACCACTCAATACAAGAACGCCTATAAAACATCGAATCTCATTTTGAGTAATGTCGTTTAAAAGATTTCTTTGTCCTGCTTAGATGTAAGTGTATTCGGTAACCAAATTGATGACTTCATCATCAAAAAACAAATTGAAAATTTCCATCGGCGACTGAGTCATTATCGGTCCAAATTGAGTTTTTCAGTAAGTACAATCAGGGTGTTGATACAAGTCTCCTTGAATCCAGTGTGCAGATATTCTCTTCTCTAATTGATGGGGCAGCTTTTCCTTGGAAAGAAACAAAGCCAATGGTATATTGTCATCATCCGAATCTTCTTCTGGTACGCTGGAATTCACAGAATCTTGTGGTAATTCAGTTGCGTTGTCAAAAACAAGTTCTACATCGTTTCTCATCTGACTACCCGGTAAATTATTTATTGTAGCTAGTTCTTCATCGCCGGAGTCGCAATCGGTGACATCATCATTGGCATTTTCTGGGGGAAATATGATCAAACCATCTGGAGGGACTGGGATTTCATCAGAATCAAGCTCTTCTAATAGCTCATGCAATTTGAGAGGCCTCCTGAAACAATACGCACGTTGGTAGTACTAATTACTACCGTCCTTTTAAAAGAACAAAATGAAATCCCAAGCGGCGAGCCTTTGAAACAACGTGACAACTATTCGAGCCAAGAATATACGTACATAAGTCCCTATTATACAATAATCCACATGCCAATGCTGTGAAATAACAGTTTTTTAATTCTAGACTTACCTCCAATTATAAGCATCGATTTTGTAGTCCAAAACCTGACAATTTACACAGATAATCTCACAATTATAGTATTGTCGGCGCCTTTTAAAAGGACGGTAGTAATATCTGGGTTAATTGGGGTGGAAAAATGTAAATAAACAAGAAAGAACAACATTTTTAACATTTTAAATTTAATAAAATTTAGTATTTAACTTGTGGTATCTCGGCTCTGATTAAAAATTTTAATCTCTTATTTTGACATACTATACTATAAAAAATTTTGCAAAAAAAAAAGATGTGACCGAACTATTAATTTTGATCATAAACAGAATGGCGATTTTTTAAACAAATAATATGCTACACGTTAGATTCAAAACTACAAATAATTGGTCAACACATAGCGTCAACATTAATGCCAATTGTACATATATAATATTATATATATATATATATATATATATATATATATATATATATATATAATTTATATATATATAGAGTGTGTATATAACGACGCTAAGAATACAATTCTTTGGAGAGTAACTTTCGGGAAAGCGTCAAAACAAGGATCAGCTAGAGATGGTATAAGCCAGTTTCGTGTAGAACTTTATTCGAAAATTTCACATTTCGAATAAAGTTCTACACGAAACTGGCTTATACCATCTCTAGCTGATCCTTGTTTTGACGCTTTCCCGAAAGTTACTCTCCAAAGAATTATATATATATATATATATATATATATATATATATATATAATATATATATATATATATATATATATATATATATATACAAAAGGAACATTTTTATTCTCGAGAGAGGAAGAGAGAGAAAATGTATCTTATGTCTCTCTCTTACTTATTATCTTACATATGTGATGGTTCGCAGATTCACTCCCATGCAAATTTCCAAGGCCGACCGTGCGTATAGAAGTAGTTCAAAAATAGTCCCTAACTTTGTTCCTATTGGTCATAGATGCTTTTTTAATTGTGAGTTGTCTGACCATCTATCCAATGGATGTATGTACAAGTCTGTAGCATGAAAAATATATAAGTTATTAAAATTATTTATAAGTAAAAAACATAGCCCTTTTCAAACGTTTATTTTGTAAATAATTTCGATGAAAACGCAATATGCCTTTAACTTCTGAGATAGTTTAATTCTTAAAGAGTCCTATAAAATTTGCTAAATGTGTCTAGCATCATTAATAGAGCAAGTTCAATAGTTTGAATATTTAGTCTCAGGAGTAAATAAATTAAATAACTTTTAAACTATTTGATCGATAGGGGGAAATTTTGCACAACTTTAAAAGACGGTAATTTCTTTATGTTTAAATGTATAAGTAACATTTTATGTGGGTAATAAAAAATTAATAAAATTTATAAATTAGTGCAAAAAAAACTGATTTTTTGCAAATATTTTCGTAAATTATTTATCAATTTTAATTTAAAAAAACGGGAAAATAAAGATATTCTTAGTATAAAAAAATGATATAAATATTGTTTATGTAAAATATAAGGGAAAAAAGTTATAAACAAAAAATCAAATTGTGACCATAAATTATTGTTTAAAATAAACTCAAGGTAAAAATACGAGTACTTTTTTATATATTCGTCATCTAGTAACCCCACCTATGTTTTAAAAGCTTCAGACGTCTGCGAAAAATGTTTCGACCTTTTTTTAACCAGACTGGGCTATACTCTATTTATTGTCATTTGACGTATACGAGCGTTTCTTTCTACTCTTCCGTCCTAACCAGTTCTCTTTTTGCTCTATTAACTTCATTTTCCACTTCAGTTTCGAGCTTTTCGTAGTTAGATAGTGTGATGCCTAGATATATAGACTCCATTACTTGTTCTATTATCTGATTATCCAGCTTTAATTTACGTACACGTATTTTTTCTTATTTGGGTAAATTAACATGTTAAATTTTCTGTCCGTTATGTTAAGTTGTAGCAGCATACTTTGTAAATCATCTTTGCTTTGAGAGATTAGTATTGCCGTCGTCTGTATAGCAGATTATTTTAAGTTGTTTTGCTCTCATTTGGTACTCGTTTTAATCCTTACTTTTTTTAATATTTCATACATGATCAAGTTAAAGGACTTAGGCAATCCCGCTGTCTGACTCTATTCTTCTTTTGGAGCCCCAACATTGGGGATCATTCTGGCAAAATTATTTTATTAACCGATGCTGTAAATAGATTAGTTGTTGTTGTGGAGAACCATTTCCTTCGGTTTTTTAACCATGATATTCTGGTTCTCCCAATTCCTTGCTTTCCAAATACTTTGCCTTGAAGGATTATTTTTTATTCTGTATTTAGTGGCGTTTCTCATTATGTGTCCGAGATATTCTTTGTCCTTTTAATCATATACATCACTTATCTTTCTTTCCCCATTCTTCGTTGTACAATCTCGTTAGTTAAGTTGTCCGTGCATGATATCTTTGGTATTCTTCTGTATAGCCATATGTCGAAGGCTTTAATTTTTTCTCCATCCCTTCAGTAAGTGTCCAGAATTCAACTCTGTAGTATAATATCTTACTTTTATATTCAGATTAAGGTTGTGGCTTTTAAAAAGTTTGGTCATGTTGTTAAATGCACTCCTAGCCTTCTCTATTCTACATTTGACTTCTTGTGACTGATCCCATTGTTCGTTTACTATCGTTCCACAATCGGTAAACTGTTTTACTCGTTCCACTGATGTATTCTTGATAACCAGTTAGACGTCTCTAATTTTATTTTTGCTAATAACAATAAATAATTTTTGATATGTTTAATTGTAGTCCAAATCTTTCACTTACTTCATTTACTTTGTTTATTAGTTGCTGTAAACTGTTTAAACTGTCTGCAAAAATAACCATAACCATTTGAAAGGATTCCATGTTCGCAATTTTGCAAGGCTTCACTAAATATTTCCTCTGAATAAAGGTAAAATAAAATCCACAAGGGAAATAATTCCTGCAGCTGGCTGTATACCACGTCTTTGTAAGTGGGTATATTTAAATATTCCCGCTTACAAAGATTTAACCTATTTGTTTAAGGTAAAATAATATAGGTAAAAGTATACATCCTTGTCTAACGCCTTGCAGAATCTGGATTGCTTCTGTCGGTTCATCTTCAAGATTTGTTCTGGTTAGGGCTGATTGGTTCCAATATAAATTTTGTATTATACGCCAGTCTTTATCATCTATTTGGGCATTTGTTAGATCATTCATCATTTTTCGATGTTGAACTATGTCAAATACTTTTTTGTAGTCCACAAAGCAGGTGTTAATATTGCAAGTCATATCTCTACATCTTTGGAATAATACCTGTGGACTAAACAGTGCATCTCTCGTACCTACGCCTTCCATGAATTCACACTGTGTGTCTTTGAAGGTATTTATATTTTATTATTTATTTTACTGTGTGACTTTCAATCTCAAGTTTAAAACTTATAAGTTTATTTGATACTACTAGACTATATGCTTTTTGTGGTTAATTTTTATGTTAGATTTCGTAGCATTGGTACTAAACTGATGAAACAGCAGTATGAAAGGTTTCTTTGAGAGAATTACTCTTGTTTGTTTAAATTTACTATTTATTACATATTTGAACTCCATCATCTAGAAAACCTTAGTAGAACGTATCTACCTATTACCCTTACAATTTTAAATTTAGTTTAACATTGTGGATAGTTACCGTAGTATACTTATTAAATAAATCATTTATTACAGAATTGAATAAAGTAAAAGCGACTATCAACAACTCGTACAAGAAATCTTTACAAAAATACCAATTTCTATGCAAACATTAAGTATTACTACAAATAGAAGTCTAAAATACGTGTTCTACGATCTAAATGCGTGATAGGCATATTAAAGATTTGAAAGAAGCACTAATAGACTGATGGCATCGGAAGTTCAGAGCTGACTCAACTGAACTGTATCTTTTATGTAATTAAAAGTTGTGTACCGAATATAAACATAGTTCAAGTATAGTTCAAAACCATAAGTTAACGAGAGAAAGTATTTATTTCTAAAGGTTCTGCTAAAATCAACAATTTTAATATATTTTAAATTTGCGTCTATATTAACCCTTTAACAGTTAAAACTATTTTTTTGTAAACATTTACTTTTGAATAGTAAACTTAATTCATTATGCATCAATAATAACACAAAAAATGTCTTAAAATTTTTTTCTTTATCAGAAGGGCTGGAAAGGGTGGTAGATATACTGCAGTGTGCAGTTTGAGAAACAAGTAATACTTACTGGGCAATGGTATATATAGCAATCGGTGAAAACAATTGGAAAATTTTCTAAAAAAAAATACTTTATTTTTAAAACATAAAAAAACTAAATACAGAAATGTTTTAAATTTATTATCTAAGAACTTTCTTTCTACTATGGTAGGGTGCGAAGCAGTCTTTGCACAGTGCAAAGTTACAAATTTGACAAATCAAATTGCTGCGCATTTGTTTCTTAAATAATGGCGTAGTACAATCACTAACGCAATAGGTTACCATGCCATGCCACAAAATGGCATGCTTTAGACGAGGTGTTTTGTCCAGACCATCGATAGATAATATTTTGAAATGACAGGCAATGGACCGATTAAGGTAACTTATCGTTATTTTCGTAAAACATATTAAACAGACCTGGAATATTGTTTAGGCAGTGTTAAAGAGACGATAATGCCTACATGGGACTTTTTTAAATAGTGCTGTAGGTATATCAGCTATTGATATGCTTAAACTTGTTTTAAGATCGACTTCTTGCCTACTGGAAGACATAAAAAAGCTCTTACTGGAAGATAAATACTTTCAGCGGATAAAATCCTTTTAATAAACGTACCAATAACAATTAGATTTGTAGTTTTTGTAGAATATTAATAAATAAAGTAACGAGTAGGATAAAAATTGCTATAACACAAATTTTTAACAAGGGAAAAATATAGGACGAGTTTTTTGTCTCCGAATTCCTTTCATCGGTCTCTATTCTAAGCAATATACTTCCAATTTGTTCCAGCTATTTTTAATATTTATCATTAATCTGTGGTCTTTCTCTTGGTCGTCTGCCTTTGTAAGGTATCCAATGTTTTGTTGTGGCATTCCAACGTTGCTCTTTTTATATAATAGTGTGACCTACAAGACTATATTAAGATTAGCAATTTTGTGTTATTCTTTCTGCTGTGGCCAGATTATTTTAGGTTTTTTTGTATTTGCCTTGGTTGGGGTCCAAGTTTGACATCTATATATCATAATAGAAGGGATCACTGGTTAAACACCGTGCTCCTTATGCCAGTCTTGCTTTTCTAGTAATGTCAGTACTTTGGTTAAATTTGTTACGTTTAAAAATTTAGCACCATCATTAATAAGCCAATATTTTTCCACTGCTGAACGTAAGCCTCTCATAAAATTTTCTACCTATTTTGTAGCATTTTCGTTTCACCCCGTATTTACCCTATCTCTAAACCCAGTATTTATACATATATATATATATATATATATATATATATATATATATATATATATATATATATATATATATATATTGATATAATTATTTATGTGATATGTTTTGTATTATTTATTAAACAATTATAATTATTTTAGGCTTATGTATTTCAAAATAATCACTGCTTGACCGAGAACTGTCAATTTTGAAATCCGCTGGTGTCATATCTAATTGGCAACTCCTTTACGTGTTTGGTTCATACGCTGGTGTTTGTGAATTCGAAAAACTGAAGGTAGTTTCGAAATATTGACGTAGGAAAGTGGAGGGGATAAACTGTTTTTTTTAGAGATTGGAACTTCAAATTTAAACACTTTAAAAATCTACATTATCTCGGCTTCCATTGCAGCTAGAAGCTTCTTTTTTTTTAATCTGGGATAGCTCGTCGGAATATAAATAGCTACATAGTTTTCACTGGCCGAGAAATATGGGAAACCAAGGAAATATCAGTTTGAAATTCACCGTAAAAACTTACTTTTTTTTAAATTTGGCTGGAATAGTCTGTCGCAATATTAATAATAATGATATAATTTTTACCTCTCAGAAATCTCGAAAAATCCCGGAAAACATACATAAATATAATTATTATTATAAGGAATATAATAATATAATGTCTAAAAAATTAATTAAAATTTAATTTATATAATATATAAGTAATATTACGTCATTGATATAAAATGAAAAAAAGATATCTTGATTTTCCAAGATTTCCGGGGGGCAGGTGAAAATTAAGTCATCATTATTAATACTGCGACAGACTATCCCAGTCAATTAAAAAAAAAGTTAGTTTTTACGGTGAATTTCAAATGAATTCAATTTTTCCGAGGTTTCCCATGATAATGTAAAACGAAGTAACGAAGCCAAGATAATGTAAATTTTTTCTGTGTGTTTCAATTTGAAGTTCCGATCTCGAAAAAAAAAAACGGAGCTGAAACAGTTATCCTTTCCACTTTCCTATGTCGATCTTTCGAAAGTACCTTCGTTTCGAAGGGCTGTAAGTTTAGAAAAATTTGATGAATTTTATCTTTATTTTTAAGTTTCAATATAAGTTTAGATTTTCATTTATAATTGGTCAAATTTTACTTCTTAATGTTGATAACCAATGGATATATGATTTTTTAAAAATAGTCCCTAACTTCGTTCCTATTGGTCATAGAAGGTTTTTTTAAATGTGAGTTTTTTTACCAGCTATACAATGGTTGTACGTACAAGTCTGTAACTTGAAAAACATCGATTTCAAACGTTTATTTTGTAAATAATTTCGATGAAAACGAAATATGCATTTAACTTCTGAGATAATTTAAAAATCCTATGAAATTTGCTAAATGTGTCTAGTATTAATAATATTAAATATTTAGCCTCAGGGATAAATAAATTAAATAACTTTTAAACTATTTGACCGATCGGGGGAAAATTTCGCACATATTTAAACGAATGCAATTTCTCGATGTTCAAATGTAAGAATAACATTTTATTTTGTTAATAAAAAAATTAATAAAATTTATAAATTGGTGCGGAAATGGATTATCTGAGACGAAGCTGCATTAGATCGAAACTGGAGAGAGTTAGAAACGAACAAATAAGAAACTAAATGAAAATGGAGCGAAATATCAATGATGACATATAAAGAAAACAACTAATCTTGTTCGGATATGTTAAAAGAATGCCAGGGTACAGATGGTCTAGAAAAGTACTGGAACAGATCCTTCCTGAAAGAAGAAAGAGAGGACGACTACGAAGAAGTTGGCGCAACGATATTGATGAAGCAATGGCGGCAAGAGACTTGGAAGAGGCAACTGCGTATGACAGAAAAAGATAGAAATTTGGGGCGGAGAAGCGGCGACAGCCGTAATCAATCCGTTATTATATTATAAATTAGTGCAAAAAACTGCTTTTTTGCAAATATCTCCGTAAATTATTTATTCATTTTAATTTAAAAAACGGAAAAATAAAGATATTCTCGATATAAAAAAATGACTTAAATATTGTTTACATGTACAAAGGGAAAAACTGATAGACAAAAAATCAAATTGTGAGCACAAATTGATTTGTGATTGATTTTGAAAAAAAAAAACGCAAGGTATCTATTCGTCATCTAGTAACCCCCACTTATGTCACAGCTTCAGATATCTACGAAAAATTTTGTCGTGAAATCGATGATTTTTGCATAACCAGACTGGGCTAGTAGCAAAGACGGCAAGAGACGATTCCTCAATAGGAATGACAACCTACTATAGGCACATTAAAAAACAGGCAGAAATATGTCAACAGAAAAAGAAAAAGTTCAATTTCAATACTATTCGTAATGTCGATATTAAAAATATACAGTGCTTTTCGGATAAAACTATCCACCTTAAATAACTTCTGAACCTCTAATTTTTTGGAAAAACGCAAAAACGCTTTAATTAATATCTGAAGGGGGAGGCATAATATCATATTTAAGGTTGCTGGAAAATGCACCCTCTCACCCCCTGTATCAACCCTTTATTTTTTTAAATTACTTCCCCCTTTTTTTATTTTATATTTGGATTCTCCTTTTTGTACTGATTTCAGAAATGTATAATACATGATACTTAAAGTGATTAGTTTATGAGAAAAGTAAATACAAAAGCAAGAAAATTGGATTGAAAAAAAATTATTTTTTAACAATTTTATTAAACACATTTAGAACAAACATTTCACTACTAAAAATTTTTACAATAATTGTTCAAAATGTCTGCCTTTCACTTCCATACAATAGTACAATCTATTTTGAAATTCTTCTCTGACATTGCTTAACACGTCTGCATTTAATTGTCGACATTCATCCTCTATTCTTTGTTGTGAATCATCTAGATATTCTGGTTGAGTAGTATAATTTTTGTTTTTAAATACTCCCATAAGAAGAAGTCTAGGAGTGTTCAATCCGGTGACCTAGGGGGCCAATCGATCATCTGTCGTCTTTTACCTATCCAAGGACCGGGAAACGTTTCGTTTAAAAATTATCGCACAGGTAAAGCAAAGTGTGGAGAAGCTCAATCATGTTGAAATACAACCAAATCATCGGAAAGGTTATCATCATTTGCTACTATTGTTCTAACGATCAACCACTTGCCTATATAATTCAAGATACGATGCACCATTTAAGTTTCCAGTGATAAAGAAGGGTCCAATAATGCAATTACGTAGGATACCACACCATACGTTTAACACCTTTGAGGATGCTGTGTGTGAAATTCGCGTATAATATGTGGATCACTCTCAGCCCAGTATCGGCAATTATATCTGTTCACCAAACCTTTTAATGAGAATGAGCATTCATCCGACAAGCAAATATTGTTTAACAATTGTGGATTGTTAATGATGCATTTTATCATTAATTCGTAACATTCGGGACGACGATCAAAATCTTCTTCATTTAACTCTTGTACTAATTTAGTTTTATACGGATAAAATTTAAATTTATGGAGGACTCGGAAGGCTGTAGAAGAAGTTCTTGTCGGTTATGTTTTTAATTGGAAACTGACCCTCTTGATCTAATTTTTTCTGCATCAGTTCAATCACACACTTATGAGTTGCATGTCTATTGTGGTGTGTTTCATTAAAAATTCTAGCAGCAGCTCTTGCACAATTATTATTTTTGTAGTATAAACCTACAATTTCGATTCTTTCTTGCAAAGTGTACACCACTTCAGCGATCAAATTGCACACATATCAAAATAAGCTGTTACTTACAAGTTATAACAAATTGTCGCTATTAACCGATTAAAACAAATGTAAAAATGATAGCGAAAACCTTTGATAAATTGAATAAAAAGTGAATTTTTTTTTGTTTCTTGGCTTTTAAAGGTACTTCAAATAGTACGGTTAAATATTTGAAGAGTTTAAATTATGCTACAACCTATTTTGTTAGAGTAAATTAAGGTGAGGTGAGATACTGTCTTGTTAACAGGAAAATTGTCTATCTGATAAACTAATCACTTCAAGCCAAAGGTGTTATACATTTTTGAAATCAGAACAAAAAGGAGAATTCAAATATAAAACAAAAAAGGGGGAAGTAATTTAAAAAAAATAAAGGGTTGATACAGGGGGGTGAGAGGGTGCATTTTCCTGCAACCTTTAATATGATATTATGTCTCCCCCTTCAGATATTAATTGACGTGTTTTTGCGTTTTTCCAAAAAATTGGAGGTTCAAAAGTTATTTAAGGTGGATAGTTTTATCTGAAAAGCACTGCATAGATAATTGTGGTTTACTTAGAGGGGAATACATATTAAGTATGAATAAAAATTATCGTTTAATTTAATATGTCATGTAATATATATATATGTATATATATATATATATATATTATATATATATATATATATATATATATATATATATATATATATATATATATATATATATATATTCGATAAATGCTTCTAAATATTTATAACCGCTTGATGTTAATGATTTTATTGTATCTCTATCTGTTTTCAAAATTCTGATATCTTAAATATTACGGCTTAATTAAATTAGGAACGACTTTTTCGCAATTGTATTAAATTAAACATTCAATTTTTAACAATCCATAATAAAATTATTAGCGAGCATTAAAACTACATTAATTCATCTTATTCATTAAAAATAGTAGCCGTATTACGTCACGGTCATCACATCAGGGTAATATTAATATTCCGAAATGCTGTAAACAATATGGAAAAACTCTTTAATGGTTCGAACAATTATTGATGTTCAGATCCAGTAACCTACTTTTTTCTCTTTCTATCATGCGAATTTTGCGTATAGCTCATCTCGTTTCGAGGAGAGAGAAGAAAGCATATAAATAATGTGCAATTTCTCCTAAACGCACTCTTCTTCAAATAGTGATTGTGGTGTTTTATCGGTGTAAGACAGGATGGGTTTCGGTAAAGTACGTAGTTCTATTTATTTTCTTAAAAAACGTTTAAAAACAATTTTACTAAAAAAATTTAAAAAAATTTTCATATTTAATTAACATTAAGTAGTCAATATAAGGCTTAAAGTTATCAAATTCATTCTTTTTTAAGTTAGTACTTAGTAGTTTCGAATTAGCTTCTTTTGACCCACTTTGTTTTTGGATAATAATTTTTGTTGTATATTTTTTTGTTTATTTATGTCTCAATCTCATAGGGTTATTGGCGTTGTACAATTTAAAATTTTACAACTTATTGAGTACATTTATGGAATATAAGTATATTGTTCTGAAGCTATTTTCTTGTGGCATTGTAAATTAATTACTATTAAACTGGGAATAAGCCACAATTAAAGATAAAAATACGTTTATTGACGTTTCAATTTCCACTTCGGAAATCGTTTTCAAAATACAAACAGTAAATTAAACAAATTTTGTTTTTTGTTACACAGTGAAAAATTCTTCTAATAATTTAATTTTATCTGACTCATTTATATTGACAATTCAGACATACATTATCCATTTTAAAGTAGACGACTTTAAAATGATATTGCCAATATTGTTGAGTTGCGCTCCTGGGACGACTTTACTTATAAGATAGTTCATTCGATTACATGAAATCAACTTTAACTTGAGAATATCCGTTAGAAAAAAATCATAGCATGTAATTCGTCTTTAAAAAGACAAACACATGACATGATGACAGTAAAATACTATCCCAACATTGTAAGTATTTGTTCGTGAATATAGTTTACCTTCAACAAACATCAAAATTCTGATTTTATATGTTACGTTATTTAAAAAACATAAATGATGTATCCTCTATATGTTACTGACTTACTAATACTGGTATTTTCTTATTAATAACTTACTCTTTCAATATTGGTAACCAGATCCTACTACATTCTGCCGAGGAATTTGCGACACAATTGGCCTCATTTAGCATAATTAGAGCCGCTTCTTTGATTTTTCTTTTTTTACCATCAGTTTCTTTTAGGACTACATTTGAATTACTCCATTGAACCCTATGTTCATTATCGCATGCGTGTTTACAGATTTGAGATCTATCAAATTCTTTATTTTTAATATAAGATTGATGTTCACTTATTCTAACATTTAATGGCCTTGATGATTCACCTAAATAAAACTGATCGCATTCACAAGGTATTTTATAAATGCAATTCTTTGTCCTTTCTTGTTCATTGTTAGGTTTGGTTTTGGACAAAATAGATCTCAACGTGTTTGTTGTTTTGAATGTTGTTGAAATGTTGAATTTATTTCCTATCCTTTTAAGTTTTTCTGATAGTCCTTTTATGTACGGTATTGTTATTTTCCTCATATTATTCCTTGTGTATGCTGTAGGATCTCGTTCTAAGTTGTTCGGTTCTATTCGATCGATTGTTGAAAATTCCTTATTTATAAACGATAAAGGATAATCATTTTTTAATAAAACAGATGTTAACAAATGTTTTTCCTCCAAGAACGAATTTTCATTAGAACAAGTAATTTTGGCTCTATCGTATAAGGATTTAATTATTCCCTTTTTTACATTAATATTGTGATTTGATTTGAAATTTAAATATCTATTGGTGTGTGTTGGTTTTTCTATACACCTGAGTCTCATATCCAGTATCGTTCTTAGAGATTAAAACATCCAGGAAAGGTAGCGTGTTATTATATTCCTTTTCCATGGTAAATGTTATTGTCTCTTCTTTATCGTTTATATCATTTAGGAATGTGTCCAACAACTCTGATCCATGAGGCCATATTGAGAATACATCATCTACATACCTCCACCATACTGTGGGTTTGAAATTTTGTTTAGAAATGATATTTGTTTCAAAATTTTCCATAAATATATCGGCTAAGAATGGAGATAAACTAGAGCCCATTGCTAGACCAAAATTTTGTTTATAGAATTCATTATTTAGTTGAAAATATGTATTATCAGTACATAATGTTAATAACTCCATTATAGCCGATATGTTTAGTCTTGTTCTAGTTGCCAATGAATCATCACTCTAATTTTGTCTTAACTATATTTAAAGTCTTATTTAATGGCACATTCGTAAATAAACTATTTATGTCAAAACTTACCAAAGTATGATTTGAATTAAATTCAATATTTGATAATTTATTTAAAAAATGTGTGTATTTTTTATGAATGTGTCATTTTTATTTGTAAATGGTTTTAAAATATTTAATAAAAATTTTGATAGTTCACTACAATATTGGCAATATCATTTTAAAGTCGTCTACTTTAAAATGGATAATGTATGTCTGAATTGTCAATATAAATGAGTCAGATAAAATTAAATTATTAGAAGAATTTTTCACTGTGTATCAAAAAACAAAATTTGTTTAATTTACTGTTTGTATTTTGAAAACGATTTCCGAAGTGGAAATTGAAAAGTCAATAAACGTATTTTTATCTTTAATTGTGGCTTATTCCCAGCTTAATAGAATATAAGTATGATGTCAAATTTTTAATATTAGTTTCGTCACTTACTATTGCCTGTAAAGTATCTTGTAATTTATATTGAAGTCTCTCCATGTAATATAAAGGACACTCCAGTAAAATATGGCTAACACTGAGCACAATATCACATACGTAGCACTGTGGTTTTAATTCACTCTCCAGGAGATGTTTATGGGTGATGGTGCTGTGGCCTATTCTCGGACGAGATATAATGGTTTGACGTATACGCTTATTTGGGGTTGATTTTCAAGGTAATATAGAATGTTTTACTTCTCATAGTTTGGATGTTGACTGATTCCACTTGCTCTGCCAATAATTGATTATTAAGTTCTTGATTATAGGTTTTATATCTAGATGTGGAATGCTTCTAATTTATACAGTTTCCGGACTCGAGATTGCTAGTTTTGCCAAGGAATCTAGACTTGAATGGCTAGGATATCAGTTATTTAGGGCAATTACAGAACTTAGAGAATCCGCAGTAATGACAGGGTTTTTGATACTATTTTCTACCACAAAATTTATTGCATTGGGAATAGTGGTTAACTCGGCTGTGTAAATGGATGTTAATTTAGGGAGTTCCATTAATATTTTTGTTTAATTAGACATAAATGCTGCTCTGACTCCATCTATAGTTTTAGAGCCATCGGTATATATAGGATTATGATTACTGTATGTCTTGAGTTCTTGGAGGATATATTGATATAATGCTGGGATAATTATCTGCTTTTTTATATATGGAGAGTTTGGTATTAATAGATGAGATGGAACAGTCCAAGGAGGAACAGTGATAATATCTGGTATACAATAGGTATCTGGAAATTTGAATTCAAGTTCATTGAGGTATCTATTTATCCTTTCATAAAAAGGAAGGTCAAGCCAAGCATGTGTTTTAAAAATATTCCTAAAACGGTCTGAATTTACATCGTGGTAAACAGGATTCATAGGATTTGCCTGTATTGATGCCGCATATGTTAATGAAAGCTTCAGCTTCACAGTGTAAAATTTCTTTAGGGCTAGCATAAAACGCACCTAGTATGGTTCGCAAAGCACTATTTTGTATTCGATCAGTTGTTGTTCTATGATATATGGTTTTGCTGAATCATAAATAATACAAGCGTAATCGAGTTTGGACAGATCAATGACTTGCACATAAGGGTCTGTGTTTTACTATCTGCTCCCCACGTATTGTATGAAACAGTTTTGCATGTTAAGTACAGGTTGACACGTACTTTTTAGATAATGAATGTGGTGTTTCCAGGATAATCTGTTGTCAAATGTCATGCCTAGACATTTAATTTTCTTAAGATACTTTATTGCTTTATTAAATAGTTTTAATTCTGGAGTGATATAACTTCTTTTTTTTTGGAAAATAACATAGCCTTTAATTTTGTTGTTGATAATTGAAGACCTGTGGAATTTGTCCATAATTCGAGATTGTAGATGTGTCTAAAGGGTTTTATCATTTATACCATTGGATAGATTTTAAGTGCACATTTTTATTTGTATTTGTCTTCTAGTAGTCAGTCCTCACGATTGTACACTAAACTCTGTAATTGAGCATATTCTGTATGTTTTTTTCTTGTTGTCAAAATCTATTCTAACTCATTAACGCTCAAATAATTTTTTTTTCCAAATTTCAAAATTTTACTTAAGTATCATATAAATATCAGTAATATTGTTCTTAATATGAGAATATTTATTAGATTGTTTTATAACATTGATTTTTGAAATAAATAGCTTTATGAATGTCAGAATTTAAATAGGCTATACTGCTTAAGTGTTATTATAATTGCAAGTATACATAAATAAGTTAAAAACAGTTATTAGAATTAACATTTTTATTTGTGTCTAATAAAAATAGGTTTATGATGTCAAACTTTACACAATGTTACAGTACATTTTCCACTATATGTTATTGATTAATTAATTACTATTAAACTGGGAATAAGCCACAATTAAAGATAAAAATACGTTTATTGACGTTTCAATTTCCACTTCGGAAATCGTTCTCCTTAATTAAATAAACGTATTTTTATCTTTAATTGTGGCTAATTCCCAGTTAAATAGTAATTAATTTAAAATGAAACAAAAAAATAGCTTCAGAACAATATATATGTTATTGGTGTGGCTTTATAATTTTCTCCTCGTCATCGTCTCTGCTTTTCACGTTTCTTCATGAAGTTTTCTTTCATATAGAATTTTATGTCCGTAAATACTATCTTCTTCTTCTTTCTTCTTCTTCTTCTCTTCTTCTCCTTCCTCTTTATAAGCAATTCTGTTAGTTCATTAGATGATTAATACCTGTATGGAAGGTTGTCATTCCATCTTTTGTGCAGTCTTCCGATACTTCTTCTGCCGATTGGTGACTTATCTTTTGCTATTTTGACGACACGGGTTTCCCCCATTCTGCTTATATGGTTATTCCATTCTTTTTATTCTTTCTATTTTGTGTTCATTCATTTATACACTGTAGGTACGTTACATTTTCTTCAAATGTCTTCACTTCTCTTTCGATCTCTCAGCATATTTCCTGTAATTCTTCTCCAGTACTCTCATCTCTGCCGTCTTCAGTAGCCTTTGTGTTGCGGCTGTGTCGGGTCTTGTTTCTAAGTCAATATTGGTTTTAGATTGTTTTTGTACATTCTTGACTTCATCTCAGTGTTAATGTGTATGTTTTGCCATATAGTGTTATTAAGGCATCCTGCCAGTCTATTTGTTTTTTGTACTTGATCTCTCACTTCTTTGTCGAGGTCTCCATAGCTGGACAGTGTGATTCCAAGGTATTTTATTTCCATTACTTTTTTAATACTAATGCCATCGATTTCTATTTTATATCTGTTACATTATGTTCATCTAGGGCTATCAATATTGCTATTACTTCTTCAAAACTGAACTGATTTTTCATCTGGTTGGTTCTTTGCTGATTATTATTATTTTAGTTTTCTGGATGAGATTGTCATATTAAATTCTTTTGCTCTTATTTTAAATATGTGCTCGTATATTTCTCATTCTGTATCATCTTCCTTTGTTAACGCTTTTGATGATTTTCATCCATGATTAAATCGAAGAGCAAAGGGCTCAATGGGTCCCATTATCTTATTCCGCTGCCTATTTCTATAGGTTCTGTAAGTTTTCCATCTATTCTGACTTCCATTTTGTTATTTTGGTAGATGTTTTCGATAGTTTTTATAATATTCAGGAAAACTTTTCTATTATTAAGAAGATGGATTACATCTTTTAGTCTTACTCTGCCAAACGCTTTCTTTAAGTCAATCAGACACAGAAATGCTGGTCTATTATACTCTTGGTAGGTTCAGTAATTTACTTTATAACGAATATTGCATTTGTACACGATCTTTCACTACGAAAACCATGTTGTTCATCCATGTTCATGTTGTAAATACTTTAGATGTTAATGGTCTCGATCTTCTCACTATACTTCTCGTACTAAAAGTCCCTAAAAACTTCCAATCGGTGTGTTCGTCGACTAAAATCTTTTCAACACATCGAAATCACCATAATCCGCAATTTTCACTACATCGGGCTTTATTTAACTATAATAATGTATTTTCTTAGGTTAGAGCTATTAGAGCTATGAAGAAAACTATTTACACCGTAGAAAACACCCATACATACTTTTATCTTATATACATTTAAACGTTATCAAAGGTAGACAAGACAGTATTATTAGGGTTTCTACTGTCAAGTGTACAATGTTATGTATAAGTACAACTGGTATAATTTTAACCTGTTTATCAATTTTCCCGAAATTATAAAAAAAATCTGTGATTATCATTTTAAAATCATTTTAATTTAGTTTGCTATAGTCTAAAATATCGATGGGAAATTTTTCTTTAAATTTAAACAAATTTTAAGGGTTAAAAAATTTTCAGTGATCTATAAATGTAACCACTATAATTATAACTTTTTGTTATAGTAACAGTATGTATAGTATTAATAAATATATCAAACCTGATCTAACTTCTCACGTTAAATACTATTATTGCATTTTTTCCGCGTTTTAAGATTATATCGTCATAGATATATCTGTAAAAATATATCGTAACCAATGAAGCTGTTGAGATTATATTAAATATCATTATATTATATTTAATAAACCTTTTTAAATTATTTTTAAAAAAACCCAATGTTTCTTAGTTGTATTGGCGATTGGTCTCGAGATATTCTTACCATTCTGTTTTGTGTTATTCTATCAATATGTTTGTTTCGTTTTGTTGTTGTTTTTTGTACCAGTATATAAACTGGATCTGTTTTATCTATTTATTCTAATGTTTTCGCGTCTTCCCCTATCATATAAAGTTTTGCTCGCCTTAGTATGTTTATCACCGTTATTTTTATTTTCTCTTTTATTCTGCTTAATTTTGGCGTTATTTCTGCACTATACCTCATAATAGGGCGTGTTTTTGCCTTGGGTATATTAGTTTTTTTGTATTAGTCCCAAGGATACTTGGGATCTTCTTCTTCTTCTTTTGGCATCATAACCCTGGATGGGTCTTTGCCTGTCTGGCTATGTCCTTCTATTCAGATCTCTCTTGTGCCCTTCTTCTCCATTGTCTTATGTTCATTGTTTTCAGGTCGTTTTCCACGTCATCCAACCATCTCGTTCTGGGCCTTCCTTTTTTTTCGCCTTCCTATGGGCTTCCATTGTAACATTTTCTTTGTTGTTTTTGCATCGTTTTGTCTCTGCACATGTCCCAGCCATGACAGTCTTGAACTTTTCACAAATCTTACAATGTCATAACCTTCATTTAACTCATTAACCTCGTCGTTTCTCCTGATTCTCCATACTTGGTATCATAGCTACGAAATAAAAACTCGTATTGAGCCATATAAAGCCAGAAGATCTTTTAGCAGCCTTAAGAAGATGCTCTGCGACTTATCTTTGGATATCAATATACGCATTCAAGAATTCTTAGATCTTACGTCTGTAGTGTCCTTCTGTATGGAGTAAAAATCTGGAGCTTTACAGAAGATGCCATAAAACGATTAAAGGCATTTGAAATGTGGTGCTACCGACGTATGTTGAGGGTCTCATATATACATCACACAAGTAACATAACTATTCTCCAGAGACTAAAAAAGACAAAGAAATTATTAACACTATAAAGAACAGAAAATTGGCTTACTTCGGCCACATCATGCGTAATAATAAATAGCGACTTCTACAGTTGATTCTACATGGCAAGATTGAGTGTAAGAGGGGCCCTGAACGTAGATGTATATCCTGGTTGGCCAAGCTTGGGAAGTTTACTGGTCTAACGTCAACTGATTTATTTCGAGTTGCTGTGAATAGAATAAGATGACTTCCTTTCTATAATTAAATATTATATTCTTGGTATATTTTTATATATCTCTTCGAGTTTCTCGTAAAAATCGTTTTTGTCTTCCTCTTTCTCATTCTCAGTAGAAACATACGCATTAATAAATATTAAATGATATTGCTGGATCTTAGATTAGATTGCCTTTGTCTATTTTTTTTTCTACTTTTATGTAGAAACTACTGTGTGTTTTTCAATTTGCCTCCAGTAAGTTGTCGTTTCATCGTTTTTGTAGTCTTCCTACTAATTGTTTTCCTATTGGGGAACTGTCTCTTGCCGTCTTTACTACTCTATTTGTTACTCTTATATTTCGTAGATAGTTCTTGATGTTCTTTACCTTGCAACCTTCGTTCTAGCTCATAGTTTATTTGGTCCCATAAATTTAGCAACAAGTTCGCAACACTTTACAAGACCAAACAAACGAACGAATAAGAACGAAAAAAGTTAAAGATGTATGTAGATCCCTAAAAAATAACAAAGCACCGGGTCTAGGTAACATCCCCGCAAGAACGAAAAAACTTAAAAGATATATGTAGATCCCTAAAAAATAACAAAGCACCGGGTCTAGGTAACATCCCTGCAGGGTAATTAAACACGGTAAAACCAAAATATTTACAAGTTTAGCCAAACTGTTCCAAAACTGCATTAATGGAATGACAATGCCAAAGGAGTTGAAGGCATCATCCATATCCACTATACATAAAATAGGCAGAAGGGATGAATGTAACAATTACAGAGGCATTGCCGTGACAAACTCGGTCAGTAGAATATACGTAAAAGTAATTAAAAACAGAATAGAAAGCGAATATAAAGACTTAGAGGCTAACGAACAGGCAAGATTTAGGACAGGTAGGTCTACTGTTGACCATTTGTTTTGCTTACACAGAATATTGAAAAAAAAATAGCCATTAATCACGAAGTACACTTATTGTATGTAGACCTACGAAAGGCTTATGATAGCGTAACACATTATAATTATGGGAAGCGTTAGAGAAAACAAAGATAAGTATAAATTTAATAAATGCGAAAGACAAACTGTACGTTAATGCTAATTCAAAGGTAAAGGTTGGAAATAATCTATCGAGTGAATTCCAAATGAATAAAGACCTTAAGCACAGCTGCTGTCTCTCCCCGACATTATTTAAAATGTATCTAGAACAGGCTCTAAAACTGTGGAAGCGCAAATGTAGAAATATGGGAATGCCGATTGACAACAATAGCATACATACCTTGTCATTTGCAGATGACCAACTAGTCGTAGCACGATTATGAAGATATTGAGTATATGACTCGAAAATTAATCGAGGATATAAAAATGGGGACTTAAAATCAATATCCAAAAAATCGAGTATATGTGTACCGGCGGGAAACAGCAGGACGTCATATTTGAAGATTTAGAAGTTATCAAACATTGCAACACATAAATATTTAGATATGATGATCACAAAAGAAGACAACGTAGACGACACAATTGAGGAAAAAAACAACCAAGCAAGAAAAGCATTTTCGCTTCTTAATAGTATCCTTTGGGAACAATCAATCTCTAATAATAACAAGCACAAGATATATAATACAATCATTAAAAGTATAATTACCTACAGTAGTGAAGTATGGCAAATAAAGAAAAGATACAAGAGAAAACTAGGCAACGGAAATGGATTTCTGGAGACGTTCAGCTGGAAAATCTAGACTAGAAAGAGTAACGAACAACAGAATAAGAGAAATTATGAAAGTAAAACATACAACAGTAGGCGATATTCGTACCCAACAACTCAGATGGTACGGTCATGTACAGAGAATGTCTGAAAAACGTCTTCCAAAACAAGTCTTCAAGGTAAAAAAAAGAGGAAGACCCCGCCTTAGTTGAAGAGAAGGCATCAATAGAGAAATGAAAGACAGAGAAAGAAGAAGACTTATGGATGAATCGAGAGGAGTAGCAACTGGGTATCCGAAGACGTAGGAGAGCGTTTTAAACGATCTATATATATTTACAATGCTCTTCTCAAATACTTTTAAAACACTATCTTATTATTACTGGGGTGAAGACAGAATAAATTATTTATAAAAGTGCTTATCTGCTCTAAATTAGATTAAAGCAACATTGCTTAAATATCCGCAACCAAAAGGAATTTGTAATCCTTAAATGCTAGCCATAACAGCACTTTAACTTCGTGTAAGCACATTCCATTCCAGCTCATCTAAGAGTCTCTATTGTATAACCAATGAACCTTCTCTCTGGATTAGACGACAATATTTAATAAGTGATTAGGTAGTGTCAGATCAGGTTGCTGAGATGGATACTCGAAGTCTGTTTCACGAAAAACTATTTTGTTTTCAAATATTCGTGAAATGAAGCCTATGAAAACATTGCTGATGTTTCTGCAGATTTAGTTTAAAGACAAAGAGTTTTTGTCCGAAAACAATAACTTCGTTCACTATGCTTAATACTCTTATACAATAAATTTGTCTACAACGTATACTGGTAGTCGTTGTCTAACTTGTATGTGATAAAGATAATACTCCGTAGATTTGAACTTACTTCTCACGTAATTGACGTGAGAAGACTGAATGAACAACATAAAAGAGAAAACAATAGTGAACATTAAAGAAAATTTACAAAATATAGAGAAACTGAATAGAAATACTGATAACATAGCCCAAAAATGGGAGAATATTAAACATGCCGTAATGTTGGCAGGGAGAGAAAATTTAACACCGAAAGAAAGGAAACATAAAGAATGGATGAATGAGGAAATACTACAGTTGATGCGTGAAAGAAGGGTACACAAAACAAATAATTCCGATAAGATACAAAGAAACAGATAAACTGATAAAAAAGAAAATAAGAGAAGCTAGAGAAAGATGGCTAAGTGAGCAATGCCAGGAGTTGGAACAATTGGAGCGAAAATATGACTTTTTTAATGTACACAAAAAGATAAAAGAAATGACAGGAAGGAGAAGAACAACACAGACAGGACAGATCAAAGATACAGATGGTATAATTATAACAGATTTACAACAAAAAATGAACCGATGGACAGAATACATATCACAACTGTTTGATGACAAAGATAGACAAGAAATCTCAAACGAATATACAGATGATACAGGGCCTGATATAATCAGAGAAGAAATAGAATATGCAATCAAACAAGCAAAAAGTGGTAAGGCCCCCGGTCCTGATGAAATTCCCGTAGAACTGCTCAAACTTATAGACGATGAATCTATTAAAATACTCCTAGATCTATTTAACACAATATATAGAACTGGAATAATACCTAGGGAATGGCTCCGTTCGACCTTTATACTACTGCCAAAAAAGGCAAATACAAAGGAATGCAACGAATATCGTACGATAGCTTTGATGAGTCATGCTCTAAAACTGTTCTTAAAAATAATCCATAATAGGATCTATAGGAAATTAGACGTAGACATCAGTAACACTCAGATGGGATTCAGAAAAGGGCTGGGTACAAGGGAGGCTCTGTTTGCAATGAACGTTCTCTCACAGAGATGCTTAGACATGAACCAAGAAATTTACGCCTGCTTTATTGATTTCGAAAAGGCCTTTGACAAAGTACAACATGAACCACTAAGACAAGTTCTAATAAAGAAAAATATAGACAGCCGAGATATTCGAATTATATGCAATCTATATTGGAATCAAACAGCAAATGTCAAGGTTGAGGGCAGACTAACAGAAGAAATTCAAATCCGTCGAGGAGTCCGGCAGGGATGTATCTTATCGCCACTTTTATTTAATCTGTATAGTGAAGCTATCTGTGAACAAGCACTCGAGGAAGAAGATCTTGGTCTGATAATAAATGGTGAGACGATCAACAATATAAGGTATGCTGACGATACAGTTCTCCTAACGGGAACGCTAGTAGAACTACAACATCTCGTTCAAAGTCTCAATATATACTGTAACAGTTACGGCTTGAAAATTAATTTGAAAAAAACTAAATTTATGGTAATCACGAAATCAAAGAACATCAGAGCTAATCTTGTAATAGACAATACAACGATTGAGCGTGTGCCCTGTTATAAATATCTAGGTGCTTGGATCACAGACGATACTGATCAAACAAAAGAGATTAGATGTAGAATAGAAATCGCTAGATCAGTCTTTAATAGAATGCGCAAACTCTTTTGCAATCGTGATATCAATATAAAGTTACGAATACGAATGCTGCGGTGTTATGTCTTTTCTACCCTGTTATATGGAGTTGAGGCTTGGACACTAAAACAGTTGACCATAAAAAACATCGAAGCTTTCGAGATGTGGTGCTATAGGCGCATTCTCAGAATATCATGGATGGACCGCGTCACTAACACGCAAGTACTCCAAACTTTAGACAAAAGATGCGAAATTCTAAATGAGATAAAAACTAGAAAGATGGAATACTTGGGGCACATTGTGAGAGGTGAAAAGTACGAACTTTTAAGAAACATCATGCAGGGCAAAATTAAGGGCAAAAGAAGTGTGGGAAGAAGAAAAATATCGTGGCTTCGTAATCTACGTGAATGGTTCGGGTGTAGTTCGATTGAACTTTTTAGGCGCGCTGCTAACAAAGTCGCAGTGGCCATGATGATTTCCAATCTCCGCTAGGAGTGGGACAGAAGAGAAGATTTGAACCATTTATTTGTGCTTATAACCGATTTTAGGACTACAGCAATAAAATAATAGCAGTGAATGTTAAATAAGTTTATTTTTAGAAAATACATATTCCGCGAATAATTTTATAGGCATCTAAATCTCGGTATCGCTCATTTTCTAGTCTTGAAATAAAGATAATCTTATAACTATATATTAAGAACATTAAAAATATTTTACAGGTAATACTGTATATGAAATTAAGTACGATTCCGTATTGTTACCCGTTTTTACACATGACTGCGTATTTTCCAAGTAAGTACGTATACATTTTTCGCTTGAACTTCTTTATAGGCCAGTATAGCGTATTAATGAATTGCTTTGCATACTGCCTCATCGTTGGAATTCTATAAGAATTAATCAGGATGATACAAATACACTTTCATTAATTATAAGGTTGTATACGTTCATTACACAATTTACTTTCATTTGAAACGGGAGCATCTGCTTACCGGGGGTGAATATCAATTGGACACACAAAGTGTGTAAATAATCGTGAGTTATTTAATTACCTAATAAAATTAGGTATACAAATTTTAAGCGAAACATTTTATAGTCTATACCGCTTCACCACTTCACTTAACAGAAACAGTAACTTAATTTAATAGTAGTAGTTTTTTTTTGACTTGATTATTTTTATAGATAAGATTAACCCATTTTGCGTTTCTCAACTTATCTTTCACATTTTTTAAAATATTTTCTTATCTCCATATTTTTTCTCTATCTGCATCGTAATCTACTTAGGTCATATTTTACATAAAAATAAATTAACAAAAGAATTACCAAGAATAATCAAAGAAAGGAAAATGCAATACTTACGTCATGTGTTAAGAGGCGAAAGATATGAATTATAAAGTTATACTGGAAGGAAAAGTACAGGGCAGAAGATCAGTAGAAAGACGCCAGTACTCGTGGCTGAAAGACCTGAGGAGATGGTTCGACTTCCCATCCGCAGAAATCTTTCACGCAGCAGTTTCGAAAACTACAATTGCCATTTGGATCGCCAACCTTCGAAAGGAGATGACCCCTTAGGAAGAAGAAGATCCCTTCATTACTGATACTTCAAGGTCAAGTCTTTTTCCCACCAGATAAATATGATCCTATCTGACAGATATTATCTGAGGCGATAGAGATTTATTGATAGGAATAAAATGTACCAGTATTTTTACGTCAAATTATGTTTGTCTTTTGAACTTAATAGTAAGCCATCGGTTATCCAACCGTCTTCCCCTTCACAATAGAAAATGTATATTCGTTTGCCCCTGGAAGCTGGTACATTAAATTTGCACTTTACATTATCATTACTCCAATATTTGCCTAATATTTCGTTAGTGTCAAACCACGTTTCATCTAATTAATAAATTTTTCTTCCGCTATTTCTGTACTCGGTTATCTTTTGCAAATATTCATTACGCCATTTTATTAAACGGGCACTTTCCATTATAGTATATCGTTTATTGATTGTTATCAAAACCATTTGATAGAAAACATTTCTTAAAGTTGATTTACAGCAATTAATAATATTTTTAGATTTTATTTCAGCTAAAATTTGGTTAAGTGTGTAGTATAATATTACCTGCAAACAAATAACATTTAAATATAAAATTATTTAAAAAAAAATTCATAACAAATAATACATGTATATTTATAGATTTTCTGAGATTTTTCAATAACATTAAATATTATATAAGGTTTGCTTAAAGATCATTAACTTAAGAAAATTTAATAATCTCTTTGTTTAGCAATCCATCTTCAAAATTGTCTTTATTTTGATCTCTCGCTAGGTTATGCAATGTTATGCTGTAGATTAGAACAATTAAATATTTTCAATTTTACAGCCACTTCCATTGGATAAAATAGTAAATCTCTTCCATACATAAAAAATTCAGTTGCATGTCTGGTTTTAGTATGGAATTTGTTATATAAATTTTCAGCATGTCTTCGTGGATTATTTAGCGAACTTCTTAAAAATGACTTCACTCTATTATCAGAATCTCCAATTATTTTTATAAATATTTCTATTTCTACAACCAAATCAAATCAAATCAAATCTGTTTCTATGACCTTCATTAAAGCTTCTTATCAGGAATACAGAATAATTTACACCTACCTAGTAGGTATCGCTGGTCTGAACCCTCGGGAATGAGGGAAGGTGGTCCAGTCGCACTATCCATAGCTTGATTGGACCGGAGCAGGTAGGGGTCGCTGAAAAGAAAATATAAAATATTATAAAAAGTCCCGTTCAGGAACTTGAGAAGAGAATCTAAAAAAAATAAAAATAGAAATAATTTTACAAATTATTTTAAGTTAAAATTCCTAGACAAATACCAAATAAATACCAAACGGACCAAAGTCCGTTTATGAACTTAAGAAAAATCTGAAAGAAATAACAGAAATAATTAAAATTTGTGACAAGTTAAAAAGATGAATTAGATTGAATTAAAGTCGAAAAATACCTAGAAAAATAGAAATAAAATACGAAATTGTACTAAGTTAAAAATCCAAATTAAGTCGAATATGCCTGAAATAAATACAATTAAATATAAATTGTTTTAAGTCCAGCTAGGGAACTTGCAATCCTGCAATAAAAAAGGACAGCGGTTAGGTAATAAAGTAAAAGTCAAGTTTCTGGGAACTAAATCAACCAGAAGGTCTCTAATGCCAAGAAGGTTGGTTTTGCGGATCCCTGTCCAGACCAGAACGAATTTTTGGCGACTCATTGTCTGGTTGTTTCTTTTCTGTGGGTGTGTTCTTTGTCTGGTGTTTTGGTGTTCTGTTTTAGGTTTTCCACCTCTTCAGGACGTGGTTTATTTTTTGTAGGGTGTTGTTTGGCTTTCGCTGGCTTCGTGGATTCCACTGGTGGTTTGCTTCTTGGACTTGTAGTCGGAGGAGCGTGCTGAAAAATCAGAAGCGAAAGGGGTGTTGGTTAGCGGTCCTTTTCAGAAGTTATTGTTCTAAAAATTTATGAATATGTGAATTAATATATTTACGATTTAAAAATAATAAATGTGTTGGAATCGCGATTCGCGAGAGGGCAGCTGTGGCTGTATCCTCTACAATAGACAGGTATCATTATGCAATGGTATCGGGAAACCACAGAAAACCGATCCTTCCTTGTGTAGGCAAGCTCAAAGTGAGCATTTAAAAGTTATTGCGACGTCGATAATAGAGGGGAGATGCCTCCTAGATGTCAATGTATTCATCAGGGAGTTCGTTGCTGGCAAGAGCTAGCAAAATTGCGGGTAAAAAGGGTAATTTAGGTTTAGGTTTTCTTTTGAATACATTCCCGAGGGATGACCAGGTAGTTTTTAAGAATTTTTGGTCGTTGTGCACCTATATTTATATGAAATTAATTAGGTCAACTGCTCCATGGCGCTCTGTCATTGGAGCTTGCACAACAGCCACTACTCAATTTCGAGCAATACCATTGGCTGCAATTTTGGTTGCAATTTGACCAATCGTAAAGCAGAAATTAAGCTATTGGCGACATACGTTCCTACAGAAACTAATCCAGGGATTATCCCCAAATTGTCAGAATTTACAATCAATATTCCATATTATATTCCATAGAGACTTTATTATAAGTTTTGAGAATTTTGTGATAGACTCTGCATACTTTTTCATTAATAATGATTTAAACTCTGTGTCTTTTTTTATAAGGTATTTATTTGAAAATCATTAGAATAATCTCACAACCTATCTTATCTGGTCATACTTTTCGTTTTGAAATCCTATACTATTATGTGATCAATAAACCAATATCTATTGAAAAACGAATAATCCATTTTTGTCATTATCAAGATTATGAAAACATTTAATGTCTAGACCTAGTAAAGATAGAAGTGAAAAAAAGATGTAGAATACTTCTATATTTTTTATTAACAACTATTTACAATATATTTTCAGAATACTGATCACTGTCAGTCTACTTAATCTAAACTGTTAAAAAAGTCCTCATTATAAAAATACATGTCAATTCTCTTCAAATCATACTCACTAATTCATAAACTTCATATTTTTCAATTTCGTTAAAGAATTCTAAATCTTCTTATACCAGTATCCATAGTCTCTGACCCAAAATAAACACTAAAAAATACTATTTAGGTTATATTTTTGATTCTCGATAACCTACAACATATAGAAAACACAATTAATATTCAAGATAACTTCTTATTCGGTACTTTATTTGTCAAATGAATATTTTATCTGTTAAATAATTTTGTTCGCGAACAAAAATAATGATGACTAAGAGTAGAAATAAAAATTTTCAACAAATTCAGCCTAACAAATCTAGACTTTTGTTCACTAGTTTCCTGATTAAATATAACAAGAGTGCAGACTATAACAAGAGTGCATATGTATGCTTCATAGACTTTAGGAAGGCCTTTGATCGAGTGCAGCATATGAAAGTTTAATTAGATTGAAATTAAAAAAAATAAATTTAGACAAAAAAGACATTGAGTTTATTAAGGCTATAATATACTGGAAACAGAAAGCAGTAGTAAAGATGAACGATATAGAAACAAATAATATACCGATTGCGAGAGGGGTCAGGCAAGGATGCGTCTTGTCTCCGACGATTTTCAACTTGTACTCACAGGTCATATTCAAAAAAGCTTTATGGAAAAGAGAAGAGGATAGAATGAAAAATCATAAACACCTATGAGATTTGCAGATGACACGGTAACTATGGCTGAGAGTATAGAAGAACTACAAACTTTACTAGATGCAATAAATAGTGAATGCATTCAAATGGGACTTGACATCAACACAGATAAGACCAAATTTATGATAGTATCAAGGAGTCCAATAAATAATGAACAACTAACCCTTGGTGGACAGCAAATAGAGAGAGTGACAAAATATAAATATCTGGGAGCTTACATCAACACAGAATTAGATTCAGACCAAGAGATCAGGGTACGAATAGAAATGGCAAGAGCAGCGTTCCTAAATTCAAGCAATTGTTCTGTGACAAAAATCTGAATACTGCGCTGAGACTGAGGTTTGTTGAATATTACGTCTGGTCCCAACTATTGTACGGGTTAGAAACATGGACGTTAAAAGCGCAAATAGTTAAGAAGCTTAAAGCCTCTGAACTTTAGATATACCGGAGAATGTTGAGAATTCCATGGACTGCCAGGGTCACCAATGAGGAAGTGCTGAGAGAAGGATGGGTGGAGGCAAAAAATTGTTGAGAACAATAAAAGTACGCAAGACCGCATACCTTGGGCACATACTGAGGAATGATAAATATAGTCTTCTGCAGGTCATTATGCAGGGTAGAGTCGATGGCAAAAAGAGAATAGGTAAAAAGAGGAAGTCATGACTACGAAATATTCGAGACTGGGCAAAAATGACTGTAGACGAATTATTCCACGTTGCAAAAGACAGAGAAACTTTTAGAAATGTGGTCGCCAACTTCCTTTAATGGGGAGGGCGTAGGAAGAAGAAGAAATTTTTTTGATCAGTTTCTAAAATCACACATTCCAAGTATGTATGACGTAAATAAATAATTTTTCAGCAGTTGTAAATATTGTCAATTTTGCCCATTTTAAAGGTACCATATCTGGGAAAGAATGTTGTAACTCTATCGTTAAATGAATATTCCAAATGCTCTATTTTTGTCCTACTAAGTTTTAAACCTTTTTCCTTAATAGCTTTTATTTACTGTTCCAATTTTTGTTCTAAATCACTTTGACTATTTACTACTGACACTGCATCTGACAATCAATAAGGACTAAACACCGAGCCTTGGTACAATCCTACAGGTAGACGTCAATCCAATATTATCTTCGGTATGCGATGGTCTGTCATCCTCTGCAAATAATCTGTTGTAGCTGTATTTATTCAAAGATGATGGTTGTTTTGTTCATGGTTAGTCTTATTCTTTGATTTGTTACGTGCAATATTCTCAAAATATCTGCTGATCTGAGTCAAAAATCGATTTCAAGAACAAAGAGTTTTTGCTCCGTTTTTTAATTGAAATTGTAAACTTGTATTTGCTGTGACACTTAAAGATCCTTTTTGTATGGGTATCATCCCGTTCTAGCTTTGATTTTACAGTTTCTGGTGTGTCTTCGCTGTTTCCACTACATTTCTCCATTTTCCTCTTTTAAGATTATCCTTTTTATATTTCTAATTTTCATACTCTCTCTTGTCCTATCCATATCTTGTATTTCATGATTCATCCATTGTTTTGCATCCTCTTCATTTTCCCTCTTTGGTCACAGTATTTTTCTGATAGTCTTCCTCTTAAAAACTTTCAATTGCTTTTTCTTTCACTATATTACTTATAAGTAATCGTGAATTATAATGTTTTGTCTTTGTATTGTAATTTAGACAGTTATTATCTAATAGTTTTTCTATAATTTGTCTAAAAAAAACGGTTGATGCACTTTTGTTGTAGCATAAATTCTTCTTCTTCTTCTTCCTTCTAGTACGTAGGCTTTAAAGCATGTTTCTTCTTTAATATTAGCTTCCTAAATTGCTTAAATTGTCGCACCATCTTTTTCTTGGTCTGCTAATACTTCTTCGTCCATTTGGTGACTTATCTCGTGCTATTCATACTATTCTATCCTCTGCCACTCTAGTGATGTTCGTTCCACTCCTGTTTTCGTTTTGTCACCCCTTCATTTATGTCTTCTATATTGCATGCTCATCTTATGTTTTCGCTTCTCTCCCTATCCAACAGAGTTCTCCCTGATATTCGTCGGAGTATTTTTATCTCTGTTGTTTCTTGCAGTCGTCTCGTTTTAGATGTGTCAGGTCTTTTAAGCTTTGTTGTCGTACTTCTTCTTCAACATCTCCGTAACTAGTTATATCTATTCCCAATATCTAAACCTTGCTTCCTGCTTTATTATTTTCCCATCAATTTTGATTTTACACCGTAGTGGGTATTTAGATGTTGTCATACATTTGTTTTTTTTTTTGCTAATATTATCATATTGTATTTCTTGGCTGTTGTATTGAAGATATGTCTTAATCTTTGGAGCTCGTCTTCTGTCTCAGCAATTAATTGTAGCATAAATTACTAACAAATATTTATTAATTTGTTCATACTTACTAACATTCTCTAACATTCGTTGTGTTGAATTGTTTTACTTGAAACTTATCTATTTACCTCTTTAAATCCTTTTTCAATTCCAAAAAAGAGCCTTAATTTAATATTTATTTATAATTAATTCTTCCACAAACTTCGCACATAAACGGCACGTAGGAACAACTTATTAGGCCCCGTAACCGAATTATATACCTAAACTGATTATAGAAAATATTACATTTCAGTGCAGTTCGTTCTTTATTTTTTATTTTTAACATAGACGTGGGTAATAAAATAACTTCACTTGTCTATTGTAGAATAATCGGATCGTGACCTTAACGGATTTTTTTATTGTTATTTGTTACTATGTTGTTCACATTACGTATTTTATCATTTAAAAAAAATATTTTAAAACAAATTCTTATTCTATTAATATGTTTTCCTTACGGTTCATTTATGTTTTCTTTTCAGTTGTCTGCTTAGATAATTTATTTTATACTAAAGACCATAATCGTAATTGTTAATAGCTCCAAATTTATTATTTGTAGTATATTTTATGTTCCGTCTACTTTTATTTCATTATAATCTTTAACATACTAAATAAATTCTACTGGAACTAAAATTCGATTGTTAAAACAGAAATGAGACACATAAAACAATTTTTAAACATTCATAGTTACAAAAGTTCCTAGTTTACAAGCCCAAGGGAGATTTTTAATGGGTCATTTAACCCACCATGAATCACCATATAAAACAATATTACCAAATGTAATAACAACTTTTAACACTATGCCGTTATTTCTTATCGGTACGTGTGAGTCACAGGTAAGATAAACTTATCACTTAAGGGGGTAAGTGTTTTTGGCCAAGCATTTTTGTACGGTATTTATTACTTAGGTAGATAATTTATAAAATTATAGGAGGGAGAAAAAAATCGTCCCTTCGCTTTATAGTGGAAGGTGTGGAGGTTGCACCGGTTAAATCAATTAAGTATCTGGGAGTCTGGTTGTCGGAGTACAAAGACAATAGAGAAGGTGAACCGAAATCTAGAGGCGTTGATGCGGCTGATGTCAAACATTGGAGGCCCAGGTAGCACCAAAAGAAAGGTGCTACATGGAGTTTTCCAGTCGGTGGTAACCTACGCTACCCTGCGTGATGTAGCATACTAAACGCTGCGAAATACGCTAAGCTGATGGAGACTTCGCAAATGTGAATGACCTCAGGGTATCTAGCGCATATAGGACAGTTTCCAATGAGGCTCTATATGTCATTGGAGCGGCGATACCGATCGTTTTGTTGTGCAAAGAGCAAGCGAGGATGTATGCGAAAAAGATGGATGTAAATTATAGATGGGAATGAGAGTGAAAGAACGATAGTAGAGTGACAGAGAGAATTGGGCGAATGATAGTGGAAAGGCAAGGTGGACGAAGGAGCTTATTCCCGATCTGAGACCGTGGTTGGAATGTAAGTTCAGGAAACTAGACTACTTCCTAACGCAGTTTCTGACCGTAAATGGTAGTTTTTAGCACTTTTACAAATATAATAAGCAAATCAGCTTCGGCACACTGTACTGTTTGTGGAGTACCGGAAGCTCCCGCCCATATTTAAGTTTTAACTTTTAACCATATACCTTTTTTTATTATTAACTATACGAAAAAAAGTTATTCTCCATAAAAACATCTGCATTGTTTATATTTTAAGACTTAACTATCAGATATTAAATTTTATTAATATTATACGAGGTATGTCAAAAAATAAGAATTTTGCTCAGAAGTGAAGTATATTTATATTCAAAATAATAAAAACATCATCAAAACAGGTTGTTTGGAATTAAAAAATATGTTTTAATAGGCACTTACATCCTTCTAACTGGGAATTTTTTAAAAAATTTTCTCAAATTATTGGTAGAATACTTCTACTCACTGGTGACGAGGAAAATCGTCGAAATTGTTGCAGTGATATGTACTGAGACAATGCATAAAAATGCATTTTAAGCGCATCTCGTTTATATCATTAATGATTTTTTATAAAAAAATTTTAAAACTGGTTTTATTTTGTTATTTTGATTTAAACTTTCGGTATTGCACGTGACAAAATCTTTTTATTATTTATTTCAAAATTTTGTTTATAAATTTATATTTTTAATAGGTAAAGAATAATAATAAGACTGACTCACAATCAATTTAATTTAGCATCTTCATCAATAAAGCATCTTCAGGTCTAGATACAAAGTTAAACTATTGCTGCAATAAAATAAACCCATTTAGGGTGGTGTCTAATAAAGATAAAATAAACAAATAAGTTAGTTCATACAAATTATAGTAATTATGCCAATATTACATGTCTGTGGTTTTCAAAATGAATAAATTTAAATATATAAAAGGTATTAACAGACAAGGTAAGACCCACAATTGGTATAAAGTAGTAATATTATATTGTAATAAATTAATAAATGAGCAGATAAATAAAACAAAACAAACATTACTTACATGCCGGTACTCTATTATTTGATGGATGGTAGGTCATGGTTGCAAAAATCATGTATTGTTGATTGGAGAACTTAATGTGCTATTGCAGTTGTTTTGACAATAAACGGGAAGTTCTTGAGGAGAACAGATTTGATCCAATGATTTAGAGATAGGTATATTGTGGTTGTTTGTCAAATGAAAGTGATGTTCTTTACTATTGTATTATTTAAATTATTTACACTTATATCAGCATCTCTCTCTCATCTCTTCTCTCTGATATGTGTAAATATAATTTAAATTAATACAATAGTAAAGAACATCACTTTCATTTGACAAACAACCACAATATACCTATCTCTAATTCATTGGATCAAATCTGTTCTCCTCAAGAACTTCCCGTTTATTGTCAAAACAACTGCAATAGCACATTAAAGTTCTCCAATCAACAACTACACATCCATCAATTAATAGAGTACCGGCATGTAAGTAATGTTTGTTTTGTTTTATTTATTTGCTCATTTATTAATTTATTACAATATAATATTACTACTGTATAACAATTGTGGGTCTTACCTTGTCTGTTAATACCTTTTATATATTCAAATTTATTCATTTTGAAAACCACAGACATGTAATATTGGCATAATTACTATAATTTGTATGAACTAACTTATTTGTTTATTTTATCTTTATTAGACACCACAGTAATTGGGTTTATTTTATTGCAGCATTAGTTTAACTTTGTATCTAGACCTAAAGATGCTTTGCAAATTGTAGAAAGCGAAACCGGTCGTCTGATTGTTAAATTAAATTGATTGTGAGTAAGTCTTATTATTATTTCTTTACCTATTTGATATGGACTCACACAAGCAACACATTCATGATTTTTATATTTTTAATTTGTTATTTTTAGTTGAGACAGACTGTATAGCTAATATTATTTTTAAGATTTCAAAACAATTTTACTTAAAAATTATTTACCTATATTTAATATATATTTATTGTGGTCCTCTTTATAGTTCATAAAATTTTCATCTCTCTTGGTCTTATTTTTCCTTTTGTTTCTGATGGTTCGGCTCTTGTCTTAGAGGAGTAAGAGAGAATGGTCCTGATATAGGGTTTCTAAGTAATCTTTTTGCATCAGTTTTGATAAAGATATATCATACGTTTGTTTTTCAGTGATTTTCTATTAAATTTTGTGACAATTAGCTGCTTTTCTCATTTAACTATGTGTAATGTATGATACGTACATAAAACTAATCAATGATATGTTTCGATAATAAATGATATTAATACAGTACATCGAGTATCTAAGGGGTGTATTTTTCTGTTTGTTATGACATACTTAATAACTAGGGATAATATCAGGGATCTGAACACTCTGTTCAGATCTGCAAATTTATGTGAACCAAAGGAGAATTGAACGTGTATCACAATACAATTACTTGGGAACTATAATCAATGAGTCGTGGGACAATACCCAAGAGATTAAATGTCGCATCGGAAAGGCCAAAAGTGCATTCTTGGCTATGAGCTCTGTGTTCAAAAGCCATGACCTCACTCTAAAAACAAAAATAAGGCTCCTTAAATGTTATGTTTCTGTATGAAGTAGAAACGTGGACATTGAAGACGAAAACTCTATCAAAACTTCAGGCTATTGAATTATGGTTATACAGAAGAATCCTGAAGATACCATGGACAGACAAAGTCACCAATGAAGAAGTGCTGCGGAGGATAAACACAACCACGGATTTGGTTAACATTGTGAAGAGCCGTATGCTGGAGTACTTGGGACATATAATGAGAAATCAAGGCAGATACGAGCTACTCCAATGCATTTTGCAGGGTAAAATTGAAGGACAAAGAGGCACAGGACGAAGAAGAATATCCTGGCTGCTACCTGAGAGTATGGTATAGAAAGACCTCAACACAGCTATTTCGTATAGCAACCAACAAAATCATCATAGCCAGAATGATCGCCAACGTTCGCAACGGACAGGCACCCTAAGAAGAAGAACTAAACTTAAGAATCGGTCAGTCAACAAAAAAAACAATAAGTCATCGAGCATGAAATGAGTAGATCTAAAAATTCTGAAAAAGTAGTCAGGTCTTGCCAACTATTCACTAGATGTCTGCAGGAAGGTAACACCAACTAAGTGGCATAACGCAAAAATTATCCTAGTTAATAAGAAAGGCGAATGGTGCTGATTTCAGAAACTGTAGGCTCATAAGTCTACTTTCTCATATTTATAAACTATTTACAAAAAGGTAGATAATAAATGGAATGTTATCATCAAGAAGAAGAATTAGCGTGTTTAAAAAGTTAGCAACAACGTCACTACTAGTAGTAAAAAAATCTTATTCTAACTGGTGGGTTATGAAAACGCCTTTGACACTACAAATCAACAAAAACTGTTAAAAGCCTTGACAGAATGTCGAATTGGCTATTGGCATATAAATATAACTAAACACATATACCAAAACGCAGCAGCTAGTGTTAGAGTGGGTGATCATCAAAACTCTAGGTGGTGCTCAAAAATTTCCAATATATCGTGAAGTACGTCAGGGCGATACCATATCACCGAATCTGTTCACTACGACTTTGAAATATATATGTAAAAGAGCAACACTGACCGACAAGGACATAAACACAAATGGAGAAAATAGAAGCTAATAGAATAGATGAGTCCAAAGAACTTTTAAATCAGTTCTACCCTTAAAATCGTTCTGAAATAAATCTAAAGCCCAGTGATGACAAATTTTGTAGTCAGCGATAGACCAGGTAATGATCTAGGTCACGACATTTGCATATGAATAGAACAACAAACCATTGAGCTTCGTCCAACACCAAACCAACGTCGTATTAGACTGACTTGGGCATTCTTCGACAAGTTGAACCACATTTTCCAATCGTCCGACATACCAATATGTTTTAAAAGAAAAACATTTATTCCGTGTGTTTTGTCAGTGTTAAGCTACGAGATAATAACGTTCACTATAACAAGGAAAACAAGATCCCAAACCACCAGCTACGACGAAGATCAGGAGTAGCTGATCCTGTAGAGAGAATAACAATACTGAAGTGGCACTGGGCAGGTCAGGTGGCTCAAATGATAGATAACAGATGGACAAAGCGGATACTGGAACAGAGACCAAGAGATAAACCTACCGAAGCAGGGGTTGTCCACAAACACGTTTGACTGACGATCTCAAACGTTTCCATAAGAATTGGGTGCAAGAGGCGAAAGATACAAACAGATAAAAAATTAAGAGGGAGATCTATGTCCAAAAATAGAAAGTGTTTACTCAATACGTAAAGTAGTTTGTTAGGGGCACATTTTTGTATGAGTATATCTTTATTATCATTCATCATTGTTTAATTAAAATTATGCATAAATTTTTAAATTAAAAATTGTGCATAAGTTTTTAAACAACTCAGTTTCCGATTCTTGAGTTTAAGTTGACCATCACAAATAATTTTTATTTACTGAATATTATTTCGATAATTATATCTTTTCTACGAGTATTGAGTTCATAGTCATTAGTTTATAATGACTATATAATATTATATATATATATATTTATATATACACTATATATATATATTTATATATATATATATATATAATATATATATATATAATAAATATATATATATATATATATATACTATATATATATATATATATATATATATGTATATAAATGTATATACATATAAAAATTTAGGTATATAAAATTTTAAATCCAAAATCTTTTTTATTATATCCTTATACATATTTTTGGTTTCAGAAAATTCTAGTCTCTCTAGTCCTTATAGAAATGTCCCTGTTGGTTACATCCAGAATAATATATGACCATCACCAAGAAGATAATCACGAAGGGCAACAAGTTCAATACACCAATTACTATGGTCAGGAAGAGTCTGCCACAACAGCACATTTCCACCAACCCGTCCAACTTCCCGAAGAACATAGTCACGGTTTGCACAAAGAGGAACACATCGATTATTATGTACGTAGAACTACTAATACTACTGTCATGACAGATAAACATGTATGCAGTTTGTTTAAGAAGTGTACCTATTTGTTTCTGTGATACTTTTACAGTCCATACTGTGTACAAACTAAAGTTACTTTCATCTTCCTTCAGAATCCCTTCGACAAAGCATTTAAAACAAAGCATATTTTAATCTGGAATTTTCTTTAGCAGTAGCATTGTCTCTCTCCAATCTTTTATTTTGCTATAAAGCTTAAGTCTGTGCTTATCAAATGGGCAAAATATGCGATTTTTAATTTTTATAATTTTATTGGACTAACATTCTCTGATCGTTTGAAGCAAAGCTTAAACGAATATTGTGGTAGTACAAGATATTCGTAATACTTATTAACTATATTCTAAATGTTACTTTACAAAGTTGTAACTAATTTATATATTGGGTGATATACCTTAAGATATTTTATATTTTCAAAAATTTGTCAATGGTTATTGACATGGTTATTAATGGATCGTGGCTTTTTGAAGACTGGGCATCGGACAGGGAAGTAAAATGTCGCATTGAGCAAGCTCGACAAGCTTTCGTAAAATTCAAGAAGGTACTGGCTTGTTCAGAGTTCGATCTTCAACTGAGACTAAGGTTTACTAAGTGCTACGTGTGGTCAGTGCTGCTATATGGCGTAGAGGGCTGGACACTCAAAACAAGGGATATAAACAGATTAGAAGCTTTCGAAATGTGGCTCTATCGCCGTATCCTAAAAATACCATGGACAGCGAAAATCACAAATATAGATGTCCTTAAAAGAATAAACCAAGAACGCCAACTTTTCGAAACCATCAAGAAAAGGAAAACGGCGTATCTAGGTCACACCATGCGAAATGAAAAAAACCAGTTCATCCAACTTATAATCGAGGGTAAAATTGAAGGCAAGAGAGGAATGGGACGCAAGAAAATGTCCTGGCTCCGAAACATAAGGCAATGGACAGGGATTAACGACATACAATATCTGATGCATATTGCAAGAAATAGAGAATTAATGGAAAATGTGATCGCTAACATCCATTAGTGGATTTGCATCTGAAGAAGAAGAAGAAGAAGAGTCAATGGTTATGTCCATTCGAGATATTTAATCTTATATAATTTAGCTATCTGCTCACCATCTACTGGCTGGTTTGCATTACGGCTTACTACCAAGATCGATGTTATTTTTCGGTGCTATAGTTTTAAGTCCAATTATTCTTCTTAGGCTTATATCTTGTCGACTACTCACAAAAAGCATTTTTAATTGTTTGTAATTATAACGTAAACACCACATAAACTTATAAACACTATATAATATACATAAAACATGTAACGAAAAGGTGTTACATGAAATAAAACTGCGCTACTCTCTAAAATTAACGAATTACCTTTAATTTACCATAGGTTTAAAGCTTACTTACAACATGAACAATCAAAACTATAGTTTCAATGTGATGCCACATGCTCAGCATTTTCTATATCCATCATGTTACAAACAACACCGTGATCCAATTTATGAATGAAGATCTGGAAATTATGCGTATCGTGATAATAAGAAAGATGGCATAATTGGGGCATGTGGTGCGCATTGAGAAGTATCAACTAATTTTACAAGGCAAAAGATCTCAAGGGCGCAGAAGGACATCGTGCTTGAAGAACATCAGACAGTGGACAGGAATGACTATTATACAGTAAAAACCTTCGTTAACCGAAATAATTGGGAGGAGGCCGTTTCGGATAACAAGAATTTCGGTTAAAAATAACATTGTTTTTTATAGTATTCCTGGTTAAAGTATTGGTATTAAAAAATACGATGAGGTGATTTCGTAATGTTTTCTAATAAATAAATACAGAATAAAGTAATAAAATTAAGAAAAATGAAGTTTAACATGCTTTTTTAAATAAATCTTCTATTTTCTTTTGCTTTATCGTTTGACAACGATGTTTTGCAGCTATATATCTCCATCGTTCATTTGCAGAACGTCGTGAGTTTGCCTCATTTCATTGTTCGACGAAACGTAAAGGAATCTGAAAAAGACAAAACTTTATGCAATGACAACAAAAATTAAAAAGCTAGTCGTGTCCCTAACTAATTAGGCCTACTGTATAAAATTATTATCCTTAAGGCATTCAAAATCTCGTCGGCGGGCTCATGCTGCCTGTTGTCTGTTGGTTTGTCATCTTCGCCGTCTGATACACTCACGTTTTCTGGACGAATAACCATATCAATGATGTCCTGGTCCTGGATGAATTCACTTTCTGAGTCATCGGCAGCTAACCACTCACGTATCTCTTCTTGTTTAATTTTGTCACATCCCGGAAAAAACTTTATTAAAGGTTTCATTTCTTCTGTCGTTTCTATACCATTCTCTTCTTTAGGATCGTCAATCAAAATCCAGTCAAAAAGTTATTTCTAGCATTTTTCCAAAGTTGAAGAGCTGATCTTGGCCCAGCACTCAGCACACCGACAACATGTTTCATTGTTGAAGATTTGAGAATATCGGGAACACTTTTAAGTTAATTTATATCCTGTAATAACATATGTCTTAAGAATGCCCCTTTATAATGTCTCTTAATATCTCTATTACTCCCTGGTCTAACAGCTGAATTAAGCTCGTGACATTCGGTAGCAAAAATCTGACAATTATCACTATTGTGTAGATTTTGAGGGTGAGTTGGCGCATTGTCAACAAGCAACAATGCTTTGATTCTTCTTCTTCATATGCCTTGTCCGTTCCGAACGTTGGCAATCAACATGGCTATTCTGACTTTGTTTACGGCAGATCTGAATAGTTCAGCAGACGACAATCCGAACCATTGCCGCAAGTTTTGGAGCCACGAGTGTTTTCTTCTCCTTGGACCCCTTCTGCTGTCTATTTTCCCTTGAACGATCAACTGTAGTACTCTATATTTATTATGTCTTATAACGTGACCCAAGTATTCCAACTTTATTTTCTTTATACTTATTGCTACCTCTCTCTCTTTACCTATCCGGCGTAGTACCTCTTCGTTGGTCAAACTTGGTACCTCTTCATCAAAATGCTTTGATGAGAAGGTTTTTTTTATTTTAAAAATGATTTTAGACTTGGGATGAATTCATTTTCAAACCATTCTAAAAATGAAGTGGTCAATGAGTTTTTTTGGCTTCTATAAAAAACTGGAAGTGCAAATTTCTCAAATATCTTTTAGAGCTCTTGGTTTTTTTGACTTCTCAACACACGTCGGCATCAATTGGTGAGTGAAATTAATGGAATTGTTTACGTTTTGCGATAAAAATTTACTTTTTATTGACGAAATTATTGAAACTGTCAGCCGTTTCGGTTTTAAACGATGTTTCGGTTAAAAAGGTTTCGTTTAAGAGAGGTTTTACTGTACATCTATTTAGAATAGCTGTAAACAAAGTTGAATGGACCAACGTGATTGCCAACATCCACAGAAGATGGGCACTAAAAAAAGAAGAAGAAGGGATGTTATGCTGGTCTGCTGTATTGCTTTTTCAAGATGATAAGGTTAATTTTAGTTCATAGAGGGTAAAAGTTAGACCGAATTCTGCAATGTCAAGAGATATAAAAATTTAATAATTTTTGTATTTAATAGTTGATAGAAACTATTAAAATATTTCAGTAATTTTGTAGGTAATAATATAAGGAAGTATTATTCAATCTAAATTTCTTAGCGAAATACAAACTGAGTTACGTCACCTGATAATTAAAGAGGCCATATATCAAGAAAGTATTTGATATTGACATTTATATCTATTACAAGTGTAAATAATTTCACACAATATCTTGCACTTGTATCATTTTGTGTGAGAAGTAAAAGCCGGTAATTAGTTTTTGCAATATCCCAATTGACAGATCGAACATGTGCTAAATGTATCTCCGTTTTCTCTGCCCGGACAACACATGGTCACAGTCCGTTTATTAAATTCCATTATTATCGCAATATATACTTAAGTCATTTACTTTCTTCGATGAGCACAATTTTGTAATAACTTATTGTTTAATTTCTCCTTTTCTAATTGGATTAGTCGCCCATTAATTTATTTGGCAACTTTCGATAATTACCAAATTAAAATGCGTACATCCGTTTGTTCATAGCATCATGCACCAGTTGATATAAAACGTGTTAAAGTTTTATTTGTTTTTTAAATACTTAAATACATTGTTATCCTTAATTTATTCCAAGCGGATTTATAATTATTGCATTTAATGCTTTATTTTTACTTTACATAAGATTTCGGTTAATGAATTCGGATATAAATTTAACCCATTATGACCCGATTTTTTTTTTTGTAATTTGTTGACGAAACTAATATATTTTTATTAGAAATGTATAACAGTAGACAAATTAACAATTTTTTAATCCAAAAACTTATGAACTAAACAAAAAATATGTGTTACAGAAATGTAAGGCTAGGTCATTACGGTACCGTAACTAAAATAAAATAAATTCTTAAAAAACACAATGAAATTTATATTATAACTAGAATGTCCTTATATGAAAAGTATAATTGCAGGTCAATACACATGCCGACATCACATTTGCTACATATTGTTCGAGTACTACTGCTAGAACAACACCCCTCTCCTGCACAGCGACGTCTTTTGTTGTTAGGTATAAATATTAAAAGGTGATTGTTTCCATCGTACCTTAGATTGTCTGAGATTCTATTAAGCGAGACACTAAATAACGAGGAGCTGAGCCTTTCTCCATGCTTTGAAGAATTTGTATATTTTTTAAGATATGACTGAGCAATACATCTTTTGAAATCTAATTGGGAAATCTTGGTAGTGGTGCTTGTAGAGTATCCAGCTGTTACTAATACTTGTATCAATAAGCCATGTGAAGATACACCACCACCACTTCTTTGAACGGATTCCAATTCTATATGTAGATATGGTTTGGTCCATTAAATCCGTTCCTCCCATATTGTTATATTTGGTAATAATTTGCGGTCTTGGAATTTGCACACATTTTTCTTTCTTTTTGCTATATCTACGCACAGTTCCCACTAGCGCAGCACAATAAGCTGTACATACAGCAGCCACAACGTTATTGTCTACTCACTTTATGAAAAAAATACCATGATCGCTGTCGATACATAAGCAAAACTACCACGGTCCAAATTTTTTAATTCTTTATTTCTTGGTGGTAGTATACAAGTTTTAGGAATTCTGCCATTCCTTGAGGTTCCCATAATATTATATTCTTTTTATTTCAAGTAGTTAAATACGTTTATATTAGAGAAAAGATTATCCACATATAAATGATAAGGATATTCTTTATGTGGTATCTGCTATGTGACATAATATAAAATATGTAACATTTTTATCAGCGCAGTGGTAGGTTTTCCAAAGGTTTCCTCAACTGTGGTGTGTATATCTTTTTATTTACCTTGGTAAAATTCAAAATCTAGAAGATATCCATTGTAGCAATTGAGCGCTCACATCTTGAAACCAAATCTAGTTGGCTTTGCTTTTATAAATTGCTTGCACCCGTGCTTGCCAAAGTATCAAATTATTGACTCATCATAAGACAGGTGCTCAACGGGAACAAAATGTTTATAAAAATTATTTTTTATCATATTTGCAAGCGGTCGGAGTTAAAAGAGTTTGTCATAAGCATCTACTTTGGAGTTATCTGTGCAGTGTATAAATCGCATTATCTGAGTCTATCGCATAATCTTTCCGGTCTCGTGGCATTATAAACTGCTTCATTTCTCATGTTACGCTGACTGTCTCAAAAATGTCGCTTGCTAGGTTTGTAGTCGTATCCACTCACGATTAGAATGGTAATGAAACATCGAATTTATTCCGCCTTAATTTGAGGATTTTTAAAATTTGATAGTTTTTAAAAATGGCATACCTTCTTGTTTCTGTTACTAACATTTGGATAATATTATCATCTAACATTTTTTCGAACAGAGCAACAGTATCTTCGATATATTTTGTACTACTTTGCACAGGAAAAGGTCATGCACGTGACGAAATTAAATCACAATTCTCGTTCCAGTTTATTTTAGTGTTAAGCTTAATTTTTTTGGGATATCGCCCATTTTTTCATGCTTTTCAAAATTCTTATGTTCTCTAGTTTCTCCATCTTTATTTTGTTCGGATGTATCATCTGAAAGAGCTTCGTCATAAGCACACTTTTTTAAAGCTAATTTTCATTTTGGATAGATGTTGACGGCCAGTTAGATTGTCTAAAGTGCCTCCCTCATCCTGATTTCCAGGAATCTCATCCGTTAATTAACTGGCATCAAGAGGATCAATGAAGATTTCATCTGAATCATCTGTATATGCTAATTCTATTGCATCTTGTAGAGTAAAACCTCGTCTAGAAAGAAATAAAGAGTAATAATACTTATTTTAAGGTTAAAACGAACACGTACTCCACAGAGCCTAGCGTTAGATATATGCAAAGTCTGTTTTAGACTATAACATAAAATGATATAAGAAAATGGTATACTCAGTTTTGACATAATATAAAACAGAAAACAAAATCTGTTAACAAAAAATGTTATAGAAATTAGAACATATCCTATTTTGATACCAATTATTAGTATACACGCATGCGCAGTTACAATTTTGTATCCTGTTTGGTAATATCTTCTCGAATCAGTTCAATAAGTTCATTAAATTGTGGCTTACACATTCTTAAAAATTGTCTTTATTTTTCAGAATCATTGTCTTTTAATTCAGTTTACAACATACTTAAAACACCATGACCTTCCTGTCTTTTTTGAAGCCAAGCTCTAGACCACATATTTCGTTGGCCTTTTTTCTTGCTTGTCTGAATTAAAAGAAATGTTGTAATGAAAGCAGCAGATAATAGGAGAATTTTCTTATCCATCATAAACATATATGTCTTTGTTAAAGCAAAAATAAAACGAGGGTAAAATTACTAGGTATTTACGTAGGTAAAAAACCAGTCTAAATGTTGGAGAAAATGACGTTACATTACAATAACAAAAAGAAGAATAAGAATATTAAGGTTAACAGTACATGTACACTATCACATGTACACAGTACATGTACATTAAAATTGTACACAATCATTTAATGTAAGTTCTTGTTATACCATTTTCTTATATCATTTTATGTTATAGTCTAAAACAGACTTAACTCTACAATTCAAAGCTATTTTGATCAAACATACACAAAGTATGTTATAAATTTTTACATACAACAACAAAAAAGCAATATTTATCAGTATTCTTGTAAAAATATTATGCATTTTACTCTAAAAATAAGTTATTTGTAAAGCTTATTCGAAACGAATGTTATGCTACACGATAGTTGCTAAATCTATATCTGCTATATCTGATTCAGACTGCAGTTACTCACTAACTACAACAACTATCATTATCAGCATTGCTTTGCACAGAATGCTCTTTATGTTTGTTTTGACTGCCTTACACCACTATCTATGTGATTAACAGTTTTCTGATGTACAGTTTTCTAAGTACCTTTGCAAGCGTTACATAAAAGCATTATAAAAGTAACACTTATTCTAAATGGGTTAAAATTTTTTCTCGAAATCTCGAAAGTAGAAATTTGTAAATATTTATTTTTACGTGTCCCAGTATCATATCTGGGACACGTAAGAGAAGGAAGGAGTATAGGAAGAAGGAGAGTGGTTGAAGAATTTAAGGGATTGGTTTAAATGCAGTTCTATGAATTCTTCAGAGCACAAGTAGATAGAGTAAAGATAGTGATGATGATATCCAATCTGCGATTGGGAGACGACACTTAAAGAAGAAGAAATATAGTCAATAACTCTTTTTTTTATTTTATTTTTTTTTATTTTACCAATAAAACAAAACCTCAATAAAAGGGCTTATTTCCTTTAAAGGAGCGAAACTAATAATACCTTGATTAATTGCACTACCTAGAATACCTCCATAATAGTTAGTAAGTAACCAAGTAATAATTAGCGAGCACGGTATAAACTCCAATTTTGTTCTCGTTAAAAAGTATTCCATTTATAAAGCAAAATAAATTATATTTGAATAAAATCGTAAAATAGTTTCGAAACACAATTCAGATTTCTGCTTATATCTGAGCCTTCTAAAAATTGCAAGGCAAACAGACGTTGATAAAAGATGTAAAAAGAGACATGGGGAATCTAAAATTTGCATTCCACGACATGTCTTTTACAACTAAGCAGAAATCCTTAGCGAATTGTGCTTCTAGTACTCACACAGAGTAAATCCGAATAAAACGAAAAAAGGCAGCAAATATTGGATTTCACGCAAACAAATCCTATGTATCTATTGATACGTATTTCGACCTAATAGGTCTCGTCAGAACAACTATTCATAGGAGTTCTCAACGTGAAAAATCAATATTTTCTGCCTTTTAAGAAGCAATAATAACATGGCTTCAATACGGACGCGCTAGCGACATCTACTTACAAAAATCGTAAAATAGTTTCGAAACACAATTTAGATTTCTGCTTATATCTAAGCCTTCTAAAAATTGCAAGGCAAACAGACGTTGATAAAAGATGTAAAAAGAGACATGGGGAATCTAAAATTTGCATTCCACGACATGTCTTTTACAACTAAGCAGAAATCCTTAGCGAATTGTGCTTCTAGTACTCACACAGAGTAAATCCGAATAAAACGAAAAAAGGCAGCAAATATTGGATTTCACGCAAACAAATCCTATGTATTTATTGATACGTATTTCGACCTAATAGGTCTCGTTAGAACAACTATTCATAGGAGTTCTCAACGTGAAAAATCAATATTTTCGGCCTTTTAAGAAGCAACAATAACATGGCTTCAATACGGACGCGCTAGCGACATCTAGTTACAAAAATCGTAAAATAGTTTCGAAACACAATTAAGATTTCTGCTTATATCTGAGCCTTCTAAAAATTGCAAGGCAAACAGACGTTGATAAAAGATGTTAAAAGAGGCATGGGGAATCTAAAATTTGCCTTACAATTTTTAGAAGGCTCAGATATAAGCAGAAATCTGAATTGTGTTTCGAAACTATTTTACGATTTTTGTAATTAGATGTCGCTAGCGCGTCCGTATTGAAGCCATGTTATTGTTGCTTCTTCAAAGGCAGAAAATATTGATTTTTCACGTTGAGAACTCCTATGAATAGCTGTTCTGACGAGACCTATTAGGTCGAAATACGTATCAACATATACATAGGATTTGTTTGCGTGAAATCAAATATTTGCTGCCTTTTTTCATTATATTTGAAACCTTTAGATATACTCTCTTCTGTACAAATATATTTAAATATTTCACAAATATTTTCTTTTGTTGACTGCAGGAAATATATTTACATTTTATTCTATATTTTTAGGCACCACCCAAGTATTCCTTCAAGTATGGAGTCAACGACTACCACACTGGTGATATCAAGAGCCAACACGAATCCAGAGACGGAGATACCGTCAAAGGCCAATACACACTCGTAGAACCCGATGGATCTATCAGAACTGTGGACTATACGGCTGACAAACACAGCGGATTCAACGCAGTAGTCCGGAAATCAGGTCCCACAAAACACATAGAAGGACGGCATCTGGAACACCAAGCCGTTGAAGAGCAACATGTACCTCAGCATCATTTGGAAGAAGATCATGGTGTATCGCAGTATCACCAACTGGAACAGCAACAAGCGTTGGAAGAAGATGTCGACGAAGGACATCTGGAAGGTGAAGATGGTAGTCAATACGAAGAAGAAGAACATCATTAGGTGTTATAATATGTTTTAGGACGTAATGGTCTGTAAATAAGCGAAGTCAAAGATTAAAGTAGTATCTTTTAAAATTATTGGAGAAACTGATAGTTGCCGTTTCTGAGAGAAATGATCATTAATATCTAATGCTACATTGTTTTATAGCACTTTTAACATTTGGGAAAAGCTTTTAAATCCATTTTATACATCTTAAATATATTTACTTTTGACTATTAGTATTTAAAATTTTGTAATATCCACTCAATTTTGACCGAAAACATATGATTTCTTCCATAATTTTAATGATAGAGTACTGAATGTTGTAATATATCCTGTATTTAAGTTATTTATAATAAACTTATATTTTACGCTCCGAAAATCGTTCGAAGATGAAATATAAGTTAAACTCGTAACAGTATTTTTGTATTTTTTATTGTAGTTTATTATTTATATAACAAAGGAGTATTTCATTATTTTTTTTATATAGCTATTGGCACATTTTGTTATTAAAAAATGGTATAAAATATCTGCGTTTTATTAATATACATTTAAAAGTCTTTCATTTTCATATAAGAATAGGTATATAGGTATAGTTTTCATATAATAAAGCCTCAGTCGTGTATTTTTACTTTTTCTTGTTTGTTCATTTGTTACAATTTCATATTATTTCGATACAGCCTTCTCGATTATATAATAAAAAAATTACATAGTTGGAACATCAAAGGTCACTGTCTCTTCTTTATTAAAAACTTCATTCAAAATAGAGCTTTCAAACTTAGAACAAACAACACATCAGATGGACGGCATTATACATCACTAGACCAAGTGCCAAAAATTGATTTTGAGATATTTGACTTCAAAGTTTTCACTCCATTAAAATTCACTATATGTTACAATAGTCGTATTTTTTTTGTTTTCGAAGGCAGTTTTTTATGTTTTCTCTATGTGCGAAATAGTAACTTAATAAAGGTTAAAGAAAAACGAAAAAAAAAATAAAAAGGCTTTTGGTCGACTTACGATTTTCGCCACATTGTGTAATTGTGTTATACATCAATAGACCAAGCGACATGGATGTCGTTTGGTCCATAATACTAATACTAACAAGATAGGATCTTCCCGTAGCACAAAATCGGTCGTGTTCGCGCATGCCGTCATTGGAGAGTAGAATTTGAATTCTTGTTAAAGTTAAATGGGATTTTTATGCATTCTGTGATGAAATTATTCAATAAGCAAAATAATATTAAATGACTTTTTTGTATTATTTGTAAACAAAAGATAATAATAATATAATATTTAAAAAAGTATTTGAAGAAACTAGACGAAAATAAGTTAAGAAGTTTAATAATTACAATAATCGTACAGATAAGGATATCCCCAAACTATTTATTAAAAATTAAAAGTGAAACTGGAACAAAACATGAAGTGGAGATATCCAGGAGTGGCTAGTATACCTATTTAATACAAAGCACGTGGTGGTCGTGTGTATTAAGATATAAAAAAATGCTTATTAAAAGCTTACAATTTTTATTTTAAAGAAGATCTTTTCGGAATTGAATCATTCCATCACCAGTTTAATAAAAAGTTGTCAAAAAAACATTGTATGGCCACATCAAAACATAGGAAGGAACTCCGTACTAAAAAACTATCCTCATGGTGTTTATGAAGGTAAATGTAATATACTGGTAATTTGTAGATTACTAAAAACTGAAAAGGGGGGCATCTTACATGACCCCCTGTAGTTGGTCAGGTTTTATTGACTTACATTACCTCTGATCTGTGCTGGAGTCTAGGGCTAACTGTTAGCCCTAGACAAAGTTTTTTTTTACAACTTTTTATTAAACTGATGATAGAATGATTCAATTCCGAAAAGATCTTCTTTAAAATAAAAATTTTAAGCTTTTAATAAGCATTTTTTTATACCTTAATACACACGGCCACCACGCGCTTTGTATTTATTAAAAAATAGTTATTGATACATACAAAAAACTGACATTACGAACGTGCAACTCTCCAATTACGTCATGAGTTATGCGCAATATCTTATCTTCTTAGTCATAGTACCATGGTTTGATCTAGTGATGGGTAACTAAAATATAACTTTTAGTTATTGATTAGTAGGCAACAAGCTATTAATACTTTTTGAGTATGACAATAAAAGTCATTGTTTTAAATATTTTATATTACTTTAGAAATTAATCAAAAATATAAAAAAAAACTTGAACTCAGTGTTAATAGGAGGTACAATTTTTTGAATAATATGAAACTAGTAAATAAACATTACTCATGTCGTATGCCAAAGTCTAAGTCTCCTTCAAATCCGTCAATGTCATCTTCCACTCTATTGTTACTTGACAGAGAGCGATACAGAGGTTTTGCATCATTTGGTATTAGGTATATTAAAGATCATAAGTCGTTAAGCTTAGGCGCAGAAAGTAGCTTGCCTGTGGGCCAAAGTGGAATCAAGTCATTACTTAGGGATTGCATTGCACCGGGCCGTCCTTTTTGAAGTTTCTTGTGAAGATCTACTTCAACTTCACTAGTGTTAAGATCTGTTTTCATAAAAATACTCAGTGGTTTATCCTTTCTTATTTAAATTTCTCTTGTTTTAAGCCAGCTTACCTTACTGTTTTCTATATCTGATTTATGATTTGTAATCATAGTTTTCAACTTCTTTGTCCCAACGAATTCTTCTTTTTTCATTCTGTGAACTTTTAGTGGGTTATTATTACGGAATTTCTTCATCGCGTTCATCACAATCATCGACGGAATATAAACGTTGTTGAAATTTTAGGGCATTTTAAATATCTCCTAAATCACTATCATTAAAAACTATGACCTGGAAAAAGATAGCGTTAAGTAATTTTTTCTATGGTAGAATGAGCTTTCAACATTGTTGTCAGAATCAAAACTATTTTGATGTTGAGGTTTTTACCACTACATGAGTCTGACCACAAAATTACATAATTTGCAGAAGTAACATTTTCTTTAATGCGTTTCTTAAGACAACTTGCCTACGTCCTGGGCTCTCCGACCAGCTTCACCTTTTATCCACACACAACTATGATCTTTGTTATGGATACCAAAGCCATTATTACCTTGCCGCTATGGATACCAAAGTTGCAAATACATCATTGACTCTTATAATGTACCATATTTGTTAAAATTCTCGGAAGGGGAAGAGTTTTTTCTAAATCAAAGCAAAAGGTTTCCACATCGTTGCTCATCTTCATGTCTAGCTTTCTTTCAGATTGTGCATTTTCAGCTTCTTTTAAGTGTACATTTTTTTTCTTCCTTTAACGTGCTTAATTTTTCGTTATCTGTGCAATTTTTAATTTCTAATTCGAAATAATCACATCTATTCGAAACAATTATTTTTTGTAAAAAAGACACAATTAACAGGATCATTGTCTGCTTATTCAATATACAATTCATACATTTTAAAATCATTAAAACGTTCGCAAGAGGCGCTTTATTCACTTGATCTTCCACTTCAGTTTCGAGATCTCCGTAATGTGGCATAGATGCATGATTCCATTTTCTGACCTACATCTATATTCAGTTCAAGTGGTAGTAATAATTGATTTGTTGAATAGTTCTCTCATTGAGTTAAGTTGTTATCAGTTATTGCAATATTATTTGCTAATTCAAATTCAAAAACTGATAGAATTACAAATAAAGAAGTACTGAAAGAGGGTTAATAAAGAAACAGAACTAATCACCACTATACAAATCAGAAAACTGAAATACCTAAGTCAAAATATGAAATTTTGAGACTTAAAATAGACTGGGAAAGATTTAAGGAAGAAGATCTGTTGGCCGAAGGCAGAACTCATGGTTAAAGAATCTACGTGACTGGTATCAATGCAGCTCGATTGACTTGTTAAGAGCAGCAAGTTCTAAAATAAAAATAGCCATTATGATTGCCAACCTCCGTAGGGAGACGGCACTCTAGGAAGAAGAAGTTTTTATAAAGTAGTGTAACATTATTTTATCATTAAAATATTCTTTTATCCTTAAAAAATTCTACTAATTTTCTACTTTTTTATAAATTTTATGATCTTTTGTGCAAAAATATCCTGGAATCGTTTAAAATAAATACATTTTTTAAAACATAAATTCACTTAATACGCACATCGAAGCTATTTCAAGGATTATTGAAATAACAACTTATAATTACTTAATGGAAACAAAACTGCAATTCACTTATTAATCATATTTTCATATTCCTTAGATATTCAAAACAGTTACTTTGATATCTTCATATCAAGGATTTCTTTAAATCCGGAATTGCATCAACAATAAACAATAAAAATACAAAATATATTACAATGAAAATTTAATAAAAAGACAAAACGCACTATTTATTTAGTTTTTACATCAGAGAAGAATCTATTTAAAAAGTATAATTTAAATATCCTAAAATATGAAGAAGTACAATTTTTGCACAAACAGACTACGAAAAATAATACATTAAAAAAATATACTTGAAAGTAAAAGATTTAAGATTTATAGTATCATAAAAGGAAACATCGGAGCAAATAAACAAAAAAAGCAGGCGGTACTATAAACTAGTGCGAAGCTTAATTCTGTACCCTAGGATCAAAAAGGGTCAACTCCATTTTTAAAACAATGGAGATTAATCACGTATATGTGACAAACACAATAGACTGGCATTTCGTGATACATTATTATTTTCCTACTAATATATATATATATATATATATATATTATATATATAATATATATATATATATATATATATATATATATATATTGTGTTATTTATTAAAGAACAACAACGATTTTGTCTTTTGAATACTTTAATTCACAGAAAATGTTACTAATAAATTGGATTTGATCAGTTTTGAAAATTTGGTACTTATGTCAGAGGACTTGACCCCTTTTGAAAGATTTGCCTAAATTTGAAACTAATAAAATGGCACTATAAACATGTACGGATTTTGCCATTTCTTATACCATGGTACCATGCCATGATGCTTTCAGATTTATTAATAGAATTATTAAATAAATGCAAACTAGTACTACAAAAATTTATTGAATTAAAAAAAATCAACATTTCATAAATATCAAACTCGTACACTTTCGTCGTTTTGATCATGATTGCAGCAAGATTCATCTTCATCACGGACCTTTGTCAACGTAGTGTTATTAATATTGTTTAAATAAAATGCTAATTTTGTGTTTTCGGCTCCTCTATCAATCCTGTTCACACCATAGTGTTTTTTAATAGATTTTTAACATCTGCAATTTTAGCAGCATTAACTGAAACTCTAGTTGTTAGTCTTTTTGGTGTAAATGAAGATAATGTTACACCTTTTTTTAAAAGACTTCGAGCGTTGCTAATATCGGATTTATAAAACTCTTCACTGGAGAACGAAACAGATTTGCGAGAACGTGTTATAATAAATCTTTTACATTTTGTTATTTGGAAATGAAAGTTTTGGGTACTTTTTAGAGCAGCATTCGTCATATCTTTAAAATCTAATATAGATATATATTTAAAACATCGTACGTTGTTGCAGTTTCTTCAAAAACATTCACATATTCGTCTGGAGATATAATGATCTCCATTATTTTTCAATTTTTTTTTCTATAACCCCAAACACTTTGTCAGGGGGAAGATATGAATGTTACGTTACTGGAACTATTAACTCTATTTTCAGTATTATTCGAACTTTCAAAGCGATAGGTCGTAAATAATCAGTGCCCAGTGTCTTTTTCTACTAATTAACTCGATTTTAAATTAGTACAGGTGATTCGAAGTTTGACATTAACTCAGTGTAATAAATAAGTATATAAACGACTCCCCCATGGGGGAGGCAATTTCCCCAGAGACGCCAATAGGCGATTTAAACTTTTCATGTGTTAGTGAGAATAGTGAAATGCCTATTAGTGAATCCAGTTTAATCGAAAATTTTGATGATTCGACAGCGAAAAATGCGAATAAAACCAGTGACTGTACTACAATCTTGCCAGAACCTGAAGCGCAAAAAACAGTAGCTACAAAATTTTTCAACATTAAATCAGATAAGTACAATTTTAATAATGTTTATGTTTACATAGAAAAAACAAACAATGAAAATATAGGTCGTCTACATCCTTTAACAGTTGCCCATATTTTGCATAAAAAATTGAATATTCCTAATATTATTGAAATTAAAGGCATTGGAAAAAACAGAATTAAAGTTTTGTTAAGGTCAATTTCTGATGCAAATAATTTGGTTAAAAATTTAAAGTTAAAAAATGAAAATTTGGTAGCTTTACATTCCTAATCATCTACTAGAAATCAAAGGTCTAATCAGAGATGTTGATACCCAATACGATGAAAGTTATTTATTAGATAACAGTGAATCTCCCTCCCCCATATTAGGTTACAAACGAACTTTTAGAAGGGTTGATACGGAAGGAAAAACTAACTATGTACCGAAGAGGACTGTAATAGTCACCTTTGAGGGAAATATTTTTACCTAGCTATATTGCAATAAATAGTGTATTTTTTCCTGTGGAAACCTATATTGGCAAGGTTACTCAGTGTTATAATTGTTTGAGATTTGGACATATCTCCAAGCAGTGTCGGAGTACAGAGGCACATTGCATAAAATGCGGAAAAACCAAAAATGAGGGTCATGCTTGCCAGGATAATGCTATTCAGTGCATCCATTGCAATAGTAAGGATCATGTATCCATTTCCAAGAAATGTCCAAAGTATGAACTGCAGAAGAAGATCAAAACCGTTATGATTGAGCAAAAAACTTCTTTCATCGAGGCAAAAACTTATTGTGAATCATCTTTTTCGGGATTATTTACTCAGAATAGATATTCCACACTAGAAAATAACGGAAACAGTTTTCCTCCCCTGCCAACATTTACAAAAAATTCAACCCATTCTGCTGCCACACAAGTAATCACGCGTAGAAACCAAAACTTATCATCAAATAACACATCACAACCCTCCTCAAGTCGCTATAGCATAGCGAAAAAAACGAAAATTAATCTCTCCTACCCCCCAGTCCCCCCATACCACACCTATGTTTCCTTTTAATTTTGGGCCCTCTAGACCCCTTCCTGCTAATTTAAACATCCCTAATTCTCAAAATAAACAAGATCAGACAGATCTTCAAACACTTATTTCCAATTACATTTTTAATTTAATCACAAATATCCAAACTGTAGATGATATAAAAACAATAAGTCAAGATAGTATTTACCATGGAATAAAAACAATTTTGGAGGATATTATCAATAAATAACATCTTCACAGAACTTAAATCATTAAAAATTTTGCAATGGAACGCTCGATCCGTTGTTTCGAATAAACACAGCTTAGTTCATTTTTTAACAACTGAAAATATTGACATTGCCTTATTAAGCGAAACTTGGTTCAAACCAAATCAGAATTATATATTTAAAGATTACAATGTAATTCGCCAAGATAGATATGACGGGTACGCAGGTGTTGCAATCTTAATTAAAACAACCATACCATTTTGTCAAATAAATATTAGAAACAATTTTAACGATGAAATTTTAGTCTGCGGTGCTACCGTTAAAATTAATACAACAGAATTAAGTTTTTTATCTATATATAGACCACCTAAAATTCGTACTTCCAAAAATGATTGGATAAATATCTTCTCACAAGTCAAATCACCTTTTATAATAGGAAGAGATATGAATGCTCATAATTCACTATGGGGCTCATTAAAAAATGATGCAGTTGGTCAACAAATTGTTAGTAGTGTCGAGGATCTAGATCTGGTAATTTTAAATAATGGTGAAGCTACCTATGTTCCTAGATATGGTACCGAAAAATCGATGATTGACATATCACTTTGCACAGCTAATATAGCTAGTAAAATCACTTGGTCAGTTTTATCTGACACCTTAGGCTCCAATCATTTTGCAATAACTATGAATTTTTCAATACCTTAACCATCGCAGGAAACAATTCATCCAAAAAGCAAGTGGAACATCAAAAAAGCCAATTGGCCGCTGTATACATCTTTAATTGAAAACATGTTTTCTAATAAAAGTAACTATCTGAATACTTATGAAAATTATAACTTTCTAATAGATTGCATTAATCATGCTGCTATTAAATCTATTCCTCAATATAAAATTTTTAAATCCAAAAATCGATCCCCTCCGCCATGGTGGGACCCAGAATGTGATCTGATAATTAATAACAGAAAAGAAGCATTAGCAGTTTATAAACGTTCACCAAGCCTTGATAATTATCTAAAATGTCAGAAAATTACTGCTCATACTAAAAAAGCAGCTGAAACAAAAAGCCAAAGCTAGTTGGATTAAATGGTGTTCTAATTTAAGCAAAAATATTTCTTCTAAAGAAATATGGTCTCAAGCTAACAAAATGAACCGAAAATCACATAATAGTACAAAACCCTTCAATGATACTTTATTAGAAGACTTCTTTAATAGAGTATCTCCTCCATGGGTTCAACATTCGCCTACACAACCTACACAAAGTCATCATTCAAATAATCACTTTCTATTAAAACCTTTTACCAAAACTGAACTAGACTTCGCCCTTAAAAACCACATTAATACTTCTCCTGGAATCGATCATGTAAAATACCCCATGTAATCAACCTACCAACGGTTGCAAAAAACCATCTTTTACATATCTTCAATGATATCATCCAAAATAACATAGTTATCGAGTCCTTCAAAAATATCTTAGTCGTTCCTATCCTTAAACCCGGAAAGGATCCAAATATTGTGAGTTCATATAGACCAATATCCTTACTCTCGTGCGTATTCAAAACCACTAGAAAGGCTTATAAAATTTAGATTAGATTGGTGGATACAAAAAGAGAATTTATTACCAGTAAACCAGTTTGGCTACAAAAGAGGTTTTGGAACTCAAGACGCTTTAACAACACTTGTTGTTGATGTACAGAACAACTTAAACTAGGAATAACTATTTAGCAGCCCTATTCTTGGATATTGAAGGAGCATATGAATCAGTTTGTTTGTCAATATTGAAATTCAAAATGATAAATTTCTTTCATTTGCCAATTGCTTTCGTTAACACAATTATCGGTTTTCTATTCAGACAGGGTAATCTACGTCAGAGACCATAATAACAAGCTAATAGGACCTAGACACAACTATCACAGCATACCACAAGGCTCGGTATTATCGCCAATTTTATTTAATATGTACACGTCTGACATACATAATATGCAAATAAACAACATCCCATTTAAAATAATACAATATGCAGATGACTTTTGTATCTATACAGAAAGTAAGAAATATGAAAACGGTATGCAAAACCTAGGTAGAGTATGTAGTTCTCTTTTCCCATGGTACTTAGAGAACGGCTTAAATTTATCAATTGACAAATCAGCAGTATCTGTCTTCACAAGACACAACCTTCCTCCAAATCAAAATATACTTCTTGATAATCAATCTTTTACATTCAAAAACCATATCAAATATCTGGGCCTTATACTGGATAAAAAAATTGACTTGGAAACAACACATACAATATATGCTAGATAGATGCAAAAAAGGTAGTAATTTTCTTAGAATGACAACCAAAGTGTGGTGGGGTTGCGATGTGGAAACATCCTTATTGTTTTACAGAGCTTATATACGTTCCATTATAGATTATGGTGCTACTATTTACGGTTCTGCATCTAGAAATCTTCTAAGAAAAATTGACATTTTTCAAAATTCTGTCTTAAGGGTCTGTTTAGGTGCTATGAGATCTACCCCTATACAACCACTACATGTTGAAGCTAATGAACCTCCTCTTTCGATTAGAAGAAATTTATTAAGCGAAAAATGGGTACTCAAAGCCCACTCAAAATATCCCAAATTATTTTCCAGTATACGTCAACTTAACGAATCAGATCTCACTCATAAATATTGGATTAAGAAGCCGTCTCCACCTTTGTGCACCGCTTTACAGAACAATTCAATTTTTTCAAAAAATTTGGCCAAAGTTGAAAAAAATTTAGACTTCTTTGCTCTCTTCCATAAAGCTGAAGTTATAATTCCCACATATAGTCACAACAACAAATTGAGCAACAATATTCTGAGATCTGTTTTGAACTGTTATAGTGATGCCACAGTTTATATACACGGACGCATCCAAATCAATAGAAGGGACTGGCTGTGCCTTTTTCTACCCTCAGGAGGTTCTGAATTTAAGTACAAACTTTCCAAGGAGTTTTCAATTTTCTCGGCGGAATCATTGGCTATACTCGAAGCTTTGAAATATGTTAAAAACTCTTATATTAAAAAATCGATAATTCTTTCAGACTGCCTTTCAGTTCTACAGAACATAAAAACACTTTTTTTGCCCAAAAAAATTAAGTAATCCTTATATTTTTCTGATAAAAGATCAATTAAAGCACTTAGTAGACTCTGGCTTTAATATAAAATTTATTTGGGTTAAGGCACATATTGGACTCAAAGATAATGAATATGTAGATTACTTAGCTAAAACCAGTATAATATCAGGCACTTTATTACCATATTCTTTATGTGTATCAGATGCCATTAGGATATTTAAAAAAAAACCAGCTAGCGACATGGAAAGATCAATGGAATCTTTACTGCCTTACAAACCAAACAAGATACACTACTTTACAACCAGTTATTCCACAAACTACTTGGTTTAAGAATTTTAAATCTCCACGTAAATATATAACCACCATAAATAGACTACGCTTTGGACATGCGTGTTATCCAAGTCATTTATATAAAATAAATGTGATTGAAGATGATAATTGCAAACATTGCGGAAAACTGGGTGATCTTGATCACATCTTTTTTGAATGCCCTAAGTTTCAACAGCATTCAAACTCTCTCTACAAAAAATTAATCGAATTTAATATGTATGCACCATTCAATATTCAGTCGCTACTGGCGACAGGCTCACAAAAATATATATAATATCATTATAGATTTCTTGTCAGACACATGCATGGTTCTATAGAATTTGTACTCGAGCATGAAATGTTTCATGATCGTGTGGAAATTTAGATTTGTATCCTTTGTTTACCCTAAATGTTATAACACCTTATCCGTGGTCCAGTTTTGTTTGTCTACTAAGAATGTCTTGATGGGCCCCTAGACGAGAAGCAAGTGACCCTGTAAGTTTCCTTGTCGTATATTCTTCTATTAATTATCCGTTAGTTTTCGATTAGGGATAGAGTTGTGCATTTGTCTGATTGGAGAATCTATTGCAACTGGCTGAATAACTAATGTCAATGCCATTAAAAAAAAAAAAAAAAAAAAAATTAACTCTATTTTGTCAATTGTATTAGGAGCTTCTGTAGTCAACCAGTTCATACACATTTTAAAGTTTTTATGCCCCCCCAATTAGAACTTATTTTGTGTTGGTTTTCTGTCCAGTAGAAAACATGAGTATTTTCTTTACTAACTGGAATTAAGAAGACAATACCTTAGCCTAGCATAATAATATGCTGCAAACTTTTCAGCAAATAGTAAAAATTCCATCAGAAAGAATGTCTTTGGTTCTCGTTTCCACACAACATAATATGTTAATAAAAAAAGATCTAAACCCCCTTTTTCTAAAAGACTTAATAGATACATGACCAGTAATAATATTGTCTTCCCTAAGATATACCAAACCACTCTTTTAACCGCTCCCCCCTGAATGGTCAGGAAACCCTTCCTAGACTTGAGTTTAACAAAGACTAGTAAGTAGTAGCTTCCTCTATGATTAAACAATTGTACAGTAAGATTGATGAGTAGAATTAACAACATATTTATACTGATCCCTCCAAATCAGAAAAAGGTTTGGGATGTGCCCTCTTACACAACGACTACACTGTATACAAAATCTTAAATTTTAGCATAGTATATACAAGAGAACTATTCGCAATGTACAAAGCATTAGAATATACACTGAACGCCAACTTAGACAGGTTCCTAATAATGACAGAGTCCTTAAGTTCTATGAGTAGCTTAGGCACCTTTTACCCAACTCATTCATTGTTGCGATTGATAAAGAACCATTTATACCAACATCAGCAAAAGAATGCGATTGTAAAATTTATGTTGATTGACAACGCTACGCGAGTGTCTATAAGAAAACTGTGTCTATTTGTCAGTTTTAAGTGTTCTAAAATCAATAGGAATATACAACCAAATATAAATATCAGTGCATGTACAAATAAATGTGTAATAGTGAATGTTTCTATTAACCAATGTACTTAGTTTAACTCAGATTTATATATGTAAAAATCTATGTGTCAAAATCATTAAATATGTAAAAAAAATTGTAATACCGTCGGCGCTAACAACCACATAGGTTGATGCGCCTTAATTGTAAATAAAAAAAAGATTCTTGGTAAATTGATTTTTTCCATTTATCCATCTACGAGGTTCGTATTAGGGGGAAGCGTTAGGGTAAAAGCGGTAAATTTTTACTTTAATTAGGGGGAAGCATTAGGGTAAGGGCTCTTATTAACGAACGTTTTTTTCAACGGGTGACGGGCCGATGCTAAACGGGTACCGGTGTTGACGGTACTTAAATTTCAAGTGATATGCGTCCGTTGACAGTATGAAATATCCGAAATATCGTTAGTTTTAAAGCAACAGGTGCACGCAATACATGCGTTGTCGAAACAATCATGTTGTCGTCAAAGCAAAAAATTATACTAGCGTATTATTTGTTTAAAAAATTGCAGAAGAATAAGTGCAAAAGAAAAATATGAATAAATCCTATTTTGTTAAAAAGAAAAAAGTATGGTGCGTTCCATACACTTTACGAAGAATTGAAAAAAGATAAAACAAAATTCTTCAATTACCGCACTTATTAAAATCTCAATATCAAAATCGATATTTAAGCGGCAACAATGAAAGAAATTTATTGAAACAACGGATGCCCGTCCAACGCCGTTAACACACTTGCATAAACTAAAATGGTTCACTCAGGGTTCACTGCACCGGCCCGACGAACGTCTTGCCGATGGAGACTGGATACGTAGACGGTGAAAAGTTAACCAACGGATTGGTTGCCGTTGCGTGAAGAAATATTCATATGAACCTGAAAGACAATAGCAACGGCCAACGGGACGGTTCCAAAAACGACCCGTTGACCGTTGTGGTTAACAAGAGCTCTAAAAGTAGTAAACCCAAATCTTTCCTAAGTAAAAACACTTTTTAAAAACTTAAGTATTGACATAATAACCTAATATTGAAATATACGTAGAGATGATAAAGCTTATCAATGAAGAAAATCTTTAGACGTTAACACCATTATTTAACAAAATATGTATATACCACTGGAATCTTCCCAGAAGACTAACTTAGATCGACTTTTATACCTATACCCAAGAAAAATAAAGCAAATAAATGCTCACAGTTCAGATTAATTAGCCTAATGAACCATTTTCTGTAAATTTTACTCAAAATTGTACATTCGAATAGACGGATAATGCGAAAGAAACCTGAGCGACAATCAATTTGAATTTCGTATGGGGCTTGGTACAAGTGAGGCATTATTTGGCCTCCAGATATTACTACAAAAATGCCGGGATTAGCGAAAAGACGTGTTTTTCTGTTTTATTGACTACAAAAAAAGCGTTTGAACGGGTAAAACATACAGATCTCATAATAACCCTAACACAACATGGTATAGACCATAACGCTGTAGCACTTATTTAAAAACTATATTGGCGTCAAATGGCGTCGATCAAAATAGACAATCTTCTGACAGCGAAATTGCCAATAAAAAGAGGAGTTCGTCCGGGCTGTGTAATTTCTCCACTGTTATTTATTATATATTCAAAAAATATTTTTTAAAATGCCCTCTAAAATATTAAAGGAGGAATAAAAATCGACGGAGAATATGTAAACAACTTAAGGTATGCAGACGACACCGTCATTATTGCGGACAGTGCTAAGGCTTTACAACGTCTTTTGAATGTCATAACCACAGAGACAGATAGCTTGGGACTAAATATAAACACAAATAAAACAAAAGCAATGCCTGTTACACGTGCAACAAATGTCGACATTACTATACGTATCTATAACAAACATATAGAAACAGTACAAAGATTCTAGTATCATTGTTGCTGGATAACAAACGATCTTGACCACGAGGTCGAAATACGTGCTCGTATAGAATATGCTAGGTCCGCATTTCAACGAATGAAAAAATTCCTAATATACTCAACGTTATCGTTGGATATCCGATACCAAGTTGTAAAAACGTCTAATTATTCCATATTGCTATATGGAGTGGAAATATGGAATCTCGAAATTACGAAGTATGCTGCGTATAGAAGCCTTTGAGATAGGGGTTTTTCGAAAAATGCTGAAGATCTCTTGAACAGAGCACGTGACCAACAACGAGGTGCTAAGAAGAATGGGTACTAAGAGAGAACTCCAAAATATTGTAAAAAACAGAAAAATGAGTTATCTATGGATATATTTACAGAAGAGGAAAATACAACTTCCTACGACTTATAATGGAGGGAAAGTGGAAGGAAGTAGAGGTCCAGAAAGAAAACTTACAGTTGAAAAATGTAAGAGACTGGACATGCATGAACACACATTTGATAGTAAGAACAGCTTAATATAGAGAGCAATTTGCTGTAGTTATAGCCAACCTTCAGTAATGGAGAAGGAATTTTAAAGAACGTAATAATTGACGTATTGACGTAAAAACGTGAAACACTCTAAACTTTAAATTAGATATTAATATAAGTATTCTATTGTAGAATAGCTATGAAGATGGCTTTGTAAGCTGAAACCGCTCAGCTAGGCAATAAATGTTTGCACACTTTAAAAATAGTTTTTTTTTTCACTCTTTAATTTGTCATAAGTGTATACAAAAACATATCGGTCTGTTCATTTTTTAAAAAACTATTAAACAGAAGTTAATTTACACTTGTATTTCTGTTGCAGTATAAGAGATCTTGGATAGCTACAATTGGTTTTTCAATTTTCTCGTTTGCAAGTGTGCGAAACAAGATCATCAACTTTTCTGCAGTAATCTTTGACATTTCGATATTGTTTACTTCATAACGTTACACACAAAAACCAGTTTGGACACAATTTGCAATTTGTAATAGACTCTAATGTATTTTAAAAATACAGTAAAATATGTTTAGAATCTTTTTGATGCCCAGAAAAAAAGCAAAAAGACATCGAAGAGATGTAAATACTTTAATGAAACCTTAACTTTGTCTTCTTTTCTTAAACATACATTACGCTCATACTTTAAAATTTTGCTTATATTTGTAAAATAGTAATTTTGATTAAGGCTAACATTGCAGTTATTCAAAATAGACTAATTTAAAACTGATTAAAATTGCCCAGGACTAATTTAAATGATCCAGTGAACAAAATCGTCGAAGTACATAATTGGAATAAGTTACATAGTATTTTATCCAATTTGTGAAAATCGTGAGAAAACTATCTTCTGATCTTAAAGGTGGATTTATTTGAAATACCTATATCATGTACCTAACATTCACTATTACATTTAATTTCCTCTAAATAGTTAACGGCAATGTACTTACGGCTTATTTACCTAACGACATTAAAGTTATCAAAATATAACTATTTAAAGAATTTAAAACAATAAACAACTTATTTTGTTTTTGTTAAGTTTGATACAAAATACTTCAAAGATTTAAATTTTATTTTCATTACTGATATACCCTTTATTCGGTGTTTAGCTCAACTCTTTTATTCTAAGACATTTCTTTAATTTTGGCATCCGTAATACTTGTCCCACTTTTTGCGGAATAATTTTCGGTGTTATTCCGAGTCATCCATCCCATATAATTTGATTTAACTTTCAGTTATTTGATCTCCTCTAGTCTTTTCCACTACTTTTATTCTTTGAAAGATTTTCAATAGGATTTTCTCTTTCAAACTCAATATTTCTTGCTTTTTTCTGGTTCTTGATCCATGTTTCATATGTGTATAGACTGGACAATCATTGGGTTTAATGGATTTTATTTCCCTCCCATGGATACTATATTTTTCTCTACTAAAACTATCCTTTTGCTCTACTACCCCTTATTAGCCGTTTATCTAGACTAAATGACCGAGAAATCCGAACAACCATTAGAAATTATTGTATTTTAATAAAATTTGATATAGGCCTATCTTAACTTATCACTTAGAGCAATAGATTATTAGAATTTTAGCTATATTGGGTTAGGTTTTCGTTTTTATCCTTTTTTTTTTCAGTACCGATCAAAATTTAACGGTGTACGGTTTTTAGTTTGTTTTTAAGTCATTTACTAGATAATGAGGTTATGATTAATGATGAAGACGTTATGAGACTGATCATGAAGATTAAGCTTGATGGGTCTAACAGAACGCATCTTCACTACTACGTCTACTGCTAATCAATGGTTCACAGAACATGGAAGATCAATTTGGTTAGGGCAAGGAATGAAATAAGTTTCTCTTTAATGATACACCTCGTCCGACTGTTTGCAGGTGTAAGAAATCCACCATTTACTGGCCAGCGGGAAGATGAACTGGTAAGTGAAAGGGCACTCTGTTGTCCTGAGATTAAGAAATTGGTTTCAAAGGCGCAAGAATCACGAAAGAAGTCAACGACATTAGAATCCAGAAGGTAACGAAAAATTACTGCGTTACAGGTCCCTGATGACATCTCTAGTACAAATTATAATGGTTAGCACTTCGGGAAAAGTTAATTAGGGTATGTAACAAGAAGACATTGACCACTTAATCAGTAGATAGCACACCGAGGTGTAACAACACATTATTAATTGATTTACCCATCTAAGTTGTTTCAATCATATTTAAATTTTAAGTCTTTGTTTATTTTGCTGCCATGTATTGTATAATTTTATAAAATATGTTAAAAATGCTAGTAAATAAGAGGTATAGTAATAGCTGTATATCTGTCAAAACATACCCGGGGGCAGACATAAATTCCGATCATGTACCAGTTTTAGGTAATTTCAAAGTCAGAATGAAGAAGGTTAAAAGTAAGTCGATCAAGAAATATAATAGCTATTAGATGAAGAACAAATAAAAATAATAACTGAAATATTTAATGAAATATACAAGGCAGGAAAAATACCAGTAGATTGGCTCAAATCGGAGTTCGTACCATTGTCCAAAAAACCAGGAGCAAAAGTTTGTGCAGATTATAGGACCATAAGCCTAATGAGCTATCTGCTAAAACTGTTTTTAAAAGTCATCCACAAAAGAATTTACCAGAAATGCGAGGAACAAATTGCTCCCAATCAGTTTAAATTTGTAAACGCCGTTGGTACGAGGCGTTTGTAAACGCCTTGCATGCCCGATTGACTAAAAGAAGGCTTTCGATAGAGTCAGAAATAAACAAATGATGGTAGTGCTGAAAAGGACAGGGATTGACAGAAAAGACTTAACAATAATAGCGAATCTGTATTGTAATCAATCAGTGGTACTCCGAATAGATGGAAAATATACAGATCAGGTTAAAATATTAAGAGGAGTGGGACAGAGGTGCATAATTTCACCACTGATATTTAATCTGTACTCGAAGCACATTTTTGAAAAGGCTCTAAAAGATAGTGATGAAGGTATCTCAATAAATGGAGTCAAGCTCAATAACCCGCGGTATGCGGTTAAAACGGTATAAACGGTTTATATGCGGTATATAGTTATAAACGGTATAAATGCGGTCAAAACTTAATGAACAAAATAACGGAAACAAGTAGAAAATATGGACTGAATATAAACACCAGCAAAACCAAGCTAATTATCATCAGCAAGGAAAATATAACTGAAGGAAATTTGTATGTAAACCAAATGAGAATTGAACGAGTCGCACAATACAACTACTTGGGAACTATTATAAATGAGTCGTGAGACAATACCCAAGAAATTTCGCGTCGGAAAGGCAAATAGTGCATTCTTTACTATGAGTTCTGTGTTCAATGGCTATGACCTCACCCCAGAAACAAAAAAAGGGCCCCTTAAATGTTATGTGCACTTAGTGCTTCTGTACGAAGTAGAAACGTGGGCATTAAAGGAAGAAACTCTATCAAAACTTCAAGCTTTTGAGCTATGGTTATACAAAAGAATCTTGAAGATACCATGGACAGACAAAGTCACCAATAAAGAAGTCCTGCGGAGAATGAACACAACTGCCAATTTGGTCAACATCGTGAAGGGTCGTAAGCTACAGTAATTGGGACATATAATAAGAAATCAAGGCAGATACGATCTATTTCAATGCATTTTACAAGGTAAAATTGAAGGAAAAAGGGTCGCAGGACGAAGAAGAATATCCTGGCTTGCTAACCTGAGAGCATGATATAGAAAGACCTCAACACAGCTATTTCGTATAGCAACCAACGAAGTAATCAAAGCCAGAATGATCGCCAACTTTCGGAACGGACAGGCACCCCAAGAAGAAGAAGAATGAAAAAAAAAATAAATTAATTTATAATGAGTGTTCAGATATATGTCATTTAATATATTTCTCTCTTTTTTTCTCTGTCCTTCTTAATTTTTTTTAATATCCAATGAAAAGATGCATTAATAATCATAAAACAAATAGACACAAAAAATATAAAAAAAACAAAGCAGAAGCCCTCATCCTACTCAACAAACAAAAATGTGTAGCAAACCCATCAGCAGAATTTAGCAGGCTTTGGTTGCCAATACTAAAAGCAAAAGTCAACAACAAGAATATACCTACAATAGCTGAGTAATAGGAGGTCAAAGGCATCGTTTACAATCTAACACATAGCACATATGGAACACAATATACACATAAATAAATACACTTTTTTGCTTAATGTAAGTTGCACAACCACAACTATGATATAGTTTTTTTACACAAACATAAAACATGGAACACACAAAGAAAGTCAGGATTTAATATTCCTAGGGTAAAAACCTCACCCTTAAAATGTGATGCAGTCACTATGGGCTGTTGGCCTACAAGATCTAAGTCAAGCATATCAACATTAAAAGGACATAACCAATAACAAAATCTTTGATAAAACACATTTTTACATAATTTATACAAAAAACCTTTTTTTTACAATTTCCGGGTTAAAAATCGAATAACATAATCCTTTAAGTTCCTTTTAGTTTTTTTCCAGAAAAAAAAGTTTTGAACATATATGTTTTTATATTTTTTTAACTCTTTTTTTTCTATTCGATAGTTTAAATGTAGTCCTTTCCCATTTTCCTACATGTTTCTCTGTTGTTTGCCAGCTGATATTTTCATGTTAGTCACATCATCATTCTGGCTTTCCCAGCACGACGTATTCCCATATTCCCAGACATATAAGCACGTATTCCCATATTTCTCACATCTTTATCGATGTAATCAAGGAGCCTTGTTCTAGGTCTTCCTCTTCTTTTCTGACCAGTGGGTCTATTAAGGAGCGTGCTTATAGCTGGAATATTTTGTTCCATCCGCATTTTATGCCCTATCCACCTCAGACGTCCTATCTTAATATGTTCTACGATATCAGGTTCCTGGTAAATTCTATTAAGTTCGAAGTTGTATCGTCTTCTTCACATTCCATTGTCATTCACTGCTCCATAGATTTGCCTTAGTATTTGTTATTATTTACTCCCACTTAGTAGGAGGATCCGTGCTGGCTCCCATGCTTTTTAGCCTCTACATAGCAGATATGCCAGAAACCACATCAAAAAAGTTTGGATACGCAGACGACTGGACGCTTGCCGCAAGTCATAAAGAATCCGAGGTCACTGAACGCATTCTAACACACGATTTAAATGCCCTAGGGAATTATTTCCGTAAATGGAGATTACAACCCAATCCAACTAAGACAGAAGTGTCCTGCTTCCATTTGTACAACAGGATGGCCAACTATCAACCTCAAATCCATTTTGGGAATAGACTCCTTAAATATAATAAACACCCAAAATACTTAGGTGTTACACTTGACAGAACGCTGAACTTTAAAGAGCATCTTACTAAGACTGCTGCAAAACTCCGAACTCGTAACAACATCCTGCAAAATTTGAACCGAGACGAATTTGGACAACACTCAATAGAATAAGGACGAACTGTGGCAGATGTTCCGGCTCACTTTTTAGATAGGGAAAAATACAATCACCAAATTGCGACTGCGGCGCCGAAAGGCAAACAGTAAAACACATGGTAGAGGAATGCCCGATTAGATCCTATAACGGCAACCCTTCAGATTTCCTGGCTGCTACAAAAGAGTCAATCGAATATTTTTAATCTAGATGTTTGTTTGTAGAATAATATTTTTGTATTTACTGTTGTTTGTAATTAATATAATTATATTATATGTATATATATGAACCTGTGATGTAGCCATACGCTAAATAAATAAATAGTAGGAGTCTATATCTGTCTGGCGTTCTTTATTTACATTTTGATTCCTTAGCCTGTTGGTGATGTTTTTTGAGTACTATTTTGCAATTGCTGCATCTCTCAGCTTTTGCAAATTCCATTTTTTTGTATCCATTTTATTTTTTTTACTGGTGTTTGAAATTCTAGCCCTCAATATTGAGATGCCCAGGCAATTATCTGAGTCTATGTTTGCGCCCCTATAACTTCTACAGTTTATAACGTCTGTTCCGTGCCCTAAATCTATTAAGATGTGATCAATCTGACTCGTTGTTTCTCCATCAGGATAGGTCCAGGTTACTTTGTGTACGTTCCTGTGTTCAAAATAGGTGCCAGCGACTGTCATGTTGAGTGCTGCTGCTAAGTTTACCAGTCCTAATCCATTATCGTTACTGATGTTATGTAGGCTATGCTTTTCTATCGTGGGCATGAAAACTTGCTCTCGTTCTATTGTTGCATGTTTGTCACCAAATACAATCTTAATGCCATTTCTGGGATCTCTCCTGTAGGCGTGCTCTGAACCTTCGAAGAATCGTTCTTTTATTTTCTCTAAATTACTGTAATTAAAGAATTTCCATGTTAATCACAAACAGTACATTCTTTGACTGTAGGCTTTAAAACAAATAATTAGGCCTTCTGTTTTTCGGTTTACAATAAATTCCACCCCATCTTATGTGTTGGCTTTCATTGCATCTATAATATATGGAATGGGTACTCTTGTCAAGAGTGCCAGTTCCCATCCACCGTATTCCCTGCAGTGCTAAAACATCTACTTTATATGTGTTAGCTGTGTCTAGTAAAGATGTGACCGCTATAGCTCTGTAAGGGTTCGGGTATTCCATGTTCCCATTTTCTCAGTCCAATTTTTCGTTTGCAGAGTCGTCGTCGTGAGTTCCTTCCAGCTAATTGTTCCTGAGGTTCCATAACATATGTTTTTCATAGAAAGAGGTTGTTAGCCTCTAGCTCAACTTACAGCCTGGAGGTCAATGGACTCTTCTGTTAGGATTGTCATACCTTAGTCTGCTTTGGTTCGCTGTTTTTTATTTTTATTTCCTAACTACCCACCGGTCCTATGACCGGTTAAGACGTTTCCCTACACACCACCTGGTGACGCGTCTGGTGAGAGACAGACAATTTCTCACGGACATGTTAGTCCTACAACACCTTTAATACAATCGTTCCACTAATTCCTTCTTGTAGGACTCTGCTATAACTAGATCATAAGCGTGTCTAAGATGATTCAAATACTTTCTATTGAGAAAAGTCCTTCACTTCTGCTGTAAATAGTTTTAGAAATATTGTATCATCCTGCCTCTCACCACGATTTATTTCAATTGTATAAACAGTTGCCAAAATTTATAAACCTTTTTTGTTTACCAAGTCGTCTTCTATACAGTCTATCTGGAATTTTCTCTTTATAGGAATCTTCTTAGACATCCCATTTTTAATCCATTATTGTACAACAAAATGAGTTGAGGGGAAGGGAAGTTTTGGAAAACCTCTCTAAACATATAGAATAATATAAAATAATATATTCGCTACTTCGGTATTATTAATTTTCCACGGCATGCAACAGATAACAATTTTTATAAAAAGGTTTTGAACCGTTTTGGAAAAATATTTAAAAAATCGGTTTTATTTTGTAACTTTAACCCCCGTAACGTTTGCATATAGGTAAATCCGGCCAAATGGACTAATTTTAATTCCTAAAAGTCGTGATACAACTTATGATCAATCTTTTTGTGACACCCTGTTAATATTTTCGTTATTGATACGAAAACTTTAAATATAATAATGAAAATAACTTAGCTGTTTATTATTCCGTCGATCAGCCATTAAACTAACAAATTACCAATTATATGCACAAGGTACTATCAACATAATCGAACAGCAATGACCAATTGACCTGATTCATCTCAGAGATACTTCACGACGTTAAAAAGATCATAGAGCATGAAGCGATCGGCTACAAAAACGTAAAATGGATTTCAGTAAGCGCATCGGTCTACAACGCCAATGGGAATTGTTATGTTGAAAAAAAGGAATGCTGAAGGACGAAGAAGTACACGTCGCTGTAAAGGAGTAGTATCTTCACTATATAAACCAATATAAGGGGAGGTGAGGTCTTTAGTATTAGCTGTATTTGTGTACTTTTTTTGGTTTAATAAATATGAGACGTTCAATAGTAAGTAGAAATATTTAGTATTATTCTAAAGTTCCTAATTAGATAAGTTGTTGTTCGGTCTATTTTTTAAAGTTAAAAAACACATTATAAGCTAATATCAAAAATATGTCAGTATTAATGAGTTTATTTCCAAAAACTGTTTTTCTTCTCTAAATTATATTAAAACCATTTATTATCATTTAATAGAAAGAGCTATAATATAATTATTCAGTATTCAAAATAATTATTAGCAAGCCATTAAAACTAAAATATTTAGAATATAAAAAAAATTAATCAAAGCTTATTTTGATATTGCATTAATAAAACAGCAATGTGTAGAATTTTAATACCTTTTGTATCTAACAGGAAAAAATATTGTAATTTTCCTGAGATAAAAAAAGGTTCTTAACCTTGACAAAATATTTTGTCTTTTTAAAAATAGTAGCGGAAACAGAGGAATATATGGAGAGGATAACTGAATAGAACAACTATGTTAACTGAGTTTAATGAAAATGAGTATTTGGTGGTATTATAGTGATTAAAAACAAAACAACTCAAGTATAGTATGTTTCAATTATTTTGAAAATGGCTTGCACAATTTATACAAAAATTTTGGTTTTTGATGATTGTGTGATATGACTGTATTGACATTTTGGTAATGATTGATGGTGTTGGTTTTGTTTTAAAAAATTTAAAAATTTTGTTATTTTTGGTATTTTAAATAGATGATCCTTATAAATACTAAATATTTTTCATATAATGTTCCCTATTTCTAAATGTTATAGTCATCAGTCTTGGAAAGAGTGACTCACGAATTTAATTATAGACTTAAACATTCTCAGGAGGGGAACTAGGAGTATTTTGAATGTTTGAAGTGATTTTTGACTTATTATTCTCATTAGTCTAAGTTAATAGATTCTTCGTATTGGGAGAATAAGATATTTACGTTGTACATTAGCAAACCATCCTAACATAATATGCTTTCTGCTTTTGGCATCAATTGGTCCAACGCCGAGACTTTCTTTAATATACTTAATTTTATGTTTACCTTTTTTGTCACTCCACTTATCCTTCTTATTAATCTCATTTTTAAAACATGCATTCTATGTTGTTATTTATTTTTCTTGATCCAACATTCAGTTCCTTATATCATTTTTTCTTCAGCTTTATTGGAATTTTTCTGTCACACAATACACCACCCCCTTCAACAAAGTGGATGGTTTACCTACACCTTAACATACCACGAATAATTAACCATGAGAAAAACAATTTTATTTTTCATATTTGTTCACAAACAATAAATAATAACCTTGCGATTTATTTATTGTCATAACTAATGCCAGCCGAATCAGATAAACTAAATTTGTTTAAATTCGAATGGAATATCGGTTGGTATCATTGGAATTCTCTGAATGAGGACTTCTTCATCTTTTAATTTTTCTTTGAGTATTCACTTCGTATTTTGAGTATTTATGCCATGTCCTGGTTTAAGGCCTTCATCGAAGCCTTTGTTTTATTTCACCATATGCAAAGAACTGCTTACAAAATACTAACAAATATTCTCGACGGCAGGCTACAAGTTTACACAGTTGCCATAGTTGGAAAATACTATGCCGGATTTACTCCAGAAAAATCAACAATTGGCCAGATTCATTTAATAGGACAGATCCTTGAGAAAATAATATAATTTAACATTGAAACCCATTACATATAGGTCGACTTCAAGGCCGCATACGAGAGTGTCAAGAGAACAGTACTATATCAATGCGTGAGTTTAGTATTGGGACCGTGCAAGTTCGGAACAGCGACACCCGGTGTCGTAAATCAGCAAAATTTACTGCGCTTTCATGTTATATTGAAGTTACGGGATAACTGTCAAGGACGTAGGCCCAGAAAAGAATAAGAAGAAAAAGTAAGATTAAGGTTATGTCGGTATGTTAGTAAAAGGTAAACGTTGTATCTAGTGTAAATATAAATAAATATACCTATTATTAAATTACAGTATTACTGTTAATATGGATGCAATAATAGAGACTGGATTTAAGAAATCAAATCACCAAATAACTTTTCAACCAAGCACTAAGTCAAAGGGAAAGGCTTTAGTAGTGGCAAATGTCAAAAAAGAATGAAATAATTATATGGAAGAATTAAGAACAATAAATTACCATAAATAATGCTAATGCATAAATTAGCAGGTTAAGCCGATAATATCATCATATTGGTTTGAACAATTAATTCTTTCCCTGTAAACTTTTGGACAGCGAATATATCTTAATGCATCTTCAGAAAAACTTGATGCATTTTTGTTAACTTCAAAAAAATAAAATTTAAACATTAAACTTGATTTTTGGGTTAAAATGAACTCTAAGTGAGTATTATGAAACTAAAATTCACACTTAAAAGTGAACTTTTATTTATTATTTATTTCAAACTGACTTTAAAATCGAGAGCAAGGATAATGCATAATTTAGATTATGCTACTTATGCTTTTTTATGATATAAATCCACTTTTCTCTTTGTAGTAATTTGTGCTTCGAAGTTGGAAACGAATAAAACTTACATTGACAATTTTTTGTTGTATTTTTACAATTTATAACACAGCAGTTCCTAAATCCCATTTTCTTCAGTGACAGAAGGTGTAAATAAACAAACGAATACGAAATATGACAATTGACAATATGAATTTATGAATTCTATGAAATGTGCAGTAAAAAATGCAAGATTTCTCCGCTACTCGCGCACGATCGTTTCTCGTATCACATCCAAGTACTTGCACGTCGCCAATACCAGAAAAACTTATCCGATTAACGAGAATGACAATGCCTAACTTAAAAGCCAGCGTTAGGATACAGGGAGAAAATGCTTGATACTTTGAGATAAAGGATGGAGTCAGACAAGAGGATGCCCTGGCTTGCCTCCTCTTTAACACTGCCTTGGAAAAGGCAGTGTTAGCAGTGTTACAAATCTTAACATAGGCTGAAGACATTGGCATAAGAGGTTGTATAAAGTGAGATGTTGAGCAAAATTTTCTTGCATTGGAAACAACAGAAAAACAGGTAGGTCTAGTTATCAAGAAGACAAAACCAAGTACATGTTGGTTACTAAGGATCCTATAGCATTTCATAAGGAACGGCAAATGGAAGTTATATCTTTTAACGTGTTGACAGCTTCATATTGGATTGCTAGTGACTACCACCAATAAATCAAGCGAAGAAATTAAAAGAAAAATAAACCTTACAAATAGGGTATACTATGGACTCCAAAAAATGTTTATAATACCTATTATATAAAAAAATATTACATTTGAGAGATATTTAAAGAAAAACTAAAATTATTAGAATAAGACAAAACATTACCATAAACGATCATAATTTTAAGGTGGTCAAAGAATTCAAATACCTAGAAGCAACAATTACCAGTGAAAACACAGGAGAACGGGAGGTTGAAATACGAATACTGGCAGAGAATAAATCATTCTTTGCCATTCAACATCTAATGAGGTCAAAGCTTCTCTCAAGGCGTGCCAAAATCCAAATGTACAAAATCATAATACGACCAGCAGTGACATATGGAAGTGAAACATGGACATTGAGAAAGAAAGAAATCAATAAGCTATTAGTATGGAAACGCAAAATCCTGCAAATTATATATGGTCCTTGCAGGGACAGCGTGACAAATGAATGGAGGAGCAGATACAACAATGAAATAGAGACTCTCTTCGGGAAAGGAAACATCGTAAGATACATAAAAGCCAATAGATTAAGATGGGAAGGCCACGTGGTACGGAATGATGACGACAGACTGATTAGCAATGTGTTTTGGGAAAGACCAGATGTTAAAAGATCGACAGGAAGGCCTAGAAAAAGGTGGAAAGACGCAGTCAGGGAAGACCTGGAGAAGATGGAAGTAAGGCCATGGGTAATAATAGCACAGGATCGGATTCAATGGAAGGCAATAGTAAACGCGGCAAAAACTCACGAAGAGTTGTAAAAGCCAATGATGATGATGACTGTTAGGACCGGTCCTCACATACAGGGCGGAAACATGGACTCCAATGTAAAAGGATGAAAGACTTTTGGGAATATTCGAGCGTAAGATACTCCGCAGAATATTTGGAGCTATAACCGGTAAAGGGCAGTGATGCAAAAGAGTTAATTTCGAATTATTCCAATTCTTAATAAACCAGATATTGTAATGTTTATTAAAATACAGCAACTTAGATATCATAGCTAAAAAACTAACGGCAAACTAACCCAAATCTACTCGGCGTTTTTAAGGTGAAGAAAAATAATTACCACTAGTACTTGGCATTGAATTCATATTGTTATCTACACTAATATGGCTCTAAATAGTTCTGAGACGAACTGTTTTTTATATAAATGTAAACGAAAACTCTAAAAATGTAAGAAATAACGCGGAAAATACAAAAAATCATTGATATAAATTTTGAATTTTAAAATTTCACAAATGTCATTAGTGTCAATATGTCATAATTTAGTGGAGTAAACTTGCCTGCGGTTGGACCAATTACAAACAAGCATCACGGCGCGGAAAATTTGAATTTCTCCTCCTGGTTAAAAAACAGACCATAGTATGTAGAATTTATTTAGTAATATTTTAGTTTAAATAAAATTTCATTTTTTTTGCTAATTGCTACAGCTTCTGGCTCACACGTTAATGCTCAGAAAAAGTTTAAAATATAAAGATCTTGTCGCTTTGTGCTATTAAAATTTTTTAACTAATTTTAACTAATTAAATTTTAATTAAAAAAATTAAATTAATTTAACAAAGTATTATAGAACTTGTATTTAATAAGATATGATATTTTCATATTACAATATGCGTCAATAACTCTTTTGTATCTTTTAGTTTCAGTTATACTTACAATCATTCACAAAAATTTATTATCCTTCAATAAAAAATGAAAGAGTTTTTTAGTTTAAATTAGATTATTAATGTTTTCCCACGAGCATAAAATGACAAACATTCCTAACGTATCGTCTTTCGTGTACCGCAAATAGGATGTATGTAACGAGATTTATGTGAGTTTAAGTAGAAAATCGTGATATATCATCTTGCACCACCTCCTACTCACGCTTATCTTACAATAATTCTAGGAAAATACGAGTTCGTACCTTACTACAATTGATCAAGAAGTATGTGGCAAAATGTGTGCTTGCTAAAAGCAATAAACTATAGTTGAGCAGTGTTTTCAACTCTAAAGAGTTGTATTATTATGCTAGTACTATAAAAATATAGTAAATTTAAAATGATCAGGAGAAAAAAATCGTCTAATTCAATTTTATCTTATTAAATAACATAATAGTCATAAATTGTTTTTATAAAACTATTGAATTAAAAGTTCAATTTAAAATCAATAGATTATTGAAAATATAATTAGGTACTGACTTGTGATTGGTGCAATTCGCAATTTAAAGGTCTCTACTATAAAAACTTAGGAGTTTAGAGATATTACAGTTTATTCCTATTTTCTACTCACAACTTTTTATGCTGTTAATGAAGCAGAATAGACTTTGTATTTAGATTTATAATAGAGTATAATAGAGACTAATAATATAAAGTAGAATCTCGAGTTAATTATTGTCTAAAGTCAGCTTCATTTAACCAAGACCCCCGAAAATTTTGTGCTGTTTTGGTATTGAGGCAAATTTTCTTTTCTGGTGGGGCATTTTCATTATCTAGTGGTTCACTCATATTTTTCACATCATCAAAGTCGAGATTTATACATTTTAATTTTATCGGGAGTGCTAAGTCTAACAATATCTTGAAGAAGATAACACTCTTGAGTCGAGGAGCGACTCAATAAGCAGATGAATTCCACAATTTCAGCGTATGCAGCGTAAAACAATGTATGTTTTAGATCTTTTGAAGTAGTTGACAGTCTTTGGGATAAGAAAATATTTTTTGGGTATCTGTATTTCCTTCTAGGGCATCTCTTAGGTATGCATTATTTGAGTCGTTCACTGTTATATTTGGGACGCTGTATTAAAAAATATTTTACCGTTAGAACACTGTTGCACACTTCATACACTGGTTTATTTTTGGGCTGTAATAAATAGTCATGACTAGACTTCGGCAAATATGCAAATAAAAATGTAGAAAATATGCGCATAAATATGCACGTGTTTACCCGAAAATATGCTAATATTTTACAAAATATGCATACAAATAAATAAAAAAATCGTAAAATAGTAACAATTTTATTTAAAAAAAAAGTGTACATAACTAAATATTTCCTACTATTCATTAAGATTTACATTTATTTTAAGTAACTACATCATTTTTAAGTATGAATAAACTTATTTAGAATTATGGTAACAATAAATGACCAAGTGGTGTTCAAAATTTTCTAACAAAAACTTGTGGCTTCTGTCTGAGTACATATATTTATATATGGAAAAACTTCGTTCAACATCAACTGATGTAACGGGAGCATTTTTCAAACTAACCAAAACATTTGGTTCTAAATTAATTGTTTCCGAAATATTTCCAGCTAGAACACTGACTACTTCAGAAAGAATATGGTAACCTTTATTTTTTTCCATAGTAGCTTCAAATTTTTTTAAAATATCTTTTCCAATATTACCTCTAACGTTCCGACAACATGACGCAAATTCTTTTATTAATGTTGTACTTTCGAACAATGACAGTTTTGGTGATTCTATGAGTAATTGTTTTTTGAACAAAACTAAAATTTGATTTTATAAATGAAAGTTCTTGTTGAAGCAAGTTACTCTGAAAAGTTTGTTTAGAATCCAAAAGAGATTGGGAACTTTCATCTGTTAACGTATCAATTATGTTCTTTATTTTAACAAAATGATCTGCATAAAAATTAGCTGCTTCTAACCATGTTCCCCATCGCGTTTAAAATAGGTTGTGGTGGAAGAGGAATGTTAGGTAGCATTTCTTTATAAAGTTGAATTCTTATAGGAGATTTAAGAAATACTTTTTTGACACTGGATATCATGGTATTTACAAGAGGAAACTTTTTTCGTATTTCCTCTGCAACTCTGTTTAATCCATGCGCTACACAAGTAACATGTATTAAATCTGGGAAAAATATTTTTAAATTTTGTCCTGCTTTCACCATATAAGGAGCAGCATCCGATAAAATAAGCAGTAATTTATTAGAAGGAATAGTTGTCGGAAGAAAAAAAGTTGCTAATGTTTCTTGTATAAAACGCGAAATTGTTAAAGCATTTGTTTTCTCAAGTTGCTGGCATGAAATAAGATGAGATTTTGGTAAGGTATCTTCTTTAAGAACACCAATCAATAAATGAGCAATATACTTTCCTGAGGAATCAGTGGTTTCGTCTACAGATATGTAAAAATAATTATCTGCAATTTCTTCCTTAATATTAATTAACACCGACGAGTATAGCCCGTTCACATTATTTCTTCTTAGAGACCGATCACTTGGAACATTAAGTTTGCAATATTTTTTTAGAAACGAACTAAAATTTACATTTGCTAATTTTGAAAGCGGTATGTTTGCAGACACTAATGCGCGACACAAGTCTTCATTAAAAGTTTCTTGCTCATCTAATTTTTTTGAAGTAGATTGGAAACATTTAGCCATTGAAGTTTGATGTTTTCCTCCTATTTTTCCTTTTTTTGCAATGTGTGAAGCAGTTCTCACATGTTGGTCTATCTGAAATTTCTTCTCACATGCTATCTATAAATAAAAATAAAAACCTTTATTTTAACCTAACTTTAAAATATAAAAATATACAAGGTGTTTTTGGTTAATCAAATAACTGGTTTGGAAAAAAAAACACTCGCTAAGTGTTTTAAATGCAGTATTAATCCACAAATTAGTTTTTGTTACTAACCATTAGTACATCATATAACTTATTTTAAAATTCAACAAAAGTTTTTTTTTTGTTAATTCAATTACAATAAAAATAATTGTGTTTTAGAATAGCTGACTTCATAAAAAAAGTAAAGGTGAAAAATTTTTCTAAATACACACCATTGTATTGTACCATGGACAATTTTTTCTCACTAAAGGAAGCTATTTTTCATTTAAAAACAACCTACGAGTACTAAATTTCAAGTAAATACGTTTATTGGTTTTAAAGTTATTGTTGTTATTAACTAAAAGAATTTAATTTTTTTTAATTTTAACACCCTGTATCTCGAAAAGTAAATAAGTTTGACCCCTCATTAACTATATCGTTTTGTTCAATTTTTCGAGAAGTATCTACAGTCAAACGTTGTAAGTGTCATTTGGAAACACCCTGTATGTATGAAATATTAGATATTTAATAGAAAATATTAGATACTTACAATTTTGCCACAGACTGAACAGTAGATTTTTCCCATATCCATAGACAGCTCTTTATAAGGTTTAATCCAAGTTGAAGCACTGGTTGTTTTAGGCATTATAAAATCACAATCTTCCTTTTTGTTACGCACAACGAGTGTTTACGCTTTGAATATCAAAACAAAAATGATTTACAAATCTGAGCATCAAATTAGAAATGTTTAGGTACCTAATTCAATAAACTGGGAGATTTTGGAAAATCCCTAAATTAGGAACAAAACTATTAGCCGTTTACCTGCTGTTAAGATACAATAAATTGTAGATAGATTTTGGGATTAGATCATAAAATGCAAATGAGCGAACCCTTAGCGATTATCCAATAACTGAATGCCTCAGTGACCGAGACTTTCTAAGAATGTTGAGGGCTACTTAAATTGATCTTCTTTGAAATTGTAAATGTTTTGTACCTGTAGAGATTACGTACTTAGATCATTTCTTGATTAAAATGACTACAAAATTTTATACAAGAATTGAAATAAATTGGTATGTTTAAAAATTTTCAAATACAGTATAAAAATCTGAACTTTTATGCACTTTATGCAAACTTTTATACAAATATGCCAAAATATGAAATATTTGCATAAAATATGCACAATATGCAAAATATGCAATATGCATATTTGCCGAAGTCTAGTCATGACTAAGTCGTGTATAGGAGATACGGAGACAAGTAAGTATCACTTGCTCTCTTCAGTCTTTTATTTTTGGTTTCCAAAGATGTGGATGTTTGTTGACTTCGTATAGCCTTGATAAAAAGTTGTTTCAAGTTTGTTGCCGAATTGTTTTGAATTATTTTTTGTTTTAAGTATGGTTTAAAATCGTTTTGTACCAATATGTTAGTTTCCTCCGACATCGGATTAGTGGGTGCGTTTTTAGCCAGTTCATCTACAACTTCGTTACCTTTAATTTTGATACGAGAAGGTACCCATACAGAGTGAACTTGGATGTTATTATTTGAAATGTCTTTAAGTTCTTTTTTATTAAGAAGTAGATGCGGGTTGTCACAGAACAATTAAGTCAGTGAGGATAATGAACTTAGAGAATCTGTGATTATTATACATTCCTCTTTGTTTTTGTTTTGTATTAACGATAGTGCTTTAAGAATTGCAAATAATTCAGCCGAAAATATGGTTGTAATTGACGATAATTTGAAACTAACTGCGGAGTCTTCCGAATAAAGTGCTGCTAAAAACTGTCTTCATTTTTTAACGCATCGGTGTATTCGTTGTAGGTATTCCCATATCTGTTTAATAGTGTATAAAACTTTTGTTTAATGATGATTGATGATATGTTTGATTTTCTTGGGACTTGTTAGACTGATGTCGATAACAGGAATATATATTGTCTACGGTGCAAGGTTGTAGATTGAAGAGGCATGATAGGTTTTTGGATATTGAAAACCTAATTTGGATAAGTATGATTGTAAACGAAAGTAAAAATGATGATCAATTTTATGTGTTTGTTAAGATTTATTTGTAAATCGATCAGCAAAAATGTTATGCAATACTGGATTATTTCGGTCTGATGACACTGCTGCTGTATATCTTAGGCTTAGATATTGTCTTCTGAAACAAAGAGGAAGGTCTCCACTTTCCCAATAGAGATTTTGAATGGCACTTGTGTAATGAGCACCTAAAGAAATACGTAGACGTCTATTTTGGATAATATCCAGTGACTTTAAATGTGTTTTTCTTGGAGGAGTTGTAGACGATGTAGACGATTTGTAAATAAGTATTACGCTTGACTAATCGGTACCCCAGCTTTTAAAGGCATGTTACCGTAATAAATTAATAAAAGGTATACAGTATTTTTTCATCTGTTAAATAAATTAATTTTTTTATCAAACGTCATACCCAAGAATCGGATTTCTTCTACATAATCTAGTTTTTGTTCGTGTAAATAATATAATTCCTTTGTTTGGATTTGATTTCTTTTTGAGAAACAGATTGGTTTCGTTTTTGAAGTTTGGTAAACTGAAGTCCACTTGTAGCTGACAATTTGTTAATGTGTGTTAACCCATTTTGAATGTGATTGTGAATCGTTTTGTTTTTTCCTCTACAGAAAATAACTAGGTCGTCTGCTTATAATATAGCTTTGACGGGGTTTTCAATGTGTGTTAATATGAAATTCATTGGTACTAAAATACCATATAAGCATACTGTTTATTATCCTTTCTAATACTTTCTAATATTTTCTATTTAGTCTTGGTTAATATAGTGTTCACGTGCTTTCATATTGTAAGCTGTCCAGGTGGTTCTTTTATTTTTTTTGGATCTAAACAAAAAAAAACTATATTAAACTTTACCATAAAGTGATCCGAATCACATGATACTCCTCTATATACTCTTATGTCCATTACTTGTAATGTTGTACTTTGTTTTGTAATCACGTAATATACATGGCATAATCATATTCCCAATCCGCATAGAATATGGGCTTAGGTCGATAAGTAATTAATTCTTGATGTCCATAAGGGCTTATTGTTCTGTTCAGAAAATCAAGTTCAGTAAGGCTAAGGTAATCAAAAATAACTTGCCTTTGTTATTTATAACCCCGCTACCCTAAATAGTATGGTGGACGTTGGAGTCGACTGCAATAATAATAAGTTCTGTTAATAATAACAGGTAATAATAACAGGCCCTTTTGTAATTTGTTTCATCTACATAGATTTCTCTTCTGCCTCCTGTGGTTTGAAAATAGTGATTGCAGGTTTTAGTTTCCAATGCTTACCGCATGTTTGGTTGGCTGTCTTTTAAGGAGATAATGCTAGCTCGCTGTAAAAGTTAATAAGGCTTCGACTAAAGCCTTATAAAGCTCTTTCTATGATTTAAAGGAAGATTTTAAAAAACTCTTGAGGCTTCTAATTATTTTTAAGATTTTTAATCTTAAGCTGAAACCTTCGGTTCATTAAGAGTTGATGATCTATTTGGTATGATGTCTGAAAGAACCTGAGCTTATTGATATTTCACACAATCTTACAACTGGGTGTTATAAGCATTTTGTCCAAAGTGCCAATCACTGTCCATCCACTTTGTTTTCCTTTATTCAATAAGTATTTCTGTTAGGTTTCATTGCAGTTCTGGATATTCACGGTTTACACTATTGTTGTTTTGTTGAAGAGATGTTACTTATACTTAATATTTTTATTCCAACGTCATGACATTTTTGTAACATTTGACAGAGAATAAAAACTAACGAATCGTCAAAATTAACGGTACAATCTCAATTATAGACGACAATTGATTTTAAATTATCCGAATTTAAGTTAATCTCTCTTATATATAACCAGGTATTCTAATTCAAATCTATTTGTTTTACGCTTTAAATAAATAATCTATTGTGTCGCATGCAAAAAATGACTTCTGTGAAAAGATTAAAATATAAACTAGTCAATTTATTGATTTATATTAAATAAATCATTTATTTTATGTTTAAGCTACTTTTGCTGGTAGTTAGCAGTGCCCCATGTTTTGCCGGTATAGCTGGTTATGGGGGTTACCCAGGAGGTGTCAGCTATGCAGCACCCCCTGTTCACGGATTGGGTCACGGAGGTCCGATACCTTTAGCTGTAGGCAATGGTCATGAAATTGATTATTACGTAGGTATTAAGAAATGCTTTTAATTTAAAACAAAGAACTAACAAACATTACTATTACTTTAAATAATATTGATAATTACTTAAAGTATGCAACCAACAATGTAGTTTTTATTCTGACTTCAGTTTTTTGTTTGAAGTTTGAATTCTTTGTTTGAAGTTGGCTTATAAATCATATTGTTAAATTGTAAATACTTGATCTGTGTTTTCTTGTTTATGTCTTAGTGCTTCTTCTTATGTTTTAGCGTGCTTAAAAATATTCTTTCTTTTCGCTGTGTCAGCTTCTTTTCTTCTCAATTTACCAATGTGTATGGCTTTTAGATTTTTCCTTATAATATCCATCAATCTTTACCCTTGAATTATTCCGCTTCTGCTATCTTAACCCGCTATTGCAGGAATTTATTTTATTTTATTTTTTGACAAAAGAAAATAAAATTATACTAAATTACTCTTAATAGATGTATGTAGAATTCACTGTTACACGTTTGTTTTTAAATAATCCAATTTTTAAGAAAAAAAAATGGCCATTTGGGAACATTATGTATAAAAACTTTTATTAGAAAACCTTTGGAATATTTTTATTACAAAACAAACCTCTTATATCTGAACTAAAATCCTTTCTGAACTAACAAAAACTCATGTATGTTTTTTAAATTTTCTTTTTTTTTAAGGCTCATCCAAAATATTCCTACAACTATGGTGTAGCAGATGGACTGACGGGTGATCAAAAATCCCAATCCGAGATTAGAGATGGCGGTGTCGTCAAGGGTTCCTACTCTGTTGTAGAGCCCGATGGTTCTGTTCGTGTAGTTGACTACTCAGCTGACGATGTCAATGGATTCAATGCTGTTGTGAAGAAAATAGGTCCTTCGCTTCATGCAGCACCCGCTCCAGTTGTTCCAGTTCCTCATGCTCCTGTATCGTACGATTATGGATATGCAGGTCATGGAGGTGCTTATCCTCATGGTCACTATTAAATATGTATTTTGTTTTGTTAATTTTAAAAATAAACGTTTATATAAATAATTCTAAATAATTTGTAAGCTTTTTTGAGACAGTAGAAAAAAAATTACTAAGTAGCTTGAGAGAATGATTCCAAATAACAAAAGATCTAAACATATTACATGTGGCACAATACAGAGAAATATAAATATGGCATAATGATCGTCAACCTTCTGTTAAAGGCGACACGTAAAGAAGAAGAATAAAAAAAATAGCTGTGTAGAATTGAAATATATTTTTATAAAACTTACAGTCAAATCATAACTACCGCAATAACTTCAGTTAAATATCTAAAGGAAATTAAATACTTTTTTTTCTGATCGATCGTTAAAACGAAAATTCTAAATTTTCTTCTTCTACTTCTCGTAGCACTACAACCCAAAGTGGGTTTTGGCTGACTACACAACTTGCTTTCATCTTTAACGGTCGTCTATAATATTTGAGTCAGTGGGTAGCCCCATTGTTCTTAGATCTGACCATATATTGTCTCTCCATCGCATTCGTGGACGCCCTAAGGGCTTTCTTCCTGTGGTTGCTTTCTCCCATATTAACTTGACAAGGCGATTATTAGGGAGTCTAGTGACATGGCCAGCCCATCTTAGACGTTGGAATTTAATCTCTTGGACTATGTCGCTCGCTATATATATATATATTATATATATATATATATATATATATATATATTATATATATATATATATATCTGCTTGACCTCAGCATTTGTTCTCATTCGGTATTGGTTACTATTAATATCGTGATAAGGCCCAAAGATTCTTCTGAGGATTTTCCTCTTAAAATATCCAAGGTTTCTTTCAGTTTCATTGGTTAGGTGCCACGTCTCACACTCATATATTTTAATTTTTGATGTTCGCGTTAGGCTTTTATATTTAATAGTATTGTGGAAGCTGTAATACATCTGTTTGCTGCCTGAATCCTTCCTTTAATCTCTTTCGCGATATTGTTGCTCCAAGATATTTCAAACTCTCTACTCTTTCAAAGTTATAGGGCCCAGGTTACCTCCAACCGTTCGTGGACACTGCTCATAGGCAATATAATGCTCTTTTAGCTCTACCATCTAAGTGTTACTTTAATGTTAACTACCTGTTAAGGGTAATACCAAGGTACTTCACCTCGTCAGAAAAATTTAGACTGTAGTTTAGAATCCTTGGGGGTATTAAGCACGTAATTCTTCTTTTTTCTGGTAAATATGACCATCTCTGTTTTCTTTATAGGGAGTGATTGTTTCTTGCTTCATGTTTCTATTATTCTAAAAGCAACTTGTAATCTTTCACATAGAGTATTCTCAAACTTACCGCTTTGCAGGACAGCAATATCGTCTGCATAGGCTATTGTGTAGCAACCGTTGCTGCTAAGTTGCTCAACCAGGGTATCTAGAATTGTGTTCAAGAGAAGTGGTGATAGCACCCCTCCCTGTGGACACCCCCTCGTAACCATACCTATAACAAAATCGTCTTCCACATTTAATCTTGCTCTATTAGAGAGCATACTTAATATCCATTCGCTTACGGCCAGGGAAACATTTCTGACGTTGAGCTGTTTCTTGATCTTTCAGATCATTCCACTATTTAATGCAGTTCAGAATCGGTAGATCTTCCGAGTATATGCATGTTTTATATGCAAGTATATGCATGCTGATTTGGGTGAAGTGGGTTATGGACCACTTTTGCATTCCTTATATACCTCTCGCATAGCCTTTCCATCGTTTTTAACAAAAAGGATGTTAGGCTAATTTATCGAAAAGACTTTGGTAGTATGTTGTCCATCCTACCTGGTTTTGGTATGAAGACCACATGTACCTCTATTTTGGTGGCTCATAGCATGTATACCTCGTAAGTATTAACCACATTTTGCTTTAATCTTACTCAACATTTTAAATTCAACGTTATTTTTAATTAAAGTGCTTATTTACTTTCAGGTTTACACTGATGATGGATTTAACAATCCGAAAACGTTTTGTAATTTAATTCTGATAGCCCGTTTGGGCATTTTATTATATACCTTTTATAAAGGATTTGAAATAAATGTTTTACACGTACCTCTCTCGACTTCCTAGGAATATAGGAAGAATATATTCTCAGAGCCAAAGAGGCTCTGAATATTTCCACGAGGTGCGGCAAAAGAATATCAAGTCCCCACCGTAGCAGGGCGGGATATATGCCGTCAGGCCCTAATGATTTGAAAGGGATGAAGCACAATATGGTCCGTTTTACCTCTTTCTCATTATTTACTATTCTGGCGAGATGCCAGTCGCTTATTGAGGCTTCCATCCAGTTTGGTGCTGTCGAGACAATAGAACCGGGAAAGTGTGTTTTCATTAGGACCTCAGCACTTTGACAAAGGTTGGAAGTTTTATTTTCATCTTCCTTCGTTAATATGCCGATATGCCGATGCGGGGCCTTTGATAGCGCTTTTTGTAGCCTGGGAGCTTGCGGAAAATCTTCGATTTCCACACAGAAGGTTCCCCAAACAGCTCTTTATCTTTGGCTGCAGACTTTTTTAAACTCTCTGAAATTAGATTGATAAGAATTCCAATTCTCTTTAAGTTTGTTGCGTTTGGCTCTATTAAAAGCTGTTCTTGCTATCTTTCCAATTTAGTGCACCACCAAGAGTTGGTCTTCCAACTTTCCTGGACCATGCTTATTGGAAAGGATGTTTTATAAGCATGCCTTATTTTATTAAGTAAGCTATAACGACAAGTATAATAACCATGACAGAAATAATGTCGGCTACTACAATCGCCTCCATGGAGAACATATTTGAGCTTTCAAAAAAATAGGCATTATTATTTCGCATTAATATGCATTTCTTTACTTTGTAAAGTATTTTGATATAAAGTGTTAAAATGATATACTTAAAGTAATTAAATTATTATTAATGTTCTAGATTATACTCCTAAAAGGCAAACACAACAATATATATATATATATATATATATATATATATTTATATATATATATATATATATATATATATATATATATTTATATATATATATATATATATATATATATATATATATATATATAGGTTTTAAAACGTTCTCCTACGTCTTCCGATGCCTAGTCGTCATTCACTTCGGTCCATCCAAAAGTCTTCCTCTAATTCTCTTTCTCTCATACTTCGATTTATGCCTTCTCTCCAACTAAGGCGGGGTCTTCCTCTTTTTCGTCTACCATGAGGGGTCCACGTTAGGATTTGTTTCGGGAGTCGTTCTTCGGACATTCTTTGTACGTCTCCATACCATTTAAGCTGTTTGGTACTAATATCATCTACTATTATGTGTTTCACATTCATTATTTCCCTAATTCTGTTGTTGGTTACCCTTTCTAATCTTGATTTTTCTGCTGAGCGCCTCCAGAAATTTATTTCTGTTGCTTCAAGGTTTATCTTGTATCTTTCTTTTATTTGTCATACTTCACTGCTGTAAGTGATTATACTCTTAACAATTGTATTGTATATTCTATGTTTGTTGTTGTTTGATATTGCCTGATCCCACAGTATGCTATTGAGAAGGGTAATTGCTTTTCTTCCCTGGTTGTTTCTTTCTTCTATCGTCCGGTCTACGTTTCCTTCTTGTGTGATGGTCATAACCAGGTATTTATATGCGTCGCAATGTCTAATAATTTCGCCATTCCCCAGTGTAAGGTCCTGCTGTGTCCCACCGATACACATATATTCGGTCTTATTTATGTTTATTTCCAAACCACCTTTTTTGTACTCCTTTATTAATTTCCTTGTCATATATTCTATATCATCGTAGTCTTGCGCTAGTACAAGTTGGTCGTCTGCAAATGACAAAGTGTATATTGTATTGTTGTTGATCAATAATCCCATGTTTTTGCATTTGCGTTTCCAAAGTTTTAGAGTTTGCTCGAGGTAGATCTTAAATAATGTCAGTGAAAGGCAACACTCTTGTTTTAGGCCTTTGCTAATTTGGAATCCTCTTGATAGTCCGCTTCCAACTTTCACCCTTGCTGCAGTTTTGGTATACAATTGTTTCGTCGCTGTTATTAAATTTGCGCTTATATTGGTTTTCTCTAATGCTTCCCATAGTTTGTTTTGTGGGATGCTATCATATGCTTTTCTCAAGTCCACATATAACAGGTGCACCTCCTGGTTGACGGCCAGTTTCTTCTCAATAATCTGTGTAATACAAAACAGATGGTCTACCGTTGATCTCCCTGCCCGGAATTCTGCCTGTTCTTCAGCTTCTATATCTTTATATTCGTTTTCGATTTTATTTTTAATCAGTTTTCCGTATATTCGGCTGATCGAGTTCGTTACAGCGATGCCTCTGTAGTTGTCACATTGATCCCGTCTGCCTTTTTTATGTATGGTGGATATCCATGATGTCTTCCATTCTTCTGGGATTTCTGCTCCGTTGATGTATCTTTGAAAGAGTTTAGCCAGGTTTTCATATAATTTTGTTGTGCCATATTTTATTAGTTCAGCTGGTATGTTCCCTGGTCCTGGTGCTTTGTTATTTTTTAAAGACTTACATACTTCTTCTACTTCTTTTGTTGTTATTCGTAATGGTGAGGCTAAGACATTTACGTTGCTGGTATCATTGTTATTTAAAAATTCCCCTCTGTCCTCATTTAGGAGTTTTTTAAAATATTTGTCCCATTGATCCGGTGTAATTGATGATATTATATCTCTTTTCTTTTCCTGTCGTAGCGATTTTAATACTTTCCAACTTTCTGTACTTCTCCGTCCTCCTAAATGTGTGTTAATCATGTTACACTTTTGCTCCCAAGCCTCATTCTCTTGGGTCCTCTTGTATTCTACCTTATCAGCGTCGGTCCTTGTGTTCAGAAATTTTTTATACTTCTCTCTTTTATTTTTAATCTCTTGTTCTATTTCTTCGTCCCACCAATACGAAGTTTTTCTGTGGTTTTTTACTTGGAGTCCGAGAGCCTCTGTTGCTGCTTCCTGAAGAGATGTTTTTATATAATGATAATGCTCTTTATTGCTGGTACATTGCATGGTTTCTAACGTTTTATCTAGTCTACTCCTGTATAAATCCCTCACGCTTTCTTGTTCTAAGCTGTTTAGGTTGTATTTCTTTTCTGTTAGTTTTTCTATTTCCTCTGCAGCTTTTTTTAAATCTCTTGCTCTATCTATTCCTATTGTGAGCTTTGTTTTTAATAGATGGTGGTCACTGCCGCAAGTGGCTCCTCTATATACCCGCACATCCTGTACAATCAATTTAGTCTTTTGTCTTATGATTGTATAGTCTATGATTGATTTCAGCCCTCGAGTATTTTGTGCCCATGTATATTTATGGATATCTCGGTATTGAAAGAATCCATTTGTGATTTTCATATCATTTTGTTCGCATAAGGCTATTAGTCTAGTACCGTTGTCATTTATAGCCTCTTCACCATATTGGCCTATGACTTTGTTGTGTTGTTTCTTGCCTGTTCTACTGTTTAGGTCCCCCAAGATTATAATTTCTGGTGATCTGCCGATATTTGCAATTTCTGAATGTAGCTTTTCAAAAAAGTCGTCTTTAATATTCACCAGTGCATCATCGTTTACTGCATATACTCCAATAATTGTATTCTTTTTTCCTTTGATAATTAGATTCATTTTTATGAGCAAAGACAACAATATTATGGTAATAATGGCGTTATATGTTTATTTGAGACGTTTTTATTTATGCTATGAAATAAATATCCTTGTAAAAAAAGTATTGTTTACGGAATTCATTTCGCTTCATCTCTCAGCTCTTTAAGGTGGTAGCGACCCACATTTAGGGGAACAACTACCATATAGCATCCTTCATCCAGTTTAAAAACTGAGATTATAAAATAACCCAACAAAACTTATACGATTCAATAATTAAATTACATAAAATTCCTTTTCTAATGATTAATGATCAACCAAAAACTTTAGAAACAATGCAATGTATTATATAGTAAACACATATTTCTCAAGATATTATATTAATGTGTTTTTTGTATAAACAAAACACTTCATTTTAAAAACAAATAAACAAAGCAAGTCGACTATGCAATAGTGCAGACATTTAAATGTATAATTGGGTCATAGCGGACGAAATGAAGCAATCATTTCTTTGGAGTTCTTACACCTTGTTACTGTGAGAATTATGTCAGTTACCTTCAACCTTAAGCAAATTAAATTTTCAATGTTCCTTACGCCACTCTGTTACACTTATGACATTACCACTGCGATGATTGTTTAGCTATTACCTTTATTAATTTCGTATGTAAATTTTAAATACTTAACAGGACGGTAAATTATATACACTGTATCCTTAGACTTTGGATTCTTTATTTTCTAAAGAGAGATTTTCGGAAAACTTAAAACAAGTCATGGTATGGGTTTATGTAAAATCAGTTAATAATGTCATCGACAGTTTTTTATTTTAAACTAGCTGACCCGGCGAACTTCGTACGACCTTAGAATTAATAAATTGTTCATCAACCTTTACAACGGCATAAAAGCTAGCCCACTGGCTTCGTATTTAGTGGATTTGAAATATGTAAAATGGTAAAAAATTATGTCAATAATGTAAGGGACAAGGTCTATGCGAAATTTTAAAGACCAACCTGCTGATAATCCGCTATTAATTGATACCTATTGAAACACAGACCCCTAAAGAGACATTATAGAGTTATACTAACCTTTATCCAACATTCAAATCTTTTTCTAAAATCTTTTAAATTCTCTCTTAAAATCTAAAAATCACTTTTTTAAATTTAGGACTGGCAAAATAAAATATTTTTCAGTTATGAAAATAAGTAGACATTTTTTTTTTATTTTTTTTACCGCATCAACCCCTAGGGTTATTAGAGGGGTGGTATATCTTTATTTTGAAAAAGTTACACTTAGTATATTGTTGAAATTTACAACAAATATTATTTGTTATGTTACAGTTTGTTATACAGTTTACAATTTTTGATAAAATTTATTGTATTACTGATGTCTTCTTTTAAAGTCTCTTTTAAATTGTGTTTTATTTTTGCTGTCGATCTTGCTGTTGAGTACGCTGGACAGTCTCTCGTTATATGTTGTACTGAAAATGGTATTTGACAGGTGTAGCAAATCTGCTGAGGGTCCTTGGGGATGATATATCCATGTGTAAATTTTGTATGACCTAGCCGCAGTCTGTTAATAACTACTTGGTCATGTCTTTGAGCTGGGAGCGATAGTAAAGCAGAAGTAACATCTGGTTTGATAATTTTTAATTTTGCTTCTGTTTGGCTCCATTTTATTTGCCAGGTTTTGTTAATGTAAGTTTTAGTTATTATTTTTTGGTCTGAAATTGGTATGTTTTGCATAATAGGAATTGTCATTTTATTGATAGTTTCTGTTGCTGCTTTATCAGCTGCTTCATTACCCTTTATCCCAACATGGGATGGTACCCATAAAAATGTTATGTTTTCACCACGTGTTTGGGCATTGTACAGCATGTCTTTTATTAGTGCTAAATTGGCATGAGTAGGATAGATCTGCTTGACACTATTTAAGGCACTCAGAGAATCTAATATAATAAGAAAATTTATATCATTGCTGGTACATTAGTTCAGTGCGTTGAAGATTGCTTGCAGTTCTCCAGTATATCTCCAGTATACCTTAGACGGGTGACAAATAGGACTTAAAACGGAGCTATGAGGTAATCCTTTGTTATTAAGTCTAGTTCCTATAAGAGTATAATTGTCTTTTAAATAAATTATCCTATTTGAGTACAGGTTCACAATTTTAGAAGCAAACTGTGCTGGAATATGAAAAAAATATTCATTTTTTCTTGGAGAATTGTAAAAGATACCGGGTCGTAAGCACCTTCGATGTCTAAAAATAAAGCAGGTACATAACTGTTCCTAGAATTACTGTTCTGAATGTTTACAACAAGAGATGTTAAGAAATCTAAAGTTTCATAACCTTTTTTAAAGCCATGTTAGTTAGCAGGTAAGGGACTTTGATCTCTTAGCCACCAATCTAACCTAATTTTAATCATGTGTTCAAGAGTCTTCAATATACGTGATAATATTGATATAGGTCTGTAAGCTTTAGCTAATTTAGGGTTTTTTTCCGGTTTGGACATTGGGATGACTATAATACGCTTAAAATCGATTATGCCGTTACCCTCAATAATAATCTGGTTAAATATATTTAAAAGTAATTATTTTGCGTTATCTGGCAAATTTTGTATCATAGAATATTGACTGCACCATAACGTGGTGAAGTACTAAGGCGATTATCAAGGACAAACTCTAATTCAGCTCTCAAAAGCAAGATGAATACATTTCTTTATTCCTAGTGCATCTTTATTGTGTATTTAGTTTGGAAGATAAAAAATACTTATTTTGTTAACCCATAGAAAAACATAAAAACGTGACACTATATTTTTCAAAAGAGATACATGGTAGAAACGTTAAAAAAAGATAAAACGCCAATGCAAAACAGAGAAACAGAGTCTTACCTAACTAGCAGGTATCGAGTACAAGTCAGTTCATAAAAAATTCATCTTCTCTTAGTTACCGTCCATTGAAGAAAACGACCCAAAACTTTTTTAAAATATCGAACTGTGACTTGTCTATAGAATTATTAATTATTCAATTATTACGGTATTTTAAGTCGCTATTCAAATAAAGGAAGTTCTCTGAAGCGTATAATTGTTGGCAATAATGATGATGGATTGCATAAATGAAGATGAAATGATATACTCAACATACTGAGTTGCATTGTTCTTTTTAATAAAGATGAAAAACTTAAATCATATGAATATTAAATTGTATTGTGGATATAATTCTGTGGATTAGTGCAAGAAGTGCCAATGTTATTACTTATTTAATTGATACATTTGCCTTTAAGCATTTTGTTTAAATTACATATTTTAATAAAAACGTATGATGTTTCTTATATTTCAAATTTTGTTTATTTTAATTAAGGATTAAAGTACCAGACAGTGTTATTGTATTCCTTAATATAATATTCTAAAATATATTTTATTTAATGTTTTGTAATAAAATTTTTCTTAATATAATTTTTACAATTTAATGTTATGCCCATTCTTAATTACTGTATGATAACGATAAATTATTGTATGGAATATACAATGTTTGCAACCATAACCTTTGTGAGTACTTAAGGCTGTTTTATCGGTACACCAAAACCTAGATACAGTGTTTTCTCTGTTATTTACCGACAAAATATCTCGAAATTTGGACACGTTATTCAAAATTATGTTACCTTTAAACTGATGGTTTTACTTTTTTAATTTTTTTGAAAGTTCTTTTGAAATATCGGATTATACAGTTTAACGTTCTATTATAACGAAACTTTGTACGCCCATCACGTGAGAGAGTTTTTTTTTCTGTAATCGTTGGTTTTTTTCCCCTTTTTTATGTCCAGTAATAATCGAGAAAAGCGTGTTCAAACTTTGAAGAAAATTGCTAAAAAATACTGAAATCTAATAGTGAAACGTGTTACTCAGCATTGGCATTTAGTTTCACCGTTATCGGATGCGTGACGTCAAATCTCATGAACGTATGGTCAGATAGTTTAATTTGAAATCAATTTCAAGCTATGACTGCGAAATTGTTTATTTGTTTGTGACAACAAATTGTATTTTTATTTGATAATAATATTTTTATGTTATTTTAAATTCATTATAAATAAACACCATGATGTTTTTTGCAGTCACGTTTCACAAATTTATATTCAATACTATATTTAGCTAAGACATATAAATTAAAAATGTGATAATTATTTTTAAAACATCTACGATAATCAAACAAAAAAGGTATTTCCGACAAAAGTAATTTGAATGGAGAATAATGCATTTGTTGTCATTAAACCACCCGCCGGCCGGCGCCACTGCGAAAACAGCTGTACCCGTCGTCGGCTGGCGTAAGCAGTGAGGAAAAGTAAATGATACGCCCATTTCAAATCGCAGTGTGTTTTGACTGCTAAAACAGCCTTAAAGAAACCATGGGTAAGTTTTGTGTAGTTAATTCGGACTCTTCTAACGTGCGAGACTTCTATTCTAGTTAGGAAATCAAGGGAGATATGACCAATAAACGGTTGGAGTTCATAAAGAGTTGTTTTGCTCTTTTGCTGTATGAGAAACCAGCCATATGAGAAAGACTGCTACATCGTGATCAAAGAAATTTTGGTAGATGTCATGAATGTTTGAACCAATCAGTGGTCCGTGCAAATAGTATTTATTTAATAAACATATGAAAGAGGAAATGGCAGTATATCTGTTTTGATAGAAGATGTCTTTAAAAACCAACAGAGTACTATATAGTTCACCTGTGTAAATGCTGTATGTTAAGGGTAACCGAGATGATCCTACCAGTTTCTGTTTAGTCGTGACTACACAGCCACCACCAGTGTTAGTTTGCTTTTTTTTATAATACTATTAGGAGATTCGTATTTGTTAAAGAAAGTGAGTGAGGTATCTATTAAAGAAATATTTAGCCGAGGGGGAAAATAAGAGTAGAAGAAATAAACTACTCAGACGAAGATAAATATTTATAAGTAGTTAAATAATTAATTGTAGTATAGTTTTTATGTTGTAGTTAAAAAACTACATGGAAATACCATGAACTAACGAAGCAAATCAAATTGACCATATACTCATCTCAAAAAGATGGGCAACAGACATAACTAATGTCAGAACGTATCGCGGAGCGAACTCTGACTTAGATCACTATCTTGTAGGGCCAAAATTACGGCAGAAAATAGCGACAGTAGCAAAAGGGAAAAATATTCAAATCAAAAAATGGAATGTCGAAGGATTCAAAAGCGCAACAAAGAGACAAGATTACAGAAATGTTCTCCAAATAAAACTCAACCGAACTAGAGAGGAAGATACTGCAGAGGAGGAATGGAAACAATTAAAAACAATTATATCGGAGTCAGCAGAGGAAACTGTCGGAAAAGCCAAAATGCAAAGAAATGCGGAATGGTATGATGATGAATGCAGAACTGCAGTGTAAGAAAAAAGGCAAGCTAGGCTTAACCAACTTCAAAGAAACACAAGAAATAGCAGTGAGATTTATAACGAAAAAAGAATACAAGCGACTAGAATATGCAGAAGAAAGAAAAGAGAGGCTATAAAAAAACAAGTACAAGAAATCGTAAAGCATAACAACAGACGCAAAAGCAGAAAATTCTATAAATGCATAAAAGAAAGCACACAGTCATTTAGACCAAAACTAACGATATGGAGGCATGGAGGATTCGAACTCTGGGAAAGAATCAATTACCTAATAACATTAATATGGACAAAGGAGCAAATGCCAGAGGAATGGACAGTTGACCTCATACAGCCAATATATAAAAAAGGAGATAAGAGGGAATGCCAGAATTATAGGCCAATTACATTGCTAAATGTAATATACAAAATTCCTTCTGGTATAATCTACAATAGATTATTAGAATACTCCGAAAATATAACTGGTGATTATCAAAATGGATTCAGACCAAATAGAGCCACTACAGATAACATATTCATACTAAGGACGATACAAGAAAAAGCTTATGAATACTACATAGACCTATATAATATGTATATAGACTTTAAACAAGCTTTTGATAGTGTGAAAAGAGACAGAATGCTGAAAGACCTTTGTAATCTAGGTATACCTAAGAAATACATCAGTCTCATAAAAATGACGTTGCAGGGTTCAAAAGCCGCAGTCAGAGTAGATGGAGAACTGACTCCCCTGTTTAACATCAACATGGGAGTAAGACAGGGAGATGCCCTATCAACCATGCTATTCAATCTAGTTCTTGAGGCAGTCATCAGAAAAACCAATATAACCGGCCATATAGACACCAAATCAGTACAAATTACTGCATATGCAGACGATGTAGCCATCATTAGTAGGAATAAGCCACGACTAATGGAAATGTTTAAACAAATTGATCCTGAAGCAAGAAAAAGAGGTCTCAAAATAAACGAAGTATATGATAGTCAAAAGAATAACTGACAATGAAAATAATATCACAATAGACAACTATACTACCGAACGAGTGGATGCCTTTACATATCTCGGCACAGAAATCAATCAGAAGAACTCTGTAAGTAGCGAAATTAATGCACGTATTTTCAGCAGGAATCGTACATACTATGCTAATAAAAGATTGATGACATCGAAATTATTAGACAAAAGCACCAAAATGTCTATCTACAGAACACTGATTAGACCCGTAGTAACCTATGGATGTGAAACTTGGGTAATAACGAAAAAAGATGAAGCCCAACTCAGGACATTCGAGACAAAAATACTGAGGAAAGTATATGGCCTGGTACAAGAGAAATATGGCACATGGAGAATCAGGAGAAACGACGAGGTTAATGAGTTAAATGAAGGTTATGACATTGTAAGATTTGTGAAAAGTCAAAGACTGTCATGGCTGGGACATGTGCAGAGACAAAACGATGCAAAAACAACAAAGAAAATGTTACAATGGAAGCCCATAGGAAGGCGAAAAAAAGGAAGGCCCAGAACGAGATGGTTGGATGACGTGGAAGACGACCTGAAAACAATGAACACAAGACAATGGAGACGAAGGGCACAAGAGAGATCTGAATGGAAGGACATAGCCAGACAGGCAAAGACCCATCCAGGGTTATGATGCCAAAAGAAGAAGAAGTTAAGAAACTAGCCAGAAACGAATTACCCAAAATAGATAATCTCTCAGATGAATTTTATAAAGAAGGTGGCGACGATACCATAATGGCATTACAGCAGTTTGCCATACAAAGGCCCTCTACAATGATTGCAATATTGTAATACTTTGCACCATACACAAAAAGGAGATATCTGTGAATGCTCTTACCACCACAGAGAAATTGTGCTTCTATATGCAGTGTATAAAATATTTTTCACAGTACTGTGTCACCGTCTGCCGCCATACGCAAAACGGACAGTAAGAAAATACCAAGCTGGTTTCGACCTGGTAAATCGACAATAGATTTATGAGATTAAAATTCTGAAACAAATTTTAGAAAAAAAAAACTGGAATATGGCACTGGCAATGAATAAAAAACACTAATCAATTCACAAATCACTTAAAATCAGCTAATAAATTTAACAAAACTATCTTTTGAAAAAGTTAAATGTAGAGTACGAATTCAGGGGAAACTGGTTGAACCTTTTAAAACAAACAACGGGCTGCGCCAGAGAGACCCTCTCTCCTGTATATTGTTCAATCTGGCTCTGGAGAAAGTAATACGTATGTCACAAATCATAACCATTGTTTCAATATATAATAAATCAGTGCAAATCCTTGCGTATGCTGATAATATCAATATTGTTGGGAGATCGGAAAACGCAGTACGAGAAACGTATATAGCATTAAAAACATCAGCTACAAAAATGGGTTTAATATTAAATATCAGCACAACAAAGTATATGAAAATAGGCATGCAACCTCACATCATTCGACCACTTGTTATAGAAAACAACATTATAGAAGCAGTGAACGAATTTGTATACCTGGGAGTGCTTCTTAACACTAAAAATAATTTCACTACAGAGATAAACTGCAGAATTTGCACTGCCAACAAATACAATTTTGGACTCAACCTCCTCTTTAAATCCACAATTTTATTAAGACATACAAAAATAAAACTGTACAAGACAATAATACGCCAAGTCCTAACATATGGTTGAGAGACCTTGAGTCTTACAAAAAGTACTGAAAACATGTTGGGATGCTTCGAAAGAAAAGTACTAATGCAAATCTATGGAGCAGTGAATGGCAATGGAGTGTGGAGAAGGCAATATAACGTCTAACGTTAAAGAATATAGGAATCAGATATCGTAAAATATATTAAGTCAATATAAGGTTGAATGTTCGAATAATTAAACTTTGAGGGTATACAAGGCAACTATCGAACACGGTGATTAATTTAATCTTGCCCAAGTACTTTCGATCAATAGATCATCTTCAGGGGCATCTGAAATAAGCCAAGAAACGTTTTTTATAAAAAGGAAAATTAATTCACTTGGATAAAAAACTCCAAGTTTATGGTTGAAAAAAAAAATTATATGTGATAAACGTTTATAGACTTACTTCGTCAGTTGTGGCCTATCCGACATAGTAGAATGTCATAAATGTAAAATTTGGACATAACAATACAAAATACAATACACTAAGACAAACAAATACTTTAAAATTTATAAGGAGAAGCTACATATTGTATAGAAGCCGGAGACAGAATGGGCTCCCGGTCTGACGGAAATGTAGAGATGACATGTGACAAATGACAGCTTGTGAAGGGCAGTTATGTGATCTGCACCTTTCAAAATTCTATGACACTAAGTATTGACCAAAGGTTTAACTGACACCACTATAGGAAATCGACTGATGAAATATAAAATTATATAGTATATTTTTTATGTAGATTGAATAATCCCAATCTCACACTCAAACCTGTCTATAATAATTAGGATGTTGGTTTGAGAGCAATTGAAGTTGACATAAAGTATGAATGTAAGAAAAGACTAACAATATATACTAGCAACTTCAATTGCTCTCAAACCAACATCCTAATTATTATAGACAGGTTTGAGTGTGAGATTGGGATTATTCAATCTACATAAAAAATATACTATATAATTTTATATTTCATCAGTCGATTTCCTATAGTGGTGTCAGTTGAACCTTTGGTCAATACTTAGTGTCATAGAATTTTGAAAGGTGCAGATCACATAACTGTCCTTCACAAGCTGTCATTTGTCACATGTCATCTCTACATTTCCGTCAGACCGGGAGCCCATTCTGTCTCCGGCTTCTATACAATATGTAGCTTCTCCTTATAAATTTTAAAGTATTTTTTTGTCTTAGTGTATTGTATTTTGTATTGTTATGTCCAAATTTTACATTTATGACATTCTACTATGTCGGATAGGCCACAACTGACGAAGTAAGTCTATAAACGTTTATCACATATAATTTTTTTTTTTTCAACCATAAACTTGGAGTTATTTATCCAAGTAAATTAATTTTCCTTTTTATAAAAAACGTTTCTTGGCTTATTTCAGATGCCCCTGAAGATGATCTATTGATCGAAAGTACTTGGGCAAGATTAAATTAATCACCGTGTTCGATAGTTGCCTTGTATACCTTCAAAGTTTAAATATATTAAGATAGGACGTCTAAGGTGAATATGGATAGGGACGATTGGAGAGACATTCTTGAGGAGGCTAGGAATTACGCAGGGTTGTAAAGCCACAATGATGATGATACATTATTATTGGAAGAAGAGGGTACTGTGGTAATAAGGGAATGAACGGGATTGAAGATATTTGCGAATGTTCATGCATCATATTCCCAAGAAAAGAATGCCAGACAGTGTAGCGACTATCGACTTATCAGTTTAATGAGTTACACGCTCAAAATATTTATGAAAATATTGCATTGTCGCATATATAAACTTTGTGAGGGGATAACTGGTGATGAGCGGTATGGGTACTCGAGAGGCTCTTTTTTGCATGCGAATACTCTTACAAAAGAGCATTAAGTTTAGGAAAAATATTTACGTATGTTTTATAGATTTCGAAAAAGCCTTTGATAGAGTACCACATACATTATTATTTCAATGCTTAGACTCAGTTGGTTTGGACACGTATGACATTAGATTGCTCAAAAATCGTTACTACAATCAGACCGCTTGTGTTAAGGTGGACCAAGAGGTTTCAGCTAAAGTTTCTACTAAGCGTAGTGTCAGACAGGGATGTGTTATGTCACCGATGTTGTTTAATGCCTACACTGAACCAGTTTTTGAAATAGCATTAAATAATCGCCGCGAAGGTGTTAAGATCGGTGGTGAAATTATTAATAACATCAGATACGCCGATGACACCGCAATAATGGCAGAGAGTCTAGAAGATCTCCAAATCCTGTTAATGCTATAAACAACGAATGCACTGAAAAGGGCTTAACAATCAACGAAAAAAAAACAAAATGGATGGTGGTCGGAAAAATTAATATCGAAGACTCAGTACTAAGATAAGATATTAAAATCCTGGAAGGGGTGGAACACTTTAGATATCTGGATAGCTAGATTGACTGCAGGGTTGAAAGTGACGAGGAAATTTCGACCAGAATAGAACTCACACGGAAAAACTTTATTAACTGGCGTTCTGTATTATGCAGTAGAAGTCTGTCGTTGACCATACGTCTAAGAGTATTGAAGTGCTACGTCTGGTCCACTTTGGTCGATGGATGTGAAACCTGGACAACAAAAATAAAAAATATTAACAAATTAGAAGCATTTGAGTTTTGGTGTTACCGTCGCATGCTCAGAATCCCGTGGAAAGCACACATATCTAACGAACGTGTGCTAAAGACCGTGCACAAAGAGCGAGAAATGATCAATATCATCAAAATGAGAAAGGTCCAATACTTCGGTCATATAATGAGAGCACCTAAATATCGCTTACTCCGGTTAATCATTCAGGGCAAAATTAAAGGGAAACGTTGGGTCGGAAGAAAACAACTGTCCTGGCTGCGTAACATTAGGCAATGGACAGGTCGAACGGTCAAGGAACTGTTTCATCTAGCTGCCGACCGAGAATCATTTCATCAGCTTGTCAATATGACGATAGCCAACGCTTAAATACAAGCACGGCATACAAAGAAGATACATCATATGAAAGTAGAAGAGTTTGTCATCTTAAGGCAAGAGAATGTTCATTGGTTTCACGTAATACGCTCTCAATACGACTAGAGCGAGAGGCACTTAGACATAGATGGAGTGCGTTATTGTGAACATAGTTTAATAAATCAGTATAATATGTCAGACCTAGAGGCAGAGGAATAGATACAGCTAGCGTCGTCGAGCTTAGATTGGATGACAGTTCTAAAGACTCTTAATAAAGAAGTGTTATTGGCACTCTATTGAAAATAGCTAAGGATTTTAAAAAGATCAGTTTTTTAAAACAATTGGTTTTAAGTTCATAGATGGAAATTTTCCAATTAAATCTGGAGTTAAATTTCATACCGAAAATTTTACATTAATTACCAATGAATAGGAATTGTGTAACAACATTTGGGACAAGAAAGTGGGAGTCCTTCTGGAAAATTTAATTAATTTGGTTTTGATCGGAAAGAATGATAATCCGAGTTTAATAGATCTATCTTACCATGGCAATAAATGATTAAATAATCTGCGTTCATGAGTGTACCGTTTATGAATACTGCCACGTAGACATTCATCTCCTAGTCAAGGTTCTATCTCTCAGTGGAGCTGTTTACGCTACAGGGGGAGATATAAAGGATGGGTAAGGAATAGTTTCTGATTGTACTCAGAGTTTAGGTCTGATGTATATGTGGATATGTTGGTCATTAACCATCTGGTGACTGTGTTATGCCGTAGATTTTAAGCGTAGCTAAGGACCTTCAAGGTTTTTCGGGGATTAGAACAATCAGATTAGGAATGATTGCTGCGTCTTTTAGCATCCAGTGGCAGAATCTGACGCCCACCCGGTGTACTGAGGCCCTACGCTTATTGGGGACTGTTTTTGCTTTTATCTGTCGAGATCACCCTACCCTAATAGGGACCAAGACGAATGACTCGGCCCTTTCATTATGTCAAGGTCCTTCCACAGTTAAGGAAGGAAATTAAACTTAACCTAGAAGGAAAAATTACTCTCTTTCTTCCATTGCACAATAATAAGGGTTGAAAGAAGAAGTAGAGACATTTATAAATTATATTTAGTAAACTGCGTGAAAAAATACACATAGTGATATATCAAAATATAAGAAGATTAAGGATATTAGAGATTAGAGTATAGACAAAAAATGTGATAAAAACGAAGTGGCATTAAACTAGATTTCCTGTGAAAAGAAAATTTAAAAAAAATCACAAAAACCGTTTAATCGCTACTTTATTAAGTTAAATGGCAAGAAAAGTACTAAGTAGCTATAATGAAAAGCTGCTAGAAAGCTCAAAAGACAAATAGTAAAAACAACTCTAATTCGACTAGAATATGGAAAATGGGTAAAAATAGTAAAAATAAGGCAAAAATGTTTACAAGGTATTCAGCTAATAATTTAACAAAACATTTATTAATTCTAAGGCGGTACAAAGTTCAGTGAATCAACTAGTAACATAGAAAGGATAGCTCGAGTTATAATTAAGTGCCTATAAATAATTAAAAGTAATTAAAATGTTATCATATGAATAGTTTCTTATTTCATTTTATAATAAAGAGTATTTTTTTGTTAGAGGTATAGAACTTTGAAATTAACTATAACAAAGATAATTTTTATAAATTGACATAAAATTGACTTTATTTGAAAGATAAGACATTAAATTTTAACTTTAAAAAATTAAGGCAAATATCGAGAACAAGTTTAATCAAATCTTGCCCAAGTACTTTCGCTATGTACAGCATCATCAGGGATATTTTGTCAAATTTGGGCTATTCAGCAAGCGTAGATTGTAATACACGCGAAGTCTAATCTGGAGGTCCAATTTTCGATCACTTTTTCCAATATTTGTCGCTGTATATCAGCAGTAACGTGACAAATGTTGTCCTCCAAGTGGTCAATCGTTTCAGGCTTATCGGTGTAGACTAGCATTTTCACATATTCACACATAAGATAGTCTAGCAGTTTAAAATTGCACGATCTTGAAGGCCAATTTACTGTCCGAAACGCGAAACTATGCGGTTATCAATCGTTTTCTTCAATAAATTAATTGTGGCACGATCTGTGTGATATGTGACGACACCAGCCGTCTTGAACTTCTTCACGTCATGGTTGTTCAATTGGAAAATGAAAAGAGCAATAATCATGGCTATATAGCGATTATCATTGAGTGTACCGTTCTGGTCAGCATCGTTTTTGAGGAAGTATGGTTCAATGAATCCACCAAACTATAAAGCATACCAAACAGTTAGTTTTTCTGGTTTCTGGTTTCATAACATACATTTAAATATCTTAACTCCAAATGTGGCAGTTTTGTTTGTTTTGTTGTAATATAGTTTTGTTTGTTGACGTAGCCACAGTATAAACCACTCTCTGAAAAATTGGAAGTAAAGTCTGTCAACGCGCAGAGCGACTGCGCTTATTTCTTAGTCGCTCGAGAACCATTCTTCCGTTGCTAGTCGCGTAGAAACGTACGGGTTAACAGTGCCGTATTTTGCTTAAACTGAGTTAGTTTTGTGAATAATTGTTAGTATTGTGAAGTTGAACATGAGTAAAATTCGAAGTGGTATTAATAAACTTAAACTTCCAAATTTGTTAAATATATCTGCCGATAGACCATATTTTTATCATGAAAATAATAAAATTGTCTTTCCTTTTGATACACCTCATTTATTAAGAGCACTTCATAATAACTTCCTAAGAAACAAATTTGTTATTGATGATATTATCGTTTCTTGGGAATAGATTAAAAAATTTTACGAACATGATAAACAATATCCTATACGTACAGCGCCAAAATTGACCGAATTACATATATCTCCTAACAATTTTGAAAATATGAAAGTGAAATATGCTTCTCAGATATTTAGTAACACTGTTGCTGCCGGTCTGCATCTGTATTTTAGATTTATTGTATTCGTCGAGGAAGCAACAACAACCGAAAGATTTATTAGGAACATTAATAATTTATTTGATATGCTCAATTCTTCTTCATTAAGAGGAGCAACTGAGTACCAAAGACCGTATAGAGGAACCGATGCTTAGCAAGAATTTCTTAATGCGTGTTTCCGATTGTTTAATAATTTACACGTAATTAATTTTAAAGCTAAAAATGTAACACCAAGAATAAAATATGTTAATGGTTGGAAAATAACCATTAATGGAGTGATTCATTTATGGAATCTACTACAGTCACATGGAATGGATTATTTTTTAAAAAGGCGGATGAATCAAGATTGGCTAGAAACCTTTTTTGGTTCAATCAGGCAGCAAGGTGACAATTGTGTTAACCCTTCTTTCTTCTTTAAGTTCCATCTTCTATCGAAGGTTGGAAATCATCATGGCTATGCGGACTCTATTGACTGCCGCTCTAAAAAGTTCTGCACTACTGCATTCAAACCATTCCCTTAAGTTCTTAAGCCAGGATATTCTTCGTCTTCCTACATTTCGCTTTCCTCGGATTTTGCCCTGCATAATAAGTTGTAATAATGCGTATTTTTGCCCTCTCATCACATGTCCCAAGTACTCAAGTTTTCGTCTTTTAATAGTTAATATTATTATTATTATTATTATATTATTTAATATTATGTTAGTGTTAACCCTACTCCGGTATAATTTACCGCAGCGTTCAAAAGGTATTTTTGTTTAGACATGATGCATTCCGGTACAGAAAATTGCGAAAGAGATGCAGGCCATATTTTGTTAAATTTAACCGATATATGTACCGACGATTATCTGCCTGAAACCACTGCTTTGGTTCCTGAAAACACTTTGGATGACCAAAAATATCAAACTTCAAATAAATTACAAAAAAACTTCACAAGATATATATGTATATGTGATATATATATATATATATATATATATATATATATATATATATATATATATATATGTATATATATATATATATATATATATATATATATATATATATTCACAAGTGTTAGGAAACATGTTTGTCTAATCTGTGAAGCATATGGGAGAGAGTACGATGAACTACACGATTCGTCTCTATTTTGTTACGTTAAAGCCTACAGTGGTAATAAAACAAACGTTTTTAGCAAGCTCTATATACCGAGCTAAAATTTTGTGCAGTATGTTACAGATTTGGAAATTATTTTTCAAGAGAATTTTCAAAATTTTAGTCATCAACCGAAAATCTTACAAAACTACGTTAGCTTATTCGAAAAAATACCATATACGCATACTTGTAGCAATTTTCCAAAGGGCTATCTCATTAGATTATAGGCTAGAATAAGAATATATTACACATTAAAAATAATTAATAGAAATTTTAAAGTATTTAAGACAAAAGGACATAGGAAATAAATAATTTGGAAACATAATTAGCTTTAAAACGTGTTGTTTGTTGGGGTTTATATAACCAAAAATCACCACAAAACATCTTTTCAGCGCAGCAGTTTGAATTTTAATTGATGTATTCTTGCACATTACGCGATTGATTTGACGAAAAGACTATTGCAAAATTTAATTAATTTTTTGCAGACTACAACTAAAACTAAACGAATAATGCAGAAAACACAAAAAATCGCCGATATAACCAAATTCACCTACGAAATGTAAATAAGGACAAAATTTCATAAATGTCAAAATTTCATAACAGTGGAGTAAACTTGCTTGCCGTTGGACGAATTATAAACAAGTGTTATGACGAGGTAAACTTGAATTACTCCTCCTGGTTTAAAAACAGAGTATAGTAATGCCGATGCCGTGAGAGCTTCGAAATTAACCTCCTTTTTATTTAACGTTTATATGACATTTACAATATATTAAAAACCATTGAGATTTTAAAACTTGCGTAATATCGTTGATATTTAACATACCGTTGAAAAATATAAACAATTAATTATAATATTGTTTTTAATTTATTAAACCCTTTGTTTTTGTAATATTAACATTAGTGAGAACATCTGGACCGTTAAATATGGGAAGCCGCATTTTTTATTTAAATAAATTAATAGTAGTAGGCTCAGAAAATTTTAATACGGCTCTGTAAGGTTAACGGTGGTGGATTACCAATTTCGTACTTTGCCGGTACTACTTCCTGAGATCAAAGTGCCGACAGACGAGTAGTTTTACTGTGGAACCTCTTTATACTGTGACGTAGCCATTCAACCAAAAGTGAGCTTCATCGCTAAACAAACTTATGAAAACGGAATCAATGATAATCTCGTTTTGGACCCACCCAACGAATCTACGAATCTCCGCCTTGCTAGGTGATGAATTACCTTCAATTCTTGAATGATTGGATTTTGTAAGCAGGCAAAGCAAGATCTTTCCACAAAATCTTCCATAAAGTCGATGAACACATATCCAACTGCTGCATATGACAGCAGCTCCAACGATGACAGAAGCTTATATGCGGATATGTTTTGCAGCAGCAACAACTACTTCTGTACACACTGTACGACTTGTCGGTAGATGCATATTATCATTTAGTGTAAACATGGTGCAAAAACCTTTGGTGGTTATTTGAGTTAATTGCTCTGATGGACTATTAGTTCTACGTCTAAGTCTATTCATGCTGAAATGCCAAATCAAACTTAACATATATCACTTGACAGCTGTCAAAATGACCAACAGTTAAAAGTGTCACCAACTTACATTTCTATACCTAAAAAACATCCTTTACAACCGCATAGACACTATGTGTCATTTAGAATATCCGATACCTCTTTTTAATTTCAACTCAATCGGGCTGAGACAATTTTATCTAAAACAATAAAAAAAAACGAAGTGGTGAATTTATAAATAATTACTCTATTACTTTAATTATAACTTGCATTTCCATGGGAACAAAATATATTTACCTCAATTGTTTTACAGGATTTACACAACAATACTAAAAGTGGGCAATTTTTAATAAGAGCTGAATTATTTTTAATTTTGCGCTTGTAACACAAGAAATCAAATTGCTTTCACCTTATTTCATAAAAATTACTATAGATGTTTATTGCGGATAGTAATTAATTGTAATATATTTAAAAATATGTATAATAATACATAAGAGATTTGCAAATTCTGCAGCAATAACAAATATGCATCAACTGGTATAAAACTTCTCATGTAAGCGATTCCTATATATCTATATTAATAATATCTTAGTTTGTATCTTAGTTTATTATCTTAGATTTTTTTTTTCGAGTAAAAATTAATTATCATTAGAAGATTACACACAATTATTATAGAACTTGCAGGATATTAAAACGTTTGAAAAAAATGAGAAAAAAACAGTTAACAAATAAAAAAAGGAGTAGGACTACTTAAACAACCATGGCTCAATGGGGTGGACAAGGACCTAAAAAAAGATTATCACAACTAAAGAGTTAAGACTAAGGAATAAAGAGAGTGGAAGAGAATGGCCAAGTTATGGTCCTAAAAAAACTGTGATAGCGTTATATATTATAATAGTCCATGTTTTGTTTTCCGATTTTTTATTTTTTCTAGGATTTATTTATTTTTATTTCTCGTATGGCATACAATAAGAAAACATAATTGAAAATCAATATTAAACGTTACATGAAGTATTACAAACAAACATCTAATGTACTATTAATATAATTTAAAACATTTTTTTTCGCATTTAGTAACTCTTCGAAAACTCCAGAAAATCATCTTCGGGGGCATTATTCAACAATAGGATGGACGGTCTGTCGTTGCGCACCGCAATTACACTCAGGAGTAAGGCTTTTCCCCATCTATATAAGCTGTCAGCTTTTCTTATTTGTTTTGTTCTGTTCCATGTATTGCAGGTCAGTTCAAAGCCTGGCGGTTTCTGATCGATACAGACCATTTGGCGTACTTCCTGTGGTGAGTCGCTCTCCCATTGTCTCTTTCAAGCGTTGGTGAAGTTGAAATGTTCCTGATGTGAGGAATTGGCTCTTAACAATGAAGGATATCTGGAGCGCAGTCTGTTTATTTCGGTATCAGGCTTTTCATGGTGGAGGGGTAGTTGATAATTAGCCTGGATTTTTCGATATTCTCTGAGAAGATAACAATTTTTTCTCAGTTTTGTTACAAACAATAGTCGGAATACAAAAGAAATAGCTACAAGAATTGGTCAAGAAAATTCAGCAATACGTCAACTGAATAGTATACTTTGGAATAACCACATCACCCGAAACACAAAAATTAGGATATACAAAAGTATCATAGAAAGCATTGCTACATATGGTTCAGAGCTTTGAGAATAAATAAAAATGACGCATTCAAAATAAAAGCAATGGAAATGAATTATTGAAGAAGATGTTGCCAACTCACTAGAAGAGATAGAGTAAGGAATACTGAAATCAGAGAGCGTATGGGCATATACATTAGCATTCTGGAAACTATAGAATGCAAAAGGCTGAAATGGTATGGCCATGTAGAAAGGATGAATAATCAACGATGGCCAAAGAGAATGTAAGAGTGGATCCTCGCCAACCGCAGGAAAAAGGGAAGACCAATAAGATCGTGGAGACAAGAAGTAAAAGGTGCAATGGAAGATAGGGGTCTACAAGTAGATGACTTTAACGATCGCAAGCGTTGGAAGCTAGGTTGCGAGAAACAAAGGCAGCTGTAATAAACTCGGTATTACAGCGGTTAAACACGCGGTACGTTGCTTAGGTTTTCTCGCAAGTTATAATGTCCCATTCTCGCCTCTCGTCTTACAGTTATATGTAAAGGAGAAATATTCTGTAGGCACTTCATAGCTGCCGTTAGTGTGTCGCTTATAGCAACTGTGGTTACTCTATTAATGTAGTTACGCTCTCTTGGTTATTCGTTCTACAAGCTGATTTCAAGTAAGATTTGAGTCTAATATTACCCCAAGATAATTAACTTTATTTATCAGATTTAATGATGATCAACGCCAAGAGCTTGTTAGCTAAAATCTCTGACGAGGTGGAAGAAGAACCTGATATACTCGAAAATGAAGTAAGGCAGGCTATCAACAAGCTCAAATATAACAAAGCACCAGGTCCAGATATGATAACAGCAGAAATGCTTAAAGTCACAGAAGAAACCGGCGTAAAGTTACTTCATCTACTCTGTAACCAAATATGGTATTCCAAACAATGGCCTGAAGACTGGACAAAATCTACAATAACGACCATACATAAAAAAGGCAGCTTCCATAAATGCGACAATTATAGAACTATCTCTCTTATATCCCATGCCAGCAAGATAATGCTAAATATAATCAATGAAAGACTGAAAACATTCCTTCAAAGAGAAATTCCACAAGAGCAAACTGGATTTACCAAAGGTAGAGGCACTCGAGAACACCTGCTGAATATAAGACAGATAATCGAGAAATCTAGGGAATTCAACATCCCACTATACATCTGTTTTATAGATTACCGTAAAGCGTTCGACAGGGTCAAGTGGAGACACTTATGGCGAATACTAAAAGAAGTAGGCGTACCACAAAATCTAATTACGCTTATAACTGAACTGTATGAACACACTACTGGATCAGTTAAAGTACTTGAGACACTTTCGAACGAGTTTCATCCAGAACGGGGTGTCAGACAAGGATGTATACTATCTCCACAATTATTCAACATATATGGGGAGTATATTTTGCGAAGAGCACTTGAAGGATGGAAAAAGGGCATCTCAATAAATGGTCATAAACTAAACAACCTACGTTTTGCAGATGACACAGCCTTCTTGCAAATAGTCAAGCAGAGCTGATTACACAACAATCATCCACACATAGAGAAGGACTGTCAAATTTCAAGAGCCATAAAGATGAGGTTGATCAACTGCTTAATATTCCCAATACTGACCTACGGATGTGAATCTTGGACTCTGGGACAATCGGAGAGAAGAAAGATAGACGCCACTGAAATGATCTGTTGGAGACGAATGTTACGAATTCCTTGGACCTACCGTATAACAAATAATTCAATTTTAAGAGAACTAAAAGTTAGCCAACGACTCTCTAGTAAAGTCCATCTCCAAAAATTAAAATATTTTGGGCATGTTATGAGAGCAAACACAGAAAACATGGAAAGACTCATAATACAAGGAAAGATAGAAGGCCGAAGATCACGAGGAAGATCCCCAACAAGATGGATAGATCAAATTACAGGAATATGCCAAAGACCTATGTATGAATTAAAAGAAATGACCAGAGACAGAGATCTCTGGAGACGGACAATACACGATATCACGTCGACCACTACACTCCCCCTGGGGGGTCAGGATTGAAGAGAGAGAGAGAGATCAGATTTAAACGTGTACCATTTAAACTAAGGAGAATGAATCCCTCTTAAGTCCTAACTTTGGCCAATTTTATTATTTTGGACTTTAGAAGACTGATTTTAAGTCTCATATTTGAAGTTCATACTGTAACTATAGCCAGAGCCTGTTTCATTGTGTCTTTGACTGTGCCAGTTACATACAGCTTACATACAGTTATTGTTAACACGCTTCAGGTCGTCAGTCCATCTAGTTGCCTTAGTCTTCTTCACTCTTAAATATTTTTTGTCCATCGGTTATCTGATAATCTGGTAACATGTCCTGCCGAATTCCATTTTAACGACGCGATTTTTTCGATAGCGTATGTTGTTTTTGTTCTACGACGTATACACTCATTTGTGATTTGGTCTCTCAGAGAAACACCTAACATCTAGCGCTCCATAGCCATCTGAGTCACGCAAATCTTATTAACTACATTTTTTTGTGAGTGTTAACGTTCCCGCTCCGTAAGTGACCTAACACACATTGGTCAAAGATTTTCTTTTTGAGGCATATGGGGAGACCATAGTTTAATTTCAGGCTAATCCTAAGCGACGTGGGAGCTCACATATCTGATTATCTCTGCCCAATCGAATTTCATGTCCTTCGTACTGATTCAAAAACACTTACTGTTTAATTTGGTAATACATGACTCAACCACAGTAAACACCCAAAACACCTAGGCGTGGTTTTGGATGAAGTGTTAAGCTTTAAAAAACAATTAGGAATAATTGGCCTTCACACTCTGGTCTTAAGATTTAGCTCGTTTATATCTATAGTTAAATATTGCTCACCAAAATGAATCAACAGAGCTTACATATGTTCAGCTATATATAACACAATGAGAATGGTCGCTGGAGTAATTAAGTCGACACCAACCTATTTGCCATAAATGCTAAAAGATATGCTTCTACTCCTCCTGCGTCGACTTAAGAACCTTTTAACCATAAAATTTAAGAAAATTGTTACTAATACAGAGTTGCCGGTACATAACTATATAGAAGATGCAACTAAAAGTTGACTGCGCTCCAGAGAATCTGCCATTAGCAACCGCAGATTCAGTCACATCTATAGGGTTCAACATGATCACCAAATGGACCAGAGAATTGTCGGAAACTCAACCAAATACAATTAAATCTTGTATCACAGAGAGACATCCTGGATTTAACCTACCACGTAAGACTTGGTGTACACTTGACCAGATCAGAACTCAACATGGTTGATGTAGATATATTTTGCACAAATGAGGTAAGCTACCTTCCTCATACCGCAGCTGCAGCAAAGTCCAAACGATTAAGCATATAGTAGAAGTGTGCCACCAGTGGACCTACGAGGGAAATTGCCAAGATTTCCTGTTTGCGACGTCCAGTCGATTAACTACATAAACATTCTCGCTGATTTTCTATAGATTAGAGTTAATTAGGTTTTTTATGGAGTCAGTTTTAGTTTAATTTGTTTATTGTAATAATTAGCAATTATGTAATAGCAAGTTAGTTTTTTGTCATTAATTTTTTTCCTAGGATTGTTTTAGAAAGAAATTTTAAATACAAATTGAATAACACAGGACATGCAGACGTATGTGCCTCCTTGAAAAAATTTGCTTATATTGATTAATATTTGTCACTTATTCCAATTTGTCCCTTTGATACCAGTATATTGTTATTAGTAAATAAGTGATGTTCCTTAAAACGAAGAATAAAATGAACTTATTATATAATTATCCATAGTTGAAGCTGTAAAATAATTTCTTATCTTTACTTGTATATTACTTAGAAGATTTATATCGTCAAGCTAAATATCTTTGTTATTAATAAACTAAAACAAAACACTATATCTAAAAGAACAACTATATTACGCTATCCATTTTCAAGAATAATTACCAAACAAAGAAACTAATTAGACGAAAAAACATACCGCCAGCTACTAATTACATTCCTACAATGGATTATGTTTTTAACAACTTAACTCTAACAATTTTATCTTAAAAATCAAAATTTGTTATCGTTTAACCTAGACACTCTTGGGAAAATTTCGGCTGCCATTAAGGTGGGACGACAAGGGTTTCAGTGACAGTTTGCATAATAGCTGGAGGGGGGCACCAGATTATCCGCAGAAACTGGGAGAAGTATATAAGAAAAATGCGTGGGGAAATTGTTCTAGTAAAGTGTAAGTGTGTTATTTTTATTTATTTATTGTACTGGATAAAAATGTTGTACATTAAGGTAGGAATTTGAAAATTAGTTTTAATTGGATTATTTTAGTAGTTAGATTAAATAGCTAGTATGAGCTATATTTTTGTGATTTTTTTTTTGTAAATTATACAGAATAAAAATTATTCTATAACTCCAAAATTTCAACTATTTTATGGATGTTTCAACTTAGAAATAGGAAATTGTTTTTAAAATAAAAGGTTTTAAAAAATATCAATACAAAGTATAATATTTAAACGAAGAAAATATTTAATTTTTGGTACAAGAGCTTATCTTAGCTTATTTACTCATAAGGACAATTCATTTTTGAGTACTTTATTGTTTTTAGTTTTTTGAGGTGCCGAAACTATTTTATTCAATGATAGGTTATTTGATTACATGAAATAAACTTTGACTTACGAATATTTGACAGAAAAATAGATAGTACGTGTGTTTAATCCTAATAGTATATTATTTTGTTAAATCGTAGTAATTCCATTGTAAAGCGTATGGAAAAAAATCGTGATACTATTTCGATATACTAATAAATTTTATTGGTCTAGCATTTAGTTTACCTAATTTCATTTTATTTTATTATAAGCATATAACTTTAAATTGAGGGGTTCAGTACATTAATTAGTCCAGTCTTCTAAAAATGTTTAGAAAATGAAAAAAAATTTTTTCTGGGTAAACTTTTATAGTCTAGGAGCCATAGGGGGGTTAAGTTTGCACTTTGATGTACAAAGCTAGCCATGCGCCTCATAGCGCGTTATTCAAAGTTCCATATCTTGGTCAACAATTATCATAGAAACATTTATCAAAGCTTCAAATATTCTGTTTAAGTTGTTTTATAAATTCCATTAGCCAGATCTTTAAAGTATAGCTTAGTTTTGTTTTCTTCCTTCCTACTCTATCGAAGTAAATGTTACATTCTTCGTCTATGGGTACGGGTGGACCCAGTGGATAGAACTCATACATGTTGTGAATTAAATTCCAATTTTTTTTAATAATTCGTAGAAGCTTTTATAGTTTCATATTTTCACGATGTATCAAAACTAAAAACATTTTTTTTGTAATAACAAATATAATAACACTTGGGCATGGTATTCAAAGAAGAACATGCGTTAATTACCGCCAAATCTAAAATATTAGAAAATAAATAAAGTGGCCACCTTCTAGGTCCTTAAGTTAATAAAACTTGGGAATGGTACTCAAAAAAGAAGATGCGTTAATTACCGCCAAATCTAAAATATTATAAAAATAAACAAAGTGGCCACTTTCTAGGTCCACTTTTTCAGGTATAAGCTGACGCTAATTTATCTGTTTTATCTACACCTCCTTTGATTATATTATATCCTAAAATAAAGTCTGGTTTGTTATGTTCTTGCAGTGACACTAACTATATGAAACTTTTTAGGACTATATAAAACTAAAGTCATGTTCTTCTAAAACTCAAAAATTTTTGATAAAGCTTCTTTACTTTTATTTGGTATTCAACTGGAATAAGTTTTGTTCTTTCATAATGTTCCACTTAGTGTTAGTTTACACTTTAATAATTCAGTCGCTAAATGGTAGTCAGTAAAAAAATTATCCGTGGTTGTTTTGCCCAGAATTATGAACATCTTTTATAACTCGTAAAACCACATTTCTGCCCTAATGTACGTCACTGGACTGATTTTCTGCTTTTCTTGTATACACCTTTACACAATACACATACGCAGTTTTGACATGAAGATAAAAGCCATAATTTAGTTCCATATTTTCCACGTGGTTTTGTTGGAATATACTATCTAAAGGGACAATTACCTCTAAATGCTACAAGTTGTTCGTCGATAGTGAGGCTTTATATGGAACAAACATTTTGGAAAGTTGTGCTACAAATAAATCAAAAAAACTTCTAATTGGAGCTAACTTGTCGTGCCTCCGTCGAATAGATCTATCCTCTTTATTATCAAATCGCAAAAAGCTCTAAAAATGGGTCTACCATCAGAATTGCTCCAAAGTTCCTGCAGATATTCTTCGACACCAGCCAGAAGAAATAAACCTTGAATAAAAATGCAAAATTTCAAGTTAATTTATTTCATAACTGTAACGAAAGTATTTACATATAAAAGTTTCTAACTCTTCTAGTGATATTTCTTTTACAGTTAACATTTTTTTATTACATATGCCATACATGTTCTCTGTTAGTTTCCATTAAAAGTAAATTGACCATTTAATCAGTGAAAAACAATCTCATTGAAGAAATAGTTTCATCGGTAATTCGTTGAGTGGCGTATTTGGTGAGACCTGGCACAGGATTTAGTATATTCATGGAGTTAAACAATATACAACTCAATTAGTAAAACCCACAAATTTAGTAAGAAAATATGTGTAGCGCTTGAGCCACCACTTACCTTACACGTGACTGAGGTGGTGATATTTGTCTCAAACTGTCCCATCGCGAGCAGTATATTGTAAACTTCTTGTTCAGGAACTTCTATTTTTTTTCTATTTACCGTAGATACAACATGATCTTCTTTAGAAAATTCTTCATCTACTGACCTTTCATCACTAGTGACGGTTTTTAAATTCATAGATTCATCTTCATTTTCTGAGTCTTCTTCAAGGATTTTTCTTAATTCCACTTTTGTGAGTCCTCTTCTGGAGCTCATTTTTTAGCAAGCGCTTATTATTCTGTTTTTCACAAATAATTTTACACCGGAGTCTCATCTCTAAACTTCAAGCGATCAAGTCTGGTACAACACTAAAGATACTCGACAAACGCTTCCGAAAATAAAACCCATAAAATCTAATTACCCTTCTCAGAAAAATAAACAAACATCACGTATATTTGGAAACACCTCTGGATACAAGTGGATCCATAAGCAATAGATGTGTTTCTTTCATTTTAAAGAAAACCAAACTGATTTTTAAAAATTCAAATATGATAAATTGTATATAAACCTTATCTTAAGGATATGATGAGACATCACGTTTAAAGCTTACGATATAATAAATATATAAACATTTGCATTTTACTACTGGGTCCAAGCGTACCTAGAGACAACACACAGCTTAAATCTCTTATGAATAACTAATTCGAGATATATTAGTGAATTTTTTATTGTTAATTTGTTATAATTGTTTAATAACAAAAATTAAGTAACTTCGTAAAGTTTTTTAGAAGCTGAAACAATTAACTTCAAAAGGAGGTTTTGAAAGTTAATCGCACGTATAAAAGCTGAGTTATACTTATAAAAGCACCATCGAGTGCCTCTTTTGCAATTATTTTTAACGAGATTTGTAACTGCGGTTCTAGCAATAATTGTTTTCAAATTTTTATTTTGATAAAATTAAATAATTTCAATAGTTCAGGAGATAGAATAATTTAAAAAATTATATAACAAATTTTCTGCTGGTTTTTAGTCTAGTACCATCGAAAAATCGAATCTACGCACCAAAAAACATTAAAAACGTGAAGTTGCCCAGTGGACATAAAAGTAAATAATCAACTCTCGCTGACTCCGATTTCATATTGCTCTCTCATATTTCAAAAGGAGTAAATAAGTTATTATTACTGTTCACTATATTTCAATATGATAACGAACCCAGTCCAGAAATTGAAATCAGGGGAGGAGTTAGTCAGGGATGTATTATGTCCCCATTGCTATTTAATGTATAAAGTGAAGCCATTTTTAAAGAAGCATTAATATCTCAAAGTAAAGAAATAACAATTAACAGAGAATCTATTAACAACATAAGATATGCAGATGACACCGTGATTATAGCAAGCTCTGCTAAACAACTCCAATTACTGCTAAACACAACAAACAGTTTTTGTGAAAAATATGGACTAAAGATGAATTTAAAAAAGACCAAATACATAACAGAAAACAAATATATTAACAAACATACATTTGGAAAATGTACCGATAGAAAAGGTTAATAAATACAAATACCTAGGAACCTGGATTCTAGACAATAATGATCAAACAACCGAAATAAGAGCCAGGATAGAAATAGCAAGAAAGGAGTTTGTAAAAATACAAACCATTCTCTGCAACAAAGACCTTGATTAGAACTGATAGTCAGAGCACCAAGATGCTACGTGTTTTCGATACTGTAATATGGATTTGGAAACTGGACATTGAAGCAAGAACACACTATAAAAAAGTTACAGTACTTTGAAATGTAGTGTTATAGGAGGATGCTTAGAATGGCATAGACACAGAAGAAAACTAACACGAAAATATTGCGAGAAATGGGCAAAGAATGCGAAATAATAAACACAATAAAAATAAGAAAGTTGCAATAACTAGGACACGTAATGAGGGGACAGCAATATGAACTGCTAAGGCTAATAATACAGGAAAAGATAAGAGGAGCAAGGAGTATAGGAAGAATAAGAGTGTCATGGTTGAAGAATTTAAGAGACTTGTTTAAGTGCAATTCAATAGAACTCTTCAAGAAAGCAATAGATAGAGTAAAGAGAGTGATGATGATATCCAACCTACGATTAGGAGACGGCACTTAAACAAGAAGAATATTTCAATGATTTGCAGTATATACTATTTTTAGATTTCAGTATCTACTTTATATCTATGACCCGATATTTCCAAATAACTCAATTGTTTATTTTCTCTTAAAGGACTTTTTAAAAAAGTCTGAAATCTAAAAACATTTCATATTTTACAGAAACGACTTGGAGGTTTTTGCTTCTATGGGTGATAATACTTAAGTAGGGGAGACCAGGGTTTGTTAATTTTTACTTATTTATTTTTTGCATACTCTTGGCTTACTCCCTTCGGTATTGGATATACATTTTTGCAATTTTTTGGAGTTCTCCATAGAGAATAGTTTCTGACTGCCTTAGAAAATAAGTCAACTAGCCCCATATGCGGGTTTAATTGACTAACGACCTAGAGTTAGTTGACTCAATATTTTATTAGTAATATCACAAGGGAAATAATAGTGACACAATTACAAACAAATGCATAATTAATTTTTCACATTTATTTTGACCATTGACATTAAGAAAAATTAACAATTAAAAACGATACTCACAAATCATCATCTGAATCACACTTGATGCATATGAAAGAAGTAATATCTTTTGTTCGTGCATTTGATGTGAGTTCATCTGCAGTAATGGGTGCATTGTACCCAGTCATCACCTATAGTGCTATTTTAATAATGTTCTTCATATACTAAGCAGTTTCACCCAATCAAGGTTTCGAAGATATACTGTCTTGATGAGCTCCAGATGTAGATGGAATCATGATTTCTTCTCGGAAAAGAAATTTTCGATTGTCTCTAATTTTCATGTTTCTACTGTCTTTTTTTTTTTGGTTGCATGTTTTTCTTTTACATGGACCTTTCTTTTCTTTCTGTCTTTATTCCGCGAAAGTATCTTTTATTGAAACTTTGGTTAAAATAGCAGTTTTTTTATTCTTCAGTGATTTTCTCGCATTTTGTAGAAGACCTGCTTCTGGAAACTTGGACCTTACTTCTCGAGGTAAAATTTATATCGAACGTTCAGGTACCATTGTTTTCGATACGATAGTGTTTGCAAACAAATTGTTCTGGAAATTGTTCTATAATTTTAAGTGGATTCTCCATGATTTTAGCTTGCTCCACTGTTGAAATATTTCTGCTGTTTTCGATAACGTTTCCCTCTCGATTTGCTGGTGTAGACCTGTCTGTCACATATAATGGCAAGAAGTCCTCTTTATGAAGATAACTTCATTCAGAGGACATATCCCTGATTAACTAAACCCAGCCATTACATTGGTTGGCGAAGCAGCTAAAGGCAGACTCAATTTTACAATGCCAGGATTATCATATACAGAAAATATCTTACCTATATAGCTTCTTAGAATATATTATGTGAAATAGAAAATGCTTGAAAAATTTTACAAACTGTTGTTTTTTTATCTATCCTAATAAATTTCCATCTTCTAGGCTTCCTACAGTTCACATTGTCACTCCGAGGGCTTTATGATAAATATGCGTTAAACGTAGTTACGAATAAGTTAGTGAAATTTGTGACAAATAATTTTATAAATAATACTGCGAAAATATTAAGAAGCAAAATAATTTTTTACCACTAAGAACTTACCAAGGATGATTCTAGATTTTTCGTTCCTACCAACACAAAATACAAGCGACCATAACAACGATATTGTAAAATGGAGACAGAAGGGTAAGAAGTTCAGATATTGTGTCTACAGGCGACATCCGTTACATATTAGAGGAACTAGAGACAATTAGTCAACTACTAATCTCCTTGTTTCCAGTCTCTCCAGTCTCCGGACTCCTAGACCAAATAAACTTGTCATGTTTTCTCTTTTAATTCTATATGGTCCTAAAGTCTGTATCACATGGAAAAAACTGTCCGTGTCTGGGCTTGGGATATATGTGTTGTTATACTTTAAACATTTTATCAGCTTTTTAGTACGACAATAATACAAAAACTCCATAAATATCTCATTTTTGTTTTGTAAAGATCAGTTGTCGGAAAATAAGTATAAATTGGTTACGTGTTGGCTAATTTAGGTATTCAACATATGTAGCAGCATACTGGCTACATCATTTTGTATTTTTAGCCAATATCTCATCATACTTCCGACATGGATGCAAAAATTGTATACCCATAATTAGATTATGTAAAATACTTTCCTACTAGAAGATACACGAAGTGGCAAATTTCGTTGAAAATCGAACGTAAGAACTTTTACGCTGTAATTATTTTTAGCCAAAGCCATCTTTGATTTCTCAAAGTTTATGCATTTGTAATATGTAATATTTCTTATGTAAAATGTCTTCAGTTTTTTCGAACCACAGCTTCTATATTGGCGTTGTATTACTTTTTTCTCTAAAGTAAAATGATGATGTGAGCGATCGGAACTAGCGCCACAAGATGGCGTCGTCACGATCATATATTTATTCTAAGCAGGTTTAAATTAAAAACTGTTTATATGGGTTTAAGGGTTTAAGGAAAGAGGGTTTATCTGTCCTTAGGTACTTTATGCCTTTCATTGGGTTGCGAACCAAAACAGCATAAGGTCCACAGAGCTTAGGTTGCTATAAGTAACCCAAATAGAAGAATACGGCCCTTCAGTTGAGGGTTGAGCTGAATTCCAGAAGCTTCTTCCTATAAAAAGGCATATGGTACGAAACCTTAAGAACTATTAGCAGACTGAAACTTACAACGAGGACTTTGCAAACAAAAAATGCAACTTATATTAGAAATATAGGTACGCGAACCCTGTAATGAGCTGGACCACTCACGTCTTTACTAGACATAGCGATCTCGTATAAAGTAGATGTTTTGACAATGCAGGAAATTTGATGGACGGGAACCAGCACTCTTGACAAGAGAACCCATTCCATATATTAGAGCTGCAATTAAAGTCAACATAGACAGAGTGAGTTTCTAGTTTTATTTAGAATAAAATTAAAAACGACCTTAAAACTAGAGCCTACAGTCAAATAATGTGCTATTTGTGCTTGAACGGGAAATTCTTCAATTATAGTTCGATCAATGCACATGCCCCGTCTAATGACAAACTAACAGAAATAAAAGAACAGTTCTTCGAAGACACAGAGCAAACAAAAAAGCCAAAAAGATAATGACTCCTTCTGAACGATAAATAGTTTAGATATTGCAGCAACAAAAGATTAGATAAGAACAGAAACTTGTTCCCTTAAAAATCATTGTTTGACGATGAATACGGGAATGTAATAAAAAAAATAATAGAAAAACTAGAAAAACGATAGAAAATTATGAGGCAAAGAAAATAGAACAAAAGAGGATACACAAAAGAAATAAATGCATCCACCTACAAAAGAAACTTAAAAATATTAAAAACCTTAACAAAAAGAAATAATTTAGAGCATTCTATAAAAAAATTAACAACAGAATTCAAGGCAATTACAAACCAATGCAGAAGTCCAAGTGATGAATTATTAACAACAAGGAAATATGTATTAAATCGACAGATGAAACTCGGTGCTTAATATAAAGAAAGAAAAAGAAAACCTGGAAGACGAAATAAATAAGGTAAGCAGAACAGACGGGGAGAAAGTTGAATAATCGATAATTTTTTATGTTAAGGGCGCAGTTAAAAACAAAAGTGGCCATGAGACAATAATGGCACTACAGCAGCTTATAAAATAAGTATGGACAAAGAAATCCTTTACCAGTGATTGGAGTAATGGAATACTTTGCACCATATACAAAAGCGCAGATATGTTTAAGCGCACTAACCACAGAGAAGTTAAGCTACTAAATGAAGCGTGTAAAAGTATTCTTTACTACACTAGGCCACCGTATGGCACAATGTATGGAACGAATAATAGAAAAATACCAGACTGGTTTCAGAGGTAGTAAATTGAGAATTCATGAGATTCAAAACCTGAGATATTAAAAAACACACATGTTTATAAAATACAAGGCAGCTTACGGAAATGTTTATAATAGTGAAAAAGCTAGGAGTAGCAAACAAGTTGGTTAGTTTAACAAAATCAACTCTTAAATAAGTTAAATATAGAGTATGAATCCAAGGGAAACTGAACCTTTTAAAATAAATAATGGGCAGCATCAGTGAGACCCTTTTTATATACAATGTATAATCTGGAATCTGGAAAAAGTTATACCTATATCATATCTCAACTATATGTTTAATATATAACAATTCAGTGCAATACTTGCATATGCTGATGATATCAATATTGTTGGAAGAACGTAAAACGCTGTACGAAAGACGTATCTAGCATCAAAAGAAGGGGCTAAAAAAATGGGTCGTAGAATAAACACCAACAAAACAAAGTACATGAAATTAACAAGCTAAAAAAACGCTTCTTGATAAACCCATTGGTTACAGAAGAATAGCAAGACCCAGGAAAACGTTGATAACAACGATGAAAACTTGAGAAACATGGAAATACGTACTTAGCGAAGAAAGGCGACGGTAAATATGACTGGAGAGAAATTCTTGAAAAGGCTAGGATCTCCAGATGGTTATAAAGGCAGAATGATGATGAATTTCGAAAACTCATTTAAAACTTGTAGTTTCTGATATACTGCGCTTGTCTGGTACATATTACTGGATTCGTCCAATCAAATAACTTTTAAAATTTCCTTAGGTTAAATTAACATTCCTACATACTTAGATTATTTAGCATTAAAAATTTTTCAATGATGATTCTAATGCTTAAAAAACCGAATAACACTTGGAAAATGTAAAAAGCGACGATTATAATATTTAATATAATCAGAAAGGTTCATTCAAAAGGTTTTTGGAAGTTTCTTCGAAAATATTTTATTCTTCATATTGAATATTATAATGTATTATTTTTTCCGATCTAAAATTAATCATATTAAATTAGTTGTTAAAGGAAATGTTTCGTTCGAAAGACAATACGATTATGAAGTAATTTCCGCACAATTACAAAGACAATTATGAGAAATTTTCCACAGAAATTTATATTTCTCAGGTTACCACGCACGATATTGATCGTTTTGATATAATATCTCGTAAATTTTATGTAACGCTGTTGCTCTTGAAAAGGGTGACAAGTCATAAATCGTAAAAACAAGAAAAGCACTATGTAAAATTTTACAAAAAAATTATTTTTTTTATAGATGTTAGAATGATGATGTACTTTAAATTTGTTCTAACATGTACTTTTCTCAAATGGATTAACATTTTTTGCTGAGTATTTGTGTATAAAATATATTTAAAGCGATATTTCTTTGACTTGCCTTATTTTTCACAAATAAGCATATGACCTACTTGCTTTATTAAATACTTATGCATACAAATCTATCTAAAAGATACTTCAAACTTTTAATCATTGTCCGAAGTTAATGAATCCAGGAGCACACCAGCTAAGTCTTTATCTGTTAGTAGATTTTTTTTATTAACTTCATTGAGTACAAAAATCTGCCCATTGGGCATTAAGCATTTGGTATGGTAAAAAGAATGCAGACATGTAGAGAGTTACTCCAGTGAGTAACCTCTTTACAATTCTAAAAATTAAAATTTTATTAGTTTGAATACACTTATTATGTTCAGTTGGAAAAGTCGGACGGCAATTGTCGTTTTAGTCTACGCACTTCAAAGACGTTCCGCACATTTAGTTGTCGAGCAAACGCATTAGGATGCACAAGCACTCGTTCACAGTATTTAGAACTTAAACATTGTATGGCTTCTTTCACGGATTCTAGGGGGATGTCGTGTTGAATCACCTCGTTGGATACATAGTATGGCCTATTGACTATGGCACGCAGCACCTTCTTTTGGAATCTCTGTAAGATGTTTACATTGGAGACGCTAGCAGTGCCCCATAACTAAATCCCATAAGTCCATATGGGCTTGAGGATGAACTTGTAGAGTAATATTTTGTTATCCAAAGACATTTTTAAATTGCGTCCAATGACCCAATGCATATTTCTCATTTAAGTCCAAGCTGTTTTCGTTTTTTAAATATGTTTTTTCTAAGTTAGATCGCGATCCAAGTGTATGCCAAGATATTTAGCGTCCTCGGATTGAGAAATTAGACAATTATCAATATATACAGGAGGGCATGTTTCTCTACGTAGTGTAAATGTAACATGAATTGACTTATTTCCATTATATTTGATGCGCCATACTTTCATTCATTGCTGAATTCTGTTTAGGTTTGATTGAAGATTTCTTGATGCTGTTGATGGATCTGTGTGGGAGGCCAGGATAGCAGTGTCATTTGCATACGTTGCAACAGTAGTTGTACTGATGTTGTAATGTAGGATGCCTGAGTGAATAGGATATATCTTAGTGTGCTCGGTACCGTGCTTCACCAGGAAGTGTCTATTTTCTATGTAGGATTTTAAGAGCTGGAAGTGAGGATAGGGTGGGAGCTCCTATAATTTTATTTGTAGTCCTATGTGCCATACCTTGTTAAAATCCTGAGATATGTCAAGGAAAGCAGCAGAACAGTATCTTCTGGCGTTAAAATCCTTGTTTATTTGGTTGACTAACCTATGCACTTGTTCTATGGTTCCTTGTTTGTCTCGTAAACCGAATTGATGTTCTGAAATTATTTTACATTCGTCTTTTATCGTTTTTTAACCTTTTACGTACATCTTTTCAAATACTTTGCTAACCATATGCAAAAGGCTTATAGGCCGGTGTGAAGATGCATTTTTCGGTCTTTTTCCGGGTTTAAGGATGATTATGATTTGTGCCACTTTCCATGAACTAGGGAAGTAGTTTAGACGCAGGATTGCATTAAATATAAAGGTTATTAGTTTTATGCACTTATCCGAGACTTCTTTTAGAATCTTGCCAGAGATTAGATCAAATCCAGTGGCTTTTTTGATGTTGACTTCATTTATTGTTTCTTTTACTTGGTTGACTATAAATTTCATGTGGGACAGATCCATTTGAAACGGTACATTTTGGAATCTAGTTAGTTCTGTTTCTTTTTCGGTAGATACTGTTGAAGGGTATGGCGTGAATATTTTTGAAGGTACTTGTTAAGAAGATCAGCTTTTTCGTTGTCGCTCCTAGCTCAGGTGTTTGCCTCATCTTTGATTGGTATGTTATACTGTTGTGGCCGTTTGAGTTTTTTCGTGGGTTTCCAGAGTGAGCAATCTGTATCTTCAGTCGGTGTTAAATTTTCTAAATATTCTTGAATTCCATGGTTTTCTTCTTTATGGATTAATTCCTTTAATTCCCTTGTTGCTTTGTTGGTCTGATGATAAATTGAAGCATGATTCAGCTTTACATTTTTTGGTATCGATGCCTTTTGTGATGCAGAAATCAACGGCATCAGGTATTTTGTTTAAGTCAGATCGCCAATAAGTTGGTTCGCCAGTAGAGATTTGTGGCAGGTTATTTTCTAACATTGCTTAGCTAATTCTCTGCCTCTTGGTGTTGTTAGTCTAGAGCCCTACATCGGATTTTTTAAATTATAATCTTCACTTCCAATAAATTTGTTATTGAGCCGTGTGCTTTCTCAATTGTTAAGGTAGATCCTTGCATATAGTCTTTGTTATATTTTTCCCTTTCGAAGTGTTTAATAGAATTACGTATAATTAGAAAAAGAACTAGAAGAAGTTACAGAAGTATAACGTGAGTACGATTGAGACGAATAATTTTCAAATTTCAAAAAAAAAATTTAGAGTCCACACCATTTTCCAATAGTACCCTTTTTGTAATTAAATAGTATAGGTTTAAATAGAATAACAGTGAATCGTGGAATAGGCCTACCAGAAAATCCATGATAGAAAAAATGTGCCAGATACACTACCTCACAGGTACCGTGAAAATATGTATGCATTAGAAACAATTTTTTAAATTTTTCCACATTTTTAATCATTATATTACCGAAAACTGCAAAGACTAGTAGTCCAGGCTGTGAGGCCGCTCCTGTTGGGAAAATGTTTCTGATTCAGTTTCTTCGCGGATTCCGGTTCAAAAATGTCCCCTTTAAACAAATCTGAAGGGTGCCGGGCAAAATTTGTGGGCAGGAATTGTTTAAACAATTTTTTTAAACAAAGTCCAAAAATATTTTTTTTTAATATGAAAAACATTTTTTTAGGTTTTCTGGGCCATTCTAACAAAAAAGTCTTTTGTCATTTTTGTCATGTCTAAAGTTGATAGTTTTCGAGTTATAAGCGATTTAAAGTCTGAAAAACGCGAAAATTCGCATTTTTGAGGCTCAAAAACACATATGTAAATTATTATTTTTAAGGTTACCAAGTATCTAAATTAAAGTTTAAACATTCAACTTCAAGATTGTGAAGAGTAATCGGGGTTTATTTTAATTTAGACCGTTGTTTTTTAATTGTTAAGTATGCGCGTACACTCGATTTTTCAGCCGCCGCGAAGCCGCGCGCTACCGTGCGCCTCTATCGTACTTATGCATAGTTTACATATACTTACAAATAATTATTATTTATTGAGTACATATTTATTTATATCAATTGAGTTATAATATAAAATTCGTCTAAAGTCTAATAATAGTTACATAAAATAATTGTACAAAAGATTGTTAAATAACACACTAAATATCACTCAGTAAAAGTATCTTTGTTTTCACAAAAATCTAAATCACATCCACATAATGGTACACAGTTGACATGATTTTTCTTGTAGTTGCAAGCATTAGTTTTGCAAGTCTTTTTGCATTTGCACGGTTTCCCAACCCACCACTATCAGACATATAATATCCATATTGTGTAAAATCGAGAGTTTGATAGCGGGAATATATGGCATTTCGAAAAATATATGTTTTAGCGAAAGCTCTTAACAAGTGTTGGTAAAGTGCGTCAGAGGTACAAGGTATATTGGCTAGATTATATTAAATTTTTCAGTCTCACTGTCTTTTCGTCGAAGAGCAGCATTTTTTATTGTTATGTAAAAATCTACTTTAGGTTTTTGCACTAACTTAATATTGTTGATGTTATTACAAAAAATACAAACTAAATTTTCTTCGTTAAGTTTTCATTTAAGAAGAGGTACGGAAAAAGACATTTTAAATCCATTCACAATTTTTTTAATAACACATTAATAATATAATACCCTTTTAATGGGCATTAAACAATAGTCTTCCTAGTGATCGTTTAAGTAATAACAAATCAAGTATGAGCGCGCGATTGTTAAACAGGTAAAAACTTGCATTTTTGCGATAGCATATTGTTTTTAAACACCGCGCAATTTAAAATTAAGTTTACTAATATTAATATTTACTGCATTGTATTATTTAAATAATAATTTAAAAATATTATTTACAATTGATATAAATAAATATATACTCAATAAATAATTATTATATTGTTCAAATTTGGAAGAAAAAAAAAACTATATACGGTTATTAGGTACATTGCGATGATTGATTTATTTAATTAGCCCAATGACAATAATTAATACCTACATAAATATATATATATATATATATATATATATATATATATATATATATATATATATATATATATATATATACATCCGGTTTTTTAGGCGTTACGCCCGTCCGGTAGGGATCTATGGAGGAGTATCACCGAGCCGCAAGCCCTTATCTCTTGCCGTACTGCTCCACCATAGGCCGATCAGATCTAACCTAACCTAACCTAACCTAACCTAACCTACATAAATAAATTATGGAAAAAACTATGTTAATAAACTTCAAGGATTTGTTCGAAAAATCGAGTGTACGCGCATATTTAACAATTAAAAAACAACGGTCTAAATTAAAATAAGCCCTGATTATTCTTTACAATCTTGAAGTTGAATGTTTAAACTTCAATTTAGAGACTTGGTAACCTCAAAAATAATAATTTACATATGTGTTTTCAAGCCTCAAAAATGCGTATTTTCGCGTTTTTCAGACTTTAAATCGCTTATAACTCGAAAACTATCAACTTTAGAGAAAAACAACAACAGACCTTTTTTATTTAAAATGACCCAAATAACCTAAAAAAATATTTCCCAGATAAAAAAAATATTTTTGGAATTTGTTTAAAAAAAATTGTTTTGAAAAATTTCGCCCGGCACCCTTCAGATTTGTTTAAAGAGGACATTTTTGAAATCCGCGAAGAAACCGAATCAGAAACATTTTCCCAACGGAAGCGGCCTCACAGCCTGGACTATAGGTCCTTGCGGATGATGTACTGTTAATGACAAAAACTAAAGGGGAACTGCTGAGGATTTTTATACTCTTTAAAACGAAGACTTTACAGTATGAACTAATTATTAATAAGCAAAAAACAAAGTGTATGAAAATGAGGTAGACCAATTATGAAGACGCATAACTTAAGATCTAAAAATATCTGATTTAGATTTCACTCAGAAAGTACAAAATTAGTTACTATTTATAACTGGGAATAAGCCACAATTAAAGATAAAAATACGTTTATTGACGTTTCAATTTCCAATTCGGAAATCGTTCTCAAAATACAAACAGTAAATTAAACAAATTTTGTTTTTTGTTCTATGTTTAATTTGTTTAATTTACTGTTTGTATTTTGAGAACGATTTCCGAATTGGAAATTGAAACGTCAATAAACGTATTTTTATATTTAATTGTGGCTTATTCCCAGTTATAAATAGTAATTAATTTACAATGCCACAAGAAAATAGCTTTAGAACAATATACAAAATTAGTCATGTATTTCGTTTTGGAAAAAGTTAAGTTTAAGGACAAATCGTGTACAAGATCTCCGAAGGTTTTAAAGAAGTTGGCAAGTATGATCAACCCGGTCTGCAATAAGGACTATGTCGTCTCTGCAAACCTGAAGTTGTTCAGAAACTTCCCATTTATGTTAGCTCCAATATTTTTTGATCACTGTTTCACATAACACTCTGCAATAAAGTAGTGAATACTTTAGGATATATGGTGTCTCGTTGCAGTATACCCTTATCGAAGGGAATTTGTTTCTGTCGCCATAATACATTCTCACTGCAGATGTTGCCCTAATATACATATTCTGAGGGAAAGTTGTGTACTTATGATCAATACTGCACTTTTAACGAGCTTGTAACATGAAGCTATACTGAACTAATTTATATTATAATAGGAATTGTCAATCCTATAATCAACAAGCAAAATTATACAAAAGGTAATATTCTAAAAATAATATCATCATCATCAATGGTGCTACAGCCCTATGAAAGAACCTCGTCCTTCCCAAGTCTATTACGCCAGTTTGCTGCGCCTATGTTTCTACCATCCTCATCTACACCATCCTTCCATCTGAGTTTTGGCCTACCCCTTTTTCTGCTTCCCATGGGTTGTGACATAAGGATTATTCTAGGAGGGTTGTTCTGCTGTGATCTTGCTAGATGTCCTGTCCATCCTAATCTTCCTATTCTTATAAGAGATACTACGTCTTTACCACCAAATAATTGTTTATATCTGTGGTATACCTCGTAGTTGTATCGCCTCCTCCAAACACCATTTTCACAGATGCCACCAAATATTCCTCTCAGGATCCTTCGTTCAAATATAAGCAAAAGGTCTTCGTCTGCCTTGGAGATGGTCCATGTCTCCGATCCATATGTCAACACTGGCTGTATAAGGGTTTTGTATATAGTTATTTTTGTTTTTTGGCTTAAGTTTCTACTTCTCATTCGTCTACTCAGTCCAAAATAGCATCTGTTTGCCATTACTATCCTTCGCTTGATTTCTTCCGTTATGGCGTTCTCTTTGGTGATCAGGGAGCCTAAGTATGTGAATTTGTCAACCACTTCAATGGTAGAGTTATCAACCGTGAATTGGGGACCGATGTTCCTGGCTCTATTGTTTTGTGTTGATGCCATCATCTTAGTTTTCTCCTTATTTACTTACAGGCCCATAGATTTTGAGGCATTTGAGAAGGTGGTATACATTTCTCCTAGCTTGCGTGTTGTGCGGGCAACTAGGTCCACATCATCTGCATAGGCCAACATTTGGGATGATTTATTAAAAATATTTCCTCTGTTGTCTATTCGAGCATCTCTGATCGCTTTTTCCAGTGCTATGTTGAAAAGAAGACACGCCAGTGTGTCTCCCTGTCGCAGCCCAACATGCGTTCCAAACGCCTGTGATTGTTTGCCCTGTATTTCGACTTTGCAAACCAAATTACGCATTGTAGCCTTAACCAATCTTATCAGTTTATCGGGGATGTGGAATTCATTCATTGCTTCATACAATTTATTTCTTAGGACACTATCATAGGCAGATTTAAAGTCTACAAAAAGATGGTATGTATCCATATTGAATTCATTGGTTTTTTCCAGTATTTGTCTTAGCATAAAGATCTGATCTGTTGTTGATCGACCAGGCCTAAAGCCACTTTGATATTCCCCGAGAAGTTTCTCTGAATATGTACTTAGGCCACCATATAAAATCCTCGAAAATATTGTGTATGCTGTATTAAGGAGGGTTATTCCCCTATGGTTTCTACATTCCAATTGGTCACCCTTTTTGTGTAGCTGGCAAACGATTCCAATACACCACTCTTCCGGAATTTGTTCCTCGTTCCAGGTTCTCAGTATTATTTTATATATTTGATTAGTCACAGAAGCACCTCCACATTTAATAAGTTCCGCGGGTATACCATCACTTCCTGGAGATTTATGGTTTTTTAGGTATTTTATTGCATCTCGTACTTCTTGAATTGACGGAGGCTCTAATGGTGAATTGTTGCTTGCTCCTCCGGGTGGTTGATTTGGATCTGGATCTTCTACTTCTATAGTAAGTAGTTCTTTAAAGTGTTCCACCCACCTTTTCAGTACTTCTTCTTTTGTATTTAGTATATGCCCCTCCTTATCCTTACATAGTCTGAGCCTTGGTTTGAATTCCTTTCTTGCGTTATTCAGAGTTTTGTAGAATTTTCTTGTTTGGTTTTCCTTTTTTAATACCTTAAGGTCTTCCAATATTCTATTTTCGTGAGTTCGCTTTTTCCTTCTATGAATGCACTTTTCTTCTTTTCTGAGATCTTTATATTTGTGCTGTTTTTCCCGGGTTCTTCTTTTCTGCATCAGTTTATATGCATCGTTCTTTCTTCTTGTAATGTCCTCACACTCAGCATCAAACCAGTCATTACATAGTTTTGAAACCTTTCTACTGTTTGCGGATTTTTAAGGATTTCAATATTGAGACGACATCAACAAGCAAAATTATACAAAAGGTAATATTCTAAAAATAATATATTTTTTATAAAAATCTTTATTAAGTTTGTTTCTCAAAAACAATTTAATCAATTAACAGTAATAAAAACAGTACTTGGCATAAAAACAAAGAAAATTTATACAATCTAACACAATCTTGCTGCTTTGGTAGATGGGCGAGACCATGAAAAAATAATTACACAGAGATAGTCCGTTCTTGTTAGTGGTCATACTTACGAGTATATTGTTATCTATTATCTAAACGGCGTGAGAAAATAAAAGTAATTGCAATAGATTTAAATATGTGTGCTTAAACAAATACTTTCGTTTCTTCGTTTCATCTTATGGATATGTAAGTAAATACGATTGTGCTACGCGACTTAAGAAAGTACAATGCTTGTACTTTCTTACTCATTGGTATAAGAAATACTATATAGAGAACACAGTTGTTTGATTTGTTCAAAAACAACAATTTCACTAGTTGTTGTTTTAACAGATTGTTGACATATTAAATATTTTATTTTTGTTTATTAACTATTAAAAATTGCAATAATGGCAAATAATTTAAATGACATTCAATCTCTTATAAGGTACGTGTACCAAATAAGGCCCATCTAGCAATTATTACCTTTTAATTTATTATACTTAAGAGATACGAGATCAGGAAAAATGTGTAACATACTTCAGTTCTAGTAATATAAAAATAAAATCCAAAAAAAAAAATATTTCGTCATTACTATTATCATAATCCAATAAATTATTAACTTTTGAAGTAGGACCTTATTAGGAACTCATCTTCCAAATAAGGCCCATAACTGGTTCCTAATATGGCTCACCCCAAAACTTTAATCTATGAAGCGTGTCAATGGCAATAAAACCAATGACAAGATTGACCAAATATTTAATAAACAATAATATAATTACCACATGATATATTATCACTTCTCACACCATGGACATACGAAATTCGGCACTTTGTCTTTGGATGTCAACCCTACACATTCTTCATGTACATACTTTTTGCATTTTTTGCAAAGTCTTATGTCAGCTGTTCTGTCCTCACAGCATAAATGACAAAACCAGTTAACAGCTTCTGATGTTCCACTGCAGCTTGGAGCAGAACCGCCGTTTTCATTACTTAATTTCTCCAGATGTTTTTGTTTCACCGGAATTTCCTTTCCTTTCCCATCTGAAACGTCCTTAGAGGCATTATTTACTTTGGCACTCTGCTGCTTTTGTCTTTCAGCAAATAGTTCTTTAGTTACTACTTGCGTCTGATAGTTTAGTGCCTTCCGTCTAGGAGTCTGGAGTTTCTTTCTCAGCTCTTGAGTTTTCAAAATGTCTTGGAAGGAACAGTCGAGTTCATCATGGTTGTCGCTATTGTCATCATCGCCATTAAGACTGACATCACATGAACTATCCCTCACAGAAAATAGCTCACTTTCCTAAGAACTAGAACTGCTGGATTGGCGTCTCCTTTTTCGAGAACCCCTTTGTTCGGAAACTGTTGGAATATTTGATGCTTCAGCAGGTTCGAAACCCATTCGCATGTTTTCTTCTGGATCAAGACGCTGTGAAGGATGGGAAGGAAGCGAATGCACAGTCAGGAATAGATTCTGGATCAAAAGGATAAATCCCAGTCGCTCGGAATCCAGACATGACATTAACTGGTGACGCAGCTTTTGGCCCTACCTTGCTAAAGATTTTTCCAAATACCCATCTACTAATTGCTCTATTTTCTTCTCCTTTATTAGTCGACCAATGTAATTGGACTTTATCGTCCCAATAAGACTCAAATGGTTTAAATACTGACTTTTCCATAAGCTGAAGTTCATGAGTCGTAATTAGCAGAACTTCTCCTGTAGGTTTGTACCTAGCAAAATGATGCAGCCACTTAATAATCGATGTAGTTATTGAGTCCTTGTCTGTCATTTCTACCGCTGTTCCAGGTGGCAAATAATCTTCCCATTCTAGCTTGCGTCGCTTTCCTTTGAAAATGATCATTGGGGGAATAACCTGCCCAATTGCATTTCCACATGTTACAATGGATACATTTTCTCCATGTTCAGGAGTAACAAAGTGTAGCCGTTTCTCACCTTTCTTTGCTAAAACTTAAAGAGACTTGTGGAGAGACAGACGACAACCCTTTTCATCAATATTATAGATGAGTTGTGGTTTGTCAAATGCCTCTAGTTTGGTCATAATATTTTTTAATTTCTTGAAATGATCATTGACAATAGACTTATTCAATTTTGCAGCTCTTCCTGGATTCATATGCTGCGCCTTCCTTCTGGCAACCTCTAGGTTCCTCAGTAGGAATAACTTAAGCCATTTGCGCCCAGCCAAACCTTTTTCTTCATTAAAAGGATTCTGTGAATTATTTTTTTCGCAGAACTCGAATACACTGCGTCGGAGAACATTAGCTTTTAGTGGATACCCGACTTCAGCAAGCCGAAAAATTCTTTGAGTAAGTTGTCTTTCTTGAGTTTCCTCCAAGCAAGGTTTCCGTCCTAACTTCTTAATTGCTACACCGCTACTTACGTGGTTGCATAACATACGATTGGGGATACCATAAGTTTTACATGCAGTTCTGACTGACATCCCTTCATAAACAGCTTCCATCGCTTTTTTTTAAATAATCCTTACTCCAGGTAGCACGTTTTTTCTTTGAATCCGTCTTAAAATAAAAAAATTCAATAAATAAATACCTCATACTTCTGAATTGTAGACTTATATTTTGTAGTATTTGAAAAAATAATTAGACGTACAAGTACAATGCCAGATAAACAGAACAAAATAATATAACTTTCATCATAGATTAAAAAAAATGTGTTTTAATATTGCTTAGTCAATATAATTTTTTTTTATTAGTCTACTTGTATTATTAGATGTATTTCCTTACATAATTATTATTCTCTGTATTTAAAACTGTAAGTGATCTCTTAGCAAAATAAATAATATTTTTTTCATGCCACTTGGCATGAAAACTGTATTCAATTTCCAAACTGTATTCAATAATACAGAAAAACAGAAGTATGTGTTTGGAGCACTACGGGTGGGCCTTATTAGGAGCCACCGGATTGATAGTAGTTGAAACTCGAGATCTGTTAATAACTCTGTAAATATACGCCGTTTTAGAAAAATCTTCTTCTTCTTCTGGTTCCTATCTGTTTCAGATGTTGGAAATCATATTGGCAATCATAACCTTGCTCGCTGAGGCTCGAAACAGCTCCGTTGAGGTTTTCTTAAACCATGTTCTTAAATTCCGCAGCCATGATATTCTCCTTCTACTGGGTCCTCGCTTACCTTTGACTTTACCTTGACTAGCAATATAGACTGTAGCAGGGAGTAACGGTGCTGATTTCTCATAACGTGTCTCAGATATTGCAATTTTATGCGTTTGATCGTAAACACAATCTCTGGTTCCTTCTTCATTCATTTTAGAAAAATAAAACTACCATAATAAAACACACAATTTCCTGTTTATACATACAAATCTACAGTACAAAATTATTTATAACAACATGGATGTAAACAGATATAACATACTTTGCATATAAGAACACAGCTTTGCTTTCTTGGTTGCGGCAACACAAATGAACATAAAAAGCCTAACACAAAAATGGCTGCCGAAGTAGTTATTGTCTCGTCCACTAGATGCTAATACCTAATTGATTGTAAGAGAATTTGGTTGTTTTTCAAATTGTTTATGTAAAAACATGAGGGTGGGCCTTGTTCGGAACCGGGCCTTATTTGGTACATATACCTTAAGGAAACTTTAGTGATTCATTGTAACAGTGGCTGTTATCTGTACGTTACACTTCGAAGGTGGTAATCTATGATTTAAAAAACTTCAACAGATCCCATTTTTTAAATAGACAGATAGATCTAGTTGATTACTAGTTGTTAAACTCAAGTCTAGAAAAGGTTCTCTGAACATCCAAGGAGGAGCGGTTAAAAGGGTGGTTTGGTATATTTTAGGGAAGACAATATTATTTCTGGCCATGTATCTATCAAGTCTTTCATAAAAAGGGGGTTTAGATCTTTTTTGTTAAGATATGTTGTGTGGAAACGAGAAGCAAAGACATTGTTTCTGACGGGATTTTCACTATTTGCTGAAACGTTTGCAGCATTTGCTAGGCTAAGATATTGTCTTCTTAATTTCAGAGGCATTTCTCCTACTAAAAATAGTAAGCTATCTGTAAGTGTGGTACAAAAAGCTCCTAAGGCTATTCTTACAGCAAGCAGTATTTTGGATTGTTTGCAACTCTTTCAAAAGTGATTGATTGGTAGAGCCATACACTATTTAACCGTAATCGATTTTAGATCTAATAAGGCTTCTATCTACTGCCAATAAGATAACTTGATCACATCTCCAATTCTTAGTAGATAGAACTTTCATTATGTTCAAATATTGTTGACAAGAATAAAATAACAAGTTAAAATAATAAATATGTTGCTTAAAATTTAAATGTTTGTCAAAACTAATTCCAAGGAATTTGATACAATCAACATATTCTATTTTTGTAATAAAGATTGTAAGTTCTGGACTACTAACTAACATTGCGTTTTCTGGTGAAATGGATACATTTTGTTGCAATAAAATTTCATTCCAGATTTCATTGACCATTTTTCTAATGCAGAAATAGTATCTTGTAAGGTTTGTTTAATTAGTTCTATGTTTCTTCCTTTACAATAAATTATAAGATCATCTGCGTCTATAAAATAGTCTGAATAGAAAAAAGCGGCTTCCAACCATGTTTCGTATCGTGTTAGAACGGGTTCTTTGCATATTTGGAAATATTAGTAAGCATTTCTCTATAAAGTTACATTTTTATGGGAAACTTAAGAAATACTTTTTTATGCTTATTACCAGGGATTTTTTTTCCAATTTCTTAATTAGAAGCAGCTGTGTTCATTCCATGTGCTAAACAAGTAACTGTAGTATGTAAGTGTAGTAAGTTCGTATAAAATATTTTTAAATTTTGTTCAGGCCTGATCATATTATATGGTACAGCATTGGATAAAAAAGCAATAATTTATGGCTATTAATAGCTGCAGAAAGAAAAAAATTTGATATTTCTTCTTGTACAAAACGTAATATAGTTGTAGAGTTGTTTTTTTTAATTGCTTGCATGAAATTAAAAATGATTTTGGTATGATCTGATTACTTAGAACACCAATCAATAAATAATCGATATATCTCTCTGACAAATCAGAAGTTTTATCAACACACACGTAGAAGTAATTGTTACTACAAATTAGTTTTTATATTAGCTATTACTGACGAGTACAATGAGTTGATATGGTTTCTCTTTGGAGTCCTTTCCTATTTCCTATTACTATGTCTATCCCTAGTAACACACGACGTCCTATGGACGTCCAATATACGTCCAGTTTTGGTCCGGACGTCCCTGGACGTAAAATGGACGTACTATGGACGTACGAAGTGGGACGTACTTTGGGTGGATTAAATATGGACGTTCTCTGGACGTCCGTACTCGGACGTTCCATGGACGTCCATGCTCGGACGTCCCCTGGACGTTACGTTATTAAAAATTATTTACGTTAATAAAACAATTAAAAGCGAAAAGGTTAAATCATGATTAATTAAAAATTGTATAGTTTAATATATCCAAAACATGTATTTTTTTAAGGTAAAGTGTAAAAATATTTTATTTCTAGATAATTCGTTACAATTGTTTTATTATTCTAGTTATCACGATGATATATGTTTGCTAATTCTAATAAGTAAAAATATGATTTTTATCAACAAGATGAATCTTGAAATCATTTTTCAAAGATGAACAAGTGGTAGTATATCTATATACTCTCAGAGTATTACTCTGGCTGAACAAAATAATGATAATAATGTCATTGTCTTTGTCTGTCATATCATACCTATTTAAACAAATGGCACAGTTTAATTATATTTATATTATTAATGCTATAATAAATGAAATAAAAGAATTCTATTTAAGCAGTATACAGTGCATTGGTTTTTTGATGCTTGGCTTTGTGTTGTGGTTATATTGTTAAAGGTTTGGTACCACGTGTTAGGTTATACTTCAGAAATTGGTTTTATTTTATTACATAAAGGTAAGTGTATTTTTTACTTATTATGTTTAAAAGAAACGATTTGTTTCTACTAAGCGTCATCGACAGAGGAAGGTTACGAAAAACGTAGAGAATATTGTTGAAAATATTAATAACCCCGATATTCCATCTCCTTCAAACTTTTATTCGGAATCCCTGACTGATCATTCAGTTCAAATAGTTCAGGTTACAATACTTCCGATTTAAACTTTTTATTAACATGTTAAGGACCTAAAATAATGCAAATTACCACGTGGACGACCATTCCGGTGATCATTTACAAAGCTCTTCTTTCAATGAAACTGAAGAAATGTCTAAACATGGTTGTAACGAGAATTCTGGAGAACCTTATCGAGATGTTTTTAATTTTTCTAATAAGTTATTCAACTGGACTTTGTCCTTTAATACTAGGTGATTTATTCTTCTTCTTATGGTGCCCTATCCAATTAGTGGATGTTAACAACAATTATGGCATACTCCTCTCGATCTTGTGTGGCTCTAAAAAGTGCATGGGCATCGAGGTTTGTCCAATCCCTTATGTAGGTAATTTATAAAAATTCATAAAAAAGTTCCTGACCTTTCTCATTTGAGTTCAAATGCTAGAACCCTTCTTGCTTCGCTTCACCCAGAGAACAAATACTCTGATCCATATGATTCAAATTTCAATGGTATTTTTATCTTCACAAAAAAACAATGCTATAGAAATTTGTGTACATTTTGATGGAATCCTACTAAAAAAAGAGTTTTAGTAGTCAGTCATATCCTATCTTGTTTATATATCCTAAAATTGTAGATTTAATAGGCATTTACCATGGTTACGAGAAACCAAAATTTGCAAATGAATGTTTGATTGATTTTGTAACAGAGGCTGTTTTTTTATTAGATAGTTTAAGCTAAAATAATTAAGCATGGATGATCAAGTTTGTGGGGTAGTTAGATTACTGTTACATGTTGATTTATATTTTAGGATAATGAGCTTTCCAAAATTGGTGAGGAGACCATAAATGAATTTATTAGGAGAAGCCATAAGAAGCTAATCTAGAATAAAATTCAAGGAAAAGATAGTTGGCTAGGGAAAAAGCAATATAAAGTTTTTGAGGACACACATATAGCTCTGATTTTAAAAGGTTTGTAACTTATAAACATAAATCAATTTAAGGTACATTTAAGAATTTCCACTATCACTTAAGTGGCCACATACAGCTGATTAAGCATATTGTTAACTGTGTCTTATATGTAATTTAGATGGCAAATTTTACCAACTCATAAATGTTCAGGTTTGGCTATGAGATTGCTTTAAGAACTACAGCTAGCTTATGAGATAAAGGTTTGTTGTTGGCCATATATTTTATTTTTACAGTTATTTTTATTTTTTACGTATAAAAGTGTAATTACTGCTCATTTGGTCATTAGAAATAAATACCAATGGTTGGGTTGGTATTCTTCTAATTCAGGTGAGATTCATTAAAACTACAGCACTTGAAATTTGTGCTAAGCAAAGTATAATGAACTAAATCTGAAATTATTCTGAAGCTATTTTCTTGTGGCATTGTAAATTAATTACTATTTATAACTGGGAATAAGCCACAATTAAAGATAAAAATACGTTTATTGACGTTTCAATTTCCAATTCGGAAATCGTTCTCAAAATACAAACAGTAAATTAAACAAATTTTCTTTTTTGTTACATAGTGAAAAAATTCTTCTACTAATTTAATTTTATCTGACTCATTTATATTGACAATTCAGACATACATTATGCATTTTAAAGTAGACGACTTTAAAATGATATTGCCAATATTGTTGAGTTGCGCTCCTGGGACGACTTTACTTATAAGATAGTTCATTCGATTACATGAAATCAACTTTAACTTGAGAATATCCATCAGAAAAAATCATAGCATGTAATTCGTCTTTAAAAAGACAAACACATGACATGATGACAGTGATTCCATAGTAAATTATGAGGGAAAAACCAGGAAAAAAAACCTCATAATACTATCCCGACATTGTAAGTATTTGTTCGTGAATTTAGTTTACCTACAACAAACATCAAAATTCTGATTTTATATGTTACGTTATTTAAAAAACATAAATGATGTATCCTCTATATGTTACTGACTTACTAATACTGGTATTTTCTTATTAATAACTCCCTCTTTCAATATTGGTAACCAGATCCTACTACATTCTGCCGAGGAATTTGCGACACAATTGGCCTCATTTAGCAAAATTAGAGCCGCTTCTTTAATTTTTCCATTTTTACCATCCGTTTCACTAACAGGAGAATTTTACTGTCATCATGTCATGTGTTTGTCTTTTTAAAGACGAATTACATGCTATGATTTTTTCTGACGGATATTCTCAAGTTAAAGTTGATTTCATGTAATCGAATGAACTATCTTATAAGTAAAGTCGTCCCAGGAGCGCAACTCAACAATATTGGCAATATCATTTTAAAGTCGTCTACTTCAAAATGCATAATGTATGTCTGAATTGTCAATATAAATGAGTCAGATAAAATTAAATTAGTAGAAGAATTTTTTCACTATGTAACAAAAAACAAAATTTGTTTAATTTACTGTTTGTATTTTGAGAACGATTTCCGAATTGGAAATTGAAACGTCAATAAATGTATTTTTATCTTTAATTGTGGCTTATTCCCAGTTATAAATAGTAATTAAATCTGAAATTAGTTTATTCAATTTATGAATGTACATTAATTTTGTTTTCAGATGTTGCTTTGAAAAACTCCAAAACCAGCATTGCCATGGGGAAGGAAGTTGAAACTTGATAATGAAATATCTGAGGAAATATTTAAAGAGAGGGCAGATAAAATTTTACTTGCATGTTGCATTAGCAAATATGATTAATTTTGTAATGATTAAATTGTGTAGTTCATGGACACAAAGGAACAGTCCAATTTTTGAGACTGTTTTATATATTTAAAATAAATACCTAAAAATTAATCTACTGTTGAAAGAAAACAAACAAAGTTCAATATTAGTTATTGATCTTTTTCATACTTATGATTTCAACTTTAAAACTCAACAATTGACTTGTCTGCTTTTAATTGCTGACCACACAATTGTAAGGGAAATAAGAATGGGAAGGGATAAGGGAAGTTGAATGGTTCCGTTTTTAAGAACCACAATTTCAACAATTTTGTCAATTTCTTTAGCAGTATTCACAATCCTTCTTTCTCTTGTGTAGACAAGTGTAGTCAAAGATCCCATATCAGTCACAGCCATATTCAATTTTTTAACTATTAAAATTTGTGATGCATGCTTACAGTGTCTTAATACCAATAAAGGTCTTGGTCCAGACATAATATCTTAACTTATTTTTAGGGAATTGTGCATTCTTTTTATGTAGGCACCTATGGCTTATTTTTTATAAATCTCTGACTGAGGGTCACTTTTCATCACAATTTATTTATTTATTTTATCCTTAACTCATTGATTCCTAATTATCGTTCCATTATAATTCTTTCTGCTATTCCTAAAATTGTCGAGGCTTTGCTGACTGATTTTTTGACAGTAAATTTGAAGAATCAGCTTCATACTGGTCACGGTGGTTTACTTACTGTCTAGTCGTTCAACTTCAACTAATTTACACTGATTATGTTATAATTGCATTAAAAACCATTTTTATGTTGATTAGATTTATACTGACTCATCTACAAGCATCAACTGTTCTTGTAAATTGTGTAGACCATATTCTTATTCTGATATGATCAATTTCTTGAATCTGGATTCTCTTATCAAAAGTGTTACCTTTTAATCTTTATTTTTCAACTTGTTTATAAAATAACCAATCCACTAAATTGCTTCAGCTAGTTTGTTTTCATATTCCTTCCCATTCACTGTGTCAGAATTTACATTTCCATGTTCCTTACCACAGAACTAGTTATGTTTCACACATAGAAATGGTCTAAAACTTTCATATCAATAGCTTTAGGTACTATTTGAAGCACTTAAATGCTAAATGAAACTTATTATAAATGTGTACGTATTTTATTTGTGTATATTTTATTTTATCTGTAATTTTGTCTATATTTCTATAATGTTGCATTTTTGTATAATTTTGACAGTGAATTTGTTTCATTTGTTAATAATAAATAAATATATGTAATAATAAATGTTAGTTCCTTTAAACATTTATGTTTTATTACACAAAATTATTTTATATTTCTATAATGTTGCATTTTTGCATAATTTTGACAGTGAATTTGTCCCGTTTGTTAATAATAAATAAATATAAATAAATGTAATAATAAATGTAAGTTTCTTTAAACATTTACGTTTTATTTCCCAAAATACATTCTTAATATGCACAGGATGACAACACTTTTATGGACGTCCGATTAAGGTCCAATTAACGTCCCGGTACGTCCATTTTACGTCCGCTCGGGATGTAAAATGGACGTCCATAGGACGTTTGGCGCAGCGACATTCGGACCAATATAGGACGTAAAACGGACGTAAATAGGACCAAAGCGGACGTTCGAGGGACGTCCCTAAAGTCCGCGTATATAACAGTCACTGATATTTCCGCAGTAGTTACTATACTTATTTTAAAATAAAAAATATATAAATAGATATTCGTATTATATAAAAATTTAATTATATTATTCCCGTTTTATTAACGGTAATGTATGTAATCATTAAAATATTTTAAATAACATATAAAATATAAAAAAGTGTTAAACTTTTAGTACTTACAAAGTAGATTTTAAAATTGAATTGTCAGATTTTTAAGGCGTGGGGACACTTAATTCGACGGAAAGCTCATTTACTTAAAGAAAATATCTTTAAAGCGTAGACGAACCGCAAGAAAAAAAAACAATAGCTTACAATTGGTTTTTAAAAAAATCACATTTAATCAATAAATTATTTTTAGGTAATTGTATCAACACTTTGCATTGTTGCATCAGATGTATTAGGAGGAGCAATAACAGAATATCCTGATGAGGGATACACAGGAAAAGACGACTATTATGTAAGTAAACTTTTAATGTTATTACTCTTAGATGGATTTGGATTAATAGATTTTACTATCAACGTTTCTTCTTGCGTTTAGTTTTTCCTTAATCGGTTACCGTTAATCAACAATTCTAACTTTGGATTAAATCCATAAAATTCTGTCAAATTATAGTTTCTAATTTTACGACGTCGGAAAGTAATTACTTACATATCTAGTTTATTCTATAATGCCCATTCACTAAATTTTAGAACAAAAGATTATCATTATCACTTGCTCGACAACTATTTTTGGATCTTGGCCTGTTCCGGGATTCTTCTCGATTCTGATCTGTTTCATACTTATGTCTCCAATTTTTAATTTTTAAGTTTGCTACACCATTTTCTATTTATTCTATGTATCTCAGCTTCGGTCTTCCCCTTAGTCGCCAGATTAGTTTCTTAATTGTTATTAACGAAGCCTGTGTGATTTGTTAAAAAAATTATGCTAACTCGGCTGCTATTGCTCGTAGAAAACTCTTTTTATTCTTCGTTTTTAAACCAGCTACAATAATCTGCAAATTAGAAATTTGTAGGGTTGTAACGTCGATATTTGATAACATCTAGTACATACATTTAATTCAAGGTCAGATTAGCTATATGTCGGAGAGAGGATGTGGTAAGGTCAAATGCACAAAAAACTACGTAGTATGTCAAAATTTCAAACACAATTAGATAACATAAAATTATAATTTTTCATTGGACACCCCTTGTTTATCTTCGTAGGGGACGAGAGAGAATAAAAAAATAAGATATATAAAGAAATATACAGCGAAATTACACTTTATTATTTCTCGGTAATAAAAAGAAACATTAAAAGTTATATTATTTCCAACGGATACTAAAATACCATTTCATAATTACATTACTATAACCAAGCAACTTTCTATCTTTTTAAATCAAGAATTGGTTGATAAAAACAAATGAATTTATATATTATTCCCAAATTTCGAAATTCGTTTACATTTAAAATATTATAGTAGTTATTTATTAACTAGGCAACATAGAAAAGTTAAATCTATTTATTAACTAGGCATAATAGAAAAGTTAAGTCTTTAAACAAAATTTAAAATATTTCACTATAGTCTTGCCTCTGTGAATCCATAAATAATTCTCGCGTTCCTGATAGGGCTTACTAAAAAAAAATAGGTACAACCTTATTTATCCAATCTCTAGAAACCAGGAAAAAAGGGATATACTCTGCTTCTTCTCATCCGTTGGTTATTTCATCAAATATTTACTTATATATATATATATATATATATATAATATATATATATATATATATATATATATATATATATATATATATATATATATATATATATATATATAATGTTCTTGAACTCCTAAGTGGAGCATAGAGCTTCAGTGAAAACGCGTGATCGGGTTCTATTTTGCGCTAAGGACTTCACCTCATTCCAAGACTTTACTTGTTTTCTTATCTCGTCCATGATGGATCTTCTCCAAGTTTGTACTGGGCGACCTTTTTTTCGTTTTCCTTGGGGATTCCACTCTAGGGCAGTCTTTGCAATACTGGAGTTATTTTTTCGGAGTGTGTGACCGATCCAACCCCACTTTCTGGACTTTATTTCATTTACTACCCTCTTTTGTTTGGTCAGGTGTAGTAAATCTTCGTTTCTGATGATGTTAGGCCAGAAAATACGAACAATTCTTCGTAGACATTTATTAACAAAGACCTGCAGTTTGTCTGTAAGGGTTTTTGTCGCTTTCCAGGTTTCACATCCGTAAAGTAGTACAGACATGATATTTGACTGGAATATGCGGATCTTTGTCCTCGTAGTGTATTCTCCAGACCTCCAAACAGGGTTGAGCATGCTGAAAGCTTGTTGCGCTTTTTGTATCCTCATACGAATATCGTCTTCTGTACCTCCGCTTTCTGTTATGACACTTCCAAGATACGTAAAGTTTTCCACATTTTCAATCTGCATGTTATTAATCTTGAATAGCGTGTTGTTTCTTGCATTTATTCTCATGGATTTGGTTTTACCAATATTGATTTTCAAACCTATTTTATTGGCTTCAGTGGAAAGTGTTTCCAATTGGTCAGCCACATCTTGGAACCTTTGTCCTAACAGGCAGATATCGTCGGCGTATTCTAGATCGCTTAGGCGTGTGGTTAGCGTCCATTGTATCCCTCTTGTGTCAGAGTCTAGTTTGGAGAGAACATAGTCTAGAGCTATGTTAAAAAGAAACGGAGAAAGCACGCATCCCTGTCTGACTCCAGTAAGTACGTCAAATTCGTCACTGTTGCCCCATTGTGTGTCACGCTGCATTTCGCTTCAGTGTACAGTAACTTTATAATGGAAATTATTTTATGCGGGATGTTTCTTAGCTCTAAAATTTTCCATATCGCATCATGAGATGTATAAAACCATGTATAGGGGTGTGTTCCATTCAACCGATTGTTCCATTATTAGCCTTACAGTATTAATGTGGTCTATGCAGGAGGATTCTGGTCTAAAGCCTACTTGATTAGCTCGAAATTCAACCTTGTTTGTTAATCTTTTAAGTATGATGGTCGTGAAGATTTTATTTATAGCGGTAAGCAAGGTTATTCCTCTCCAATTTTTGCATAGTGTGAGGTTGCCCTTTTTTGGAAGCTTAGTAATGATGGCTTTTTTCCAGCCCGCTGGAATGCGGTTTGTTTCCCACACCTCTCGGATTATGGGGAGCAAAAGTTCAGCAGTTACATGCGGATCAGTTTTAAGTATTTCGGCAGCAATGTTATCGATTCCCGGAGACTTGTTATTTTTCAGAGATTTGATAGCTGTTATTATCTCTGTTTTGGAAGGGACGTCGCAAGATATACGCAAGTCTATATTCTGTGGATTTTCGACAATTTCATCTGCGTTATCCCTGGGCGTGCCTAGCATCTCCTGAAAATGCTCTTTCCATCTCTCTATTTGGTCATTTGTTGTGGTAAGTAGTTCTCCTGTCTTGGATCTTACGACGTTTAAACAGTTGGGCTCACTTTTTGTTAGACGTCTTGTAATTTGGTATAGCTCTCTAGTTCTATTGTGTTGTGCAGCTATTTCGGCTTGTTTTGCCACTTCTTAATATTTACTAATAGGAATCCATATATATTATAAGTAATTATTGGAAACCATATATAGGGAAGTATTGGACCATAGGAAACTGTCTCAGTTAACTTAACATAATCAATGAACTTTATCCTCCCGGAAAGAGTCTGAAAATAATTATTCATCTGAAATATAGACAAGAAAAAGCTTTTCTTTGCAGCTTACCTCTAACCTAGAGACTCACTTTTAAAACACGTCCTATCGGGTGAACGTTTGTAACAGGAAAGGAAGCGACGCTATATCAACAGTTTTGAATTGGGGGCGTGATTGACAAGTTAATATCGTTCTCGTCTATCGGATATGTTGAGAATTACCGTAGAAACCTTAAGTCGAATACAAGCACCTGGCAGATAGGTGGGGTTAGTAGTTTTATTAAAAAAAAAAATCAAATTTATAATGAATTTTCTAAAACTTTTGAAACGGTTACAGGGTACATAAGGGGCGCTGCAGCTCTAAATGTTTATACCTGCAATTTTACAACTTTATAAATAATTGTTTTTAACGGTTAAATTTTTTTTTTATTATTTTCCAGTGGAATATGAAAATTTACGGAAGAGAATGAAACAAAAGTTAGCCCTGTATCATTTTTTTTTGACAATATTAACAATAACCAAAAATTTTTGTTGAATGAACTGGGGGATTGCTCCTGAGGTTGCCCTTTATAACCTAAGCCACATTACATAAATTCCTGAATTACAGTGTAAAATCACCCGTTTTTTCCCGATAGCCTAAGAATCCATTTATGCGACGAGGAGAGTCATTGAATCCTGAATAAATTAAACCTGTAATTAAAATAATAAATAAGTAATAAAACTGCTTTATTTAATCTTAAAAATAATATTTTAAATTTAAGTTTACAGTATTGTAAATACTCTATATTTTTTAGGCACATCCAAAATACGCTTTTAAATACGGTGTACATGATCCATCTACCGGTGACGTGAAGAGTCAAAAAGAAGTACGAGATGGTGATGTTGTGAAAGGACAGTATTCACTAGTAGAACCCGATGGTTCAATTCGTACCGTCGATTATGTAGCGGATCCTGTAAACGGATTCAACGCAGTTGTATCGAAGACTGGGCCATCTGTACATGTTGCACACGAACCAGTTGCCATTAAAAAAGTAGTACCGACTTATGTAAATCAAGTAGTACCAGTCGTCAGGCCGATATACCAGAAAATAGTAGCGCAACCTGTATATAAATATACGTCTACGTTAGGTAAGTTTCAGCTTAGTTGTATAGATGTCACTAAGAGCCTTAAGTATGAAAAAGTAGACAAATCTTTAGTAGTTGTAAATTATATTATGTACTATCTAAACAGTGAATTTAAAAGTGATTAGTGTTCATAATTATGTACTTTTTTTTATAATAACGAAAGCTAGATAGCTAAATTTGGCTACTTTTATGTTTACGAATATTCATCAGCGACTAGTTCGATATTGATAAATGAAGGGGTCGGTGCAAAAGTAGCTAAGTCATAATTTTATGTTTCTGAGGCATAGAAAGGTGTAGATTTTTAAATACTAACACGTGTAAATTTTTTATAAACAAAGTACACCTTTAAGCTATATACTAAACGAGACAACATAATTATAAATTTATTTATTTACAAGAAAAATATATTTTCAAATATGGAATTAACTAATTTTTGTGAAAAAAAGACCTAAAAATTAAAAAGTTGAATGATGACAAAAATATATTTCTGAAAATCTTAACCCTGGAATATCACACCTATTTTTTTTTTGTCATACACCTCACATATGGGTATCAGATACCCATTGATTTTTTGTGAAGAAATAAATAAAAAAGTAAATATTTTATGATTTCCAGAGACTGTCTAGTCACTATTGAATACACAAGAATCATTAAATCAATCATTTTATTTTCTCTCTCTTAATTGTAGTAATACAAAATAAAAAAATATTAAAAATGTTTAAAAATATTTAACAAACATTTTCTAAAAAACCAGAAACCTAATTCAAAATATTTTACCTTAATATAACAACAAAATGGTCTTTCTAACTAAAATCTAACACCTTTTGATTATAGAACTCATAGTCATTCTTAGCCAGGTATTTCAATTTCACTCATTTTGGTGACTGCATTCGCAACACAGTTTAGCTCTATGCTCCATGCAGTATGCTTTATGGCAAGCCGAGCATGCATGCTTCGTTTTTCTATCTTTTCCTTTGCAGAGATAACACCTAGTTTGCTTCACTTAACTTGTGGGATGTTGTGTTGGAAGGTCTTCAACTTGGAGAATGCCACAAATTGATTGCCTGAGTGATTTCGGCAAACAAGGTATTTGAAGTCTCTCTTGCATTAGTGGTTCAATTAAAGCCATTCCCAAAGACTTCAGAAAAGATTTTCTATTATTAGATGCAGTTTCTTTCCAATGGGTATTTGCGAGAGAAAACAGCACCATTGCATTAATGCCACTTGCATTAAGCATGTTAAAAAAATTCTTAGTGGCCATCGTCTACATTTTCGTGATGTAGTATAAGAATGGCATAATTGATCGAACGTATCTGTACCTCCTTTTGATTTATTATAGGTGTGTATAAGGTTTGGTTTTCCTGTATCAGCATTTAATGAACTATCATGATGTAATGTTGACAGCAAGAGAACCACTTTTTTGGGATTTGGAGTGTATGAGATGATAGTTTTATTTTCGTCGAATGCAAATAATGATGTATCTGCTTCTTTTTCACTGAGAAAAGACGGTGGAATTTCTCGTTTATTTTTTCTTAGTGTACCCAAGATAGTTAGTTTGAATTGTCTCATCATTTCATCAGCAAGAGGTATTGAAGTAAACCAATTATCTACTGTTATATTTCTGTTGGTTCCATGTATTGGTTCCGACAATTTTCGAACGTAATAAGCTGGTACTGACTCCTTATCCTGTGTTTGGACTTTTTCAATATATGGAATAACGTTAACCATATAAAATGTTTTATAAAGTCATTCATCATCATTATCTTTATTCCATATTTGTCGGACTTACTACTCATATAAATTTTAAATGGGCATTTCAACCTGAATCCTACGAGCTGTTTATCGATAGTACAATGCTGAAAAGGGGTGTAGTATGATGTACAGTTGCTTATAAAGATTTCCCATAATTCGCGTATGGGTGCAAATTTATCCGCTGCTTTTCTTGTTGCTCTTGTGTTTTTATCATCAAACCTTAGGCATACAGCTAGAAATGCAAACCTCTGCTGCGACATCGTAGCACGAAATATTCCATTTCCAAATTGTAGGGACCAAAGTTCATCAACACTAGAGTTAGAAACACGTAATGCACCAGATGTGAAAAATAACCCAATGAAGGATTTAACTTCTATTCTATTTGTCAATTTGGTGTAACTTTGCGCTGTGATACTTTCACGTTTGCGAATGATTTCTTCATTTGTAAAAACAACGATAATATCTAACATTTCTTCATTAAATAGTAAGTTCAAGGCTTCTTCAGGAGACTGAAGTATCCTGGCATTTCCTTTGCCGCCCGGTAAACGTATAACAAGATTTGCGGCTGTTGTACGACCACGCCTTGAGGGCTGTTCTGTAGACCAACGGTGCCCGTTTTTGCCAAGTAAATTTGCAACATTTCTCACTGGTTCATGATCTGTTTTACTATCACTTGGTTCACTTTCATCAGTGTCGGTATTGGAGTTTTGTTTTTCGACATAATACTCCTCAGATTCAGAATCGGTACCAAAGGTATTTTCACCATCATCCTCGTTGTTTTCATTATTAAATAAATGTTCAGCTTCCCTTTCCAGTTCAGCTTGGGTCCACGGACGACGTTTTTCCCAGTTTTCTTTCCAGCCACATGAAGCCATTTCACTAAAAAATAATTATAAGAAAAATTAATAAATTATCGGAAACCTCACACATGGGTGCTACATACCCTAGCGCTTATTCAATAAATTCTCGTGATCGAAAATGTCGCTCAAACGAGACAGCAACTACAAACTTGTCCTTGGCAGACTACAGACTGAATTTACATGAAGCGGTAGCGGTATTAACATTGAAATGCGATTCGCGCATGCTACATTCAGTTAAGTGTCTCGATGGGTATCTCACACCCAAGTATGAGGTTCCAGGGTTGTATACATTAAATTTTACTCATATGTATCAATATCACTTTCGATATGTTAGTCTTTTTTCCCAATGCCATGACGGCTAGCGGTAGTCGCATTTTCGACATCAAAAAGAGTTGGTATATATTCAATATTACCTGAAATAACTAGTTTGACAAGTTTTGTAAGAGCTTTAGACTTTTTGGGGTTTATTTTTAAGTATCTGTTGCCATGTTCCAATCAAGGACTGCTAAAAAATTTTCTATTCATACCTGCTTTATAAAGGGTCATATTCTAGTTTTGAAAATACCAGTTACGGAAGTCTTAACGTATGGCATCACCAATTGTTTATAATCTCTTACTTTAAGTACCCTAGTAGCACACGTACGTCCAGTGGACGTCCATAGTACGTCCCTCACGGACTTTAAGGACGTCCCTCGGACGTCCGCTTTGGTCCTATTTACGTCCGTTTTACGTCCTATATTGCTCCGAATGTCGCACGTCCATTTTACGTCCCGAGCGGACGTTAGTTGGACGTACCAGGACGTTAATTGGACCTTAATCGGACGTCCATAATACGTCCGGAGGACTTACTTGACGGACTTTTGTGATGTTCTCGGACGTCTATTTTAGTGCTGAGGATATAAATTAGATGTCAAAGCCATTGTATAAAATATTAAAAGTGGTGTCATCCTGTGCATATTAAGAATGTATTTTGGGAAATAAAACGTAAATGTTTAAAGGAACTAACATTTTATTATTACATATATTTATTTATTCATAACAAATGGAACAAATTCACTGTCAAAATTATACAAAAATGGAACATTATAGAAATATACACAAAATTAAAGATAAAAATAAAATATACATGAATAAATAGGTACACATTGATAAAAAGTTTAATTTAGCATTTTAGTGCTTCAAATAGTACCTAAACCTATTGATACAAAAGTTTCAGACCATATCTATGTGTAAATCATAATTAGTTCTGTGGTAAGGAGCATGGAAATATAAATTCTGACACAGTGAATGGGAGGAATATTAAAAAAAACTAGCTGAAGCAATTCAGGAGATTTGTTATTTTATGAACAAGTTTAAAAATAAAGATTAAAAGGTAACACTTTTGATAAGAGAATCCAGATTCAAGAAATTGATCATACCCGAATAAGAATATGGTCTACACAATTTGCAAGAACAGTAGATGCGACAAGTCAGTATAAATCTAATAGACATAAAAAATGTTTTTTAATGTTATTATAACATAATAAGTGTAAATTAGTAGAAGTTGAACAACTAGACAGTAAGTAAACCATGCTGATCAGTATGAAGCTGATTCTTCAGATTTATTGTCAAAAAATCAGTCAGTAAAGCCTTGAAAATTTTAGGAATAGTAGAAAGAATTATAATGGACCGATAATTAGGAATCAATGAGTTAATGAATGAATCAATGGATAAAATCAATAAATAAATTGTAATGAAAAGTGACCCTCAGAGATTTATAAAAAATAAGCCATAGAGACCTACATAAAAAGAATGCACAATTCCTTAAAAATAAGTTACGATATTCCATCTGGACCAAGGACCGATACCTTTATTGGTATTAAGACACTGTAAGCATGCTAGAATGTCACAAATTTTAATAGTTAAAGAGTAAATATGGCTGTGACTGATATGGGATCTTTGACTACACTTGTCTACACAGGAGAAAGAAGGATTATGAATACTGCTAAAGAAATTGGCAAAATCGTTGAAACTGTGGCTCACTAAAAACAGAACCATTCAACTTCCCTTATCCATTCCCATTCTCATTTACCTTACAAGTGTGTGGTCGGCAATTAAAAGCAGACAAGTCAATTGTTGAGTTTTAAAGTTGAAATCATAAGTATGAAAAAGATCAATACTTAATATGGAACTTTGTTTTATTTCAGCAGTAGATACATTTTTAGGTACCTATTTTTAATAAATAAAACAGTCTCAAAAATTGACTGTTCCTTTCTGTGCACCAACCACACAATTTAATCATTACAAAATTAATCATATTTGCTAATGCAACATGCAAATTAAATTTTATTTGCCTCCTCTTTATATCTCAGATATCTCAAGTTTCAATTTTCTTCTCCGTGGCAACGCTGGTCTTGGAGTTTTTCCAGGCAGCATCTGAAAACAAAATTAATGTACTATAATGTAATGTAATAAATTGAACAAATTAATTTCAGATTTAGTTCATTATACTTTGCTTATTGTAAATAAATCATCATTCAAAGGTGTATGATTAAACAACTGAATTTCAAGTGCTGTAGTTTTAATGGATCTCACCTGAACTAGAAGAATACCAACAAAACCATTGGTATCTATTTCTAATGACCAAATGAGCAGTAATTACACTTTGATACTTAAAAAACAAAAATAACAGTGTATAAATAAAATATATACAGTCAACAACAAACCTTCATCTCATATAGCTAAGTGTAGTTCTTAAAGCAATCTCATAGCCAGACCTGAACATTTGTGAAATGGTAAAATTTGCCATCTAAATTACATATAAGACACAGTTAACGATATGCTTCATCGGCTGTATATGGTTACTTAAGTGATAGTGTAAGTTTTTAAATGTTCCTTAGATTGATTTATGTTTAACAGTTACAAACCTTTTAAAATCAGAGCCATATGTGTGTGTCTTCAAAAGCTTTATATTGCTTTTTCTCTAGCCAACTATATTTTCCTTGAATTTTATTGCAGAGCTTCTTATGGCTTGTCCTATCAAATTCGTTTATGGTTTCCTCACCAATTTTGGAAAGCTCATTATCCTAAAATATAAATCAACATGTAACAGTAATCTAACTACCCCACAAACTTGATCATCCATGCTTAATTATTTCAGTTTAAACTATCTAATAAAAAAACAGGCTCTGTTAAAAAATCAATCAAACATTCATTTGCAAATTTTGATTTCTCATAACCATGGTAAATGCCTATTAAATTTACAATTTTAGGATATATCAACAAATTATACAAACTAGGATAAAACTGACTACTAAAACTCTTTTTTAGTGAGATTCCATCAAAATTTACACACATTTCTATAACATTGTTTTATTGTGAAGATAAAAATACGTTTGAAATTTAAATCATATGGATCAGAGTAATTGTTCTCTGGGTGAAGCAAGAAGGGTTCTAGCATCTGAACTTATATGAGAAAGATCAGGAACTTATTTATGATTTTTTAATAAATCACCTAGTATTAAAGGACAAAGTCCAGTTGCATAACTTAATTAGAAACATTAAAAAACATCTCGATAAGGTTCTCTAGAATTCTCGTTACAACCATATTTAGACCCTTCTTCAGTTTCATTGAAAAAAAGCTTTGTAAAGTATCATTGGAATGGTCGGCCACGTGGTAATTTGGATTATTTTAGGTACTTAACATGTTAATAAAAAGTTTAAATCGGAAGTATTGTAACCAGAACTACATATTTGAACTGAAACTGTCATCAAAATGGTCAGTTAGTGATTCAGAAGAGGTTTGAAGAAGACGGAATATGGGGGTTATTAATATTTCCAACAATATTCTCTACGTTTTTCGTAACCTTCCTCTGTTGATGACGCTTAGAAACAAATCGTTTACTTTTAAACATAAACAATTTTAAGTAAAATTACTTACCTTTTTGTAATAAAATAAAAACCAAATTCGGAAATAACCTAACAAAAATGGTACCCAACCTTTAACAATATACTATCAAAGGAAGCATCAAAAAGACCAATGCACTGTACACTGCTTAAATAGAGTTCTTTTATTTCTATTATGAAAGCAATAATAATAAGAATATTATGATTAAACTGTGCCATTTGTTTAAATAGGTATGACATGACAATGACAAAATGACAATATTGACAATTAATATCATCAATCATCACATGTCATATCACATCATTATTTTTCATTATTTTGTCTTTGAAAAGACAAAAGAGACAATTATTCTGTGGAAAAGATTATCAAGATTCATCTTGTCGATAAAAATCATATTTTTACTTATTAGAATTAGCAAACATATTATTATTATCTTGATAACTAGAATAATAAAACAATTGTAAGCAATTATTTAGAAATAAAATATTTTTACACTTTACCTAAGAACAAAAACATGTTTTGGATATACTAAACTATACAATTTTTAATTAACTGTGATTTAACCTTTTCGCTTTTATTTTATTAACGTAAATAATTTTTTATTTTATTGAAATATTTGCTATTTGATCCCATAATTGGTAAATGTCGGATGTCCAGAAAACGTCCGAGTTCGGACGTCCAGGGAACGTCCGAGTTCGGACGTCCAGGGAACGTCCGAGTATGGACGTCCAGGGAACGTCCGAGTATGGACGTCCAGAGAACGTCCGAGTACGGACGTCCAGAGAACGTCCATATTTAGTCCACCCAAAGTACGTCCCACTTCGTACGTCCATTTTACGTCCAGGGACGTCCGGACCAAAACTGGACGTACATTGGACGTCCATAGGACGTCGTGTGTTACTTAGGTACTCTCTCATCTAGAGCTAGATCTCAGCTTGATCTCAGACTGTGTTGAACAAATACAACGTTAAAGAAACTCTTTTTTCTACATGTCTTAATCAGCTCATAAGTCTCCGGATTGTCAATCACTTCCAGTTTCAATTTTTTCTTCTCAATGGCGCCAAAGTCTCTATCCACTGGCATCAGAGAGTCCTGGAATCGGATACTATATTTTATTATTTTAAAAATATTTCTTTTGCATAACTGGTCTAGGTAAATAAAAATAATTTCATTTCTGTTTTGGCTAAATGCGTTGTCAATTTTTTTAGCTTTGTCCGCAGTGAATCTTTGTGTTTCTTAATATAATCATTCAAGCAGGTTATAACCTAGTTCGGCCGTTTCTTGGCAAAATTTTCCGTGTAAGTATACATTAAAAAAATGTTGTTTAAAATCCATTATAAAAGGTATATAAAAATGCCTCAAACGGGCTATCACAAACACATTGCAAAACGTTTTCAGATTAAACAATCCATCATCAGTGCAAACGGTTGTACATGCTAGTAGCCACCAAAATATATGGGTAAAAACCCTATAAATGTTTTAAATTTGAAGTTGTTTTACATTATTAGTATTTATATTTCAAATTTAAAACATTTAAAGGGTTTTTACCCATATATTTTGGTGGCTACTAGCATGTACAACCGGTTGCACTGATGATGGATTGTTTATTCCGAAAACGTTTTGCAATGTGTTTGTGATAGCCCGTTTGAGGCATTTTTATATACCTTTTATAAAGGATTTTAAACAAAATTTTTTTGTGATATATGGTATACAGCCAGCTACAGGAACTTAGTTTCCTCGTGGAATTTTAAGTATACATTGTTGTTTTATGTGTTTTAAAATTGTTAATTCCAAAAACGTTCAACCATAACTGACATATAATATTCATCATGTGCGTTAGTTACAGGGAAAGGTAGGTATTTTTTTTATAATCAAAACATATATAATCATTTCAGGACAATCAGTTGATTTTTGAACTTCTACTGGTTATATTTTAAATACATCTGTTTTTATAAGATGAATTTCCTTATCCCTTTTAAGTATTTTTAAGGTTTCCTTATTAGATTTCAGCTTAGCTTGCCTTATACTAACTAGGAATTTTGTATAGGTGTTGCATATATCCTTTCTTGAATATCCAAATGAAATGTTAAATTCTTCAATAAATACCTTTGCAAAAATACACTCTTTCGAGACAGATTTGTCTATTCGATTTGTAGAGGTACCAAAACTACCATGTCCGGTCAGAAACTGCGTCAGGAAGTAGTCTAGTTTCCTGAATTTACATTCCCACCACGGCCTTAGATCGGGAATAAGCTTTTTCGTCTACCTTGCCTTTCAACTATTATTCGTCTATTCTGTCTTCCACTTCACTATCGTTCTTTTTCTATCATTCTCATCTATATTTTCATTTATCCTTCTCGCATAAACCCTTGCTTGCTCTTTGCACAACAAAACGATCGGTATCATCCCTTCAATGACATACAAAGCCTTATTTAAAACCGTCCTGTATGTGCTACCCTTAGGAGCATTCGCCCTTGGGAAGTTTCCATCAGCTTGGCGTATTTTAAAGTGTTCAGTATGCTACACCACATGGGGGCAGCGTAGGTTACCACCGATTGGAAAACTCCAGTTAGCACCTTTGTTTTGGTGCTACCTGGGCCTCCAATGTTCGGCATCAGCCGTATCAGTGTCTCCAGATTTCGGTTCGCCTTCTCTAGTGTCTTTTAGATGTGTAGTCTGAACCTTAGTGCTTTCGACAACCAGACTTTTAGATACTTAATCGATTTAACCGGTGCAACCTTCACACCTTTTTTTCTGACTCGCCTTTGCAACCAGTGCAAGATGATCGGCATAAGCTACAAGGGTGCATCCTCTTGGCATCTGTAGCCTCAACACCCAGTCGTACAGGACATTCCACAGGATTGGACCTAGTACTAAACCCTGCGGAACAGCGTGCGACAAACTGGTATATTTTTCTCTTATGGTTCTGTCAGTAAAGTATCTGTCAATTACGTTGACCAAGTATTCACTAACGCCCAATTCTGTCAGCCTAGACATGACATATAAAATAGTTAAAACCGACAATTATACTTACCCTGCTTTTAAAATGTTTAACTTCTGATCGCTTATTTGTTAGTTCCGTCTTCGTGTATAATTATTTAAACATGATAATTATTGAAAATTGCCATATAGCGTGATAATAAATTGTACTTCTATATTTAACTCACTTAGACACAATTATATAATTACTAATTAGAATTCACATATTTTGATACATCACAATTATATAAATATATTTCTCACAATTAATTTGTACTGTTATGCACAAAATAATTTAACATCAATTGAGTATCTCACGGTTTAATTTTGACGAATTATATAAGAAACCCACTTAGGATATGCTAAATCTAAAAACAATATAGAAATATTATTATATTAAATACGGAAAGAAATGTTCTTTAATAATTAAAATAGCTATTTCAGACCAATTCCTTAGGTTAATAATAATTGGCTGTGTACAATGCTGGTCTGTTTATAACTAGACAGAATTTATAATATGAAGGACTTTTAATTTTCAAATAAAAAAAAAATATTACCTCCCAGTTTTTCAGCTGTTCTCCGTGCGTAGAGGTTTTCTCCCCGGCTCTGGAACTCAATTTTTGCAATGTATGTTACCTGAAGTCATATTTAACTTATTACTGAACATCACAGTTTTTTAACAACAAGCTGTATAATCTTTTATAACTATATGTAATTTAAAGGGTGTTTACCCATGTATTTTTGATGGCTCAGGCATTTTAACCTAGCGATTTTAAACCTGATGATGGACTGTTTAGTCCGAAAACGTTTGTTTTTTTATGTAGCCCTTTTAAGGGTTTTTAAATAAATATACCCACTTACGAAGACTAACCTCTTTTTTTGTGATACGTTGTATACAACCAGCTACAGGAATTGTTTTCCTTGTGGATTTTTTTAATTTACCTCCCTATTTCCTATTCTTTCTATCCAAGTGATACAGGCCCACCTTTTGATCAGTGTGATGTACTCTGTCCAGAAACTCATTATAAAAAATATTTTTGTGGGCATGAAATTTGTTTTACAATTTTCTTACACTCATACTAATAATAAAAAATAAGCGAATTATTACGCTATTCCGATATCATTGTTGTTAAAAAAAGTGTACTATAGCGTCCCTTTAACACATTAACGGCCGAAACAATAAACAAAGAGAAATTTGACAATTTATTTATTAGATTTTACTTAGATTATTAGATTATTAGACCTTACACTAGAAGAAGTAATTCGTGAGTGCCATATTAATACGACTAGCACCATATTTAATAAATCTGTACGAGTGGTCGGATATGCAGATGACCTAGACATTATTTCTAGGTCCACAGAATCTCTGATCGAAGCATTTCGATCGAAGGGCGTCTGCACTGAAAATGCGATTAAAAATAAACGCACATAAAACCAAGTATATGTATTGTACTAGATCAGGCCAACCAGATACCTAGACTATTAATTAATGATCTGGAACTGGAAGGTGTGGATACCTTCGTCTACCTGGGCTCGCTGCTGACCAAACACAACAATGTAAGTAAAGAAATTGAAAGAAGAAAAGTGCTTGCCAATAAGAGCTATTGGCTTTAGTGCTATTGGCTATTAGAAGCTTTAATCAACCAAGGCATTGGCAAACTGTACATAGAGATCATTAAAATATTTTCAAAACCAGATGTCGCTATTTGAGTCCATACGAAGCATGTAAGAGTTGCTTCTTAAGACAGAAAAGATATATTTTCACGTTCCGAACGCCTATGAATAGCTGTTCTGATAAGCCCTATTAGGGCGAAATACATATAGGCAGATACACGGACGCTTTGTACGTGAAATCAAATTTTGACTGTCTTTTTCATTGTACATAGAGACTTTAGAAAATATAATATACAGACAAACAACAGCTAAGGTAAACATTTATAAAAATACTTCAGAATTTTCCATTACCAAAGGTGTCCGACAAGGAGACACAATTTCACCGAAGCTCTTTACTGCAATTCTAGAAAATACATTCAGCAAAATGAAATGGCAGAACAAAGCCGTATCCATTAATGGAGAATATCTCATCAATATAAGATTTGCATATGAAATTCTTCTGATCGCTAACAATCTTGCAGAACTACAAGAACTTATAAGTAGACTTCGGCAAATATGCATATTGCATATTTTGCATATTGTGCATATTTTATGCAAATATTTCATATTTTTTCATATTTGTATAAAAGTTTGCATAAAGTGCATAAAAGTTCAGATTTTTATACTGTATTTGAAAATTTTTAAACATACCAATTTATTTCAATTCTTGTATAAAATTTTGTAGTCATTTTAATCAAGAAATGATCTAAGTACGTAATCTCTACAGGTACAAAACATTTACAATTTCAAAGAAGATCAATTTAAGTAGCCCTCAACATTCTTAGAAAGTCTCGGTCACTGAGGCAATCAGTTATTGGATAATCGCTAAGGGTTTGCTCATTTGCAATTTATGATCTAATCCCCAAATCTATCTACAATTTATTGTATCTTAACAGCAGATAAACGGCTAATAGTTTTGTTCCAAATTTAGGGATTTTCCAAAATCTCCCAGTTTATTGAATTAGGTACCTAAACATTTCTAATTTGATGCTCAGATTTGTAAATCATTTTTGTTTTGATATTCAAAGCGTAAACACTCGTTGTGCGCAACAAAAAGGAAGATTGTGATTTTATAATGCCTAAAACAACCAGTGCTTCAACTTGGATTAAACCTTATAAAGAGCAGTCTATGGATATGGGAAAAATCTACTGTTCAGTCTGTGGCAAAATTGTAAGTATCTAATATTTTCTATTAAATATCTAATATTTCATACATACAGGGTGTTTCCAAATGACACTTACAACGTTTGACTATAGATACTTATCGAAAAAATGAACAAAACGATATAGTTAATGAGAGGACAAACTTATTTACTTTTCGAGATACAGGGTGTTAAAATTAAAAAATAAATAAATTCTTTTAGTTGATAACAACAGTAACTTTAAAACCAATAAACGTATTTACTTGAAATTTAGTACTCGTAGGTTGTTTTTAAATGAAAGCAATTAATGCTTAGCTTCCTTTAGTGAGAAAAAATTGTCCATGGTACAATACAATGGTGTGTATTTAAAAAAATTTTTCACCTTGTATTTGTAATTGTAATTGAATTAACAAAAAAAAACTTTTGTTGAATTTTAAAATAAGTTATATGATGTACTAATGGTTAGTAACAAAAACTAATTTGTAGATTAATACTGCATTTAAAACACTTAGCGACTGTTTTTTTTCCAAACCAGTTATTTGATTAACCAAAAACACCTTGTATATTTTTATATTTTAAAGGTTGGGTTAAAATAAAGGTTTTTATTTTTATTTATAGATAGCATGTGAGAAGAAATTTCAGATAGACCAACATGTGAGAACTGCTTCACACATTGCAAAAAAAGGAAAAATAGGAGGAAAACATCAAACTTCAATGGCTAAATGTTTCCAATCTACTTTAAAAAAATTAAATGAGCAAGAAACTTTTAATGAAGACTTGTGTCGCGCATTAGTGTCTGCAAACATACCGCTTTCAAAATTAGCAAATGTAAATTTTAGTTCGTTTCTAAAAAAATATTGGAAACTTAATGTTCCAAGTGATCGGTCTCTAAGAAGAAATAATGATAATTATTTTTACATATCTGTAGACGAAACCACTGATTCCTCAGGAAAGTATATTGCTCATTTATTGATTGGTGTTCTTAAAGAAGATACCTTACCAAAATCTCATCTTATTTCATGCCAGCAACTTGAGAAAACAAATGCTTTAACAATTTCGCGTTTTATACAAGAAACATTAGCAACTTTTTTTCTTCCGACAACTATTCCTTCTAATAAATTACTGCTTATTTTATCGGATGCTGCTCCTTATATGGTGAAGGCAGGACAAAATTTAAAAATATGTTTTCCAGATTTAATACATGTTACTTGTGTAGCGCATGGATTAAACAGAGTTGCAGAGGAAATACGAAAAAAGTTTCCTCTTCTAAATACCATGATATCCAGTGTCAAAAAAGTATTTCTTAAATCTCCCATAAGAATTCAACTTTATAAAGAAATGCTACCTAACATTCCTCTTCCACCACAACCTATTTTAACGCGATGGAGAATATGGTTAGAAGCAGCCAATTTTTATGCAGATCATTTTGTTAAAATAAAGAACATAATTGATACGTTAACAGATGAAAGTTCCCAATCTCTTTTGGATTCTAAACAAACTTTTCAGAGTAACTTGCTTCAACGAGAACTTTCATTTATAAAATCAAATTTTAGTTTTGTTCAAAAAACAATTACTCAGTTAGAATCACCAAAACTGTCATTGTTCGAAAGTACAGCATTAATAAAAGAATTTGCGTCATGTTGTCGGAACGTTAGAGGTAATATTGGAAAAGATATTTTAAAAAAATTTGAAGCTACTATGGAAAAAAATAAAGGTTACCATATTCTTTCTGAAGTAGTCAGTGTTCTAGCTGGAAATATTTCAGAAACAATTAATTTAGAACCAAATGTTTTGTTTAGTTTGAAAAATGCTCCCGTTACATCAGTTGATGTTGAACGAAGTTTTTCCATATATAAATATATGTTCTCAGACAGAAGCCACAAGTTTTTGTTAGAAAATTTTGAACACCACTTGGTCATTTATTATTACCATAATTCTAAATAAGTTTATTCATACTTAAAAATGATGTAGTTACTTAAAATAAATGTAAATCTTAATGAATAGTAGGAAATATTTAGTTATGTACATTTTTTTTTAAATAAAAGTGTTACTATTTTACGATTTTTTTATTTATTTGTATGCATATTTTGTAAAATATTTGCATATTTTCGGGTAAACACGTGCATATTTATGAGCATATTTTCTACATTTTTATTTGCATATTTGCCGAAGTCTACTTATAAGTGACCTAAATTCAGCTAGCAATGAAGTTGGCCTAAAAGTTAACTTTACAAAAACAAAAGCCATGTACAATGAGCTGGTAGATGTCCAAAATGTAATAATAAACAGCACTGTAATGCAGCAGATGTAATAATAAACAATTTTACTAGTGACTAACTTCTTCTTTACAATTACCGTAAAATGTGGAATAATTTTATATTGACAATGACATACCATAAATGCTTTGTATCTACATTTATAATTTGCAAATGCAGTAGCTAAATTGCCAAACTCTCATTTGAATGTAAATTCTCTCACCTTCTCTAGTTACAATTTTTCACGATGACGCGACATACTAATGCGATTAATATAATAATGCAATAGGCACTTGTGCGCGACATTAAGTGCCATAAATGCAAACTAGATTAAGTAGAATTATGTAGATTAATGTAGAATCTTTTAAGTAAGATCCGCTTGCCTTTATGCTAATTTCAATATTGATTTCAGTACTAATAATATTAGTTATTTTCTAGAGTCAATTTAGTATGAAAAATGTATTCTTGTGTTTGCAACTATCGTAATTTTAATTTTAGCATATGCACTGTACCAATAACCTAATAATGAAGTTAGATAATTATGATTAGAGTAAACAAAACACACAAGGAAATAATGACTTTGAAAAAAAGTTTCAATTATGTGCACTATCATTAATTGTAATAATGATGCTAGCAATAAAGAAAAAAAATCATATGCTTCTTAAAAAAAGCGTGTATAGAGAAAAAATAGATCGAAAGAAGGTTAGACAAAGGAATATTAAATATGTTGAATGAAAAATTATTAGTAGAAGACCGGTTGGCATACAAAAATCTTTTACAAATGACTAATAATATTTTGTTTAAAAAATGGTTACGAATTTAGCATAATTGCAAGCAGACCTAAAACTAAAGAGTCTCTTACCATTCTCTTACACGTGTTTTTGGGTCTACCCGTCATCAGAGAGAGTTTGCAAGAAGACTCAAACCAAATCAAACGCACCGACCACTAAGGCAATTATAGGAAAATAATTGCCAGAGTATGCTACTAGAGACCTCTAGTGAGGAAATATACAGTTAAATATCGATAGCAGTTAAAGTAAACTCTATACATTGCCCAAGCTTAATAAAGCCTTTCAAAGCGATGCTGAGAATATTATATTCCACTATGCATAAACAATTTATTACCATATAATACCATATTTAATTTATTACCATATAAATTACTATCGTACTCATTGCGTCGAATAAGGACAATAACAAATAAATGACGGTTGCGTTTTGATTTAATCTGAGTCTCTTACCATTCCCTTATACGTATTTCTTGGTCTACCCGTCATCAGAGAGAGTTTCCAAGAAGACTCAAACCAAATCAAAACGCACCGACTACTAAGGCAATTATGTTACCAGAGTATGTTACTAGAGACCTCTTTTAGTGAGGAAAGACGAAGTTAAAATGTAAATATAATATAATACTTCTTAGTATTTTATTAAAAAACGGTTATTGCTTTAAAAAGATGCCTTATATATTGAGATGAATAAAATAATGTATAAAACATAATCATATAAGAATTAAAACTTCCGAAGTTCCAGAATAACAAAAGTCTTGCTACATGTAACAATTATTTTTGCCTAATCATGTGTAAAATATTGTGAAATAATTCGATGGTTTAGTAATTTACGTTAGAAGGTATGAAGTGTGAAAAGGTCGCTCTCGATGATTTTAAGTTTTGATCGACGGGTACAATATTTCTCAATAGACCAATATTGGGGTCAGTGAACGAATAATTCCAGTTCGGTCTCGAATTTTGACCTGGTTTGCAAGCAATACTTAAACGACCCAAAAAGTTTAAAATATATTTATTATTATAAATACATTTAACTAAACTCTATTTTATATATTTACTTTTGTTAATAGAGCGTGCTTCGAAAACATTGAAAACTAATCGCACGTTACTTTATAATAGTCCTACTCAGAGTCCTTTGGTGTTATCTGCATAATAGGCTATTGATTATGTTAAAAACAACGGGGTTAAATGGAACTACAATGTTAAAGGGGTTTTATTGTTTCATATGGTGAATGGACCTCCAAATATGAAAAAACCGCGTAGTGATTTACCAAAAACCATTTAAAGGAGTGAGTTTTTGAGAAAAGCCTGAATTTGTTCCTACCCATTAGGGTGCACTTAGGTGATTTTTTATGAAGTTTTGTATATATTAATCTACAGAAAAATTGTTCAATATTAATTTTTCTATCAAAATACTACCTGTTAAAGTCAAAACTATACTTTTTTTTAATAAAACACTATACAAAGTGGCCCAAAAGTTTGGAAACGGCTAATTATCTCGTAAAATGCTAATCATAATTGTACAAAATTTGAGGTACACCTATTTTGGTATACGAAGATTCCATATTTGTTATTTACAATGTTGTCAGATTTTCCGTTTTTCTTTTATTAGTATATTATTAGTACCTTTGGTTTTTCAAATACATCACCCTATATATTCAGTCATTATTGGAATCTCCTATTCAATACGAGTCTAACCATATGTAACACTTATGATTTTATGTAATCTGGAGGGTCATGTGCTCAATTTGTGAGTTGACAGCACCCTAATCGATGGTAGAAGGCGTCTAACACATTTCTCCATGATTGTCTAGAAATTATTCGAGATTCATTGATAATTCTTTGCCTTACCTCTGCAAGACTTGCTGGTTAAGTTTTGCAAACTGAATTTTTCAAGTATCCCTAATAAAAATAATCTTTAGGATTGAAATCGGGTGAACGTGAAGGCCATTCAAGTCTACCAATTTATCGTCCAGGAAATATTTCATCTAAATATCGCCATTTACACCAACTATCTGACGTTAAATTTCTTTTGACAAAAAATTACCCAATTGAATAAGTAACTACTATATCTGACCATACATTTAATTTTTGTGGTCTTTGAGTATGGTTTTCACGCATTCAGTCTTCAGTGTGAATTTACGTCACACCAGTACCTTAAATTGTGTCGATTTACCACACAGTGTAAAAGTTGCTTCATCGGAAAAACATATTCTTTTAACGAAATTTTAATAATTTTCAATTTTATCCATCATTACCTCAGTAAACTCTAATCTACGACCAAAGTCATCTTTACTTAATTCTTGCAATAAGTTAATTTTGTATGATTTAAATTTATTTTGACGTAATAAACGTAAGACTGAAGAATGACCTACATCATGTACTTGTGCAACCCTGCTTGGAGATGTATGTGGATCTTCAACAAAACTTTGCTGGTATCTGAAGTTTTGTTGTCATTGATAACTCGTTTCGTCAACCTGATCGGTATCTATCTTTTACTTCTCCAGATTCCTCAAATCGCCTTACAGTTTTTTGTACCGTTGTCTTATGAATAGGAGAACGCTTTAGAGAACGGCATTTTAGAGAAGCAATTTAAATTGCAGAACATTTTGAACCACAACTACTGTCAATTTTAGTTCATAATTTAAATGGTGAACAAATGTCAAAATCACAGCATTCTCCATTTAAATATTTAAATTTATTAAAATCTACATATTTTGCACTGTTTTGTATTTAAGATCTGTCAGACTACATAAAATCAAGTGAACATATGGTTGAACTCGTATTGAATAGCTGAACTCGTGTGAAATTCATACTGAATGCGTGAAAACCATACTCAAAGACAACAAAAATTAAATGTATGGTCAATTATAGTAGGTACTTATTTAATTGGGCCATTTTTTATCGAAAGAAATTTAACGTCAGATAGTTGGTGTAAATGTTCGGCGTTATTTAGATGAGATATTTCCCGGACGATAAATTGGTAGACAAGGTAGAATTGAATGGCCTCCACGTTCACCCGATCTCAATCCTAAAGATTATTTTTATTAGAGATACTTGAAAAATTCAGTTTACAAAACTTAACCAGCAAGTCTTGGATAGCTAAGGCAATGAATTATCGATGAATCTCGAATAATTTCTAGACAATCATGGAGAAATGTGGTAGACGCATTCTACCATCGATTAGAGTGCTGTCAACTCACAAATGGAGCACATTTTGAACACTTAATAACGTGACTATTATGTTAAAAAATATTTTAAACTATCAATTGTTACGTTTTAATGTATTTGAAAATAGTTAGTATTAAAAAATGTATTGAAACAATTTAGGCGTTGCCAGACTTCTGTTTTATGTATTTAAGACCTTCCAGTCTACATAAAATCAGAAGTGTTACATATGGTTAAACTCGTATTTAATAGGAGATTCCAATAATAACTGAATATAGAGGATAATGCATTTGAAAAACCAAAGTTACTAGTAATATAAGAGAAACTGAAAATCCGGCAACATTGCAAATACCCTATATGGAATCTCCGTATCCCAAAATAGGCGTATCTCAAATTTTGTATAATAATGTCTAGTAATTTACGAGATAATTACCCGTTTCCAGACTTTTGCGCCACTCTGTATATTAAAAAACGAAGAAAAACAATAGAGACACACGCGATTTTTTTTTGTTGATCCATAATTTTTATGCACGGATGTAAATGTAAAGGCATTGCTATACAGAAAAAAATTGTCTTTTCTCTTCAAAAATGGGGGTTGGTAAAAGTATTTATGATTTACAGTATGTCAGATACCATTTTTTAAAGTTTGCTACTTACACAATATTTTGCCAATTTCTCCTATTTTTTCGCAAACATTATTCTACAGTGTTTTTCGACGCAGTTTTAGGTAGATGTAGTGGTAAATTAATTAAAAGAAACATAAATTATACATAAAACGGTCTGTAGTAAAAAGTTCTAGATCTAATTTTAAGCAAGATACAGATCTTCAAACTTTTTTACTTTAAATGATTTAGTTTTACTACTATTTTTTTATTTTTTCATTATAACCTTTTTCGTATACATTTAGGTATACAGGGTGGTGAAACGTAAAACACGCCATAGGAATCTCAATGGGAAATTCTAAATTGTTGAATTCCTGCTTTCTTAACCATTTTACACCAAAAGTCAAGAGAAACTATTTGTAGAGGAGTGAAATCTGTATATTACCGAGTAATAATATTACTGAATAATAACTAACGCACCACTCATAATACTTTTAGACACAAAATATGTTTTAAATGCTTTTAACAAGGCTTATATGTTTAATATAAGTTTAACTACAATATTAATGTATACCTACATGTATATAAATGTATATAAATGTATATTAATGTATAACTACAATATTTGGGACATGTTATGAGGGGAGATAAATACCAGTTGCTGCAATTGATTATACAGGGAAAGATAATGGGAAAGAGATCTATAGGAAGAAGAAGGCATTCATGGTTGAAAAACTTGAGAGAATGGTACAATTGCACCAATTACCAACTGTTTAGATCTGCAGCATCAAAAATACGCATAGCTTTGATGATAGCCAAACTTCGGAACGAAGACGGCACTTGAAGAATATGTTTAAAAAATATATATCAAAGAATTAACTTCATTCAGCGTATTCAAATCGTCCTGTATACAAGGAAAAAACTCATATATCACATTTTGCGGCCAATTATACAAAATTTATGCGTTTTAAATATCAAGGTCCGTTTCCAAAACTAATTCTGTTGTTTATAGAAATATTGATTTATTTGTCAGACCAGTTCCAATAGGAACAAACATTTATTTAACTAGGTTAATTTGTTTTAGTAGTTTCTTGGCATTTTCGTTTTTAATTAAGGTTTGTTTGCAGAAAATACAAGGTAGTCATCATAGGTTTTATCAAATTTTAATTACGTGCTTATAAAAACTTGTTAGAATTATTTGTATATTTAATTTAATTTAACAATTTTGACAAGATGATTGTATTTAATTGCAATTCGTGATAAACACTTCTAAACTAAGAAGTTAATAGATGATTAAGTAAAAGTTTGATTTAAAATTTTCTCTCCCACGTACAAAAATACTTTTTTTATTACCAAACCCACTTTAAAATTGATTGTATTGATTGTATTAATTTTGTACAAAAGGGTAGACAGTATCCGTTTTGGGCTTGATAAATCATATATGGTTCTATTTTTTTGTTTATTAGCTTCGAAATATTAGAAATGATAATTTCACTATACGAACACTTCAAAATGTGGGTTAAATATTTATTAAACAATTTGTGAAAAAAACTTGACAAATTTATTCTCTTTCTCCTTTTGATTGCTATATCTCGGCATCTATGCATTTTAGAAAAAATTGCGATAACAAAAAAGTTTTGAAATTAAATTTATTTTGAGATAAAATTGATTACAAATTGAAAAAATAATAATTATTATTGCAAAATTTAAAAAACCATTAGAAGAGTTACAAAAATCAACGTTTTTTTTTTTTTAAAATATCTTTATTGTGACAAGTAATTAGCAGATATACATTTTTCACCTTTTCTTCTTCTGTGCAACGTGTTTAAAATGTTGATTTAAAACTTTAAAAATACAAAAAAAATCAACAAGGGAATGGTGGACATATTAGATTGAGCCGTCTCAAAAATAAAATAAAGAGTTCAAAATCGTGACGCGCTTAAACATTTTAATTATCTCAGCTTCTATTAAACTAATTTTCTAATATATTTTTTTAAGGTTCCAGTGAGTTAAAACTTTAAATAAAGTGTGATACTTTTAAAAGATTATATGTAGTTATTGATTGTTTATATTTTTATTTTCTACAAAGTTTTAAATTGGTACTTATGGCATTATTGGCTTCATTCAGATAACTGGATGTTGGTTGCAGACGCTGGTTGAAATTATACTTCAAGGATTTCTTGTGCTTATATAGCAGCAGTCATTTACTACACTATATTACTCCCTACGACCGAAGATCTGGTTTAAGGAGATAGTACCTTGACTTGGGGATCGCATATAAATATTTTAAGAAATATCCCTTAAAAGGATCCCTAACTAAAAACTGTTTTTATTTAATGAACGAATAATAATATATTAAATATTTCACGTTTCAATGAAATGCATTAAGAATACTTATCACTATTTTAACGTCGGTGTTAAAATAATCCCATTCCTCACTATTTTAACGTTGGTGTTAAAATAATCCCATTCCCAATATAGTAAACCAAAAGATAATCTAAATTCCTATCACCCAAAATTACTTAGATGCTGCACCTACAAACTTTTAGAAAAATCCTTAGTTATCGTCTTGTGTTATCTTGAAAACAATAACCTAATAAGAACAGACAAATAGATTTCGAACGGGTAGATCTACAACAATACTACATAATAACACTTGAGTAAGCTATACATTTTTTCTGCACAATGAAAATCGTATTGTCGTATTTTTTGACACAACATGGAGACATCTTTTATTAAAAACACTTTAAGACTAGAAAGATCAAGAGCATATTCTGTTCTTTAATAAAAATTTTCTAAAAACACGAACTTCTTGACTTAAAATCAATGATATACACTAAGTAGATCATTGTGTATTCCACAAGGATCTACACTAAGTGCGACAATCTTTTTAATTGCACCACATAGTCAAATGTCATCAAGTTAAATGAAGTTACCTGTGTTTACTAGTCTATATGCAGACAACTTGGTCATTTATCTAAAAACAAACAACGTTACTCTGGGATTACATATATTAAAAACGGCCTTCCTCACAATTCGAAGTTAGTCTCAAAACACGAGTTTTATATTTTTTGGTGAAACGACATGCTATTTAATATTTAGCAAAAACCAAAAATTATCCTAATTTTTAAGTAATATTAAACTAAGTTATCCTAAACTAAATAGAAGCAATTAATTTTTTATGACTTTCTTTTTAAATTAAAATGAGAGGGCCACATAAACAATCTGCAAGGTTATTGCCAATCTAGAACTAACCTAGTAAAAATGCTATCAAATACATCTTGGTGGGCTGATACAACAATCTTACTCTATACAGATCATTAATACGAAGTAAATTAATTAGGCTACGACTGTTTATGCTACAATACTGTTAATAGAACATCTTCAAAAAGCTTGACTACATTTCCTGAAAGAATAAAATATATTGGTCTTTGTTTAGAACAATTTAGTCTCACTATGCCTACTCATGAAAATTTATCTCCCTGGATGATTAAAGCTCTAAAAATAGATACCCACACTTCCCAAAGCTCTCCAGATCTTACACATTCTTTTCTTATTCAGTAAGCTGTAAAAATCTAGTATCCAAATTCACAAAAACCCACCAAATCTTTACTGATACTTTAAAATGTAAGAAAGTACATATTGCAGCTTAGGTCTGCGAGAACATCAAGTCCACCGTAAGAGTTCCAACAAATTGTTGTTGAAATTGGTACGGTGGACTTGATGTTTTCGAAGAAATAATATACTCAAAAACTTACGGCAATTCACCAGACCATAAAAAATGTAGTTTTATCAATAAAAGCATTTTATTACCAATTTGTTACTATCGCCGATTTAATGAGCGCAATATTCAAAATACAACAGTTACATACAACTTATATATCAGATACTTCTCAAGATCCAAGAGAATCATCTACATGCAGGCTCACCAAAAAGATATTTTTTATATATCGTTACCTTCTCATACGGGATTAAGTGGTAATGAGAAACTGGACTCCCTGGCAAACAATGCAATAACAGACAAAAATATTGCTATCGTAAATAAAATATCTTAAGCCGATCACAAAGTAAATATGAAAGACAACATCTACAGAGCGTAACAGACTACTTGGGATCACACTGCTACCAAAACTGAAAGAATGCCTCGGTCAAGTAGGCATCACACTCGTTTTACCAAGTAATAGGAAAAATCAAGTTATCATCAACTGACTTCGAATAGGACATACTCTATTTACGCACAAACATATTTTCATCAAGAAGTCTGCTCCAATGTGTACCAAGTTCAACACTCAATTAACAGTGAAACATGTGCTGACTTCAAATTAAACATATTTGTTAAATTATATTAACACATCCAAACCATACTGTAAATTGTAAAGTACAAAGCATGTGGTGTAAATTGTAAAGCATTTTTATGTAATAAGATGTAGCTTACTATCTGTGTATGTGTCAACTGCTAATAACCGATATTGGTTGATGCGAGTATGTTTTAGAAAATAAAAAAATACTTTATGGGAAATACAAACATACTAAAAACATTTTCCTACATGGCATAATCTGCCATGTGCAATATTGCCAGCTACTGTGTTAAAACCACAAAAAAATATTGCAGTGACTATTTCATTAGACTATTTTTAACTGATAAAACGTCATAGCAACACCACGTTTCATACTGAAAAAACTCATTCCTTCCCGTGATTTCTTACCGACTAAAGGTCGATTCAGACACATCAGTCCCGTCATAGTCTCGGCGTCGAACCGATCCTGTTTGGTCACAGAACTATCAACTATCTGACAGCTGGGAAACTGTTTGTCAACTGATGAGTGTGAATGCCGGCAACACTTTGTATTAAAGAATATTTTGTATGACGGATTGTTCGGTTCGGCGCAATCACTGTGACGAGACGTGACTGATGTGTCTGAATCGACCTTTAATTATGACAGATCCGTCATAAACGTCTCTGGTAATTCTATTATTGTCAGTTTGACAAAAGTCATTGAGGCGTAATTAATTTTGGACTCTCTTCTTCTATGAGTACCCTGTCCAATTATCGAACGTTGGCGATCATGTTGGCGATAATAACTTTGTTTACGGTGGTTCTAAATAAATTAGCGGTGGTCTTTTGATGCCATTTTCAAAGATTTCGGAGCCAGGATGTTCTTTGTCAGCCTGAGTCTCTCCTTCTGGCGATCTTACCCTGTATGATGAGGTGTAGAAACTTATACCTCTCTGGAAGTCTCATTACGTGACTGAAATATTGTAACTTTCAAATGTTTATTGTTTTTGTTATTTCTGTGCTCTTTTTCATTCGATGTAAAACTATTTCATTTCTTACTCAATCAACCCAACTTATCTGCAATACTCGTCGATAAATCCACATCTCAAAGGCCTCTAATTTTTTCATTAATGTCTCTGTAAGGGTCCAGCTCTCCATACCATACAGCAATGTGAAGAATATGTTGCAGCGTATTAATATGATTTTAAGGTTTAACGTAATATCTCTAATAATTAGAATTTTCTATAATTTATAGAAGGCGGCTTTGGATTTTTCAATTTTTCTTATTTCTTTATTTATATCCCAGTTATCGTTAACGTTTGCATCCAAGTAGGTAATATTGTGGACTCTTCCTAACTCTATTTCATACGCTCTGATGTTCGTTGGTTGTAACTCCGTTTTTCTGATAACCATAAGTTTTGTCTTAGAAGTATTAAGTTTGGCCCTTATTCATCACATGCTTCGGTTACTTTGTTGTTACCCATATAAGTCGTTGCAGGTCTTCATTATTAAAGGCAATAAGTACCGTGTCGTCTGCATATCTGAGATTATTGACATTAATGCCGTTGATTTTAATGCCTGTATCTTCAAATAAGGCTTCTTCAAAAATAAATTCGTAGTAGCTATTAAAACTAAGAGGCGATAGAATACATCCTTGCCTTACTCCACGTCGTATTTCCACTGCTTCCGTCATGTTGTGTCCAGCTTGTATGTTTTTATATTAATGTCAATAAAAAATTTTGATAATACGGAGGTTCCGGTCATCAATTCCTACCTGTTGCAAGACACCTATTAGTTTGTCATGGTTTATTCAATCAGATCCCTTTTCTAAGTCAATAAAACACGTATCTACTGACTGTTCTATATCCCTACATCTTTGAACCATGACCTGCAAACTAAAGAGTGCTTCTCTGGTTCCAAGGCTGTTTCTGAAACTGCAAATCTGTAACCAATTTTGGACAGATATAATCAATCCAGACGAAAAATGAAGATTTGGATGCCATTTAGGTAAAGAAATAAAAAAATTGGTTCCGGAAAATGTCCCATTGAACATGCAGAGGTCCAGACGCTCTATTTGGACCCAATTTTTAAAGTGTCTACTGGTGGAAAAATTTACGATGTAATGCAATGACAGAATTAGCAAAATTTTTTAAGAATTATTCTTTTAACATAAAAAAGGCAATGGCAAAGACTATTAAAAGTAGTCTGTAAAGTCAATATGGAATACTACAGCAAAAATAGTGCAAGAAAAATATTTTACGGAGTACTGCATAAAAGTCGACCCTTTTACAGATATATTTTTCAAATGTGCAAGATTGGCCAGAGATACTAACCGCAGGCCGCTTCAAAGTGTTCAAGAAAAAAAACTTAGTTCCAAAGCATTATCGACCAAGAAACTTTTAAAAATAATCCAAAGCTACGACGAGGAAACCCCCGATGGTTCTCAAAAAAATTTTTTACCTTTGTTTATTTAAACTTGATTGTAGAGGCAATGGTGGTCGCAAACTGCAAGATTTAATTTTTTTAGAAGAAATTTGATGTTATGGAAAAATTTACGGACCGAATGGAAAAAAAAGATTTTATCCAGCAGACTTTTTCTCACCGTTCACCTTAACTGGAAGGATGGATCTTGGTTCAAAAACTGTCCACTTGGAATTAACACCGTATCCAAGTGCACAAAAATGTTAGCTGAAAAAATTTGAATATACACAAAAAACCATAATCAATAAACTATTCTCATCGTTCTTAAACTATGTCAGCCTTGTTCAGGCAAGCTGTTTCTGAATAGAACTTAATTAAATTAAACGGTCACTCAAATCCAATCTCTTTAAAGCTCCATCTAAAGTCATACTGCCGTGTTAAGGTAAAAGGCAGTAAGCGACATTTTTGTCAAAAATGAGATTGTAATGTAGCCTACCTAAGTAGTAATTGCTCCTGCTTTTACAAAGGATTTGATGCACATTTATAGTCAACTTACACCAGAAATAGCAATGGTGAAAAGCAGTAACTAACAAAGTATTTTTCAATGTGATGGTAACAGACAGTATCTAACGTATTAACTAATTACTGCTGTTTGCCTACACAGAGACCGGAAACACAATTTTTAGTGTGAATGTAAACGGCAGTATCTACTTAGTACAGTAGATACTGCTATTTGCCTTCACATTTGTAATCCAAGTTTGTATTATAATATCATAACATAAAGCAGTATCTTCTCTGATACTGCCATTTGCTAAAACATCACCTGATTTAATATCCGTTAACATAAACACATTAGATAACGCAGAAAGTTTAATTTGCAGTTTCAGACCGTACTTAGACTTGTTTAGTCTACCGTTTGGAGTGTATGTAAGAAGTTGTATTTTGTGGAGTGCACCAAAATTGTTTAAATAACATGTTTACCTCACCAAGTAAACACTTATAATATAATTATATATTCGGGGTATATTCTTCTTAAGAACTCTTGGCTATAAAGAAAAAAATGATAAGTTTATCACAACGATGTTACGCAATTCAAGACCGAAATCGATAACTCCAAAATAAAGATAGACTGGGATCAGCAGCACCGTCTAACAAATGCATTCGTCAAATTTTGGTACATCATATTTCATCGTTGCATCCGTGTATAAGTCACTACCGAAGATAACATGCTCCTAACCGTTTGTATCTATCATGCTGATTACTTTCAGAAATATTCGGAAAATAAATTTAGCTATTACACTTACCGAAAAGTGGTGTCCGACATGAATAGTAGCTTTACAAAATTAGGAAATGAGGAGTGCGACTACTGTATGTTGTTCGGCATGTAAAATCTCATAATGTGGCAATAGCAATAACAGGTGAAAATGTTGTTGAAATTGTGGAAGGTTCTAATGAAGATGAAAAATACACGGAACAAATATTATTATTACAACAGCTGGTTCTAAACTAAGTCTTTTGTCTCTTGAGTCTGCAAGCATTAAGTTTTATGCATCTTGTAAATCTTTCATAAAATGGCTTCAGCACTCTGATAAGGGTAAAAGAGGAAGTTAAATACAAACAGGATGTAGCACAGGAAAAAGTAGAAACTGAAATAGTAAGGAGTGTAGACTAACAGAAAGTTATAATGCTACCAATGATTCCTGGAAGCCAGAAGACATTTTTTACAAGACGACTTGTGGCTTTTCATCTAACCTTTGCAGCATCAATGGCAGACAAGAAGAGTAGAAGCGGTAAAAAAACATATCGGTTTTGTGGCATGAAGGAGTGGCTGGAAAAAGACAGAGAAAGTTGCATCTGCATATTGTAGAGCTTTAGTTTAGGAAAGAGACGCCGTTAAATTATTGTATTGGACAGACAATTGCTCAGCCCAAAATAAAAATTGGTGCTTATTTACCATGTTTGTCACAATTTCAAAAATAATTGCCACCTCTCAAATTACCCTAAAATATTTTGAGACAGGCCACCCCTTCATGAGTCCGGATTCAGTTTATCACAGTGTGGAGAGCATGAAGATCACAAATGAAGAAAATATTTACGATTTCAGCGATTTTATTAAGGCTGTAGAATATTCAAATTAAAAAAAAAATAAACGTAATTTGTTTGAAAAACGAAGATGTTTTAAATTGGAAATCTGGAGGTTCAAAAGCCAAATAAAAAAAAAACGGATAGACCTTTGCTTTGAGATATATCTGTGGTACAGTTTAGACGAGGCAGCCGATTATTTTTTTATAACAATAATATTATCGACGAAATTTTTAAAGAATATAATCTTCTAAAGAAAATTTTAAACTATAAATTCCTAATAAACTACACAATAATTGTAGAGGTGTCCGTACGAAAAGAAACAAGGTATAATTTCGCAACTGTGCCCCCTCATACTGAAAAGAGACGGCATTTTTGGCATTCATTATAAGAAGATGATGTAGAAGACTCAATAATTTTTTTCAATATTATGTAATTAATTACGATTTTTTTATTTTCCATTAATGTGAATTACATTTAATTTTAAATTTGATCATACTATCGCTTTATTTTGCATTTTTATTTTATTTTCAAAGCCGATATTTACATAAAGCTGAAAATTCTACATTTTTACTGCTTAAGAAATGAACTTGATTATTATGGTAAACAGCAGTAACTGCTTAATTTTCAGCCAAAAACCAAGTAACAAAATAGTTTTTTGTGTGTCAAAAATTAAGACATATTTTTTAATGTGTTTTAACGTTTTTCTGCTTAAAATTAAATAAATAATAAATTGTGTGGAAGAAAAAATCCTAAATTGCAAATAGCTCAAAACCAATATTTTGGCACTTACTGCTTTTTACTTTATCACGGCAGCATATCTGTTGCTGGATTCCAGCCACCACCAGAAGTTGTACGAAAATCTCAGAACACCAAGTGAAGCTGATCCTTCAAATAAATAAAGATTATATTTCGTAATAATAATTATAATTGTAATATTAGCCTTGTCGAATATCATTCGAGAGAATATTATTTACCGGCAAACTTTTCTTCTTAGTTTATTCAAGTTTGTTGCCTTTTGGCTATTTTTGCTTATGAAATTTTGACAAAATCACTCGACTGGCGTCTCGTGATTTAATTGTTGCCAGCAATATTTTCTTATCAAAATATCGGTCTTTAGTAAATCGGAAGATAGAACAAGTTCTGTTATTTTTTATTACGATTATTTAAAAAAGTATATTTAACCTACCTCTTTACCAAACATTTTTAAATAACTTTAAATAAATATAATTTTATTTTTATCGTACTGTAATCCATTTCTCACGTCGAATGTCGACATTGTGCAGAGTCAAATTGCGCAATTTATGTGACATACCAGATTCTGCATCTTATTAAAAATTTGTTATATAATATTTTACTTAATGCATAATCATATAACGTGAACATCAAAATATTAATGAGCTGTATTTTTAGTTCACATAATTTTACTTCCTCACGACTGTTTTTCGTATAGGGAACTAAAAAAAGAAAGTTGCATAATAAAGGTCAAAGTTTTTGTTAGATGTGAGAATAGTAATATTTTTAATAAATATATTTGAGATATACCTACCTATTTAAAATATTAACAGAAATTAAAAATTTAGAATTGTGTATTCAGATTAATTTAAAGTATTAGATTTATTCCGGGATCCTGGGCCCATTTTCACGCTTTATTACTAACAAGCTGTTCCGTGAGTAGCTTTATTTTGACAATAAGATCAACATTTGCCCTTACAACAGTTTGCATTTGTGACAACTGACAGGGTAGCAGAGATAAAATATGTTGATGTGACGACTCTTAAAAATTTCTGTTGGTTAGTTAATATTTATAATATAACACCTACATTGTTCTACAAATACTATTTAATAGATGTCTATTCGAAGGCAACATACCCGAACAATGGAATATTGCTAAAACAATACTAATACACAAAAAGGAACACACCACAGACCTGAAAAATTATCGACCAATTTCATTTTTTTCACAACTTTACATAACATTTACAAAGATTATTACAAACAGGTTAACAATTAAATTTGACAAATATCAACCAGTAGAACAAGCCAGATTTAAAAAAGGATACAGCACCTGTGACCATCTTTATACTTTGAAAATCCTAATAAAAAGACTAACGAATACAATCTTCCATTATGTTTGGCTTTTATAGATAACGAAAAAGCTTTTGAAAACGTAGAAGTGTAGGCAGTAAAAGAAGCATTAGACAACAACCAGATCGACTTCTGGTACAGAATATTAACATATATTATTTACGAACAAGCTGAAATGATAGTGACGTTGGCTAATGGAATCAAAACAAGGCCAGTAAAAATCAACCGATACTTACCTAAGACACAATATTTCCAAAATTATTTACAGCTGCCTAGCAGATACCTTTAAGTCAATATAATGGAAAAATAAGGAAATCCCTATTAACAAAACATGAACCATCTTAGATATGCAGATGATGTAGTAATAATAGCCGACACGTGGCTAATACAATAATTGAGGAGCTACACAGAGAATCGCTGAAAAGGACTGAAAATTAATTTCAGCAAAACTAAACAAAGTAAAACAAAGATGAGAAACTTATGATAACTATCCAAGGAACAGAGATAGAACACGTAGATAAATATGCATATCTGGGTCAAAATCTCAAGGTAAGCAAAAAAAAAATCAGACTACCGAAAAAAAGCAGACGTGTAAAAATGGTATGGGCAGCGTTCGGAAGACTCTCATATGTACTTAAAAATAAAAACATATATCAAAGATTGCGAACCAAAGTGTTTAATTCCTCTCTCCTACCTGTACTTACATATGAAGCTCAATCCTGGACATTCACTAAAATAAATATGGAGAGGATTAGAAAAACTCAAAGAGCTATGAAATGATAAATGCTGGGTATCTCACTCAAAGACTTTAAAACCAATGAAGACATTCGTAATAGAACAAGAGTAAAAGATGTGGATTAGGTAGCTAAACTGAAATGAAAATGAACTGGACATAACGAACGTTTTAAGGTTGGCCAACTAAATAAAGAAATCGAAAATTAGCGGCCACATGAAGCCAAAAGACTACGAGGAAGACCGTAAATGCGCTGGAGTGAAGATATTAAAAGATTTACAGGAGCAATGTGAAAACGTCTTACAAACAACAGAAACGAATAGCAAGAATTGGGAGAGGCCTATAGTCGACAACCCGAATAACGTGAAGGGCTTAAAAAAATATATTTGTACGTTTTTACAAATTTTAAAGTACGTTATTCTATCCCTACGTTTAAAAGTTGTAGTAAAAATATCTAATGTAAAAATTATTACTATTGAGCTGAATCTTCGTAAGTAGCTTCGTTTCGATAAGATTAAGACCAAACATTGACTGTACGAAAATATTTGAGTTTGGTAGCTAGCAGGGGTAGCAGGATAATATGTTGATTTATTAACTCTCAAAAAGTTATTACTAACTAAGTTTTATTAAAGGGTCCCCCTTTTCAGCATGTATCATTAACGAAGTCATAAATAGTATATTACATAACGAGAGTTGTAAGAAGCTTATTACATGCGAGTAAAAAAGTTGCGCGCGAGCCGCATAGCGGCGAGCGCAGTAATTTTACAAGCATGTAATAAGCTTACAACTCAAGTTGTGTACTATACTTTTTCTACCATTATTTTCGTTTATAAAAATAAAAATTAAATTACCACTATATTTACACTGACAGTTTAATAATTTTTAATCTGTCAAAATAACGTCTGTTAATTCGTTTCCATGGTAACTCGACCAACTGACTTACAAGGCTTATGTGATATTACACATTTTTGTAAAACTGAACCGTAATTTTTTTTATTACGTGCTAGTCATTACGTGTCAGTATCTGTTATGATGCATTTACTTAGCATCCAAATAGTAGGTAATATACAATTTACTAGTAAGAGAGTAGAAAAAAATATTTACTGACCAACTGACTTTTTTTCTGTTGGTTAGGTAATGTTTATATAACTTCCATATTGTCCTACAAATTGTGGACCTTCAAATAAATACATATTTGAAGTTCATAAAATTAAAAATATATTTATTTTCTGCATTTTGCTGTTGGAGCCTAGTCACACTGGTACAAGTACGCATACGCACAGCGTTGCTTACTCTTTATTAGCAACAAATATAGACGGCTAGACCTTTTTAAAAAGGTCTAGCCGAAAAATTCTATCATGATTTAGAAAAAGTATTAGCACCTACAAAGAAACACGATCTCAATATTATTATGGGAGATTTTAATGCAAAGATTGGTGAAGGTGAACAGGAAGATGTCATAGGGAAATATGGTCTGGGAATACGAAATGAAAGAGGAGATATGTTGGCATCTTTTTGCGTAGAAAAGCAATTAGTAATAATGAACACAATTTTCAAATTTCCAAAACGTCGTCTTTACACCTGGAAATCACCAGCAGATACACCTGAACGAGTTATTCGTAACCAAATAGACTTCATATGTATAAATAAGAGATACAGAAATTCAGTACTATCGGTAAAAACATATCCAGGAGCAGATGTACCAACCGATCACAATATTTTAGTAGGAAAAATAAGACTGAGATTAAAAAGAGTTGCAAGGACGAATAAGCAAACAGTTACTATTGATAGAGAAACGATGCTAAATGATACTGTAAAACAAGAAATAACTAGTATATTAGAACAAAAGATGAAGTTAACATCAAGCAAAGAAGAAAGTACTGAGGAAAACTGGACGAGAATTAAAGACATCTTAAAGACTGTTCAAGAAACAAAATTGATTGCGCTAAGAGCAAGAAAAAAACAAGGGTGGATGACAGAAGAAATACTGAGACTTATGGATCAAAGAAGAGAAGTCAGAAATAAAGATAAAAACGAATACAAGAGGATCCACGCAATAATCAGGCAGAAGATAAGACACGCGAAAATACAATTTCATAGTAAAGAATGTAATGAAATTCAACAATATGAAAAGAAACACGATACATTTCATCTGCACAAGAAATTGAAAGAGGTCGCTGGAAACAAATGGAAACAAGTATCCCAAAGTTTAGAAGGCAGAAACGGACACAGAATATTAGACATCAATGAAAAGTTAAAAGAATGGGAAAACTACATTTCTGAATTATTTGAAGATGAGAGAGTAGAACACTATACACCGATTGCTATATCAGGTCCATCTATAACAGAAAGTGAGGTAAGACGTTCAATACAAACGGCAAAAAATGGAAAAGCACTTGGCCCCGATGAAGTAAGTGCTGAAATACTAAAGTTTTTGGGAGAAAATGGAATTAAAGCTCTGTGTATTCTCTTTAACAGAATTTATGGGATACTGGGACACTGGGACACTGGGATATTACCAACTGATTGGTTAAAGTCGACATTTGTCACAATACCTAAGAAACATCATCCAAAGACATGCGGTGATTATCGGACAATAAGTCTGATGAGTCACGTTTTGAAAATCTTTCTGCGAGTAATACACAGCAGAATTTATACGCTGTTAGAGGACAGAATTAGCAATACTCAATTTGGGTTTAGGAGTGGCTTGGGTACAAGAGAAGCCTTGTTTAGTATACAGGTGCTAGTACAGAGATGCAGAGATATAAATCAAAATGTGTATATTTGTGCAATCGATTTTGAAAAAGCTTTTGACAAAGTCCGACATAACAAAATGCTAGAAATATTGGAAACAGCTGGATTGGGCGATAAAGAACTACGAATAATTACAAATCTATACTGGCATCAAGTGGCAAGAATAAAGGTTGAACAAGAACTGTCGGATGAAATAAATATAAAAAGAGGAGTGAGACAAGGCTGTATATTGTCGCCTTTACTTTTAACTTATATTCGGAGGAAATATTTAAGGAAGCCTTAATGGAGACAACCGAAGGTATTATTGTGAATGGAGTAACCGTCAACAATATTAGATATGCCGACGATACCTTAGTCCTTGCCAATTGCGGAGAAGACCTTCAAAATCTAATGAACAAAATAAAACAGACTTGTGATCAGTATGGACTAAAACTCAACATTAAGAAAACTAAATGCCACACTGGACAGAGTAGAGAAACTCGTGTATCTCGGCAGTAATATCAATGAGAGCTGGGATCCAACCGCAGAAATTAAAAGCCGAATAGAACAAGCCCGAGCTGCCTTTGTAAAAATGAGAAACGTACTTTGCAGTCATGATCTTAGCATTGACCTTAGAGTTCGTATGATATCTTGCTACATCTTTCCTGTCCTGCTGTATGGAGTAGAAGCGTGGACCCTAACTGAGGCTATGCTTAAACGCTTGACAGCCTTTGAGATGTGGGTATACAGACGACTACTGAAAATAAGCTGGGTCGACAGAGTTAGAAATGAGGAGGTCCTTAGATGGCTGAACCAAACAACACAACTGGTCAATGTAATAAAGAAACGCAAGCTGGAATACTTCGGTCATATTATGAGACACCCTGAAAAATATGATCTTTTACATCTGATCATTCAGGGAAAGATCCAAGGTAATCGTGGTCCTGGTAGAAGAAGAACATCATGGCTGAAAAATCTAAGGCAATGGTATGGAAAATCAACTACATCGTTATTTAGAGCTGCTGTCAATAAAGTCACAATAGCGAATATGGTAGCCAACATGATATCCAACGATCGATAACGGTCATGGAACTAGAAGAAGAAGAAGGCCTTTTTAATACAATATTTTTTGTGCGAATCTTAGGGTAGGTTAGTAACATAAATAAATATAAACCATCTGTAAATACATACTTAAGATATTAGAAACACTAAAGAAAAAAAAAGAAGAAATACCAAGAAACCAACCAGACAATTAAAAAAGAAATACGAAGAGCCAAGGAGATATGGATGCAAGAAAAATGTAAACTAATCGAGGAGCTCCAAGAGAAACACGATCATATAAATATTCACCGAAGGATTCGTGAAGCCACTGGTCAATACAAGAGGCGAAACATACACCTCCTCATAAATAAAGACGCTATTCTGGCGACTACAGTGAATGAGAAGTTGGTTACCTGGAAAATATATATCGAAGAACTTTTCTGGAACGACCGAGGCAACTTTCCGGAAATAAATTGCATGACAGGGCCGTCACTACTAAAAAGCGAGGTAAAGGCTGCTTTAAAACAGTCTAAGAATGGTAAGGCTACAGGTCCGGACGAAATACCCGTTGAACTTATTAAGGTGATAAGTGAAGTGAGCACGAAGGAGTTAACTGAACTGTTCAACGCCATATACGATTCAGGTAATATCTCAGAGGAATGGCTATTGTCAACATTTGTAACGCTACCAAAAAGAACGATATGCGAAAACGTGCGAAGATTTCCGAACTATCAGTCTTATGAGTCTTGCACTTAAAATTTTTCTTAAAATCATACATGCCATAATTTACAAGAAATGCGAAGAAAATGTCGGTGAAATGCAATTCGGATTCCGCAATTCCATGGTTACACGTGAGGCACTTTTCACCTTACAAGTCCTACTTCAGAGATGCCGCGATGTCAGTTGTGATGTATATATTTGTTTTATTGACTACGCCAAGTCATTTGACCGTTGTCAGCACCAGAAGATGGTCACCGCACTGCAAAGAGTAGGATTGGATGAAAAGGACATTCTGATCATCATGAATTTATACTGGACCCAGCGTGCTTAAGTCAAGGTCGAAGACCAGCTGACCGACCAAGTGAAGATCATGCGAGGAGTAAGGCAAGGATGTGTGCTATCGCCGACTCTTTTCAATATATACTCTGAGGAGATTTTTAATGAAGCCCTCACAAATCAAGACATGAAAATCCGAGTAAACGGTGAATACATCAATAATATCCGCTACGCCGATGACACTGTGTTACTAGCAACCAGCCTAAACGATCTGCAGGCCTTACTAGACCGAGTGCGAACTGTGAGCGTAACATACGTACTGAACCTCAATATTATGAAAACTAAATTCATGGTTATCAGCCGTACAAATTTAGATCCCGGGGCACTAATGGCAGGTAGCGAAGAGATCCAGAGAGTCGACAGATTCACTTACCTCGGAACTACTCTCAACGTACAATGGGACTACGCTCAAGAGATTAGATCCAGAATTGAAATGGCATGGTCTACATTTATTAAGTTGAGATCCTTCCTGTGCTGCAGTGATCTAAGTTTGGAAACCAAGATGCGGATAGTGAGGTGCTACGTTCTTCCAGTGTTACTATATGGAGTTGAAGCCTGGACACTGACGCAAGCCACTGAGAAACGAATCGAATCCTTCGAGATGTGGATATACAGAAGGATATTAAAAATATCTTATGTGGACCATGTCACCAACGTTGAGGTCCTACAGCGCACGACAAAAGAAAAAGAAGTGCCTAATTCAATTAAACAACGTAAGCTTGAGTACCTCGGCCACGTGATGCGGAACGAAGAAAAATATCGAATTCTTCAACTCGTTATGCAGGGTAAAGTATTTGGCAAAAGAGGACCGGGACGCCGTCGTATCTCGTGGTTGAAAAATCTCCGACAATGGTTTGGGATGACCTCAGCGGAGCTGTTTCGCAGAGCAGTCAACAAAACCATGATAGTCTTGGTATTTGCTTCGTTATCTACTATGGTAAATATTCAATTTGTTTGTGATTTTGACACTTTTATTGTGACAAGAAATTTTGAACCCAAGTATTGAACCTTATTTCTTTCTAATTTCAATAGTTCGTCCTTTCTTAACGCACCAGCCACCCCGAAAATCAATGCAACATATAAAATAAAATACTGTGAAATACCAGTATTAAATAAATAAACCTAATTTACTGGTTTACCTTTATTATTAGAAACACGTCGTTAGGAGCATCAGAGATACATTTCTGGACTTGTTCTTTTTCAAGTGTTTTGATTTCTTTGGTACATAACCTGTTTTTTTTCTTGATAAACATAATTAACTTACCTATTATATTTAGATATATCAACGTTTGATTTTAAACTTAAGGTTGATTTTAGCATCGAATATTTGGGCCACAAACTTGCTATTAGTCCTTTTTCGGCAATGTTTTAAAACTATGTCAACAATACAGATTCTGAATAACACAAAATTTTTTTTCTCTTCATTCAAATTCTGCGTATGGTTTTTCGTACAACACTTTGCTTTTTTCAAGCAGTAAACTTAAAGATATTTCATTTGCAGTTTCTGGTGGAGTTAAATTAAACTCTTTGTCAATATCCATATTTTGATTTTTCAAATACACAGAATTTTAAACAATAAAGTAAATAATGACATACAATGACATATAGTACTAACAGCGGCTACTCCATTTAAAATTTTTCAGTGGGAATATAAATAGGTATATGTTTGGTTAGGTTAGGTACAACGGTTAGATACAACGAGGAGCCAGACAAGGTTGCATTTTGTCGCCAACATTGATCAATGTTTACTCGGGCCAGCTATGTAAAAAGGCACTTGAGAGACAACCATATGAAATAAAAATCAACGGGGAACTACTTAATGTGATTCGATATGCAGACGATAGAGTAATTCTATCAGATAATATTGAAGGTCTGCAAATTCTGCTTGATCGTATTCACGAGGTAGGAGAGGAAATGGGCATTAAAATAAATTCAAACAAAACCAAATTTTTAGTGTTTAGTCGTGACCCACATCCCGATGCAAAGCTTCAATTGAACGGAGTCCAAGTTGACAAAGTTCACAAAATGACATATTTAAGAACTGTAATAATGGACCAACTAGATCCAGATATAGAAATAAAACGTAGAATAGCAATGACTAAAACTATTTTTATAAAAATGAAGTCATTTATTTGCAATAACCATCTCAGTTTAAAACTAAGGTAAAGAATGGTTAAGTGTTATGTTTGGTCTGTACTTTTGTATAGTGCAGAATTGTGGACGCTAAAAGTATCGATCATGAACAAAATCAAAGCATTGGAAATTTGGGTTCATAGACGACTGCTCAAGATACCTTGGATAGCAAGAAAAACCAATGAAGAAGTACTAAGGAGCGTCAACAAAGACAGAGAACTGCTAAAGACTGTTAAACATCGAAAAATGTCTTATCTGGGACATATAGTAAGGGGAAGTCGATATAAAATTTTACAACTGATCCTTAAAGGCAAAATAGAGGGCCGTAGAAGTGTAGGAAGTTTCTTGGTTAAAAAACATTCATGAATGGACTTAGATAACAAATGCAGGACAATTATTCCATATCGCAGAAGATCGAGAAGCCTTCGCAATGGTGATCGCCAACGTCGGATAGTTCTGATATGGCACGCGAAGAAGAAGAATATGGTTGGTTCTCTACACCATAGCTCACTGCCAATCACAGAGCGTTTAATTAATTTATGTAAGCAATGTATGTTGTGTTGCCTATAGTGAAATCGTTCAATAATAAAAATCATTCATTAATAGAAATCATTCTTAGACAAGGAAAGAGAGAGGACGAGTAACGCTCGTTTAACCAACCTTCAAAAAGTGAAGCCACTTTTCGATGTGTTCGCCATTTTTTTGGTGACAAACACTAGATCTGACACCAGTTTTGTTTTTGTGTTTTTTTAAAAAAAGTGAATTAAACACCTATTTTTTTTTCTTAACAAAATGGTGAATTGTGCATATATTTCTTTTAAAAATCGCAGCGAGCAGAAAAAACCAGATATATCATTTCATAGGTAAATATTTACAATAGTGCAATTAGGTATTACTTGATTTTACTTTTTATTTCAATTTTAAACCTCAAAACAAATTTAAATTGGTATTTTAAGGAAAGGTGAGATCTAAATTAGTAAATAAGAATGCTAAATATGCATAGTTATCTCAGTAATTGTATTATAATTAATAATTTCACTCACACACCATGATGATTTGCCAGTGGCGATATGCATTGAGGGTTAAAATTCCATAAAATTCCATAAATAAGTAAATGAATAAATAAATTTCGGTAATTTTCATTCCAAAATATTTGTATAAAATACAATAAATTAAATAAAACATTTAATGTGCAAAAATGTTTCATTTTAAATATGAATTAGTCAATCCTTAAAAATACAAAGATACGCCGCTGACCCCCTCCTCTGGTGACAGCTTGGCTTCACTTTTAGCGATACGGTTACGCGTCCTCTCTCTTTCCTTGTCTAAGGAGTCATTAATCAATGATTTTAAAGGTGTTAAATTGATCATAAATGGACGGACGACGGAAAAATCTATTTAATATATACCTCCTATTTTGGACTGAGTGCACTTTTTTGATCTTTCTAAGTTGAACGTATTCGTATTAAAAATCCAAATAATAAAAAATGTATTTACATACAGTTGCATAGAATTAATTAATTTTATTTCTTAATTTATTTATTTTCAAATCCTTGAAATATGTCAAAATATATTAGTGCTTTAAAAATTTATGAGACGATTATACAGATAGCATTACCCAACATCAGAAATGAACAAATAATAATTATATCAAAACATTGCTGGTAATTATTAGATCCTAACTAATTAACTGAAATAAATTAAACAAATTAATAGTAAAAGACCTTTATTCTTGGTAATGTTCACACAACTTTTCTGTTTTATTTCGTTACACATAGTTGACATTTATTAATGTATTTACTATGCGTTTAGATAAATTATAGTGGTAACTAGTGTAATTATCTGCCATCTGCGAATGTTTTATAAAGTATTGGTCAAGAATGTCCTGTAATATTTTTACTAAGTAATAGTTTACATTATGATTAACTGCACTTTTTTATCCATAACATACCTGTTTTACTCATTACATTTGTCGCATTACAAATAAAAAGTCAATTCTAGTGTTAAGATGTTTTAACATATTACGTTATTTCGCACTTATTTTATAAAAGCAAATGTTTGTTTTAAGATTGGTGTATTCTTTATATAAACAGTAATCTATTCGTCAGAGACTTGATCTCTAAAACCTAGACAAACAAGCTATATTTGACTGAGAATGTCAATTACGGGACCCCAAAAAGAAGTAAAAATTTTGCCACTCCTACCCCTGGTTTCTCCCTCACTTCACCCCACCTCATAATGGGTAAAACGGAAAATATGGATTTAACAAGAATCTTACATCATTGAAAAAGTATTTAAAACAAGAAATTTAACTAAAAAAAAACTTTTAACAACTTTAGAAACAATTGAAGTGACCGGAGATTTTGAATGCATTAAAATTATGCATTTGAGATAATTTGAAAAAACTGTTTATTTTAAAAAGTATACATGACACAAAAAATATGTACATTGCAAGTTTGAAGACAATTAAATTCTTTAAATGAATGTAAAGAAAACATTTATTTTTGTTTTTTAATAAACGACATGTGTGCCCAAACGTCACTTGGAGTTAACTCTTTTTTCCACTCAGCATTAAAAATGCATTGAAATATTCAGGTTATTAATAAAATAAAACAACAAATTTGAATAAAGTGTATTATTTGTAAGATATTTGGTCATATAAGTTTTTAGAACGTAAAAGCATTATCAGTTTTGAAAAGACCTAAAAGAAATGGTACTTCTTGGTCTTCTTGAGTCGCCTAAGCGTCAACATTGGTACTTTCCCATGACGTAATATGATACTAAAATTCCAAAACTTCTCCTGCCTTGTATCTCATTACATTTTTAAGATTATCATTTTTTTTTATATTGATTGGTAATGTTTTAGTGTATGCAGGATTGATTGGTAAAATTTGGGTTGCTTTAGGTTTGACTAACTTGAAACGGCTTGTGATGAATCCGCTAACATAATTGCTCGTTGTGACATGCCCTGGTGTAGAACAATCATAGGTAAATTGCCTGTAATGTGATATTGTAAATTTATCTTTTGTTCCATCGGAAGACTGGGTGATTTTTTAGTGGTTCGGCCACCAATTTTTGTAGTCAATTATGTCTTTATGACATATTCTTGAAATCGTAAATGGCCTTAATTTGCAACAAAACAGCATCATCTTATGGAAGGTAATATATTCTATCGTATTTTCTTATCACTCTTCTCAAAATTCCAAAGTCCCTATGACACGACAAAAAAGAGTGACCACGCAATGGGAAGTATTGAAAAATTTTACGAAACCGCTTTGAAGCTGCAAGAGCTAATAAATATCTGACTATAGTATTGTTCCGGTTCTGGCTCGGACAACTATCAGAAAATATGTAGAGCTTTTGAATCTCTGCTGGCATTTTCTGTACATAATCATTAACAAACGTACATACCTCATGGGGGCTTGTCCTTCATGGTATGTATAAAAATGTCTAGTACCGTTTTTTAAATCGTGTATTTCGAACATATATAACCATAACTGTCTGTAATAAAATATTTCTTAAACAGGTATAACAGGCAAGGGCATATTTTAATTATAGTCAATTCCGCCAAAATCTTTTCTTTCATGGCACAAGGTAGAGATTTCCTTAAGTTTTAAGTAAAATTTGGTAGCTCTTCGTTTATGCAAACATCAACTTGAGGCCGCCCAAATTTCAATACAAAATGTTCTTTAAAAAATTTTAAATAAAATTCATATTTTACTGTGTAAGTCTTTTGAACCTTTCTTATATAAAATATTTAAAACGTCACCTTTTTCATCCATCGTAAGCTTTGACATGCATTTATTTTTACATCTGAAAAAAAAAGTTGAGGTACAGTATACTCACTTTAAATAATTGGGGTTCAATTAAATACACGCTGGTATATCTAGAAGTTTTTTTGTTATATTGGTACAACTTTTGGATGTGTTTATGAAACCAAACCTTCTGCCCGATAATAAGAATAAGCTTAGGAATAGTTACATTTTCTGTCGAATGTCTAAAAGTAACCGAACTTAAAGTGTTTTTTCTTTACAAACCATTATTATTTAAAAATAATATTATACTTACATGCAGTCTGTTTTGACGACCATTTTGTTGCTACTTTTCTAGTTGAAGTTCATTGAGTGTATTGAAGTCCAAGAAGACGAGCATTCTTTGTTTCATTTTTCGTTCAAGTTTCTGGACACTGTTTTTTCCTCTTATTTTGTAGTCCCTTCGTATCAGAATTTCCACTGCTAGATATTTTAAATTTCTCAAATACTGATAAAACCTTAAATTATTACAAGCTGCCTACACTGCAACAGTCAAGCCTAAATACTAAATAATAATAATCAGGCGAATGCAGCCGATGATGCGCGATATGCAATATTGAGTGAAATAACGATAGAAGTTGTATCGTTATTCCACTTAATGCCTAATTGTACCTCGCTTTTAAAGCGTGTACTTAACGGATATTATACGGTTCTCCGACTCAGCAGATAGATCGATAGTTAAAAAGTAATTTGGCTGTCTTCGCTTGAAATGTCAATTTTTTGAGTTATATCGTTTTTCCACTCACCGATTAATATGTATAATCACATGGTAAAAATTTAATATATTTTGATAGGATTGCCCTATCGATAAAAATAATGCGTTTTCAATCTGAAGAGTACAGCTTTTGTATGGAATTTATATAAATGTGTTAAAGAAATAAAAGTTGAGCGAGATGTTTGCTATTTTTTACGATTCTCATGTGATTAATAAAATTTATTATAAAAAAAATTAAAAATCTCACAGCAGTGAATATACTATACAGAACCTTAAGTCTTAATTAATGCAAACCATTTCCGAGATAATTCAGGCATTTCGAACCTAAAACTTTTTGTAATGTTGTAACACTATGTTCAAGTTTTTTCGAGTTCATCACAGTACATCAGAAATGAAACAGAAAAAATATTATGGAGTATGTTTAAGCCGGTATCTGATTGTGTTGCTCTTAGGCAACATCATTTTTATAAGCATCTAAGTTAATTTCTACTATAGCTGTTATATATGACAATGATAACAGTAAGCAACAAGTCTTGTTAGTTATATAAAACTGGTGGCGACATCCAAAAGTCAATAGAGAATTGTTGTGGAATGTAATTTTATATTCCCGATTTTATCTAATTACAATTTTATCAATGTCTGTTTGCTTTGAAATTCTTAGAAGTTAGAGAAAAAAGCAAAAATCTTTATTTTAGTTTTATTAATTAGAAATCTTCAGATTTATAATTCGTGATTTAATATCAGATGTCGCTATTACGTCCATAAGAAGCCATTTTATGGTTGCTTCCTTTTTTGACAGAAAAGATTGTTTTCACATTCGGTGTGAAAGGTCGGTCCAAAGATTTCTTTTAAGATGAAAATAGCCGTATACGTATAAGCAAATATAGAGAGGCACCATACATGAAATCAAATCTTGACTGTCTTTCCTTTTTAATAAACATATTTGAAAAAATAATTTGAGTACATAGGATACCAGTAAAAGTCTACATGTAAGTGAATATATGTCATAATTTTTATTTTCAAACGTTTGTTAGGAGTATTATGAGGTAAGCTTTTTACTTCGTTTATAAACAAAGGTTTCTTTAGTTTAATTCTGTGCTTTTTTTGCTGTATATCGTAAATAATCATATTAGTTTAGTGAATAAAAATCATGTAGCTCTCAGGCAACATTGTCAGTGGAGTAATTGAGTTTTTTTTAGTATAAGATTTCACTATTGATAATTTAAATGAAATAATAACTACCCTTATTTATGAAAGAACGATAAAAATATCGTGTATTATTCCTGTCGATCCTAATCCCTCCAATTTGTCTAACACAAAAAAAGTAAATGTGCCAAGCCCAAATCTAATCACGTAATACAATAAACACATAAGTAATGGATAAAGCAATACTTTATTGTTTCTTTACATAAGTCTAAGTCGTAGTAAAAGGTGATATTTTCCATACGTTTGGAAAATACAGATAACATTATTCGCCATCCTCTTGTTGTAAGACCTAATTATACTACCAGAACAGATGCACTAGGTCACTGGCTACTATATACGGCTAAAGAAAGATGTAGATTTTGTCAAACTGGCTAAACAACTCTGCAGTGTGAAAAATTTAACATGCAGCTTTGTTTTACACGGAACAAAAATTGTTTTTTTCATTCAGTTAGAAGTTAGTAACAAATACAAAATACAAATACCAAATGGCGATGTTGCTTCTAAGCAACGAATTTAAAAACTACCTTCTTCTGTCTCCTTCTGGTTTTTTTGTACCACAGGGTGTTATTTTAAGATTATGTACTCAATAAAATCATTTTACGACATCTATTTTTGATGTCGCCAGATACCGAGTATCAGGTCAGAAGCAGTTCATAAATGTTCACAAGAAGGATATTGATATTGACAATAATACCATATATAAAGGGCTTATCACAAAAATTAAAGAGGAAATAAGTATATCACAACAACATTTAAGACAACTAATACCGTTAAATCGATTCTGTCCAAAACCAAACCTAACAACACACAAGAAAGATAAAAAAACTGCATCTATAAAACACTTTGTAAATGTAACATGTGTTATGTGGAAGAAACTTCAAAACCATCAAGTGTTAGGATAAACGAGCATAAATCATACATCAAAAACAGATTTTTTGACAAATACCAGATATGCATTAGTACAGAGTATATTGGAAAGATCAACATAATGTAGCAGACTTTGGTTACAAAAAATACTAAATGAAGAGGTCAGCAATAAGAATATACCAGAAAATGGATTAAAAGGTCGGAGACACAGCTTCTATAAATACCTACATAAACATTTAAAAATCACATTTTGATGTTTATAGATGCAATGCATTGTTTAAAGTGTGATAAGCACACTCTTACAATCTTCAATAATTACAGATTTAAATGAAAAACTGGCAAGATAGACAGAATACATTGCAGAACTTTGCAGACGAAAGACCAGAAATCGCAGTGGCAGAACATACAGACGATACAGCAGGGCCTGAAATGCCAAAAAGCGAGGTAGAATATGCTATAAGGAACACAAAAGGGGGTAAAGCTGCAGGACCAGATGAAATTCCTGTAGAATTGTTGAAACTTATAGACAACGACGCACTTGAAATAATGGTAAACCTCTTTAACACAATTTATAGAACAGGCATCATACCAAAGAAATAGCTCTCCTCTACTTTTGTCATAATCCCGAAGACGATTAACGCCAGAGAGTTTTAAGACCACAGAACTATAGCATTGATGAGCCACACACTTAAAGTATTTTTAAAAATAATTCACAAAAGAATATTTAATAAATTAGAAGAGGACATAAGCGCCACACAGTTTGGATTCAGAGGCGGACTGGGAACACGGGAAGCTTTGTTTGGTCTGAGTGTGTTAATGCAAAGATTTTTGGATATAAACCAAGACCTCTACGTAGGTTTCATAGATTTTAAGAAGGCCTTTGATAAAGTCAGACACCAAAAGCTGTATGAAATTCTAAGAAGCAAAAACATCGACAGTCGCGACATTAACATCATATCCAGGTTGTACTGGGGACAAACAGCTAAAATCAAAGTTGATAATGAGTTAACCGAAGAAATTGAGATTCGTCGAGGTGTGCGTCAGGGTTGTGTGCTTTCTCCACTATTATTCAATATATATAGCGAAACAATGTCAGGAAACGCCCCTAGAGCAAAACATTGGTATGAAAATTAACGGAGAGTTAATTAACAATAAACAAAAAGACTAAATTCATGATTGTAACAAAGAGGCTATACAGCAATCTAAATTTAACCATAAACAATCAGCCAGTTGAAAGAGTTACTTCCTATAAATATTTAGGGGTTTGCTTCACTGATACTAATGACCAGACAAGAGAAATCAAGAGGCGAATAGAGATAGTGAGACAATCGTTTGTCAAAATGAAAAAGTTCCTATGCAGCCGGGACATTAATGTAAACTTAAGAACAAGAACGTTAAGGTGCTATGTTTTCTTCGTTATGCTGTACGGCATGGAAGCCTAGAGACTGAAAACAATAAACATCAAAAACATTCAGGCATTCGAGAAGTGGTGTTACAGGACAATGTGAAAAATACTGTTCGGTAATCATTCATTGGTAGACGAGCCAGGTCGAGCTTTAATTGGTTCATGTCCTTTTCCCTGGTTCCCTTTTCCCCTCGTTACATGTGGCAACGATGTAATTCGGCATTCGGCATAAACATGGATTGGCTTCTAAAGAGAAGCAAGAGACAGTTGGTTGAACGAAGATATGCGACCACGTTGGTCACCACGTGCAGAAGTTATCGTGAAAAGTTTCGTTTCGTGATATGTTTGCCGGCCAAAATATCTTGTAAGTACCTATTTTTCTTTTCCTATATTTTTGCTACCAGTTATAGCTCGATTGGATATTATCAAAAGACCTACGGAATTTACACCCATTTTTAAATCTCCTCCGCTTGTAGCTATCGAAGGAAAAAATTTTGCTATGAAAAAAAAAATTTACATATGAGTCTAAAGGCTGAATTTATTTTCTTTTAGACAATTACTTTTCATATTCGTACATTTGGTCCTAATCGACCCGAATATAAACTAGCTGATAAATTTTTTTTGGAGTTTGAAATAGTGTTTCGTTGGGTTATTTGGCTTTGTTAAGTGTTACATATGTATTTGTTGAAAAATATTTATTTTTGTTAAATGATAACACTCTTTTTAGTAGTTTGAAAATAAACGTTTTTAATGCGATTTACCGGTAGCTGGAATATGATAATATAAGGTTTTTTCGTTTCGCTATTTATTTGCCGGCATTTGAATATTATCGGTTCTCGATTATTGAATCTCGTTGTCGGCCGAAGTTAATTTGTTGATTTGGGTTCGCGTAAAAAGTTGGAACATCTTTTTGTCTAAACCGTGCGATTAAAATTCGACGTTGCCAATATTAGTTGATCGGGTAAACGCATTATTTGTCTTGTTATCGTTTGAAATTTGAGGTAAATAATAATTGATAAAACATGGATAAAGTTACAGAGAAGATTAAAAAACTGCAGACTTTACGGAAAACGTCGTTGAACGATATACAAATTTTATTAGATATAGCGGGAAAGGCAAAAACTGATATTTCGTATAAAACTTTATTTAAGGTTAGATTGGAAGACTTGGAAGCAATTAGAGCGGAATTTTGCAAACATCATTCGGGAATTATTAGCAATCTTTTGTCGGTCCCTGATGCGGGTATAGATGACGAGGAAAAAGTAAGAGAATTTTTTTGGAACAATTTTACGAAATAAAATCGATAGAATTTGATATGTTTAACTCTCCCTCGGGTAATGCCAATAATGATTCTCTCTCGTCCGCCGGGCATAATAATTCGACCATTCTTCTACCAAAACTTTCGTTGCCTTCATTTCGGGGAGATTTTAAAGAATTCATGTCGTATTTAGATCTATTCAATTCCATGGTACACAACAATTCAAATTTGACGGATGTAGAACGGTTTCGGTATTTGAAAAGTAGTTTGGAGGGTCACCCCCTCAGTTTAATTCGAAATTTGAGCATTACCAATGAAAATTATGCAATTGCTTACAGTTTATTAGAAAAAAGATATTCGAATATTCGTCGACGAGCTACGGCACATTGGGAGGCCTTAATGAATGCTCCCAAAGTGGCAGTGGCCAGTTCAAAATCGTTATCAAATTTAGTAGATACATTCCAAGAAAATTTAGCTGCATTGAAAACTTTAGGGTTGCCCACAGATAGTTGGGATTTTATATTATTTAATCTTTTGTTATCACGTTTAGACGCGGATACGATAAAATTATTTGAATTGGAAAACAAATCAGATCGAATCCCATCATTTAACAATTTGGTAACGTTTGTGGAAACTCAATATATCGCGTATGATAATCTCAATATTGGGCGAGGAGAGAGTAAGAATTCGTCGCGCTCGTCGACCACAGCTGCAAATGATCCTAGGCACAAATGGACTGAAGCAAAAACCAGGAGCCATAGCTCATCGTTTTTAGTAAATTCGTCGTCGTCGTCGTCGCTGCAGTGTCCATTGTGTAAACAGAATCATTATTTAAACCATTGTTCGTCTTTTTTGAAAAAATCTCCGAAAGAGAGATATGAATTTTGTAAATCGTCATCGTGTTGTTTTCGGTGTCTTAACGAGACAAATCATAATACCAAATCGTGTCCTAAAAAATTTGCTTGTGGTAAATGTCAAAGCCCCTTACATAACGTATTGTTACATTTCGGTAAGGATCGGTCGAATAGTCCTCGTTCATCGGAAAGTGGAGCTTCTAACGAAATTGAGGAAAATCCTACAAATCCGTCGCATTGTAGTACTAGCTTGGTTACAAAAAAGGTTGAATCGAAACAAGAAGTGCTACTTGGAACCGTTGTGGTTCATGCCATTGATTGTAAAGGGGGTAAAATTCCCCTTCGATGTCTTGTGGACTCAGCCTCCATGAGCTTATTCATTTCTCGAAAAGCAGCGAACAAATTAGGATTTCCAAAAAAATCGTGTTCGTTAGAAATAGTCGGGCTTGACTCTATGAAAACCAAATTAAATCAGGGTTCTATTAGCTTCTCGATTCAGCCTAGACACACGGATTCGCCTGTGTTTAGTTTGGAAGCTGTAATCACAGATCGGGTTTGCGGTGAATTGCCGAGTACTGAAATCGATATTTCTTCGTGGAACCATATTAGAAATTTACGTCTAGGCGACCCAGAGTTCTATCGTAAACAGAGCATTGATCTCTTAATCGGTTGTAGCATATTTGCAAAGATGCTTTTAGGGGACAAACTGATAGGACAGGAGGGAATGCCTGATGCCCTTAATACTGTGTTCGGTTATATTTTATTGGGTCCCACTGATTCACACGTATCGTCGCCATCCACTTCATTAGTCTGCGTGTCAAACGGAGATATGTCGTTAAGTAATTCGTTAGAAAAATTTTGGGAAATAGAGAACGTCCCGGAAAATAAAGTTGAAAAACCTGAAGATACGTTGTGTGAACAAATCTATCAGGAAAATTGTCGTCGGGATGCTTCTGGAAGATATATCGTAGCTTTACCGTTTCGTGAATCGTCGCCAAATTTGTCGGGTAGTTATGACATTGCCTACAGTAGATTTTTATCGTTGGAAAGACGTTTGTTAAACCAACCCAAATTGTATAAAGAATATTCGGCACATATGCAGGAGTATATTGATTTGGGTCATATGACATTAGTTTCCCCGGTGGAGCGGGAAAAGGGATTGTTTTATATTCCCTATCATATGGTAACAAAGTCGGATAAGGTCAGGGTTGTTTACAATGCTTCGCAAAAATGTCCTAGATTAGGGAAATCGCTTAATGATTGTTTGTTAGTTGGTCCTAAGTTACAACAGGATCTCGTATCGCTTTTGTTTAATTTTCGTTTGAATCGTTATGCTATCTGTACCGATATTAGACAGATGTATCGTAATATTTTAATTATTCCTGAGCACACGGAGTTTCAAAGAATTTTCTGGAGGTTCTCACCCTACGAAGAGGTTGAAGAATACAAATTGTTGACGGTAACTTTCGGAATTTTGTCGTCGCCTTATCTCGCGTTAAGAACGCTCCAACAGTTAGTTATTGATGAAGGCAATAAATTTACTCTTGCGGCCTCCATCATTCGTAACTTTTCGTATGTCGACGATTTTGTATTTGGGGCGGCATCTCAAGAAGAAGCCCAACTTCAAATTAAAGAATTGATTGACTTGTTAAAATTGGGTGGATTTGAGTTAAGGAAATGGTGTTCTAATGAACCCAGTTTGTTGTGACAATTTCCTGCTTCGCATATTAATCCCCATTCGTTGAATTTTGATACTGAATCAAATGGTCCTTCGTCTGTTAAAATTCTGGGCTTACAGTGGAATGCACAAACAGATGTGTTTAAGTTTTCTGTAGTTGCGGGTGATGACTCGTGTAGTAAACGCTCATTGTTAAGTGAGCTTGCACGTACGTTTGATCCATGCGGGTTTTTAAGTCCAGTAACCTTCTCGCTTAAGTATTTGATTCAAAGGCTTTGGGCTACAGGTCTAAATTGGGACGATCGTCCACCCTTTGAAATAACTCGTGTATGGGAGCAGTACAAGAGGGAGTTGCCCTTACTTTTGCAATTTCATATACCTCGTTTTTTGAATATTTCGTCTCATCCAATTGTAGAACTTCATGGATTCGCTGATGGATCAGAAAAGGGATATGCTTGTGTTGTTTATGTTCGTAGTATTGATTCGGGGAACCGAGTTTCAGTCAATCTTCTCTGTTCCAAATCAAAAATTGCTTCTATAACTCAGAAACTTACCATACCCAGAATAGAATTACTTGCTACGGTGCTTTTGATCAAACTCGTATCGTTTATTGTACAGTCGTGGAAGGGAGACCCCTTTAAAAAAATTTATGCATACTCTGATTCGCAGATCGTCCTCCATTGGCTGAAGAGTTCGCCATCGAGGTACAAGGTTTTTGTTGCAAATAGGATTTCGTATGTCCAATCACATTGTCAAGGTATATCATGGCGGTATGTGGAATCCAAAAATAATGCAGCTGACGCTCCTTCTCGTGGAATGCTTCCTGCTACGTTTTTGTCGCACACCCAGTGGTTAACGGGTTCTGAGTTTTTACACAGTCTCTCGATTAAACTCCCAGTAGTTCCTTTGTCGTTGCAGGATGACCTTCCTCTAGAAGAGGAGAAGAAAATCTCCACTTTCGTAGCCACTCGGGCTAATAATTTTTTATCCGATATACTGGAGAATAAGTCTTCTTTTGCATCGATTCAAAGAGTTCTAGCTTACATTTTGCGATTTGTTCATAATTCTCGTTGTCATACTTCTCTCCGTTCAGGTTCTCTATCGTCTTTGGAATTGGAAGATTCGTTACTAATTCTGGTAAAGTTTACACAAGAGAATCATTTCGAAGAACAGTTTCAATCCAAATTGTTTCCTAAATCATTTCGCAAATTAGGAGTGTTTTTTGATAATAATAACTGCTTGCGTATATCAGGTCGTTTGTCATATTCGTCATTGTCATATCAAACCAAACACCCCTTTTTACTTCCTAGAGACTCTCGTCTTACTCGTTTGTTAATTCGATATTACCATGAAAAATATTTGCACGCAGGATTCAAATCTACGCAATTCTTGATTAGTCAAAGGTTTTGGATTCTATCAGCTAAGAGAGCTGTCAATTCAGTTGTATCCAAATGTATCCGTTGCTGGAAACAAGCTTCCAAAGCCTTACAACCCCCCATGGGTAACTTGCCTCAGTTTCGTCTGTCCGCCATTAAACCTTTTTCGATTTGCGGATTAGATTTTGGGGGTCCTTTTTATATTACCATGACTCGTCACAGAGGAGTTCGTTCTCAGAAGGCCTACTTGTGTCTTTTTGTGTGTTGTGCAACGAAGGCTCTGCATTTGGAACTTGCAAGCAATTTGTCGGCAGATGCGTTCCTGGCAGCGTTGCAAAGATTTATCGCTCGACGGGGCCGTGTGTCCCAGATCTTGTGTGATAATGGAACGAATTTTGTCGGGGCCTATAATCAATTGCGTAATTTTATGAAAGAGGCTTCGGAAAAGGAACAAATTAAATTTTCATTTGCGCCTCCGGCCGCGCCCCATTTTGGTGGTCTTTATGAGCGCGGAATTCATTCGGTGAAGAATCATCTAGCTCGTGTGGTTGGAAATCAAATTCTTACTTATGAAGAGTTTTACACCACGTTAACATTAGTTGAATCCGTTTTAAATTCGCGACCTTTAACACTAACTAGTGACGTTGAAGACTTGAACGCTCTAACGCCCGGACATTTTTTAACTCTGGAACCTTTATCCTCATTACCCATACCTGATTTTTCGGATGTCCCTCTCAACCGTTTGTCGAGATGGCAATTATTGCAGCGCATGCATCAGGAATTTGGAGCCGCTGGCACAAGGAGTACTTACATACTCTGCAGCAGCGTTCCAAATGGTGGGATCCTCTTGTTGCACCCGCAATCGTTTCGTTAGTTTTGTTAAAAGAGGATAATTTGTCGCCGTGCATGTGGGCGCTTGGCCGTTTGATTCAGTTACACCCGGGTAAAGATGGAGTATCTAGAGTCGCTACTGTTCGGACTGCCCGTGGCGTTTTGAAGCGGCCATTGGTCAAATTGTGTCCTCTTCCTTTGGACGAGGAATAGATAATAATTCTTTTTTATTTTTATTTAACTTGTTAGTTTGTAAGTTCAATTTTGGAGAGTTAGTATTACGTTTTGTTTTGTTCGGGCTCATGGATAAAATTGCGCCCAACGAAACCACTATTTCATATATAGTTTGCTTTGAAAATTTAAAGACTTTTGGCCTTTAAAAAGGGGGGAGAATGTTCGGTAATCATTCATTGGTAGACGAGCCAGGCCGAGCTTTAATTGGTTCATGTCCTTTTCCCTGGTTCCCTTTTCCCCTCGTTACATGTGGCAACAATGTAATTCGGCATTCGGCATAAACATGGATTGGCTTCTAAAGAGAAGCAAGAGACAGTTGGTTGAACGAAGATATGCGACCACGTTGGTGACCACGTGCAGAAGTTATCGTGAAAAGTTTCGTTTCGTGATATGTTTGCCGGCCAAAATATCTTGTAAGTACCTATTTTTCTTTTCCTATATTTTTGCTACCAGTTATAGCTCGATTGGATATTATCAAAAGACCTACGGAATTTACACCCATTTTTAAATCTCCTCCGCTTGTAGCTATCGAAGGAAAAAATTTTGCTATGAAAAAAAAATTTACATATGAGTCTAAAGGCTGAATTTATTTTCTTTTAGACAATTACTTTTCATATTCGTACAAATACCATGGACAGAAAGAGTAACAAATCAAGATGTTCTGCTGAAGATGGGGAAGGAATGCGAAGTCACAAAAACCATACAAACGAAAATACTGTAATATCTGAGCCACATAATGAGAGGAGAAAAGTACTCTCTGCTTAGACACATAATCCAAGGAAAAATCTCGGGAAAGAGAAATTTGGGACGTAGGAGGATTTCCTGATTGCGAAATTTAAGGGAGTGGTATGGGTGCAGTTCAATACAGTTGTTCAAAGCTGCAGCCAACAAAGTAAAGATTGCTGTGATGGTAGCCAACCTCCGATAGGAGACGGTACTGCAAGAAGAAGAAGCACATTCTTATCCAAAACGTAATCCAAATACCACCCACCAAGAAAAATAACATAAATAAAAACTTTATTTATATTAATATCTAATTTTAGAAAATGTTTAAAAAAACAGTAAAAATATTTCGTAGTTCTATTAAATTGTAAAACCCTTTGGAAAAAAGTTCTATTTTATCAATTACATCAATTAAATTAATTATCTACGGAATACTAATTCAGATTTAATTTTGTAAAAATAATGCACATACATAGCTATGTAATGTATACAGATATAAATGAAAATTATTGCTATGTCAATAATTGCACTTATATACACCAGCTGTTTTGAGTTTTCTAAAGAAATTACATAAGAAAATAGCGATGTGGTTAGTTTTGAACATTTATTCGACTGAATATATTGCAATATCAATGCCAATTTGTCAGTAAAGTTAGCAATAGTAAAGATTGCTTCATATGTAGTGCACATAATAGTGGATGGTTTACCTGTATAGCGTATAAAATGGTAAAATTTATTTAAAATGCATCATAGATGTTGTTAAAAAGATGAAAGTAATGAATTTATTTTATCAAAAATAAAGCATTTGACGTATTTCCGATATATTATCCCAAAACCTAAAATATTGACCCATCATAACTTTTTCAAATGCTAATAAATTTTAAAACTACCATTAGGTCTTCTTTCAATAGAGAAACAGTGTCAAAATCATGATGATAATTTTAAATCCCCGAAAAAAAAAAAACAAATTCACGGTACACAGAAATATACCAAAAATGGACTGGCCTCCATTGGCCAGCGGCACTGGCAGAGCTAAAAAGTGCATAAGATGAAGAGTGGGCTTTTATATTATTAAGGAATCAGTCAGAAACTTAATAAGGACCTTAAAAGATTGAATGGAAAGTGTATTAAAACTCAGAAGAGGAGATAGTTCTAGTAATAATTTTGAGTTTTTATGTTAATTAACTTTTATATTCATTACATAACGACTTTTATATTCATTACATAACGACTTTCATTCATAAGATGTTTTCTCACACACAATATTAAGTTAGCTTTGCTATATTCTTTACTTAGTAACTTTATAAAGAGTGGTGTCATTGCAATAAAAGTTACTTTTATTCACTTTATAATATAACTTATATTACTTTTGAGTCAATTTTACAAGTATATATATATATATATATATATATATATATATATATATATATACATATATATATATATATATATATATATATATATATATATATAACAAAAATAGATATTTAGGTGTCAAGGGTATTAAATAGATGTTTATGACCAGAGGGCGCGATGTTGCAATGGGCTTGTTTTGCGAAAAATTAAATTCAGACATGCGTATCATTAACAAAATACTTTTATTTCGAAAACGGTGTACTTTTTTGATTTGATACAAGAATACTTTTTTTGTGTAGAACTGAATGTTATTTTATGTTTTTTTCCTAGAATGTTTATACAGGGCGGACAAACATTTATGGCTACATTAGTAAACTAATGGTATAGAAGGTGATGCCACCTAGTGTCAATGATAAAACTAATATTATTTTCCTATTATTCATACTAAATAATAGCAAGATAATAAATTTCACTTAAATCGGTTAAATATTTTTCAATATATCCCTAAAAATAATATAATAAATATTAATTAATCACCCTGTAGAACGAAAACTAGCAACATTTTAAATAAGCAATTTAAGTCCAAGCGCTTTATTTTGATGTCAGCTATCACCCATTAGTTTTTTTTTAGTTTACAATAAATCAACCAGTTTATAAAGGTCTACGCCGTCTTCTGATTTCCAGTCTCCATTTATCTCGGTCGTTCCAAAGGTTTTCTTCAACTCCTCTCTCTCTCGTAAGTGTTTATCGATTCCTTCTCTCCAACTTAATATCGGCTTACCTTTCTTTCTTCTTTTATGCGGTGTCCAGTTCAATACTTTTTTTGGATTCTGTGTTCATCCATTCTTTGGACGGGTCCGTATCGTCTTAGTTGATTAATTTTAATGTCCTCTGTTATGTTATGCTTAACACTCATAATTTCTCGTATTCTTTAGTTTCTAACTCTGTTTAATATTTATTTTCCAACCTCTTTTCACTAGAAGTCCATTTCTGTTGCTTCTAATGCATTTAAGTTTTTTTCTTTCAGTGGCCATACCTCACTTCCATATTAACAATGCTTTTTATAATGCTCGTATAGATTTTGTATTTGTTTTCTTTTAAGATTGTTTTATCTTACAGTATACTGTTTTATTGCCTAATGGCTTGTCTTTCCTGGTTATTTCTATGTTTAATTTCTTCGCTTAATTTGCCATCGTTGGTTATTTGCATGCTTAAATATTTGTGTTATTGACAGTGATTTATTTATCACTGTATTTCTTCCAGGATTAGATTTTGTTGAATTCCCCCAATAGAGTATTAAGTTTTCTGGTTATTTACTTCTAACCCCCATAGTTCGTATTCTTCGATAAGTTTACGGGTCGTATATTGGAGGTCTTCATTGTCTTGGCCCATTACTATCTGGTCGCATGGAAAACTCAATGTTTTTAGTTTATAAACTTTATTTTTTTTAAGAATAATAACTAAACGTCCAATTAAAAGCAGATAAAATAGATTAAAACAAAGAAGGCAGATAATGTCCAATTAGATAAAAAAATAGGTTGAACAGAAGAAGACAAAGAAATTACAGAGCATTCGTGGTAAAAAAATCGTTATATAAATTAAAAAATATGAGAAACGGTTACAAATACTCTTAACTACGTTATTAAAATAAAATCTTACGAGATATGCATAGTAGATGGAAGATATTTAACACATAGTTTATAATTATTTTTAAATATCCAATATGCAATTACTCTTGTGTAACCGCCAAGAAAGTCACTTCTGTTATCGAATTTTATTAGCAACTCTATCAAAAATTAAAATCAAACTTTTACTTGTCTTAACCATCAGTTAATTATATCAAGCACTAAATAATGCTTACAGTATTATCAAAATTACCGCTTTATACCTGTTTTATCAAAGCGATCTTTTTGGAAGGTTATTATCGGTTCTAAAATCTTTATGCTCTCACTTAGACTGGTAGGCAAGGTCAGTTACTAGAGAGAAGTAAAAGGTGAAGTTAAAATTTTTAGATTCTTAGAATTATTTTAAAACAATTTTTGCAGTCGATGAACAAGAAGAACGTGATGAATAATATTTCTTGGATCCAATAAATGTTGTAAAATTAAAATTTTATTAAGTTAAGTAATTGAAGACCCGCCAGGAAAAACGTTGCTAACGACAGAATGAAATTTGTCAGATAATAACAAAACCTATTTTGATAATATTATTTACCAAATTTTATGATATAAGTGCTGCTTATGTGTATTACTAATAAGGTAATAACGCTGAATATAAATAACACAAAATTAAAGATTAATGGGCACCGAAAACCAAAAAGTAATTCTTTGTAGAAGAAGAACGTTTTATGTGTACCTAGTGTTAACGCACATGCAACGTTCGTCCGCTAATGGGCTGTACTTATAAATGATACTCCTTGCAACATTTTTAACCTAGGAAAATATGAGCATTACTAAATTGTCCCAAAAACTACAGTTAATTGAAAATACGAAAAACTGACAACTAAAAAAAATCTCATTAAACTTTACAATTAACTGATCTATACTGTTCTTCTAAACATTCAGTCATTTTTAGCAAGTCTGCTTTTTTCTTATCAGAAATAGTTAGAGGTTATCTATGTGGCAATTCTTCTGGTTCAATCAGATTGTAAACTATATTTCGGACTGCAGCTCGTTCTCTTGGTCTTTTTAGTAAAGGTGATGTCTGCCATGGTTGCAGGATATTATATATTTGTCTTATCCGTAGAACAGTCGGTTCATTGGTTGTGATCTGTATCCAACGTGTTTCTGTTATTTTAATATTTATTTATTTTTACGCTTCTATTTTGTGCTTTTATTCGCTTCTATTTTGTGCTTTTATTTTCCAGTCCCTCACCTTCACGTGTTTAAGGTCTTCCTCCGCTTTACTAATTCACCTCGTTCTGGGCCTACGTCTTCTTTTGGGGCCGATTAATTTTCTGGTTATTACTAGTTTAGGCATTCTTTTTGCTGCCATTCTTTTCACATGTCCCAACCATCTGATTCTTTGTACCTTGACGAACTTGGTAATGGTAGGTTCTTTGTATAAAGCCATTATTTAATTGTTGGTTCTTCTCTCCCAACCATCTTCTGTCTTCCGTCCTCCGAATATGCGTCTCAATATTTACCTTTTCCATCGTTCCAGAGTATCCTCTTCCTTCTTATCTTAATGTCCATGTCTCACCGGCATATGTTACTGTGGGTCGAATTACTGTTTTATATATTCTGAGTTTACCTTGTCTAGAAATGTATTTTGAGTTCAGTAGGGCTCTTAAACTACCTAATTTTTTATTCCTTTTTCCTATTCTGGCTTCGAGCTCCCATTTCTCTTTTCCATTTTTATCAAAAACTACACCCAAGTATTCAAATTCGTCCAACCTTTTAAAACTATAGCTTTAACCACTTACTGACCTCACACTTAAAGTCTTCTTTTTTCCCTTCTGTCCCTTCCATGATCATATATTTGGTTTTGTCTTCATTTAGTTCCAATCCGAATTTCTATGCTTCTTCGATGATTTTCTTCACAACTCCTCTTAATTCTTTCTAGGATTTTGCTAGGATTGTTAGACCATGTTAGATCAATTATACTCCGATTATAGATAGAATTAAAAGCTATCACTTTGTCCTTGATACATTCAGCTACTAAAAAACCAGTTCCAAGCATTCTATCTTTACGTCCACTTTTGAAAAGCACCATATCTTCTATATCAGTTATTTTAATATTGTCTTTTTCAATTTAACTCCCACTAAAGTTAAGTCAACAAAATTCTCCAGTTTCATTTCAACTAATTAAAAAGGTTTTCTTGATATTACTGATTTGATTACCTTATGTACATCTTGAGTGGAATGTAATTGACTGCTTTTTTAATCTTTTCGATGAGCGCAAAATCTTTATCACGCGGTAAAAAGCTGTGTCCGAATACAAATTTTTTTTATTTACTTCAGTAAAGAACTTTTCTGACATTAGATAGTGACACAATGATATCATTTTCCAATTTTTATTTTGGCCGACATATTATTATGGATTAAACCATAGTACAAGTTTTCGTTCTGCTTTAACCTCTAGTTTCTTAAAATTCTCAAGAACACACCTTAAAATACAAGAAGATATTTTAGCACAGTGTCCTGCCATTAAACATCGTAGCTTCAGAGGTTCCCATATTATGGATAGCAAAATTTTAATTTGCGTACTGACGCTGGTAATAAACATCGGAATGTGATATGTTAAGTATAAAACTGACTTGTTGCTAATCCACACATAAATTTATCACATTATAACTCAACTTAGCTGCTTCTTCATTAGCTTTCAAAGATGAATATGCACTTTCTGCTCTTTGGTGCTGTAGCTTGGATTCAATTGAATCTTCTTTCGTTTTTTCTCGTTCTCTACAGCACTCCATTTTATAAAAATTTTATCACATTCTCTGCAAGTATGGGAACGAGGAACTCCAAAACACAAATTAAAACCTTTTTTGAATATTTCTCTGTAAATATGAAATTATACTGTCTAAGCTATGCGTGGTCTTATTTAGCTGGACATCTATCATTTTAACGTGAACACTGTTGATCCATACCGGCACTGATTCAGCTACAGATAAACAAGAGCTAAGTCCTAAGACCTGAGTACTGATGCCCCACATGTTGTGCCGCAGAGCCTCTGAATAATGTTGTTGCTGGTTTTAAGCTTCTCGGCAACTGTACTTAAATGTTCTCTAAAGCTTAACGTTCGGTTCAAGGCTACGCCTAGATATTTTGGTTGTTTATTGTGGTTGAGACGTGTGAAAGCAGGTTACTTCGGTCTTTTTTTGGAGTAATTGGAGCGAAGTCTTCATTTTAAAAGTAATTTCTAGTAACCTTTAAGTCGTCCGTAAGAATCTCTTCGTCTTCTTCTAGTGACCTTGTTTGGGTTAATAAAGCCCAGTCATCAGCTTAGCCAAACTTTGCTGATGTTGTTGTCGGCATGTCTACGATGTAAAGGCTAAAAAGCAGTGGTGCGAGTGTACAGAGCCTTGTGGCAGAACATTTTTGAGCTTCCTGTGGGTGCTTACTTCGAATCCTATAGTTATTTGTAATATTCTGTCGGTGAGCATATTTTCTGTAAATCAACCGGTAAATTTGCTAGCAATACTCCATAAGAGTATATAAATTATTCCTTCTCGCCAGACGGTGTCGAGAGCTGCTGACAGATCTATATTCTGCTGACAGCAGAACTCTTTATTTTTCTTTGAATGCTGGCTTCTATGTAAGTACAGAGAGATTACACTTCTGTGGCAACCTCGGTTTGGTCTAAAACCTGCTTGCTCAATTGGTATAGCTTTGATTGTTGTTGAGCTTATTCTGTTAAAAATTAGTCTCTAGGGTAGTTTATACATTATAGACGGTAAAGCAATTGGTCAATAGCTTTTTGGGTGGTCAGCTGGTTTACCAGGTTTTAGTATATCTATGATTTTTGAGAGTTAGAACTTCCGTGGCACTCTGTCGGTCTGAATTATGTTTGTGGAGAAATTTGATAGCCAGGTTTTTGTGTATTTCAAGTTTTAAGTTTTTCCTGTTTCAGTCCATGTTTGCTGTCGTGTTGCATTCAGACTATAAATAAGTGCATCTGCGACCTCTTAGTCTTCAGTTTTAAGAAAGTTCTGGTATAACATATCACTATTTTAACATCATCCCGGGATATATTCTTTTCGATAACGTCTAGGCATGCTCTTGTTGGCTGTGCTTATCACAGCCCTGACAAAACGAGCATAGCTCTAACTGATAGGAGGTATCCAGCCCAGGCACTTATCAAGGTCAGAAGCGAACTTCTCCCAGTTTGCGCGTGAAAAGTTCCATCTTGACCTTGTAATTGACTTAATTAGGCGAATTTGTATGCCCAGCTCTACAACGACTGGGCGATTATAGATCTATGGAAAATTTGGAAGAACACTTCTTGTGGCTGCTAGAGGGGCGTTGTTACAGTCGCTTGATACGAAACATAAGTCGGTTAATTTAATTGTGCCTTTGTCTTAAGCATCTTGTCCATTTTACGAAGGCATCCCCAGTTATGTCATTCTCCCTATATTTCTACTGATCGTGATGATTATTAAAATCTCCTACATACACCGCTGGATGGAGATAAGTTTCTAGAACGTGCGTTGGTCATTGCTTGCTTGGAGGTTTATAGACGTTGGTGATAGTGATGCTGCCGACTTTTGTAACAACGGTTTGTATGTTGTCCTGAGAGGAGGTGGTAACAAGGGATGCGTTTTCTATATTTGTTTTTATGTATGTGGCTGTGCCGTATGTTTGATGATAGGTAGCACCCAGAAAGTCGTAGCCTGGTATTTTTCTTCTTTTTCGGAGATCATGTTCCGTTACACAGTGGATCTTCTGTATCACACATACGTCGATATTGTTATCTTTTAGTATCCTAGATAGATATTGGCTTTTGGCGTAGCTTATGTTTTATATATTAATGTGACAAATTCGAACTGAAGGCCCGATTTGTCTAGTAGAATAGCTTTGAAAAGAGCTTGTTGATAGGTTGTCATACTTCTGTGTGTCGTGGTCAAGAGATACTAAGATTGCCTGACCGCCAGTACTTGTTAGTTTATTTAGCGTTAACCAGGGAGTACTTGTAGTATTCTACTACAGACGCGAACTAGCGCTACACCTTAGATAGTTAAAACTTATGGTTCGTTCCATTACTTTATATTTAACTTTTAATTTAGATTTTGGCGGTTCTTTAAAATTGGTCATTTAGTTTTTCTGTTAGATAATTCAAAGTTTACCCCTAATGTTAAGTATACAAGTATTCGAAGACCGGCTACATTTTTTGCTACCAAGACAAAATCGTCAACATAACCTAATATTTTTACGTCTGAATTTCCCCTATTACACCTTTTATTTTTCTACTTCTATTATTGTCTCATTTATAATGATATTAAATATTAATGGCCTTAATGAATCATCTTGTCTGACAGCACTGTATACTTGTTATAAACTGATGCCTTAGGGTTCTGTCCTTGGACCTCTGATTTTTACGATTTACACCAGCGATGTTCCTTATTATGTCTCAAGTAAAATATCGTTCTACGCTGACGACACAAACATATATGCCAATCCAATCACAAACCAAATAACCCTCCAAATGGACTTGGACTCTATTTTAACTTGGTGTTCCCAGTGGTTACTAGCCTTAAACGCGGAAAATTGTGTAGTGCTTCGAACTGGTAATAATAACCTACTTGTGCCGTATTTTGTTAACGGGCAACTATTAGAATCTGTGTTTTCGTATAACGATCTTGTTGTTATCGTAAACAGCAGCCTAACTTGGTCCGACCATATTACCTCTATTTGTAAACGTGCAAATTCCAGACTGTATCTGATTCGGTGTTTTTTGAGAGTCTCAATGCAATAATTCTGTAAACTTTACACTCTATACGTAAGACCCATACTTGAATACACTGGACCAACATGGTATCGTAATCTGGTTCAAGACTTTGTTGGAAAACGTTCAAAGTAAAGCCACTCGAATTTCTTTGGGACTGAGAAGACCTTCTTATGAAGAAAGACTTAGTAAGGCTAACCTAACTTCTTTTGAACTTCGCCGACAACGTGGAGACTTAATTATAACATTTAAAATACTAAAAATTTAATTTTGGAAACCTCGATCAAATGTTTATCATAAATTAAGATAAACGCTTTAGAGGTCATCAGTATAAACTAAAGAAAGAAATTTTTTTACAAGATCAAGACAGAACTTTCTTCCAAATATAGTTTTTAAGTGCTGGAATAGCCTTAACGATAACATTGTCTCCGTTTTCTCTACCAACTCGTTGAAAAACAGACTTGACCGTTTTATATTATAGTTAAAATATTGTTTTTCTTTTAATCCAGAAATTGTATTTTTATTTCTTTTATTTGTAAATGTGTTATTTACTAGAAGGTTATTAATGAAATTTTTTGTTTTTGGGCACAATAGGGACTTATTTCCTCTGCCCGCGCTTATGTATAATAATGATAATAATAATAATATTAATAATGTTACAAAAATACCGATTACTTGCTTTTAAGTCTTCCGCTGCAGCATACAAATGAGAGTATGTATGTGTACATGGTACCCAAATGAGCATTTCTGCAACAAAAGGTGTTATGTGTATTTTCTATACAAACGTCTATAATTTTTCTGTTTAGTTAAGTTTTGCCAAGTTTCTTTGTTACTAATTAATGCGGAACATTTTTGAACTAAATCGTATCAAATATTTTTCTCAAGTCTACTAAATACAAAATGTAATATTTGTACAGTACCTATACATATTCTTCCAAATCCGGATCTAACTCTAAACTTACGAAATCGATAAAAGCTGTCACGAACATTGGATAAATGCTTCCTATTCTTGATTTTCTCCCAACGAACACTCTTTCATGTTAATCACACGCACGTGAAATATTAAAAAGCATATCATTAACGCATAAACCAACATCGATAACTTTCCTTTTGCGTAAGCTATCAAAAGATTAATTTCGTTATTCATCAATATAACAAGCCAAATCTTCAAAAATATTTATCTATTTAAATACTACAGGAGTAATTGTATTGCAAAATTTAGTCAAATAAGATTGGAGATTTACAAACGTTTGGATTTCTACAAAATAAAAAAAATTGTGAGATTCTGCCGAAACCATTTTTTAGCAACTATTTCTTACCATTTTATATTCTCTTTTCTCTAAAAAAGTTTTATTTCTCGTCTCTAAAGAAAGCAGTTCAAAAATGTTAGCCTACAATTTATATTTTTAATAAAATATCATGGAAAAAGTACTATATGGTATTCTCTGATTCCTTCAACAAGTTGGGCTTCACTGTGTTGCCAATATAGATTGTATTTTAGGCCAGTAAATGAACGTGAAATACAGTGATATTCTGTAATTTTCCGTGTCACCACCGAATTGCATAAAAATTTAGATTTTTATATGTATATGTTGATTTTTATATGTATATAAAAGTATATAAAGCGTGCTGTCCTTAGTATATCCTACTGCAGAATATTGCGCTCCTGTCTGGCTAAACAGTCATCACACAAAAGTCATAGATACCCAGTAAATCAAACAATGAGGCACATAACGGGAACTATAAAGCCCACACCAACCCAGTGGCTTCCAGTTTTAAGCAACATCGCTCCACCAGCAGCAAGACGACTAGCCGCACTCAACACTCTAGTTCAAAAATGCCAACAAAACCCAGAACTACCGATAAACACAGACATCGCTGAACTACACCAAAGGCAGTTAAGACTGAAATCCAGACATCCACCTACTAGAACTGCTACAAAATTGTCTGTTTTCACTACCGAAGAGCACTGAATGGGCGAATGGAACCCAGACATCAGAAATTTCAGTCTGATAGAAAACCCCACAATCAAACCAGACGGCTTTTCTCTTCCCCGTCCTGAATGGTGCAACCTAAATAGAATACGAGTTTGTCATGGAATTTGTAACAAATCGCTGAATCAATGGGGTATAAATGCCAGCTCGGAATGTGACAAATGCAGCGCCGCTGAACAAACAATTAACCACATCGTCTTCGAGTGTCCAGCCACCAAGTTCTTTGGCAGCCTTCAAGAAATCCACCAACTTACTCCCAAGGCGACAAATTGGCTTCGAGGATGTAACCTTCGACTTTAATTTTAAAATTTTAATTTTATATGTTCTGTGTCAGTGTTTACTTATTTACTTACTTATTTATTATTGTTATTGTCCCTTTTTTCTTCCTTTTCTTTATATAAAAACTGCAATGTGTAAAGTTCATACGAATATATATATATATATATATATATTATATATATATATATATATATATATATATTTGTATATGTTGTAACTTTTAAGAGTTGTAGTTGAAAGAGCTCGAACGAGTCACTAATCACGAGCAAACTTTGAACAGCAATATTTTAAACAATTTTTGTTCTCCATAATAACAAAAATACTAAAATGTTCAGAGTGGCCAATCCTATATTTTTTTATCCTTTAAGATTTTTTGATTCACTAATACTTTTTAGTCTTTTTTTTTGTTTTCCAAATTTAAATTTTTTGTCCAAATTTAAGGCCATTTTTTTTTCCAATCCTATAAAAATATATAACTAAAGTAAATTATAAAGCAATAATGATTAGTTTCATTTTGGGTGCCTATTAGGGGTTGATTTTCACGATGTTTTTACCAAAAAACTTGATCTGGAGCGAAACTCGTCTAGATTTGATGCTATCTTTTTTTTTAAACAAAAGTAAAGCTTTTTTAAATACTTTTAAAAAGTTTTGTAGAATTTTTTCTAAAAACTGCCTCATTTTATAATTATTTCATTTGAAACGGTCGATTTAGAATTTGACTAAAAAGAACCTACTTTTCATGAGTTACACCTCTGTTTCTACTAAGTTTACGGACTTCATAACTCCATTATGTGTTTGTTTTTTTTATAAGCTACATTTACTAAGATTATTTTTTAGAAAACTACTTACTTTTTAAGTTATTTGGGAAAACGGTCTAAAAACCTGGTTTTTATTTTGAAAAGTTTAATGAAATAATAATATGATAATAATGAAAAAAAAATTTTTACTCGCGAATGACTGCCACAATAATGTTAATAAAAATAAGCGCAATACAATATTCCAAAATTTTTGGAAAAGTGGAGACTGACACCTGCAAACCACTTTCATAAATTCGTCAATTATCCTCGAAAAACCTAAAACAGAATAGAAGGGTGAAAAAAAGACAAAAATGTTTCATGTATTTACAATTAATCAATACATAGAGTGTGTGAAAAATTTGTCATGGCGATACTTGACATAAGTGTAAAGAGAATGCTGATAAGTCTGCAAATGAAAAAGCTCAAAAAGTGTTACACCTTGGGAAAGTAGAGACCGATCGTTCTAAAAAGGCAAAAGATACGACACATTACCGGAGGAGGCAAAAACGACCCATCAAAAGTAGTCATTCACAAATGCATATTACTGCAGATAACTTTGGACCTACAATTTTTGTATCCACAACCTTGTCACCGGCGAAGCAATAATGTTTATGTTGGATGAAAAGCAGGCCTCTAGAGGCTGTGAGACCATTGATTTATGTAATTTAAAGTATTTATAAAATCTGCTAATAACTGTGAAACAATTCACTGTTTATAGTGACAACTGCAGCGGTCAAAATAAGAGCCACTTAATTGTGGAGTTGTGGCTCTGTGTTGTAAAAAATTTAACAATTAGCACAGTTAATCACAAGTATTTCAGTGTTTGTCACTCGTATATAGAGTTTGATTAATACTTTGGTCTAATATAAAACGCCAAAAAGCGAAATTTCAGAAATATATGTGCCAGTCAGTGGTATGATATGGCTGCTAAAGCAAGCCGAAAGGTTTAGTGATCAGAATGAAGTATGGAGTAAAAAAACCTTTTACTCCGTATTACAAGACAATATTCAACAGAGACCTAGAAGATTTTAAATCAATCTACATGTGACTTTAGAACAGAGGATGACCAACTACTCTAGAATTTCCTGAGTTCGACCAAATTTCCAAAACCCCCTAACTGAATAAGTCAAAATTCATGGACTTACTAAAGCTTTGTGCCGCCAATCCATCACGGCTTTTTTATGAGACTTCCTCATGGTAGTGATTATGTAGCTGCAACTAGCATTCAATATGATAATCTTGACCGTGTCTATAATACACATTTAATAAAACACAGTAACTTTGGAACACCGAAAACATTTTTACAATATATAACCAATTAGTGCATTTTATGTAAGCTGTTTAATTAAATTACCTAGTTTTTAAAAATCAACTTTATTCCTTTTTTTAATAACCCACAAAACTCGAAGGACAATGGGTGTAAGTGCACTTACCTATCACTTAGGACCTACTAACTAACAACAGACAGGTACTTTTGGCTTCAAATTTTCTACATAAACTAACAATAACATGATCAAAAGTGACATGTCATGGAAAACGTTCTAAGTAGTACTTAGATTTTGTTTAGAACTTTAAACAAAGTTTTCTCAAAACAACCACTTCCGGGCATACATTTATATAGAAATCTGTCATTATTTTTCATTCAGAATCATTTCCTGAAGTTACTTGCACGTATTTACTAAAACTCTGTATATTTTACAAATATGTATTATTCAAAAGGACTAAAAACCGACACTTTGAACCCCTGTAAATCAAAAATAATTGTTTTCTTAGTCTTGGCGCAATAGTAACTTTTAATGAGCATGACCGAAGGTACCTCTTTGCAAAGTTTTAGCCAGTTTAACTGAAACCAGTTTTTTATAAGAAAAGTGCTGAAATATTTTAAAAGATTTATGAGGTAAACACTAGAAACAAAGACATTTATAAGAAATATAATGAAGGGAATTGTAGTACAGACGCGAATTCTGTGCTATTAAATAAGAAATATGTAGAGAAAGAAATATATACAGAGCAGTATTGAGGAAGAAATATGCTTTATCAATGTTACAAAGGCTGTAACAGATATTAATAATTAAGATTCATAAAGCCATTATTAGACCAATAGTATGTTATCCATGTGAGACATGACTTCACAGAAAACAGAAAAAGAAAATTTTAAATGTTTCAATGAAAAATATATGATCTTAAAGCCGATCTCTAAAATGGGGATCTGAATATATAGATATATTAATGACATTTATAAACTGAATAAAGAAAAGCCAACAAATAGGACGCTCGAAGATGGAACAGCTGCAAACCTATCGAGAAATTTTAAAAAAGTATAAGAATATTTTAATCTGCAAAACTTACTGTAACATGAATAATTTTTTTATAATTTAAGGCTGATACGCAGGGTAATAAGGATATAAAATAAGGCATATTTTTGGTATAATATACTGTTTCCCAATAGAGACGCCCTGTTTTTGAAATGTCATGGCGAACATTTTAAAAATGGCTAAAAAATAAGCATGGTAAGATATACGCTTGAACAACGTTTGGAAATTATGCTAAAACTTATTTACAAATTATGCTTTACGATACAAATCGCTCTTTTGTGAATACCTATCGTGCATTACGTGAAAGTTATAGACCAAATAATCGTCCTGATGTGCGTGTAATTCGTCGAATCGTGGAAAAGTTTGAACGTAAATTCACTCTGCACGATACGAAACCACCAACTAGACGCCGAAATGCAAGAACTCAGGACAATATTAATGCTGTAAGTGCCAGTGTAGCGAAGAATGCAAATGTGTCCGTAAATCGTCGTTCTCAAGATCTTGGACTCACCAGAATGGCAACTTGGCGAATTCTGAAAAAAGATTTAGGCCTACACCCTTACAAGAATGTTTTGACTCAAGAACTGAAGCCACTTGAGCATCACAAGCGTCGTTTGTTCGCTGATTGGGCTTTGGAAAAACTGGAAAATGATGGCGATTTTTTCAAACAAATAATCTTTTCTGACGAAGCTCATTTTTTGTTAAACGGCTTTGTGAATAAGCAAAATTGTCGTTTTTAGAGTAAAAATAATTCACATAAGATTCTTGAGAAGCCTTTGCACTTAAAAAAAGTCACTGTCTGGTGTGATTTATGGCATGGTGGCATCACCGGACCTTATTTTTTCAAACACGGTGTAACAGTTAACGGTAAAAGGTATCGAACGATGATAACGGATTTTTGTGGCCTCAGTTGGATGAAATGGATTTGGATGGCATGTTTTTCCAACAGGACGGTGCCACAGCTATTAACTACTGCCTCAACCATTGATTTATTGAAGAAAAAGTTTCCGGAAACGTTGATTTCTCTTGATGCCAGAGATCCCAGGAGAATTTCGCAACTTCGACCAGATGCTTGGCCTCCAAGAAGCTGCTATTTAACACCGTTAGATTATTTTTTATGGGACTATGTTAAGCCATTGGTCTTACGTGAACAAACCACAATCTATTTATGACTTGAAGAGGAACATAGAGCCACACCATTCATCGGATTTATTCCTGCAAACGTAGTCGCGGTGCACATTTGAATGATGTGATATTCGGAACATAATTGTTATCTATTATATTTTGCAATACATGACACTTGAGTTTTAAACTTGTTTAGGCTTAAGCCTCCTCAAGGAATGGGGTACTCCTTTTTTTGTCGGAGTAGTGGGAATCTGGTAAACGTAAATTACTGAGTTTGTGGAAAAGTAGTGGACTAATAAGAAGCAGGGGGGTTCAGAAGATGGCGTATGTGTGTAAACGACAGTAAAGAGCATACAAGAGGAAGTGAGGAGCTTTGCCTTGCATGTCAGATCAGGTTCTTTAGGGGTCAGCAGCCATACAGAAGAAACAGCTCTTTATCAGCGTTTTTGGCGTGTAGTGGTTAACTGCGATATTTGATTGGGAATGATTATAAGATATGAAAATACTCATGAGGAAGTTCATGTCCATTGTTGTGAAGAAGTTTTGCTAGAGGAAACGGAACTTTTATTGTGGGAAGCCTGCTATGGTTTGAGCCTACTATGGTTCTTAGGACATACTTCCTGCTGAGGGATAGGATTCTGTCCTTATTTGGTATGATGTTAGCCAGAATGTATATGTGTGCTGATGGATACGACCAGTACATCCTCAGCTATTTTGCAATATTTTTTTTTGATTTACAGCAATTTGTCGCAACCGTTTTCGTTAAAAAAAAAAACATCAAGACATTCTTATTGGGAGACCTCTTATGACATATGCTAAAATGCAACAAAAAAACAATTTTAAATATTGTAAACAACCGTCATACCCATTTTTACCAAATCACAAAACCCCCCTTACTGCAACCAGCGATATAGGCGAGCTTCTTAGAGACAATAATCATCTAAACAACATTATAAAGTTTTTACTGGCAATAAGCATAAAAGATATTTCAATTAAAATCTAGTTTGTATCACAAATTACATACGGATGTTGTTATGCAATCATAGACTAAGTGACATAAGGCTTGTTTTGAGATACAGGCAGTTTTGCAAAGGGCTTTGGGAAAATATTTAGAATCAACTAACATTTAATATTTGATGGTTTTACTGTAAGAAGGGGGTTATATTTTCATAAGATAAAGAGTTTAGAAGGAGATCTTTTTAGATACATTTTGTAAAATACGAAAATGGTGCTTCGTCTACTTTTAATTTTTACAAAATTAAGAAGCATTAAAAGACTATGAGCCAAATGGTCACTTGGTCTACAATTGAAAAATTTATATAAAGGAAATCTCGAAATGGTCAATAATATAAAATATTAATGTTTGTATTAAAATGTTAATTGTTTGCTATTGTCAGAGGTACAAAAGACTTGTTTACAATGGCCTATTGTATGAATTCAAATAAGTTATAAGGATCATCTTCGACTTTTAAATCTAAATTGCAGCCAAAACTCTCAACGTCATCCACCACATCCTTTGAGCTTGTGAGATTTTTAAAAAAAATTGCAAACAGTCGTTTGGTATTAACGGGAACATAGACTTGAGGTCGTCCAACTAATTCTTGCTTATAGGGATTTATTTTGTTATTTTTTATAATTTATTTCCTTAAATTATTGTTGGTCCAGGCTGGTTTTTACAAAGATTGACATCAGATAAGATTTCCTTATTTCAATGACTCTAAATGTGAACCAATTTACTTTTCTACTCATAGTGTTCACTTTTCTATTTGTAATAGATTTCTCCAGATTTTGTGTAGTTTTTCAAGTTTTTCGAATCATACTTTTTTCAACACATTTATAAATTTAACAGATACTAAATTTCGTAATAGCGAGATGAATTTTTTAGAGAAAGGATTTAAACACAATTTACCCCAACATAATAATGAAAGAACTTTAAAGTATTTAGGTGTAGAATGTGAAGTAGCGTTAAACAAAACTGCTAACAATATCGAAAAAAGTATAATTGCCAAATATATTACAGATGTGTGTAGTGAAACTAAAAATTCCTGTTACAAAGAGAATAAAACAGTCATTTTAAATAAAAATAAATCAATAGAAAACAGCATAGTGTTTACAAAAGCAGACAAAGGTGACACTACTATTGATTGCTATAGATAAAATAGAATATAATAACAAAACAATAAAATTCTTAAGTAATCAAAATATTGAAACGTTACACAAAGATCCGACAGGAAAATAACAAAAACAAATTTTGCTAGCATAAGAAAATTCAAAATCAATAGTAACTCCAATAGAACATAAATACCTCAATATCATGAACCCACAGTCTACTAAATTATACTCTTTCATTAAACTACACAAACCGGATCACCCAATAAGACCTTTATTTTTTATTTTATACAGCTCCGTCATATAAGCCTTCAAAAAAACTGTAAGACATTATTTTAGAACACACTAAATTTTCACCTAAATTTACCATAAAAAATACAATAGAACTAGTTAATAAAATACAACATATTCAATTACCTAACAACTCCAGATTAATTTCATTTGGCGTAAAAATTCTTTTTCCTAGTATCCCTCCTACAGAAACTTTTATTCTAGTAAAAAACCTTTTAGACCAAAATAGTACAAGTCCAATAATTACATCTGAAATTTTACATCTTCTTGAGGCTTGCATAAACCAGGACTACTTTCAATTTAATAACCGAATATATACAAATAACAGTGCAGGACTTATAATGGGTAATCCTCTAAGCCCATTGCTATCAGATATTTTTATGGATCATCTAGAGACAAAGATTTCAAAACATTCCGTATTTAAACAGTTTTTATATTGGTGGAGATACGTAGACGACATACTGGTATGTTTCACAGGAACTAACAGGCAACTCAATCAATTTTGATCGTATATTAATTCACTTCATAGTCATATTGAATTTACAATAGAAACAGAACAAAATCAATCCATAAACTTTTTAGATTTAAAAATTATTAGACTTAAAAACAAACATGACTTCTCTATATTTCATAAAACTACCCATACTGACACGACTATACACAATTCATCATCCCATCCAACACAACATAAACTGGCAGCCTATCATAGTATGTTACATAGATTAACAGAAATTCCGATGTCAAAATACAACTTTCAGACAGAATTAAATATCATTAAGCAAATCGCAGTAAACAACGGATACAACGAACAAACAGTTAATACAATGTTAAATCAAAAACTACACAAGAAAGCCCTGAAATTAGTATTTCCACCACCAGAGAAAAAACCCAGTACCTTCTGCTCGATTACATATACAGGCAAAATATCAACTAAAATAGCCAAACACATAAAAAATAAAGGAATAATACCAGCTATATTAATATATTATTAATATCAAGAACAACAAAAGCCAAAATAAAAAACACCTACACAGTGGTTTGTACAAATTTAAATGTGGCGACTGCCCAAAAACTTACATCGGTCAAACTGGTAGAAACTTTAATAAACGAATATCAGAACATAAAAGGGGTTTCAATAATAGAAAAACAGATTCTACTTACGCACTTCACCTTCTAGATCACAATCATTTTTTTAATGACGTATTTAAAATTCTTCACATTCAAAATAAAGGCCTTAAGCTATCCTTGTTAGAATCTATGGAAATCAACAAATTAAAAAAGACAGATATAATTCTGAATGACCAACTTGAGACAAATAGTTGTCCCCTCCTCAACCTATTCCATTAGAGACTATAAAGTGTAAAAGCATGCCAAAAATAAATCAATTGAGAAAGGCAATCAGCCGAAACAGCTGTAGAGATAAAAGATTGAAATAAATTTTGTGCAAGTTTGAAAACGAAGTTTTCAGTGTTTTATTGTTACAATATTAAAACTTTTTTTTGTTTGATTATGTATTTTCCATTGTTGTTGTCTATTACCTCAGTGGTTCGGTTCGGACGACATTAAATAAATAAATAAAAAAAATATTGTAAAGATGCCTTCAGATATTACTTAACCGATGTAGCTAGGCATCCATCTTATTTTAAAGAGATTAAATTATCTCATTTTATATACTATGATATAACCTTCTTTGTAATACATATGAAAGTAGGTACACTATGTCTTCCGACACAAATTAGAACTACATTAATATTAATATTTAATATCCTTTCATCTATTAATAGTACTAAAAAACTATCCTCGGATTCGAGTACATTTAATAATGATTGTATAGAATCTTGTTTTGCATAATGCTAATTATTTATAATCATATCACTTAGCCAGATTAGCTCTTGTGAGGATTCTTCATAATTATCGTAATAAAGTGGCATGTAATTGACGTTAAATAAAACTAATTTGAAACTAGAAGAAGCGGAGAGAGTCTCACATTTTATATTTCAACGATTTTAAAATAATTAAAGCGTGATAAAATTATCAAAAATGATTTATATTATATAAAACGGAATACTGGACTACAACGATTATCTGGAACTTTCACAAATAATTGTATGTGATGTAAATTTTTTTTCATATATTGTGATGAAAGGTTTTTAAAGACAGTAAGAGCAATTTTTGTTTCATTTCCTACTTTTATTTACAAAGTCTTGAGATCATTCACAGATATGTGTTGGGATCATGTAACATCGTTATCTTTCACAGACTTGTGGGATTTCTAAACTGTAAAGGTAATACGATATAAAGATTCTTTATTTCATCTTATATTATGTTTTAAGTTTTTCTTAACGAATTTTAAGGTTGTAGTCGTATTTGTTACGTTGAGTGCCAGATATCTCTCACCTTTTAAGGGATATTGGGTTTTATCTGGTGCCTTCTGCTTTTCACTCTATTGCTATTCGGATTAATCCCTCCTAACGATTCAAGTAAGCTGCGTTTTATTTTCGTCTTATCGGTCTTTATATTTTACTGAGATATCTCATTTGACATTGACTCTTAATAGTTTCTGAGCAGTTGATTTAAAGTTTCTCATTTTTAACGATTAATAATTGTATCTATTCTCGTTTCTAAGGCAGATGTTACTATTATCTTTAAGGTTTTTTTCGCAAAAACAAAAAAGGGAAGTCAGTTTATTTCTGTGTATTAAATTTTAGTTTACTTGTAATTTTAGATTGTTTTTAATTTACCCAAAAAATTTAAAATAGGACGCATTGCACGCATAAAAGAGGCCGATTTTGGTTTACGGAAAATTGCACGGCGAAGAGTTGAAGCTAATGTATTACAGTTGTTAAGAGTTTAAAGGAGGTGGTCCAATAATAAGAAATGATTGAGTTGCATCGACATGAGGGGAAGATGAAAAAAACAGTACTTGAAATAGAGAGCTTACCATCCACTTACTGTGGTGTTACTCTTCATACCACAGCATATGGCTAGACGCTCAGAATGGTGCAGAGCTCAGCAAAACTGGAATGGTCAATAAAACTTGGTTGTTGAATATGTTGAACGTCATATAGCAAGACAATCAAGCATGTGGTATAAGGTGCTATTTGTTTGCGATCACCGCTAGTTATTATTAACAGTTCTCTGATAGCTCGACGATATATTGGTGAAGTACTGCAAGATGATCAAGTAGTGATTTCACAAGGCCAAGACGACCTTAGCTACATGATAAAGAAACAACAAAAAGAGTATACCAAGGTTGTCCTAGATATTAACCTTGCGATAAAGAGTACCTACCTACAAATGAAGAAGACATAAAAGATGTACAGATTGGTGATAACGTAAAAATCAAAGGAAATGATAAATTTAAATTCTTGGGGTTTATAATCACGAAAAAGGCAACAACAGAAAAAGAAATTACATAAAGATTAGGACAAACAAGAACAGCAGCAACTTCTAAATATGAAGGCAAAAACACAGATTTATAAAACATTTGTGTGAAATATTATGACATATGGTGCTGAAAATTGGATTATAAACAAGAAAAACAGCACTAAGATAGTAGCAACAGAGATGGAATGCCTGCAAAGATGCTGCAGAGTAACAAGAATGGATAGGAGAAGTAATGACGAAATAAAGCAAAGAACATCAATAGAAACAGACATATTTACATATAGAACAAAAAAGACTAAAGTGGTACGGACATGTAAAAAGAACTAGCAACAACACATTTATAAAGAGAATAACTGAATGGAGCCGCATAGTAAGGAGGAAAAGAGGACAACCCAAAAAATCCTGAAGTAACGAAGTAGACGACACGCCATGAGTAAGAGGGGCCTAAACGATGGAGAAAAAAACACAAGAGAGAGAGATTGAAACGGTTGAGCGAGGAAAGGCAGTGAATACCGTAGAATCGCTGAATATATATATATATATATATATATATATATATATATATATATATATATATATATATATATATATATATCGATGGCTAAAGTGCAAAACCTCGTAAGTCAAAATTTTCCAGTTTTGGGATTAATTTACCAATAATTTTTATATATTGCTATCTATTAAACTACAAATCCTCATAAGTCTATTTCAACATTAAGACCTCTAGTGACATCTATCAAAAACTAGTAAAAACTCTTTAGCAAAAAGTGTAAAGCAGAAACCTATTAAGTAGGACTTACGAGTTTTTTATATTTACATTTGCTCGGATATTTTATGTAGTAATACAATGTTGTGAGGTTTTACCGGAATGCGGCAAGTGTTTTTTTAGGTTTTGTGTTTCACTCTTGTGAATAAACGCAGTTTTGTTGTTTTGTTTTGAAAAATATGTCTTGTAGTCATGGAAAAACAATTTTGAATTTAGTGTTGCAAGCTGATACAGATGGGTAAGTGATTTTTTGCCTTTTTCTTATATTTTTATTATTATTTATCGTTTGAGGTTAAGTCTGCTTTCTTTCTCACTGAAAAAGTAGGGCATGGTGTAAATTACAATAAAGCAAATAATGATTGTTTATAAAATACTTTTATGCAAACGTGAATTATAAGAGTTAACGTTATGCCATTGAATTATAAAGTTATGAAAATATTGGTTATGAATTTTATAGTGATTGTTATGACTATTGAAATGTAAAATTCCACTAAATTAGGTATATTTATCTTAAAATCTTGACAAATGTTTCAAGAACTCAGGTTCTTATCAATAGGTAAATTAATTATTAATGAATTCAACTATGTACTATCAATCTTCTGATGATTGAGTTCTTAAAATAATTGTTAAATTTTTAAGATAGGTATTCTTAATTTAGTTTAATTTCATATTTTAATAATTTATTGGTTATGAATTTGATGTTTTTTACAGTACAATACAGAGTAGCAGCTCAGATGAACCTCAAGAAGTTAATAGCGTGGTCGAGGAACCACCATCAGCGGTATCAAATAACGTAAACATAACCACTGATATGCCAAATTTTCAAGATGAAAATTCCGATAGCGAACCTTTCCAAGATAGTGGATCGGAATATATGGCATCAACCGAGTCCAATGAATCAGATGAAGAAACACATAACCAGTCGCTAAATGAATTACTAAATGAGACAGAAACAGTAACATCGCCCATAATGAGAAAAAGATCAAGGAAATCTGACGTCAATTATTTAAACTGGGAACGAAATAAAAATAAACTGAAAAGAATGAAGGGAGAATCATACCAATCCTGTCAACTAGATAAAGATGACAACAAGTATAAAAAAATTGAACGAGACGAGCGAAAGATGGGACCTCCATGTCAATGTAAGAATTCGCAAAGATCTCTAAAATTTTTTTGCAATATTTTTGAAGACGACGACAGAAAAAATATTTTCAATATGTTTTGGAAAAATTTGGACTGGAATCAGAAGAAAATTTATGTTACCAGCCTTGTAGATAAAGAACCGGTGAAGTATCATCGAACAGGTATTTATAAAAATTTGTTTCCGTAAATCACATTTTACAAACCTTCATTGCATTTCAGTTACTCCAGAAAAGCAACGAAGTACTTCGTATATTTTTTTCCTTAAGAAATCCAATTCTCGAAAACGGGTATGCAAGAAAATGTTTCTGCAAACATTAGGTATAGGCGAATGGAGTGTGCAAAATTGGATTAGTCAAGGAGAACAAAACATTGCAGTTCAAACTACAAAGAGTTCAAGAAAAGGCAAGATATCCGAAGATAAAGCCTTCCTAATCCAGTTTTTAGAGAAAATTCCAAAAATGGAGAGCCACTACTGTAGGAAAGACACTAATAAATTGTATTTAGATACACAGTGGACCAGCGTTAATGAACTATACAAATTTTATACCAATGAGTGTGTGGCTGCAAAGATAGCCAAACTGAATAATACAACTTTTCGTCAGGAGCTCGATAAGCAACGTATAGCCTTATTTAAGCCAAAGTAAGTTAAGCATACAGAACAATAGAAAACGTTTTTTTTTTGTTACAAGAATTTTTATTTTTTAGGAAAGATCAGTGCGACACTTGCACTGGGTATTCTGTCGGCAAAATAAATGATGAACAGTTTCAGCAGCATTTGGAGAAAAAAAATTTAGCTCGTGCTGAAAAGGAAAAACTAAAAGAAGAGGCTAGTAAGGACAACAGTAAACTTGTTTTGACTATGGATGCACAGGCAATATTAACAGCACCAAGATTACAAGTATCAGCTGCATATTATAAAATGAAGCTAAATGTTCACAACTATAGCTTCTATAATTTATCCACTGGCAAAGGCCATTGCTATGTATGGCATGAGGGTTCAGGTGGGGTTGAAGCAAACGAGTTCACTTCCATTATCATAGATTATATCAAAAGAAATTTATCTCCTGCTACTAAATCCGTTGTTTGCTTCAGCGACGGATGCTGCTACCAAACTCGAAATGTTACGCTTTCGAATGCTCTTTCTTACTTATCAAGAACATCAGGTGTAGAAATATTTCAATATTATCTAGAAAAGGGTCATACTCAAATGGAGTGTGACTCGATTCACGCGTGTATTGAGCGTAAACTTAGAAATCGTGTCGTGTATGTACCGGGATGCTATGTTGACATTTGTAGGTCTGCTAAGGCAAAAGATTCTTATGAAGTTGACTACTTAAATTATTCCTTTTTTAAAGATTACTCGGTAATCAAAACATTTTCTTCAATTCGTCCTGGCAATACTAAGGGAGATCCTAAAGTAACTGATCTTAGAGCACTGGCATACCGTTGTGATGGTGCGATTGAGTATAAATTATTATACCAGGACCATTGGACACCATTACCAAGGCGTACAAGAGCAATTCAAGATAATTTGGATATACCCCAATTGCATAACGCTCCTCTAAAAATTAAGCCTGATAAATTTAAACATCTTCAAGAATTAAAAAACTATATTCCAGAAGATTTTAGGCTATTCTACGACAACTTATCTCACTAACTCAAACTTTTTTTTATTTTTTTTTGTATTTCTGTCGAATAAAGTTTTTAGTTTTGTTCGTATTATTTCATTAATATTTTTTAATCATCTAATTAAACAAAATATTGTATTAAAATCCTTAACCAGATAATACTCTTCATGTCAAAACATCGCAAGTTGAAAAATGATTTAAAAAAATACAACAAAACCTCGTAAGTCGATTTTTTTTTTGAAAAATCAAATCCAATTTAATGTACTTGCATACCATTAAAAAGAGGTGTAATTATAATTTTTTATATCGCTAACACCAAAACGGGAACGCCTTATTAAAAAAGTAATCAGTTTTTTGTCTCTCCTGTAAAATTTATAAAATTCGACTTAATAGGTTTTACACTTTAGCCATCGATATATATATATATATATATATATATATATATATATATATATATATATGTATATATATATATATATATATATATATATATATATATATATATATATATAATGATGCAAGATGTATTGTCCGTCAAACCATGGAGTTCATACAAGAATTTGGTGTAAAGACTTAAGACTGTAAGAAAAATATGGATGAGTATTCCGCAATATCATATAGACCACTTCATTCGGTCAATGCCTTATGGAGTAACTAAATGTACAGCAAATTAAGAAAGGGCCACTTATTCACGTCTTTAGTACGATGCACCCAACTTAGAAAAGGAGCATGTTAACGTGGGAAAGAATTACTATAGAAGTAATGCGATCATTTTGTCACATTAGAGTTAGAAGACACTTATGGTTTCCAGGCCAAAAATACTGTCGCTAAAGACCTCTAATAATCAGAGAATACGATATACGGCTGCCTTTCATCAATATATCTATTTTGTTTTTATTTTCCTCTTTTGCAAGACATTCACTTACATTTTAGTTTTATTACTCACTACCATTAACCCTTTCTATTTATTTTAAACGTTTCAACTTTTGGTATTCCTTTCCTCAGGTAGCTGTAGTTTTCACCGTGGTTACTGTTAGCCCTGAAAACTATTAGGGTCTTCCATCTTTAATGCCACCTCTCCCTCTACTAATCACTACTCATACACTTATCCCTCTCTGAGAGAGAAAAATTTGAAACTGTTTGTCCTTGTATCGTGTAGTGTTAATGTACAATTTTATGTCTATGACATTTTTAATACAGTAGATTGTTGGATAGGCCAAATTTGACGAAATGCCCCTGAAGATGCTGTGGGAAGCGAAAGTAATTGCGCAAGATTTAATGAATAAACTGTGGTTGATATCTGCCTTTTCATTTGATCAAAGTTTATTTATTCGAGCATTCAACCTTATATCACTTTATTACTTTATAAATGTTACATTCAGTAAATTAATTGCTCGGTATTTTTTGCATATTCTATGGTCTCCTTGTTTTGGGATTGTCACTATAATTTTTTTTTTTTTGTATTCTTCGGGCATTATTTCTTTGCTCCATATTCTGTATTAGTTCATAAATCTGTCTGCGTAGTGCCTTCACACCGTATTTTATAATTTCTGCACATAATTTCGCTGTTTTTCCCGTTTTTAAGTTTGCATAGTTGTGCTTTCACTTCTGTATATTTCTTCTAAATACTTCTGCCGTTTTTCTGCTTCCATAGCTATATTAGCTGTTACATTTACGTTTACCTAATTTCAAATATTGGTACAATGGTTTCGAGTTGTGTCTTTTATTTTCTATATCTACTTCGTTCATAAATTGTACTTTTGGATTTTTTTTTATTTAAAAAATTTCTTTGTCCTTTATCATTGTCATTTGTCATCGTCAAACCAATTATTTTTTTTTATTTTGCATCTTGTCAACCACTTTCTCTATAGGTATATTTATTAACATAGTAGGTAGATATCTTTATTTTTATTTTTTTTATTTGTAAGATGTATACACTATGAATTTCTCATGGCGTCTTTCAATAACTAAATTATAATAAAGGTATGATATAGTATTTATTAACATAGTATCAAACAAACAAAAGTAATGACAAACACGGAAGACCAAGAGGCAATAAAAATAAAAACAGAAAAAAATAGAACAGGTAAATGAGTATATCTATCTAGGACAAGCATTCAGAGCTAATAGAGAAAATCAAACAGCCGAAATATCGAGACGAGTAAGAATGGGATGGGCAGCGTTCGGCAAACTTTCTTACGTTCTAAAAAATCAAACAATCCCTCTATACTTACGAAGCAAGGTATATAACTCCTGTATCATACCGGTGCTCACCTACGGAGCACAGACATGGACATTTACACAGGTAAATTTGGATAGGATAAGGAAGGCACAAAGAGCGATGGAAAGACAAATGTTGGGTGTATCACTTAGAGATAGAAAACGTAACCAGTGGATCAGAACCAGAACAAAGACAGTAGACGCGATAGAACAAGCAGCAAAACTGAAATGGAAATGGGCTGGACACAATGAACGTCTCCAAGACGGACGATGGAACAATGCCATCGGAAAGTGGCGTCCATAAAATGCAAAGAGATCCAGAGGCAGACCACAGATGAGGTGGAAAGATGACATCAGGAAACAAGGAGATTCCACATGGCAGAGAACAGCTCAAGATAGGGAAAGATGGAGAGAACTCGGGGAGACCTATATCCAACAATGGAAGGATAGAGAATAGGTTCAAAAAAAAACATAGTATCATTAACATTAGCTTAGTAAGGAATAATTATATTATTAGTATTATTATATTAATCATATTTCACTAATTGATATATTTAAATTCTTGAAAAAGACTTATGGAAGTTGGAGACTGGCTGAATGACAATTGTCAAAGCCAAGAAAAAAAAACCACTTTCCCTGGAGCATTGATTTTTCCTTGTTTGATTTTTTCCACTGTTCCTCCGTTTGTAGTTTTTGAGCTCTATCTATGTATTTTCTTTTTATACAAGTGTTTTTCTAACTTGTTTTTTTTTTTAATTTATCTATGTGCCATTTTCTCTATGCTTTTAGGCTTTCTTTCATCGATATTTTTATTTTACAGGTTTGTAATCACTAGCATTTTATATTGAAAGATTATACGTACAGTTTACACACACACACACACACACACACACACACCACACACACACCATACACACACATACACACACACACACACACACACAACACACACACACACACACACACACACACACCACACACACACACACACACACACACACACACACACCACACACACACACATGAGTTCATCCCAACCACTATGGAACATAAGTGTCATTGCTAGTCAGTGGAACCCCCATGTCCGAAGATCAGACCGGTCAGAAAAGCAAGTCATTTTGGCTCGGTACCTATCTGACCCCCAGGTTTTTCCTCCACCCCTACATCTGACCTATGATTTGGTGGAGGCTATGAACTGTTACGTGTCGGGTGATTTGGGAAAAGAAACATCCTCCGTTTTTCATGACTTGTGGTTAGGCCACATAACTCTAGGTATAGCTTAGTGTAGCTTTTCTTTCTATTTACTTTACTGAATTTATTTATGTCCCTAGAGTCCTTAAAAATGTGTGTCCGATCTAGGGTCGGCAGCAAGCTGTCGGCTCCCTGTTCGGAAGTTGTTTGCTCGGTCACACAGTCCTCAAAAGATTTCCGTTTGAATAAACTTGATTTATAAAATATGAAGACATATAAGCCACTCCTCTTACAGGTGGTAATAAAAACTAAATATCTAAACTATATATTAATATTATTTTTTCCTTTTTTTCTAAGTAATTAAAAACATATTAATAATGAAATATTATATTAGTATTTTTAAAAGCACGGTATATTGTAAATCCTGTTCGAAAGATAACTTTTTCTCAAATGGATTACGTTGAAATAAATCCGGTTGGATTATTAAGTAGCTTTAAATGTCAGGCAGTGAAAAGGATATTATACCTCTCCAATATTTTCAATTAACCTTAACTTTGAAGTATGATTTAATGTTAGTTTTATTGGATTGGATGTGATAGACTAAGTAGGCAGTTGCATAGAAAAGCTTTTAATACTGATTACGATTTCGTGGTTATTGAAAAATAAGCGGATAATTGTTGTTTATGTTTTTAAAGATTTGTCAAATATTATATCTATATGGGGTTAAGCCACAACTTATTTAAATAATAATTACATTTTAAAATAACTTTATATAATCTTCATATAACTTCTTAAATATAAAAAAGATGCTTTTTTTAAATGTATTTTTTTTCTGGACGCAATTTTACTTTAAAAAATCTGAAAAAAATCATGAAGATGTGTCTGTCAATTATAAAACAGCCTGATTTTTTTTCATATTTTTATATTGAAAATTGAGCTCAGAAAAATCATTAAAATTTTCATTAATTTTTTAGGTTATGTTAATAATTTTTGGCTAACATAAATAATAATTTTTTTGTAATTTTTTTTTCGTTCTTTTAAATGGCCAAAGCAGAATTTTAAATTTCTGAGCAGAAAGCATTTAAAAATCAAAAAATCTGTTTTTTTACTAATTTATTTGCACATAACCTCAAAACTCAGTTGGTAATTCATTATTTTTAACATTTTTTCTTCCGTATTATCAATATCTATTGTAAAAGTCCCCATTTAACTTTTTCATAAAGATAAATTCGAAAATACCACGTTTTTTATTCTTTGCGCAGTTTTTTTGCCCTACCTCTAAATCAAATAGTTAGATGTATCCTTTTCCATATATTTTCTTACAAGCTATGAATCATTATTGTTAAAATAATCATTTTAACTGACAAATTTTTAAATTGCGAAAAAATCATGTTTTTCTAATATTTTTCCACTTTGTTAGCTCATAACTTTAAAATGTAGTAGGTAAATGATAGAATTTCCGCGTATTTTTGATCGCACCCTTCAATTTTGTTATAGCACTTGTCTTTCTTTTTAAATAGTCAAAACTTGAAAAAACTGTTTTTAAGCCATATTTCTATTTTTGTCTCGTTAATTGCATAAAATGATATATCTCTAGGATCACCTCGATAGGACAAGAATATTATTATTATTTTTTAAATATTTTTTTAACATTTTAAAAATTGTTTTCTAAATTCATTTGAATATAAACGAGGACATATATTAAATGTTTAATTACAAAAATATTTTTTCTTAATAGTTAAAACTCAAAAAAAAAACCTATAGCTTTATGATTGCCCCTTCCTCAACAAATGTTTTTATCACTTTTAATCGCCTATCACTTCAATTCGAATATCACTTCAATACGCATATCACTTTAATACGACTCGAGATTTTCGATATTAACTTACAACGGATATTAGGACAAAGGGATGATATATCCCATAGGCGTGCTTTATAATTATCTAGTAACTTATTTTTTTTAAAAAGGGTCAATCGTAAAGCTATAGGTTTTTTTCGAGATTTAACTATTTAAGAAAAAATATTTTTGTAACCAAATATTTTATATATGTCCTCTTTTATATCCAAATAAATTCAATCATTTAGCTACTAGATTTTTATGTTATCAGCCAATAAAGTGGGAAAATATTATAAAAACACGATTTGTTTGTAATTTGGGAATTTGTAAGTTAAAAATGAATATTTTAACAATGTTGATTCATAACCCGTAAGAAAATAGACGGAAAAGCATACATCTAACTATCTGATTTTGAGGTAGCGAAAAGGTTAAAAAACGTGGTAATTTCAAATTTTATTTTTATTAAAGAGTTAAATGTGGACTTTTACTCAAGATTTTGATAATTTGGAAGAAAAAAATCTTGAAAAAATGTTGAATTACCAACTAAGTTTTGAGGCTATATGCAAATAAATGAGTAAAAAAAAAACATGTTTTTTATAAATTTTTTGATGCTTTTCACTCAGAAATTAAAAATTCTGCCTTGATCATTTCAAATATCGAAAAGAAATTACATAAAAAAATTACTATTTAAAAGTTAGTCAAAAATTATAAACATAACCTAAAAAATTTGAAAATTTCACTAATTTTTCCTAAGCTCAATTTTTAATAAAAAAATTTGAAAAAAATCAGACTATTTTGGATTCAAAAGATACATCTTTATGAATTTTTTCAGAATCTTTAAAGCAAAATTGCGTCCAGAATAAACAAATAAAGTCGAAAAAAGCTTCTTTTTTAGATTTAAGTTTTTGGTTTCTATGAAGCTAAAAAATTGTATGAATTTATGTTTTTGTATATGCTTTATTGAAAGCACAAGTTGCGGTGCTAATCGGTGTGGGGGCACTTTTAACTATCTTATCCCGTTATAGCCTTTGTAAAATACTCCAATTTTCGGAAGTATTTTTTATGAAGCCTTTGAGCGCAACAAAAAATCTACAAAAATTATAAAAATTTAGTTCTATTCACTACTAATTTCTATGACTTTTCTCAAATTTTTTAATATTAAAAATTAATAAATACTGATAGGTACTTCTTAAAAGTTTATTAGAAAAGAGTATAACAGAGTATAAGGACAATGAAAAACTGTTTGGTTTGACTGATATTAAAGGTTATAAATTAAAATCAAATAAACTAAAAAAAATCAAAAATAATATTCATTTACTTAAAATGCATTATGATTTTAAAAAAAAATGATTTAGAAAGCTTAGAAGAGAAGGTTTGTCAGCTTTTATTTAAAATTAATATTGGCGCCTTTTTTAGGCAGTCCGGTCCTGTATCAGCATTCAGGCATTCAGACTATTTAAGCTATAATTTTTCAGACAATAATTGTCTTCTTATAATTGTTTGATCTGAAATACTAAGTAATACCAATTTTCTTTTTTAGGTTTAAATGATATCTACGATGGTTATGGCTACGCAGATGGTTATGACATAAATCCATATCTTCAGGATGTTCATGATGAGCATTTGTATTAGCAAAAAAATATGTTATTAAACTAGTATTATTAAAATATTATTAAGTTTATTAAATTATAAAATATTGTTAAGTTTATTAAGTATATTATTATAAATTAGTAATAAAAAAAACAAAACAAATAATTAACTTATTATTATTATTTTAAATTTATTTACGCACTTTGTCTAAATTGACACTTAGTGTTTCTACTGAAATTCAGGTTACTTAATTTCTAAATTAAATAAACCTTTTACATGACTTGTAGGGAGCATTTTAGTGTGTTATTAATTATATCAATATAAATTGGTAATAAACAAAAATAATAGAACAATATTTGAAAACCAGAATTTACGATCAATGTATCCTTCCTATACTCAGGTATATGTGGACACTCACCAAGTCTTATATGGATAAAATTGTAAAAGCACAAAGAGCGATGAAAAGATCAATGCTTGGAGTGAGACTTTTATACAAAAAACAAACAAAGGGATTAGAAGCAAAACCAAAGTAAAAGATGCAGGAGACCATGTAGACCAATGGAGACCGTGGTTAGGAAAGAGAAGTAGAGGAAGACCACAAATAAGATTGGCGGATGATATTAAGAAGATCGGAGGACTCTACTGGAAGCAAGTGGCGCAAAATAGAAAAACATGGATTGATTTGGGGTAAGCCTATGTCCAACGTTGGATTACTTAAGGCTGAAGAAAAAGAAGAATAAAAAACAAAACGACAAATTTTTACTTAATATTTTGGTTTTGAAAATTTATTTACACAGTCTGTCTACATTGACAATAAGTGTTTCTAATGACTTTCAGTTAACTAAATTTATAAATTAAATAAACCTTATACATGACTTGTAGAGAGAATTTCAATAAGTACCTACTCACCTTGTAAAAGTCATTCTTATGGCAAGTTTCTTCGATTACTTACTAGTCTGCTTGGGTGTAATTTCACTCATTCCCAATAGAAATCACTAAACTTTTTGATTACTTCTTTAATACTCAGGACATTAATATTACGTTAAATTATACTGCTGTGTAATAACATGGCGCGTTTATTAGTATGAATAGTATCTTGTCTTGGTATTTTGGATGATGCCTAAGTTAAAGTTGCTATCGGTGCCCCATAGTTGGATACCAAAATTCCAAATCGGTGTTATCCGAGTAATGTATATGGGGTGTTTGTTTACGATGGTGTATTTGGTATATGGTATTTCCTTTTAGTGCTTTAGTGCTTATAAGTCATCCTTTAAAAGTACTGCTGAAAGTAATACATGAGAGAATATACGAAAGGCTACAGGAGGATACTAGCGGGACGCAGTTCGGGGCTCAATGTTCGATAATTAGAGTACTCTTTTGCTGCTTGTTTTTTAGGGATGATCATAAATGCTGACTTCAGGCACTCTTGTGGGAGTATTTTCGTACCGTACACCATGTTGAATAAATCTGCCAATACTTCTAAATTATCCTCTTCCACTAGTTTTAACAGTTCTACTGGTATTTCATCTAATACAGCTGCCTTATTGTCTTTGGAGTTTTTGATAGCATATTTAATTTTATCCATCGTGATCTTCTGTCTCTAAAAAGTTTAATTCTCGTATTTTCTGCATTTCACCTCTTTCATCTTGAAAAGATCTTTAACGTACTTCTCTTATCGTCTTAATTTCTTTGGTAACTCTATTAGTAGTACTCTTTTTTTGTCTTTTATGTGTCCTTGCTGTCTATTTCGACCCATTCCAGTCACTTCTCTTATTTTTTTTGTGCTCATTTCTCATATCATATTTTGTTTCTAGTTCTTCTATCTCTTTAATTATTTCATCAAATAGATTTTCTCAACTGTTTTATGTACTAAAGGCCTTTTTAAACTTTCTTTTCTAAGAAACATGGCTGGAACGAATTTACCTGTGACCTTTATCTGTAGGGTATTAAAATCTTGCCGCCGTAGTGAAGTAGTATAAGACCGGAACACCCAGACGAAATTATCCCTCCCACATCACTGGAGAAGATAAACAAGCTAATCAAAAACAGCTCCTCAAAAAAGGCACCCGGTCCAGACCAGATTACGAACAGAGCTCTAAAATACCTACCAGCGAGAGCCATAGTATACCTAACAAATATCATTAATGCAGTGCTAAGGTTCAAGAAATTTCCAAACAGATGAAAAGAGGCCCATGTCATAATGCTACCAAAGCCCGGAAAAGACAGCGTATTTCCACAGAATTATAGGCCAATCAGCTTACTACCAGCAATCAGCAAGATTGTAAAGAGAGTAATACTCAGCAGACTTTAAGCCTAAACAGATAGATTAGACTATACCCGAAGCTCAATTCGGCTTCAGATCAGAACACTCCAGTGAGCTACAAGTACTCAGACTAACAGAGTAGATAGCAGCTGGATTTAACGACAAGCAATTTACAGGAGCTGCCTTCCTGGATATAAGCAAAGCATTTGATAGAGTCTGGCACAAGGGACTGATCTACAAAATGAGAAAATACGGGTACAGCGGAGCAATGACGAGACTGATCTCTTCGTACTTGAGCAACCGCAGTTTTAGAGTTCGGATAGGACAAATCCTATCCAAGCTCCGAAACCGGGAGGCTGGAGTGCCACAGGGAGCGGTACTGTGACCTTTTTTGTACATCATATACACAGCAGATATACCTATAACACCAGGTACATTACTAAGTCTCTATGCCGATGACACAGCGATAGCGGCCAAGCACAGAAACGTAGATATAGCGGTCAAAAATCTACAGACAGCACTAGACGACATAAAAGAATGGAGTCTAAAGTGGAAAATAGCAACAAACTCCGATAAGGCGCAAGCTGTACTTTTTAAAAAGAGGCATCAACAACCAGAAGAACAAGTAACTGTGCAAGATAATCCCATCGAGTGAAAAAGCGAAGCAAAATACCTCGGAGTAATCATGGATAAAGGTCTAACTTTTGGATAAAGGTCTAACTTTTGGCAAACGCGTAGAAGCCACCATACAAAAAGCCAACATGGCAAGAGCACCAATACGAGACATAGCAGGAAGGACAAGTAAACTTCGAATCAAAACAAAAATATGGCTAATAAACAGTATAGTCCTTCCTATAATAAAATACGCGTCACTTGCATTAATACACACATGAAACACCACAAAAAAAATACAGGCGACACACAACAAAAGCCTAAGAGAGGCAGTGAACGTACCAAGATACGAAACAGAAATATTCCTCTTCAGAAAACTACAACAAATCAGAGAGACTGACACAATGAAAGAAAAAGTTGCAAAAAGGATAAAGTTCGCAGAATTAGAGAACCACCCCAGTCACATACTACGAGAGATAATGAGGTACGACGCTTTACGAAAAACCCCAAAAGCCGGGCACGTAGGGCAAAACCCTAGAGCACCAAGTCGCCGAACTGAGCCGGGACTCAGAGCGGAGACTTGATGCCCAAGTAAGCAATTTTAGTTCGCGGATAAGCCTCATTAAGATAACAGGAATATAGCGAAAATGCTCTGTCCTGAGTTTTTTGCAAATCGGTTAGGAAACCATGTCGGGGTTCTATTACCCAGGACCTGCACATGAAGAGCATTGGGCTGATTGTTGTGCCTCTATAGCGCATCAGAGTGCTATAGGGGGGAAAGGGATGGTCTAGAGCATTAAAGCACGGTGGGGTTTATACACGAGTTAACACACCTTGCTCCAATGAATTGTTACACCCTATCGTAATTTATAGAGGTGAACATTTCTCCTAGGCTGGGTTCAATTAAATTGCTTGCTTGCTTGAACTAGTATAATGTCCAAAGTATCGTTCAAGTAAAGTATAAACGTTCTTTAAAATCTCGTCAAAATAAAATTTTCAAATTAATATTGTCGCAGTGTGTATGTGTTTTATAACGTGATATACAGAATAAACAATAAATTTTAGAATAAACTTCTAAAAATAATTATGTCCCACGTGTTACACCACGTTAAGATCATTTTAAAAACTACATGTCACGAGGCATTTAAACTAATTCAAGTTGCAAAACAAATTAATTTTGGAGGCGTTCTTGCATCGATTTCTTATAAGCATTACGAAATCTCCGAATTGTTTCCTTTCCAAATTTAAATAAATATTCAGTTATGCAAAAAAGGTCATTTTTTTGGGCGGAAGAATGGAGTCAAGTAGGTATATATCACTACGTTGACAGACGGTTGCTGGAAATTTACATTCAATAAGCGAATTTCAGCATCGTGTTCGCATAATCTACAATTGAAATTAACTGATCACGTTACGGGTGTCATGAAAAATTATCAGTTATTTTAACAAGCTATTAGGCCTGCCGAAACACCGTATGAACTTTTCTTCAATAAGCGTGTTGCTTTTGTCACAATAAACGGTGTTAATATATTCCACTTAACATGTTTTTACATTATTTATTGCTTTTATATAAATGAATAGATAAAGGGCAGATATTTATTAACCGGGAAATAGTTCGAATCGTGAAAGTGACATTAAAAAGATATTTAATACAATCCCACACCATTCCTCTAATATATAAACCCATTAAACATGCCTTCCGTTTTATTTATATTGATCATAACTAGACTGGATTATATGCTCTCAAAAATGGTTAAAATATGCATGCAACATTCACTTAAAAAGTAACCAAATATTATATGCAATATGCATTTATATATGCACTTGCACAAAGAAGAAAGGTTGTGGTACAGAGATATTGAAGAACTATGTACATATATATAGCGAGGTTGAGAAACGTCAGCGAGCAAAAAGAGGTGTATCCGTAATGATACATAAAAAAACATCAACGCAAAAATAACAGATTTTGAAGCCGTAGATGAAAATATCATAAGAATCAACATGACAATCAACCAAAAACCTGTCACTATTGTTGGAATATATGCAGTCTCTGATGATCAACCTTATGTTGTTAAAGACGAATTTTTTGAGAAAATCCATGACGAAATAACTAAAATTGGAAGTACTATAGAAGTGATCATAGCAGGAGATCTAAATAGTAGAGTTGGACAGAAGTAAACAACAAAGTGATAGGTCCACATGGGGAAATAACCGTAAATGACAATGGTGAAAGATTAATTCAAGTATGCGAAAACCATCAGCTAAAAATTACAAACGGGTTTTTTAAACACAAGGATATACACAAATATACATGGATTCAGGTAACCAGAAATTTAAAATCGATCATAGATTACGTGATTACAAAACAAAATACAACATTACACGTAACAGATACAAGAGTATATAGAGGAGTATCATGCGACTCGGATCACTTTATGGTAAAGTCCGAAATAGTTTTTCCGTTTAGATTCAAGAAAACAAAAGAACCACCTGAAGACACAGAAATTTATAACACGACAAAGTACAATCTGGACAGCTTACAACATGAAAGTACGAGAATACTATATCAACGAAGACTAAATGAAAAATTAGAAGATATAATCCAAAATGTATCCGTGAAAGAAGTATATAAAAATATAATAGACAGTATACAAAAAGCCGCGAAAGAAGCGCTTGGTTTAAAATCCGAACGACACAGTAAAAAGCTCTGGTGGACCGAAGATATAGAAAACCTAGTAATGGAGAAAAAGAAAGCGTACACACGGTGGCTAAGTACTAAACATCAAGTAGACAAAGACAAGTATTTGGACTTACGAAGAACAACAAGAAGAGCAGTAATAACAGCAAAAAACGAAATGTGGGATAGGACATGCCAAGAGATCAACACTTACATGGGCGGAAGAAAGTGTTCAGAGACATGGAAACTTTTAAACAAAATAAAGAACCCAGAAAGAAATACTACTTCTATCCAGTTAATACCAACAGAAAAATGGAACACTACGAGAGTTTGCTAACAGAAAGTAGAGCAGAATATACCGCACAATCACCAACGGAAGTATCAGTTGACGGCGAAGAGATAGTAGTGGGAGTTGATATGCTGAAGAAAGCTGTAACTAAACTAAAAAATGGTAGAGCTCCAGGCCCAGAAAATATTTCAGCAGAATTAATAAAATGTGGCACAGATAAACTATTTCTAGCACTTACTTGCTGTATAAACAAATATATAAACGGTGTCACACCACCCAGTTTATGGAAAGTAGCTTATATTTCTTCCATCCATAAAAAAGGAGATAAGTTGGATTGCTCAAATTACAGAGGAATATCGGTAACTCGTACACTAATCCAGTGTACGGACGCATTCTTAAAAATCTCATTGAGATGGAGTATAGGGAACAAGAATAAGAAGAACAGGCTGGTTTCCGAGCTGGAAGAACTTGCACAGATAATGTCTTCTGCCTAAAACAATTAATTGAAAAAAAATTAGCAACCAATCAAGAGACCCATCTCATGTTTGTTGATCTCCGTAAAGTATACGACAACGTGCCTGTGACTAAATTGTCACAGGGAAATCACTACAAGAAACTAACATTAGCTACACTTTAATCAAAGCCTTAAATAATTTATATGAAAATTCTACATCACAAGTAAAAATTGGTAACACACTATCTAAAAAGTTCATCGTTAACAAGGGTCTGCGCCAGGGCTGCTGTATTTCACCAACGTTGTTTAAGATATATATTGCAAAAGCACTAAACCAGTGGAAACGTAAATGTCACGGTATGGGTATAAACCTCGGAGATGTTTGTTTATATACTTTACAATTTGCTGATGACCAAGTCATCATCGCCAATGATAAAGACGATTTAGAGTATATGGCAAGAAAACTAAAGGAAGAATATGAACAGTGGGGATTGGAAATAAATGTAGAAAAAACTAAATACCTACCCATAGCAGCTGAGTTATCCAATATCGAACTAGAGAATAATAAAGAAATCACATCCTGTAGTGAATATACGTACCTGGGAGTAATCTTCGATAGAACGGGAAAAGACGATGAGGAAATAAAGAAAAGGGTTTCACAAGCTAGAAGAACAATTGGCTGCCTAAATGGAATACTTTGGAGCGCTGAAATAGGAATAAAGCGAAAATATAACATCTATGAGTCACTAATTAAAAGCAGTCTACTTTACGGAGCAGAAACTTAGAGAATAACCGAGAACAACAGAAAAAAATTAGAAGCTGTAGAAATGGATGTGTTAAGAAGATCGTTAGGTATATCCCGCAGGGAAAGAGTTCGAAATGAGGAAGTTAGACGAAGAATTGGAATAGATGGTTACTTAATAACAGATATTGAGAGGAAACAGTTGATTTGGTATGGTCATGTTCAAAGAATGGAAGACACAAGACTACCCAAGAAGGTTATGCAGTGGGTACCACCAAACCGCAAAAAACGAGGAAGACCCAAAAAGACATGGAAAGAAGGGGTAACTAAAGCAATGAGTACAAGAGATCTTAGAGACGGCCAATGGGATGATAGAAGGACGTGGAAGTTAGGCATCGGACAACGTCGAAAGACGTTCTAAAACCGATATATATATATATATATATATATATATATATATATATATATATATATATATATATTTATATATATATTATATATATATATATGCACTTTAAAAATATACTTTTTAATTTTTAGGGCTTGAGATTTGGTGAGAACTAAAATTATAGTTTAACTTAGAGAGTGTTTATTTATTACTACATTTATTAAAAAAATATAAATGAAAATTCAAAAGAAAATGTTATCGTTCTTGCTGTTACAATATATATATTCATAAAATGTTCAATATTTTCAAAAGTAATGTTATGCCTTCTATCAGTTCATATATGTTTATATGAGGAAAACAATCTTTCAATATCACAGGATGTAATGCCGCAAATCTAAAATTTCACAGTAGCGAGGGATCCATATTAATAACTTTGTTAAAGGTTCCATTGATTATGTTATTTATTGATCGCAATAAAGAAAAGCCATCATTCCGGTTTTAAACTTTACTAAATTTATCGTTAATTTTTTTTCCAATTGTCCCTGAACCAATGAACTGTTCCGCGCTGCAGTAAACAAAGTAAAGATAGCCTTGATGATCGCCAACATCCGGAACGGATATGCACTTTAAGAAGAAGAATGGTCCCTGAAAGGTTTACTATTCTTTCTTTGACAGAATCAACAATGCAAACACTATCATTTAAAGATAATTTTTGACTCTCTAGTTTTGTAATAGAGTTGACAATTATGTCAAAATTTGCTTTTATGTAGGACAGTTCATTCTGAACAGAATTCTCACTAAAATTATTTTGACATTTTGTACAGAAATACAACAGGAAGAATCAAAATTTGATATAACATTTTTGATATCAACATAATTATTTGCAAGAAATATGGAACTAAAAGAGAACTCATACGATATCTACCTGGCGAAATCGAATTAAAATTTCAGCCACCGTGCTTTCTAAAGCTTGCAAAGCAAACAGCTTGATAAATAAATCGGCAAGGGAATCTATGATTGCATTCCAAATGACGTTTGTCATGGCCAAAATTCGTAATGAATTCAATTTCTGGTACTCCAAACGAAGTAAAGAAATAAAACATAATAACGGTATTAGATTTTGATTCGTCTCCTCAGTACGGTATAGCCACTACTCCGTATGAACACTCCATATAAACTCATATGAAATATGGTACTATTCAACCACGTCCCCCATCTAGTCAACACTGCTTCCGGTGGCAAAGGGATATTGGAAAGCATCTCCCTATATAGTTGTATTAGCAATGGTTCTTTTAAAAATAGTTTCTTTATATTGTTCATTAAAGTGTGTACATTTAAAAACTCGAATCTAACTTTTTCTGCCACCCTGTTTAAACCATGCGCTAAGCATGTACAATGAATCAAATTCGGAAAAAAAATCTTAAAACTAGTAACAGCTTTAACCATATAAGCGGCATCGCTAACTAGTAGCAAATTTTTTGTAGAAGGTACTTGATTGGGTAAAAAGAGATTTGTCTAAGATTCATTCACAAATCGAGCAATTGCTGCACAGTCAGTTCTTTGTAAACATTTTACGCTGATTAAATACGACTTGTTGTAGTCTTCAGCTGAACTGTTTAAAACTCAAATAATTAAATTCGCGATTTGCCGACCCTTGGAGTCAGTAGTCTCGTCGACCGATATCCACAGATATTCATCTCTTACCCGACTTTCAGTACCTTCAATAACGTCTTTGTAAGATACCCTCACATATTTCTTGCGAAGAGTCGAAGAAATTGGTACCTGTACTGACTTATTTTCAACTCCGCAATATGTTTTCAAAACATTTTGACACACCTTGCTATCCAATTTATACAGTGGGATATTCTTCTTCTTCTTCAGATGCAAATCCACTAATGGATGTTAGCGATCACATTTTCCATTAACTCTCTATTTTTTGCAATATGTATCAGAGATTGTATGTCGTTAATCCCTGTCCATTGCCTTATGTTTCGGAGCCAGGACATTTTCTTGCGTCCCATTCCTCTCTTGCCTTCAATTTTACCCTCGATTATAAGTTGGAGGAACTGGTATTTTTCATTTCGCATGATGTGACCTAGATACGCCGTTTTCCTTTTCTTGATGGTTTCGAAAAGTTGGCGTTCTTGGTTTATTCTTATAAGGACATCTATATTTGTGATTTTCGCTGTCCATGGTATTTTTAGGATACGGCGATAAAGCCACATTTCGAAAGCTTCCAATCTGTTTATATCCCTCGTTTTGAGTGTCCAGCCCTCTACGCCATATAGCAGCACTGACCATACGTAGCACTTAGTAAACCTGGGATATTGCAACTTACAAAAGAATTGCATACATCTTTTGCAAACATTTTTTCCCCGTCGGTATGGGACGATTTTGAATAATGTTGTTCTGTAGAAGCTGCTGGCGTGGTTTCCTGAAGTCGTTAGATAGTTTATATTGGTGGAGAGCCGTTTTCAGGTGTTGGGAAATTTGGAATTTTTTTTCACATGGAATCTGTAATAAAACGGGTTAGTAAATGGGAGTCTAATGCAATAATATCGCCTTCAAATTTTTAAGATAACTTACATAATTTTTCTCGAAACTAAAACTACCGCCAATAGTCAAACTGTTACATGTTTAGTATAGGCACACCGATTTTCTTGCAAAAATGAGATTTTAAATTAAATTTTTGAATCGTCAAAATATAAGTGGACTCACCTTTTTATCACAAATAGTACAGAAAACACTTTCATGGTCTATAATCTTCATTTTACTGTTGCGACCAACCCAACTCCGCAATAGACTTGATTTTTGTTTTGCTACTTTCGGCATATTATCAAAAAAGGAATTATTTTTATTTTATAAGCACAATATTGACAATCACAAGTCGCTTTGCCAGCTGGCAAAGAGACTTTAAAAACGAATTTACTGTATAATACCTACATGCATGTTGGCCCTATTTTTTTGATAAATAATTCCCAGATGGGTAACAATAAAACTTGTAGATTTAGTAGATATTTGTAATAAAATTATTTCGTAGTTACCTTACCTAGTACCTGCTATGAATAATTCCAAGAAACTATTATCTAAATATGTATCGAAAACCATTTTATTTATGTAATATTTTAAAATATGTGGCAATATGCTCTTAATCAAGTGAATATGAATAGCATATGCATTTATAAAGAAACCCACAAATATGCTGCATATATATGCACATGCATTTTGCATATAATCCAGTCGATATATCGATAAATATATTTTTTCATAAATATAACTACAGATGACAATGGGATGAATCTAAATAAACGTAAAAATATGTTATTATTAATATTTTTTTATAAACATCAGAAATGAAGCTCTAACTATATGATCACACAGGGAGCTTACCTATATATACCTACATTATACATTTACTACTTTGTTTGAAAAATGTCAAAACACTAAATGCAAAGTCCTAAATCACATTTTTTACACTGTGTACGTATCATGAATGAACATCTTTCTCCAGCGCACCTGCGTCGTTTGCCAAAAGAAACTAGACCAACAATATGATCAATTTCGTCATTATGGTAGATTATCGGACACTCTATTCATGGATAGACTATTCCTGCCTTATGAAGAACCCACTCGTTATGAATGCATATGTCTACAAGCCAAGTAAAAAGAGGCCAATACCACTTTTTACTTCTAATGCCAATTCTGTATCCTGCCACATCTTCATCCATTCTATCCGTGCCACCCATGAATGTATTATATTTTGAAATAATCAAAGGCCTTTGCACTCGAATAATTTTCTTTTGTTGCTTAGAGTATTGTAACTTCGGAAACCTTTTTTGGATGGTGCTAGAAAGGTCACCAATGGAGACACTGCAAACGGCAGCCAGATAGTTGGTGGAGAGCGAGTCGTGGTTTCGAAACTAACTTTTAGAACCGGGAATGGGTCCAACGGACGAAATGAACAAAGATAGGACAGGATTAGATATATTAGAAAAGGTACAGAAATAAACAAAGAGATAGATGGGTAAAATTACCAAAGATAAGAAATCATAGCAAAAGACGCATTAATGGGTTCAAGGGAAAATTAAGAATCCTTTAATTAAGAAACAAAAACGGGATAAGGAAAGATATTTAGGTTCAGAGACCAAACCCAAGAAAAGATATAACAGTTAATTATTAAATAAATTTGGTCAACACTCAACATAAACAAATAATAAATATATTAGATGGATCTTTCTTCTGGTCGAAGGTATAATAATAATTAAAGGTAAAAAGTAAATATTCAGAGTTATTATTTTATCAGGAAACTTGTTAGAAGTCAACAAATAAAATGCATACATAAAACAAAAACAATATATTTAACAACATAATGATATAGGCGGCTGAATGTACACACAAGTAATAAAAATACACTATCAGTTATTAATTGGTGGTGTACATATAAAACTAAACAGTATCATGATTGAGAAATAACTTGACAAATACAATATAATAAAATCATGCACAGTTTAAAGTATCAGCGAAAAGAGCCTGATAGTGAATAAAAATATTTAACTCAAACTGATTGAAGAAAGTTCTCTTTTCTGTTTATTGGGCTTATCTCGAGATAACGGGTACAGAAAATAAACAAGATGAATAACAAATAATACAAAGTTAATTAAAGTTAAATTCAAAGAATACAAAATGATTACAGGAATAAAAATTAAACCAAACCGCACTTGGTTAAGTTGATTATCTGTTCGCACTGTCATTGAATGATTAACTAGGATTAAATGTTCGCAACTTAGAAGTTCTTGATAGCTGATTGAAAGTACGTAAGCAACATACATAGAAATGATAAGTACGAGTTGTCGCAGCTGATTGTGAAGGAAAAAATCAAAGGAAAAATGGGTCCTGGTAGACGACAAATATCCTGGCTGAAAAACATTCGCGACTGGACCATGATAAACACATAGACGCTTTTAAAAAAAGCAGAAGATAGAGACGAATTTGCAATGATTGTAGCCAACCTTCATTAATGGAAACGGCACTAGAAGAATAAGTTGTAGGTGAAATCTTTGTTTTTTGTGCTTAGGTTTCTCCAGTTACTATATGGACAATCCTTAATGAAACAACCTGTTTAGAATAAAATAGAAAGGGTTTGTGCAGTAGAAATTTCCAAAAAATAAATCGGTTTTGGCTCTGCTATAGGGGTAAACCGCTCGCCTAATAGTATTCTCATATAAAAGTACATCTCAAAAACTTCGATGTGTTTTTTTAGTGAGGTGTTAAGAGTTTAGTCTAAAACGAACTAACAGATACAATCCATGTGAGAACGTGCCTATGACAGGGAGATGCCCTGTCCTGTATTCTATTCAACATCATACTAGAGAAAATAATTAGGGAGTCAAAAGTCAACACCAGAGGAACAATAATAACAAAAAGTGTACAAATATTGGCATGTGCAGATGATGTTGATGTCATAGCTAGAAGCGAAAGAGAGATGATAGAAAAATTTAATGCAATAGAAGGAGCGGCACAAAACAGTGGCCTAAACATTAACGAAATAAAAACCAACTACATGAAGGAAAGGTAATTACTATTTATAACTGGGAATAAGCCACATTAAAGATAAAAATACATTTATTGACGTTTCAATTTCCAATTCGGAAATCGTTCTCAAAATACAATTAGTAAATTAAACAAATTTTGTTTTTTTAAAAAAAAAAAAACAAAATTTGTTTAATTTACTAATTGTATTTTGAGAACGATTTCCGAATTGGAAATTGAAACGTCAATAAATGTATTTTTATCTTTAATGTGGCTTATTCCCAGTTATAAATAGTAATTAATTTACAATGCCACAAGAAAATAGCTTCAGAACAATATGAAGGAAAGGTAATTCGAAAGGAACAAGAAACCTATAGAATCTGACAATATAAGACTAAAACATCGAAAGCGTGAAAAGTTTTACATATCTAGGTTCACTAAAGTTTATTTTTATGAACGAGAGAGTAATTAGCATATTTTAACTGGTACCTCCGACCACTCCATGGGCGTGCTCAAGATTAATTGAAAATTACTTTGAATAATTGTAAAAAATAAATGAATTATTTCAGTGTTATAAAGTGTTATGTGTATGTAAACAAAAGTGACCTCTTTTATCACACACTATATTAGAATTGACTGGCCTACATTAAAAAGGGTTTTAAAAAATTCACATTTTTTTTAATTTTTAAAAATTACAAAAGAGAAAAAGAGTTTTTAAAACCGTCTAAGGTATGTTAAATAGATGAATAAAAATATTAATATAAAACTTACAGCTACTTGTTACAAATCCAAATCAGATTCAGAAGATGAACTTTCAGAACCAAGATTTATAATAACTGGCTCGATCATTTTATCAGTAATATTGTCCAGCTTCCACATTTTTTCCTCTTCTTTAATAGTGTGATTTACTGCCTTTTCCCAGTTTTCAGGTTTTACATTATTTACGGCCTCCAAAAACAATTGTTTAACATCATGAATTTTAAAAGTGGTATTTTTTCTTGAAACTTCACTCTTTATCTGTGCCCATACCAGTTCAATCGGGTTTAATTCACAATGATATGGTGGGGATCTAAGTACTGTCATTCCACGATTTTTGGCAATTTCATCAATTTCGTATTTTTTAAATTTTTCTTTATGAAGGGCACACAACGAATAAAGTTCCTTTCTTATAGATCCGGGATGGTACGTAATATTTTTTGAACTCAGCCAATTCTGCAAGTCTTTTTTTAACCACTTGGTTGTGGGCAGTCCTTCTATAAGTCTGGAGTGATAACTTGCATTATCCATTACTATTACACAGTTCTTAGGAAGAAGATCTATCATTTGTTCGAACCATTCTTGAAAGACATCAGCGTTCATGTCTTTATGGTAGTCACCGGTACGACTTGATTCAAAAGTTAATAAACCACCTTCAACAAAACCGTCTGAACTGCCAATGTGTACTATTATCAGCCTGCGTCCCTTTCCTGATGGTGGGTTTAAACCAGTAGATAAGTTATTTACAAAAGCGTGCCTTTGACTTGTAACAGTTTCATCCTGCCAAAATTTATTTGATGTATGACCCTCGTTGATCCATGTTTCATCAAGATAAAATATTTTGCTTTTTTGGTTTTTCATTTCCTTTATGGTTCGTAGAAAATGTCTTCTCCATATGACAATATCGCTTCTTTCTAATAAAATAGACTTTCTGGGATTCTTTTTCCAGCGGAAGCCTATTTCTTTTAAAATTTTCCATAACGTACTTCGACTCATTTCTGGGTAATCCTTATCATCTCGAACTGAGCTAGAACTTTATCCGCTGTTGGAAATTCTTGTCTAAAGAAGAATTCATGCACTTTCCGTCGAAGTCCTTCTTTAAAATGATATTCTATTTGAAATTTTGGTTTCCCTGGAGCATTACGTGGCATTTGAAAACTACCACATTTCTCTTCTTTAATAACTCTGTAAATCGTAGATTTCCCAACACCAAGTGTACTGCTAACTAACTCAACGGTCTCATCAACACTTTCACATAAACGTTTGTCTGTAAATGATTTAAAACAATTAAATATTAATGTTTTTTCATTAACTGTTAAAGGACCAATTTTTCGGCGTTTACACGGCACTTCCAAATTTTCCATAACACTAGTATACACAATAAACTGCACCTTGCAACTGAAGTACCTACTTTTAGTGAACTGTTAAGAATTTTGAATACGCCACTTGGACCTTCCTACAAAATGGAAAAACCCACTATCACATTTTCTGTGGAATAAGTTTAGAAGGTAATTATCTAGTCAATTACTGTCGTAGATTCCTGGAATTAAAGAATTAAATGTTTGATTGTTGAAACCCTTACTTCGTGGAATGCACTCATTTCAGATAAAATAAAACGTTTTATTTTATCTAAAGAATTAAACTTTATTTTGCAAATAAGTAGGTACTTATTAAACATTTATTGGTTATATGTAACCAATAAAATAAACATCTTACATTTCTTGCAAATTCATTAGTACCTGTTAACCTCCATCACTCCGACACTGGCAACCTTATTTAGGGATTAGTAACCCTCACAACTATTGTATTCTATTCTGCTCCAACCTTTATACCTGGTGGTCATACTCAATTTAAAATTGTTTTCCCATATACTTCTGTAAACTTGTTGACAAATATCTGTTTTTCATTGAGTCACCCGTATCAACAGTTTACGGATTTGCATACATAATTTATTGTTTTATTACTCTCTCATACATAAAAATACACTCTAGTTACAGCAAATATTAATATCAGTGAAGAAGTTAAGAGAAGAATACATATCGCTAATAAAACATATAATGGATTAAGAGTCTAGCTCTTACAGATGTAGAGAAGAATTGGGAATACATTACAGTGCAATATTCGGATTCAAAGTCTCATGTTTAGATCCCTTTACTAGAATCATTGCATTATTCCTTTACGACCGAATATTTGTCTCAAAGTGCTAAGTTCTCGAAATATTTTGTTGGTTTTGGCGCTCTGTTTGAAGTTAATATAAACGTCGACATTAATATCAAGTTTGTACATATATTTACGATTCCTCCAATGTTTTTTATATCAATATGTGCCAATAATGTATTTACTATCTACAAATACCTAATAATGACGAGTTACATAACCAAAAAATATTGCAGCAGCTAATTCAATTTAATATATAATTACCCTTTAACTTCTCTTTCCATTTTAGACTGACAATTCTTGATATGTTCAAAGCAACCGTGAGATATAAATGCACAAAATGTTTCCTAATACGGAGGTCAAACCGACATACGAACCATCGTCCATACTATAATTGCTACTGAAATTTTTTTAAATGTCGCTCTCCTTATATCTGGTAGACAGTTGTATAATAGCGACCTACATGGGTGCATCTGATAACGTTTCGAAACTTGAAATTATTTATACGGCTGCCTTACCGACTGATATCTGATGACTTGTTATTTTTAAAATCGCATCTTAAAGGTATAGTAACGTTGTTTACAGCGTTCCAATTGTCTTAAACTTAAAGTTACTGACTCTAAGGTTGCGATGATAAGAAGGAGTGGCCGTTTTCAGACTTGTTTATGAAGAGTAAAAGCAAAAATGTGGCAAGAATATAATAAAATCGGTTTTATATTTTTAAAGCCAATAACTCTCATAATTATTTCACAAGACCACATATTCACAATAAGACAAGTAAGTGAGAACGTAATGAATAAAAATATAGAAATACATATATGCTTTATTGATCTGGAAAAGACGTTTGACAAAATCCACAGAAAGGACGTATGGAGGACATTAAAGGAAAGTTCACAAGGAATCTACGTTCCTGTGGTTGGCTGTATACCATGTATTAAAAATTTAATTAAAAATCCTTTGTAATAGGTATATATTTAAGGCCCAAACGGGCTAAGTTAAAAAGACAAAACGTTTTCGGAAACCATGTTCCATCATCAGTGTCTAGGAGTACATGAATGTAGCCACCAAGATTAAATATGTGGGTAAAAACCCGTTAACAGATGTTTGATTACATTTAGTTTTAAAAATATGTTATAATAATTTAAGATTATAGAGTTACCGATGGATTAAGTAACATGGCGACATATGACTCCACGTTGAAGTTGCTAGTCCTGAGACGGTATGTCTTCGAGAACTGTATGAGTGCAACTGATCAGTCATACAGTACATCAGTTGCACTCATACAGTCCTCGAAAACATACCGTCTCAGGACTAGCAACTTCAACGTGGAGTCATATGTCGCCATGTTACTTAATCCATCGGTAACTCTATAATCTTAAATTATTATAACATATTTTTAAAACTAAATGTAATTAAACATCTGTTAACGGGTTTTTACCCACATATTTAATCTTGGTGGCTACATTCATGTACTCCTAGACACTGATGATGGAACATGGTTTCCGAAAACGTTTTGTCTTTTTAACTTAGCCCGTTTGGGCCTTAAATATATACCTATTACAAAGGATTTTTAATTAAATTTTTAAAGGAAAGAAGAGTTGACAGGATAACAATTGATGTAATGAAGGATATGTACAATAATAATACAAATATGGTAAGAACCAATAACGAGGAATCCGAAGAATTTACTACAAGTCAAGGCATCAAACAGGGATGTGTGTTGAGCCCACTGCTGTTTTCCGTGGTACTGGTTAAAGCAATAAAGAGAGCCAAGAGAAGAATGAAAAAACTAACATTAGGATACTGGCAAATGAAACAGACTTAACTATCAGAGCTTCTATTTGCAGACGACATGGTTTTGATAGCAGAAAACAGAGAAGACCTACAGAACAACCTTGACATCCTAGAAGCAGAACTGAAAAACATAAATATGAAGATAAATACAGAGAAAACAAAAACAATGATAATTTTAAATAAATGAAAGACACACGCAATACAAGTAGAACAAGTAGAACATTTTAAATACCTAGGAGGAATAATTGAACCAAACGGTAAACAAGACATGGAAATAAATGAGAGAATGGGATGAACAAGAAGCTTATTTAACACTATGAAAACAACATTTTTGGGGAAAAAGAAATACCGGAGAAGGTAAAAACGGCAGTCGTTAAATCAGTAGTTAGACCTACAATCATCTATAATAACGAGTCATGGATATTGACTGAAAGACAAAAAGCTCGAGTCAATGCTATGAAAATGAGGTTCCTGGGAAAAATAGCAAACAGAAAGAGAACAGACAAAATACGAAACAAAACAATCAGACAAAACCTAAAACTAGAACCAATAAACAAAACAATAGTAGAGGGGTAACTAAGATGGTTCGGGCAAGTGTGTAGAATGTCGAATCAAAGATTAACAAAATGAGTGTTAACAAAAATGAGTGAAACGAGAGTGCAAGGGAAAAACAAACGAGGAAGACCAAGAGTTACGTGGGTAGACGAAATCAGAAAAGAAGTTGAGACGAAAGGATTGACATGGGAGAGTGCACGAAATCTAACACAAGACCGGAAAGCATGAGGACAACAGTGCAAAAGCAAGTGGTGGACAACAGTCCACCAGCCTTACACCTAACGCTAGAAAGGTTTAAGACAAAGTAAGTAAATAAAAAAATATTTTAATATTTTTGGATTTATATAATCTTTAGTAAATCGCAATATATGGAAATTGGAGGTGACCTAATCTTCTTCTTCTTCTTCGTCTAGATATTCACGTCCACATCTGAACATAAGCCTCTTCAAGTCTTCCTTTCCATTGGTTTTTATTGTACGCTACTTGTAGCCAATTTTTCCCGGCAGTCCTTTTCAGATCATCTGTCCATCTCATAGGAGGTCTGCCTCTGGGTCTTTTGTGTTGGTATGGTCTCCAGGTTAAAATTGATCTGTGCCATTTGTTTAGATCGCTCCTAGCTACATGTCCAGCGTATTCCCATTTCAGCTTTAATGCTTTTTGCACCACATCGGTGACTTTGGTTTTCTGTCTTATCCATGTGTTTGTTTTCTTGTCCTTAAGTGATATACCTAGCAGTGCTCTTTCCATCGCGTGTTGAGTGACTCTAAGTATATTCATATTCTTTTTTGTGATTGTCCATGTTTGTGCCGCATAAGTTAATATCGGAATAATGCATGCATCAAAAACTTTAGATCTAAGATGTAATTGAATTTGTTGATTTCTGAGTATATAGTTCAGTTTACCGAATACTGCCCAAGCTAACTTTCTTCTTCTTTTTATTTCTTCAGTCTGAATTTCCCTATTTAGGATTATTTTTTGTCCCAAGTATATATATTCTTCAACTTTTTCTATAACTTTATCGTTTATTATTGTCACGGTGTCTTCGGAGTGCATGACTTTTGTTTTGTTTAAATTCATTTTCAGTCCTATTTTAGAAGATTCGGTATGAAGTTCTACAAGCATGGTTTGCATTTCTTGTAGGGCAGTAGCTATTAGGATTATGTCATCTGCAAATCGTAGATTACTGAGGTAGCGGCCACTGATGTTTATTCCCTTATATTTCCAATTTAGGTTTTTAAAAACGTCCTCCAAAACTAAGGTGAACAGTTTGGGTGATAAAGTATCTCCCTGTTTGACTCCCCTGTTTAATGGTACAGGGTTCGTGTGTTCATTTTCATTTAGGTAGTATGTAGCTGTAGCTTGGTTCATAGTTTCTTTTATTAAGTTAATATATCTGCTGTCTATTCTACAATTTTGCATTGCGTTTATTACGGCCGTGTGTTCTATGGTATCGAAAGCTTTTTCGTAGTCTACAAATGCAAGGAAAACTGGAAACTTGTATTCGTTACATTTTTCTATTAATATTTTTGTGGTTAACAGGTGATCGGAAGTTGAATAGCCTTTTCTAAAACCTGCCTGTTCATATGGTTGGTATTCGTCTAATTTCCTTGTTAGTCGAGTAGTTATGACTTTGGTGAGTATTTTAAACAGGTGTGACAGTAGGCTGATGGGTCTGTAGTTTTCCAATTTTCGACTATCACCTTTCTTGTGCAATAAGATTACTTTAGAGTTGTTCCAGCTCTTAGGGACTTTGATCCTGATGTAAACAACTGTCCACAAGCTTAGTTACAATTGCAATTAGTTCCTTACCTCCTTCTAATATAATATCTGTGGTAATACTATCTTCTCCTGCAGCTTTATTTCTCTTCATGTTTTCCAATGCTGTAGTTACCTCTGAAATTGTTACTTTTGGCATTATTTGGTGACCTAATAAATGATAGCAAATTTATCAAAATGAAAAAAGAAGGGAAGATATAGTTTCAGATTCCCTATCATCAATTAAAAGATTAATAAAAAAGAGCAAGCAGTAAGGAGGCTCTGGCAGCAAATGGAAAAATCAATTACGGAATCAGCAAAACTAATAACAGGACAAAGGAGGAAGAGAACAAGGAAATGGTTTGATAATGTCAAGAAAAACTACACGACAGATAGATAAAGCGAAATTTTGTGCTTCAACAAGGAACAGCAGAAACTAAAGAAAACTATGCAACTTCACGCCGAGACACAAAAAAAATAATTAGAGAGAAAAAAGGAAGTACGAACAACAAAAATGTAAAGAAATAGAAAGAAATAGGCAACAGTCAAATAGTCGAGCATTTAACAAATCAGTGTCAAATGAACAGAAAGGCTTCAGACCTAGATGCGTGACTGTACTCGGAAAAAATAATGAATTAATAATAAATGTAAAATAACTGCTCCAAACATGGCAAGAGTATTTCAAGAGTTTACTAAACATACATCAAGACGAAGAACATAGAGAAAATATATATTTTGGGGTAAACCTCCCGATAGAGGACCACAAAATAGATGAAACATTGAAAGCAATTAACCAATTGAAAAACAGAAAAGCTCCAGGCCCTGACAATATACTAGCTGAATTCAATAGCTGAACAAAATGGCACGAAAGTATAATAATCCCCATCCATAAAATGGGAGATAAAACCTAGTACTCTAATTATAGAGGCATCCCCCTACTTAAAACGGCTTATAAAATTTTATCAAATATCCTATTAAGTAGGCTGGCGCCGTTTGTAGAAAATTTCATGGGTGAATACCAAGCCAGCTTCAGAAAACATAGATCGACCATAGATCAGATCTTTACTCTAAGACAGCTGATTGAAAAAGGATGGGAGTTCAATAGTCAATAGAACTATTCATAATCTCTTTACAGATTTCCGACAAGCGTACGACAGCATTAAAAGGTGATCACATCAGATGTGAGATGCAATGGCAAAACTTTCGGTTTCAAAAAAACTTATCCAGCTTGTTAAATTATGTGTGAATTGCTGTATATCCACAGTACGGATAGGCAACAAACTCTCAGAATCTTTTGAAATAAGCAGTAGCCTGAAACAAGTAGATGCGCTGTCACCTCTCCTTTTTAATATCATCCTCGAGAAAGTATTAAGAGCAGTACAAAGTAAATCAGAATTACTGACAGCAAATGGACCAAAATTTCTACTAGCATACGCAGATGACATTGACATTGTAGGAGACACAGTCACCAACGTAAAGGAGACTTTTAATACATTGGACGTAGAGGCAAAAAAACTGGTTTAAGGGTAAACGAAGAGAAAACCAAATACATGTGCATCAACAGACAAAAGGAACGAGATAGAATAGGGCAAAATGTTACAATAGACCCATATAACTTTAAAAGAGTGGAGAGTTTTAGATATCACTGCAGATAACGATATCGCGAAAGAGATTAAAGGGTGAATTCAGGCAGAAAATAGATGTATGTACAGCCTCCACAATACTATTAAATCTAAAAGCTTAACACGAACGTCAAAGATTAGAATATATAAAACGGTGATTAGACCGGTGCGCATGTATGGGTATGAAACGTGGACCCTGACTAAAGAAACTGTAAGAAAACTTAAGATGTTTTAAGAGGAACATTCTCAGAAGAATTTTTGGGCCTTATCACGACATTAATAGCAACCAATACCGAATAAGAAGAAACGCTTAGGTTAAGTGGATGTATAGAGCAAGCGACATAGTCCAATAGATTAAATCCCAAAGTCTAAGATGAGCTGGCCATGTCCATAAACTCCCTAATACCCGCCTTGTCAAGTTAATATGGGAAGAAACACTCACAGGAAGAAGGCCCTTAGGACGTCCACGAATGGGATGGAGAGATATGGAAGATGGAAGCGAGTTTTGCAGTCAGCTAAGACCCACCCCGAGTTGTAGTGTTACGAAAAGAAGAAAAAGAAGAAAGGTCACTAAATTTAATACGGAAAGAAAAAAATGTGTCAAGGACAATAAAACTGCGCGTCTACAAAAATGTAATAAGTCCCACAGCGATGCATGCCTGCGAAGAGTATATTATGATTAAACAAGAAGAAAACATAGTGGAGATCTGATAAAGAAAGGTGCTCAGAAACATCTCCGAAGGAATAAAGTGTCAGAGAATATTTGAAGAGGACGAACAAATAAAGACAAAGGCGCACAAATAAAGACATAATGAGGATGTATGGGAAACTAACAATTACAGTAAAAATACCAGCTCAAAGATCTAGATGGCGTGGTCATATCATACGAGTGCCAGAGAATCGAAATACTGAAGGAGGGAGAAATGGAAAAAAAAGAGAACGTCCAAAGAAAAAAGGGTTGAAAGCAGAGAAGAAAGATTTTTCAGGAAAAGACGAGACATATTAAAGAGAATAATAAGGTACCGGAAAAATGGAAGATAATAACCAAGGTTTTAATAAAAAAAAATATTGATAAGACAAGCTATATTTTTTTAAAAATTGTCTGATATCTTATATTATCACTGGGCAGTTAAACTACAAACTTGTACATTTTACTAGGCTGTATTAATAAATAATTATTCAATTATGTAGGTGCACTACAGCACATCCAGACGAAGAAGTCCAAATATTCTACGATCAAATATCTTGTGTCAAGGAAAATCAAGAAAAGTCCTGGCCAGTTGGACTGGACATGGACATGGGAAACCCCTAAAGAAAACACATTATTATTTAAAGTCGTAAATGTGTTCAACCAGTTTAGTACAAGCGGTGATCATAAGTTATAAAGAGCGAAAATAATTGTAGCCTCCGAAAAGGAAAGAAGCTGATAAATAAGAAACAAATAAAGAAATGGTCAAAACCTACTTATATTCAGGGTTTCGAAAAATAATTCACTGACATACCCAATAACAACAGACATTAATATATTAAACAAACACATAGTCATCACAATGCAACAGGCTATAACTAAATATTGTCTAACAAACAAAAAGGATGCAAAACTAAGTCAACCTATAAAAACCCTTAGACCAAAGTAGACACATGAAAGAAGATAACAGTATAGGCAAAGAAGAGCTAAATAAAATAAAGAAAATGATCAGAAATAGCAAAAAAAAGACATAAGAAACTACAAAGTAGAAAAAACTAAACAAGCTATAGAGCAAAATAAGGACATGAAACTAAGATATAAGACATAAACTAAGAAACAGTTCTGGAGAAGAAGAAGTTGTAAAAGAATTTATGACAATCACATCTTAGAAAACTAAAACAATAGTAGTCAGCAAAAACCCAACCAGATGTAAAATACAAATTGATGGCATCAGTACTAAACAAGTGATAAAAATAAAATAACTGAGAATTACACTGTCTGGCTATGGATACTGGACAAACAGTAAGAGATCAAGTACAAAAAGCAAATAGACTGACAGGATGCCTTAATAATAGGTACTATATGGCAAAACAGACACATTAACACTGAGATGAAGTCAAGAATTGATAAAACCAGTGTAAGACCAATAATGAAATATGCCTCAGAAACAGGACCCGACAGAGCTACAACGCAAAGGCTACTGAAAACGGCAAAGATGAAAGTACTGAGAAAAATTACACGAAATACGCTAAGAGATCAAAAGAGAAGTGAAGACATTAGAAGAAAATGTAACATACAGTATATACACGAATGGACACAAAATAGAAAAAAAAAAGGATTAGAATAACTATAAGCAGAATGGAGGAGACTTATATATATATATCCGGTTTTTTAGGCGTTACGCCTGTCCGGTAGGGATCTATGGAGGAGTATCACCAAGCCGCAAGCCCTTATCTCTTGCCGTACTGCTCCACCATAGGCCGATCAGATCCCAGCATATCCTAGTCTAAGCCGCAGATTCATCTAGAATTTTAAACTGCTGCGTTAGACTTTTTGTTTTCTGTACACCGAGCTTGGGCTCGATCCCACATCCACTAAACCATTCGACAGTGAAGCGAATGAGAGGCAGCCGCACAGCCCGCTGAGCTATCTGACCGACATGGAGGAGACTTGTGTCGTCAAAATAGCGCACACGCATGTTCTCCTCGTCAACACCAAACACAGACTAAAAATTATTGCGTCATACTAAAGCTACACGATGCCTAGACCTATTTTACTTAAAGTAGATTTTAAAGTAGGAGCCCTATTTTAAAAGAAAAACGTATGTAAAATTCTGCGGATGATATGTTTTTGAACTTTCAAGTGATGTTTTCGATTTAGCTGATTAATATTTTAAGGTAGGGGAGACCGGGGCTGGTTGGTACACTTTTCTAATTAAGGCGCCTAAATTTTTTTTATTGTTAGATGGTAAGAAAATATGTTTAATTTCCTGATTATTATTGTCTTATTTACATAAATTTTAAATTACGTAATGTTCGGACTTATCCTAATTCCAGAATTTAATTTTTTCCTTAAGGATGCAAGTGTACCAAGCAACACCGTATTCAGGATTAGTTAGTACACCCCTTGGGGTTGGTTGGTCAAGACAGAAACTAGGAGATTGATTAATATTTGTATTATTTTCATATACAAATCAGCCAACAGAAAGTTAATATTATAAAAAAATCCGTGACTATTCTTAAAAAAAAAAACGAATAATCTAATCAGATCCATCCGAATCGCAATGCTGACACACGTAGAACAAGCCCACATCTGCGCATTTTTTCATGTACCCAAAATTTGCATTGATTGCACTGAATCCATTTCTCGTTAGGCAAACTATTTAACCAGGGTTCGACGCAAATCAGGCAGAACCTGTCCTTATCACTACTTGAATCGTCTTTAATTTTTGCTTGGTTTTTCGTGTTCTTTTAGGCACCTAAAGGCATCTTTAATAAGAGTATCTGTCAAAATTTAGTTTTTTTTGCGACCACGTTGCCTTTTTCTTGCTGCGGCCTTTGGAAACGGTTACAAATTTTCGAGATCTGTAAAAGGTTGTGTAACCTTCTGGCTAAGGTCTAGTGTTAGGGTTTTCAGGTCGCGCAAGCGCCCCTAACATGACTTAACGACTACTTTAATAGCCGGGACCGACGGCTTAGCGTGTCCTCCGAAGCACGGTGGCAGCTCGGTTAAATTAGAAATTTTAAATTTTTGTCGGTGCCGGGATTTGAACCCGGGCCCTCCAGCTTGTTAAGCCACTAACATAGCCACTAAGCTACGGCTGCCACTCGAGATCTGTAAAATTACATGTTGCTTCTTTATTAGGGGGCTTGGGGCACTGAGAATTTTTGGGTAAGAAAATATTTAGACCTTTTTGGTAGGCGTCTGACTTTCTTTAATTCTGCTTGGCCCAGCTTGCTGCGTGTCTTGGTTAGAATTATTTTGTTAGTCTGGCAATGGGTTGTCGACACGGATTAAAGTGACTTCGATGGGTGTAACTTTATCAAGTTCCAGTTGATTTGTTTTAACCTCCAATACGGGATTCGGGTTTTGCCTCGAGTTTTGCTTGATAGCTTGCAAATCTTGTACACGATCTGGTCTACCTGTGACATAAGCAGCCATACATTCACTGTCCGGAAAAATATCTCTATTAAATGGATAAATTCCGGAAACCTGACATCCAGCTGTAATATTGTTTGGAGCTGTCGCTAATGGTAGTGCAGTACGAACTATACTGGGTATGTCATAGATGGTCATCATTTCACCAGGATAATTAGTCATCCAAGAGTCACACGCACTATTAAAATACTTTTTTAATGGCCTATACACACTGCGATCCAGTAGTTGGAGCTTGTGGCTGCAGTGAGGTGGAGAAGATAACACTGTTATGCTGTGATCTTTGCAGATGTTTAGTGACTCAAGAGACAAATGCGAATCGTGGTTGTTTATCAAAAGTAGGAGAGGATTTTCTTTAGATGCCTTGCAGTATTTAATAAAACGCTGGATATATTGTATCTTCTTTCTCTATTATGCTGTATATCCAGCAGATATGTTATCTCTGCTGGATTCTTCTTTTATCCAGCCTGACGGATTAGCACTTCCAGCGCTTCCATCGGGAACATCTGTGAAAAAATGGGGCTTAAAATTTACACGAGGAAATATGAAAAAAGGTGGCACAGTATTTCCAGTAGCAGTAACAGCACACGCTACAATTATAAGCGTGCCGTGTTCTGCTGAAGTAGCTCTTTCCATTTATTTAACACCACGTATGGTCACAATACGATCAGGTCTCTGAACTGTAGTCATCCATGTTCCAAATGTCCGCAGGACTAAAGTTAAATCTTCTAAGGATCATTTCTAGATTGTTGAAAAATCTTTTCACATTTGTTTTGTTGAAACTCGTCGCTCTAGACAAACTGGTGACTTCAGTGGTCCTTATAGCCATTTTAGCATTTTTCTTTAAAAACGATGTAAAACAATTGAGGCCTGCCATCTCATTTGTTTTCCAGCTATTTGGAGTCGACAAGTTCAAAGAAGTTGCGTATAAAAATGCTAATCTTCTCACTTCTTTGGGCGTAAGACCATAATAAATATCTGCAGATCTTTTTATGTAATCTGCGAGGTTTGACTTTTGAATCTCGATAAAAATCTAAAACCAAATATTTTATTAGTAAGCAGACCATCAAGGATACTATTTTTTACAAAACCTAGCTGTCTATTTTTAGAGTAACCAACAATTGTTGAAGACATTTACCTTTCTGCTTGCAGTTCCCCTATCGTAAATTTGCGGCAATATCTTCTTAACGTATTAAAAGGAATTTTAAAGTCACCAGCAGCAGACATTAGAGATTGCCCTCGCAATTTTACGGCTCTAGCAGCCCTTAGCAAAATATCTAAAGGTGTTTTGCCTCTTTTTAATTTTATTTTAAAGATACCCACTATAATAAAGGTTTCCTAAAAAAAAGAAATACTGGGAGAAAAATGTCATAGTTAAAAATCCTGGGGAAATGGTTCACAACAACAACAACTAATATATTTAAAACATCAGTTAACAAAATAACTAGTCAGAATGACTGCCAGTATTCGAAACGAATAGGCACCAAAAGAAAAAGAAAAAAAAGTCAGCTAGAAGTGTAACAAAAAAAAAGCGTAAAGGTAGCTCGCCGGGGTACACCGTACCAACTAGCCTCTCGCAATCTAAACCAACTATCCCCAATGCACTTTTTTAGGTTAAAAATGCCAAAACTACATGTTAAAGCATTAATGATCAAGGTTTTATATTTGTTAAGTATTGACAAAAGTGCAAAGTTTCTTTTTGTATATAAGCTGTTGTTATTGGCAAAGCAATAAAACTGATAACACAAATATTTCAACTACATCAATATTTACTTACGGCTGACAAAACCACGTGCACCAACTGTCGTCAACTGGCGCGTATTCCAATATTTCCAACACCTCCCGAAAAATAAAACGGTTTTACCCGAACGGGTGCCAAAATATTAGAAATGTACCAACCAACCCCTGTGCCCAACCAACCCCGGTTTCCCCTACTAAAATATTTGACAGTTTTTTTCGCACAGTACATTTAATTGTAGCCACTGGCAATCGTATTAAAAAAATAGCGACTAATAGCTTCTGTTAAAGATATTGCTTTTTACTTCAACTTAATGTTTTATCTTGTCTCACAATAAAAATCAAATAAAAAAAAATGATTATATGTAGTATGACTAAAACTATGCATAAGAAGCAATCGAACACAAATTTAATGTGGCGTACAAAACAAAATCTATAAAAAAAAGTTACAAAATGTACAATATATAAATCAGACGTACACCCGGAAAGAAAACTACTATACGGTGACAGTCTGAGAATGGCTCGCGGCTAGACAAAACAGTGGAGATGGTCGTGCGGTCCAGAAAACAAAAAAAAGTTATAATCCGAAAATAAATCAGAGGTGCCAGATACATTGACCCACAGCCTTCCCTACGTTACCACAGGATAATAAACAATCAGAATGCCCACTCTCCATGGAAAATTAAGTACGCGGATCTCGCAGTGTAGCAGTGAGCACGTGAGCTCAAGTGCGTGCGCAGAAAATAATATATAAAAAAAAATAAATCTATCTCAAATACTTAACCCCCTTCAACGCAGTTTACAAAATTATAATAGGTATGTGTAGTGTAAATATTTAATTAATAAAATAAACCGCAAAGAATCTTTAAACACTGTAAAGTCTTTGTAAATATTAAGAAATAACATACCGCAAATAATCTTTAAAAAAAACTATTGTATCCCATGAACAAATTAGACGGCATGGCGCTTAGATCTTTCGTCGAAAACTACATATCGATCTATACCCCGCATTTTCAATCACATTCATACACTTCACGGCGTGGGTTCCGAGTTAACCCTTTAATTGATAATGTATCTTTAAAGATACATATCAAGGAAAAATTTGTATCAACGTATTTTCTTTAAAAATATGCCAGTCTTTGGTAATGTATCTTTAAATACACCCTTTCTTTTATAACTAGTTGTGAGTCGCCATCTATAGGATCTATTACAAACGTTCTACAGGTGACGTAAATTTACCATGTTGCAATTTTTAGGTTAGTGAACTAACTGATCCCATGTAAACAGCGTTTATTGAAAAGTTTTTAGAGATTTTATGCTGATAACTGTTTATTTTGGTAAAGGTAAGTCTACTGAGATGTAATATTAAGTTGTTTGTTCCATATTATTTTATAATTTTTGTATGAAGTCTCATTTAAAACTATGTATCTTTAAAGAAACATTGCCGGGTTCTCAGTTATAACGAACGGATTTTAGTGGTATCTTAAAAGATACATTGCCTAACAATGTGGTATGAATAATTAGATAAATTAACTTGTTATTTTTTGTTTTCAGATGGCAAGTCGCGAATTTGGAGTTTATTCTAAACGAACAATGAATATAATCGCAATGTTACCACCAATAGACTCTGACGATTCGGATGTTTCAGACACAGAGGATGTTTTGGAAACAAATTATGACCAAAATAATATGGACATTGAAATTATATTTGATGATAATATGTATTTAGAACCATTTCAGAGTGAAAATGATGTTGCCACAGAATCTGTTCGAAGATCAGAAAGAGCTTTAAACAATTCTTTGACTTCATTAGAACCAAATATACCGGATCCTTTACCACCTGTACCTAAGAAGGTTAACATTCAACGGCAGAAAATGGATTTTAATTTTAACTCTCCAGAGTTTTGTTATCCAGTAGAAATTCCAGAACCTATTTGCAGTAGTATAACTGATATTTCATCACCATTGACTTATTTCCAAATGTTTTTCAAGGACGATCTGTTTTCGATAATTGCAGAAAATACAAATCTGTATTCAACCCAGAGAACAGGTAAATCCGTAGCCACTGATATTAAGGAAATAAAATCTTTCGTTGGCATTGAGCTGTTGATGGGTATAGTCAGCATGCCTTCCTATTGCGATTTTTGGTCTCAATTATTCCGTTATGATCAAGTAGCTGACGTGATGCCTCTGAAACGTTATCAAAGTCTCAGAAGAAACATTCATTTCGCAAACAATGAAGATGATAATGGCACCGACAGGTACTTTAAAGTCCGTCCATTGTTGGAACATGTACGCCAAAACTGCTTAGCGATTCCAGAAGAACAGCGTTTTTCGATAGATGAAATGATGGTCCCATATAAGGGAACACGAGCAGGAACTAGACGACAATATATAAAAAACAAGCCGAAAAAATGGGGGTTTAAATTATTTGTTAGATGTGGAGTGAGCGGTATTGTATATGATTTTTTTCCTTATGCTGGTGAAAATACCTTTTTGAATCACATTTTTACAAATTATGAGGAAAAATACTTTGGAATACCGCAGAAAGTGGTAGTAGCCTTATGTAGAAGTATTCATGAGAAACCATGTAAAATTGTATATTTTGATAATTGGTTTACTTCACTTGAATTAGTTACATATCTAAGAAGTGAGTTAGGCATATTCAGCCTAGGGACAGTTCAAAAAAATAGAATAAGAAATTGTACTATGGTTTCTGACAAGGTGTTACTTAAAAGAGGACGAGGTAGCTTCGAAAGTGTTAGCGACAACGAAATGAAAATTAGTATTACCAAATGGGCAGATAATAAATGTGTTAATTTAGTATCATCATTTTCTGATACTACAACAACATCTCATGTTCAAAGATACTGTAAGGAACAAAAGAAAAAAATTAACGTATTATGTCCCCAGGTAGTTTTAGAATATAATAAGCATATGGGAGGCGTAGACCTTGCTGACATGCTTGTGTCTTTATATCGAACTGGCCTAAAGTCACATCGATGGTACCTGAAGTTGCTAGCCCAAATGCTCGATATAAGTGTAAATAATGGATGGCTGCTTTATAGAAGACACTGCAATGCACTGAACATTAAAAAAATCATTCCATTGAAAACGTTCCGCAACGACATTATTCAAAGTCTACTAAAATCAAATAAAGCAAAAATAGGTCGCCCAGCTGCTTGGTCATTTCCTAACAAACAAATCCGAAGTCCGGTAGTTACTAGGCCGACCGACGATACTAGGCTAGATAACATTGATCATTTTCCCTTAACAACAACTAAAGGTCGGTGTCGTTTGTGCCCTAAAGGACAAACTACATTTATGTGTCAGAAGTGTAATACACGACTGTGTATTATCTCTGAAAGGAACTGTTTTATGACTTACCATAAAACTAAATTGTAATTATTTTTATTAAAGCATTTATTAGTAGTAATCTTTTATTTTTTAACCCTATTGATGTTATATAATTCAAGCAAAGTATTTTAAACATTCAAAATTAACTAAACGTTATATCTTGACTTTTTGGCAATGTATCCTATAGGATACAATCTGTAAAAAAAAAGTATGAAATGGAAAACAAAAAAAAACTAGAAATTATTTCAAGATGATTGTTTTATGCTACATATTTGAACAAATTTTAATTTTTCAGTAAGTATTTATACCCTTGCCAATTAAAGGGTTAAAGTTCAGTGAGTCTTCAATCCAAAAATACCATTCGCAAAATCCACTGCGACTTAGGAGGAACTCCAAAAATACGATTTCCGATGTACATAGACTTGTATTACAATGTTGAAAAGTTGAAAATTACAGCCAGGCAGAAAAAGAAGAAGAAAAAGAACAAGAACCCCTACTTAGCCTGATTAGGAGTTTGAAATATCCGAAATTGACCCGAAACGTAGTCAGCTATTTGGACTCGTGATTAAGGCTAATTTCTTGGTCTAAAGGCAACTCCGGAAGACACGTGCACTGTAGATCTGCTTATTTTTTAGAGAAATTGTGGATATTCCCAAAAAACCCTTCGACGAAGGCAGCAAATCCCCTTGAATATTCACACGGTTCGTACTAGTCCAAATCCCACATGGAACAGCAGCAAAAAAAAAAAACAAAATGCCGTTTTTAAACGAGCCCGAACTTTTCGGTGCCATGGTAAAACCTAGAATCACTTCATTTCCGTCGTGTTCCCAAACACTTGACAACTTGACACACGGAGGTCACCGAATAATAACGAGATTCAAACATTTAAATTTTGTGATCCCAATTCTTCCAAGATATTAAATATTAAATAATAATAAATATTAAATAATACCAAAAAATAAATTATGTGACTAAATTATAGTAAAATTTCTTACTATTTGTTATAAAAGCGGCAAAAATTAAATACCAATATTATTTCTAATCACGTAACAGTGATACCAGTACGGTTTAGTCATGTACTTAAACACGATAAAAGCAGTAGCTGAATAATTTATTATCTTTAACACTCCCAAATGAAAGTACGTTAACACTTATAAAGCTTAAAAAGACATTTAGATCGTGTCTAGTAGAAGTCTTGTACGGAATTACAAATCTAAGAAAAATTTAGTAATCAAGCGTACTATTTCTGTATATTAAAGATATTGTTACATACGTCTTGATATTAATATTAAAATATTTATTATCAAAATTTATTTTATTATTGATTATTGATAAAGTTGTTAGTTTATTGATTTTGTTGGTTAGGGCTTTTGTGGTAAGCTTAAGTGCGGTGTTTAGTAGATTTATACCTCTATAACTGTTGGGGTCTTCTTTATTTCCTTTCGTGAAGGTTGTCTGGTATCTTGCTTCTTCTTCTTCTAGTTCCATGAACGCTATCGATCGTTGGATATCATGTTGGCTACCATATTCGCAGAAAATCGATGAATATAGGGACATGGAACGTCAGAGGTCTTCTCCAAACTGGAAAACTTTACCTAGTAGAGAAAGAGATAATAAGACAAAATATAGACATATGTGGTCTAGCAGAGACACACTGGAAAGATCAAGGACATTTTAAAACACAAAACCACACTATCTACATATCAGGATCTCAAAATTCAGGGCATAATGGAGTAGCCATACTTATAAACAATAGAATATCTAAATATGTCAGACAATATGAAGCAATAAACGACAGACTCATAAAAATTACAATAGAAGCAAAACCGGAAAATTTCCATGTCATTCAAATATATATGCCCACAACAGATGCCCCAGATGAAGACATTGATGAAATATATAACAACATAGAAAACATACTGAAGAAGATACCACAAAAAGAGCCAGTATATATTATTGGAGACTTTAACGCCAAAGTGGGAAAAACGGATAATGAACCACATTTAAGAGGTATTGTTGGGTCATTTGGCTTGGGCATTAGAAACAACAGAGGAGAACGTCTTCTACAGTTTGTCAGTGAAAATAATTTAGTGATAACAAATACCCTTTATAAACACCACCCAAGAAGGCTCTCAACATGGAGTAGTCCAAATAAAGAACACAAAAATCAAATCGATTACATACTCGTGCGGAAAAGATGGAAAACCTCAATAAAAAATGTAAAAGCTATGCCTGGAGCATATTGTGGATCAGATCATAAACTACTAAAAATGAACTGCAGGCTCAGACTACACACAACTAGAAAAATACATCAGACAAAACAGATAAGGGTAAGTAATTCAGAAGAATTCCAGATGAAACTGATAAGCAAAGAAAAACCACAAGTATTAGAAGACACAAATAAAACGTGGAATGGAATAAAAAGCTGGATATATTTAGTGGAAAAAGAGTGCACATCGCGTAAAACCCAAAAGAACAAACATTGGATGTCAGGGGAAGCACTAGAGTTAGTGGAAAAAAGAAGAGCTATGCTACAACATATCTCAAAAACAGGAAGCAACACTCAAGAAATAGCGGAGATAAACAGGAAAATAAAATGTATGTGCATCAGAGATAAAAACAACCATATAAATAACGTGTGTCAAGAACTGGAGCAACATGCAAACCGCCATGAAAGTCATGAACTATTTAAAAAAGTTAAATATTTAGCCCGAGAGTTCAAGCCACAACTTCAAGCCATTCAAGACTCTAATGGAGAAGTAAAAACCGACATAGAGAGCATCGCAGAGACCTGGAAAAATTACTGCTCAGAATTATACAAAGACACTTCAAAAGATGACGCATCAGTCTCAGAATACAAAAAACATGCAATCAGAGAGGCTGAACCAATCATTTTACGAGCAGAAGTAGAGAAGGCTCTTAACCAACTAAGAAACAAAAAAACTCCAGGAATCGATGGCATAACAGCGGAGACTCTAAAAGCAATAGGCGAAATTGGCGTAGATGTAATGCTGGATATGTGCAACATGATATGGATCACAGGTGAATGGCCTGATGAGTGGTGTGAATCAACCTTGATCCCTATCCATAAAAAAGGATCACTAACCATATGCAGCAATTACAGAACCGTTGCCCTTATCCCTCATGCAAGCAAAATCCTGCTACATATAATCAATGAACGGCTAAAGAACTTTCTACTTCCAGAGATAGCCGAAGAACAATGTGGATTTGTACCAGGAAAGGGAACGCGTGAGCAAATACTCAACACCAGACAGATAGTAGAAAAAGCGAGAGAACATAACATACCAATGTTGCTCTGTTTTGTAGATTACACAAAGGCTTTTGATTCAGTAAAATGGGATCCTCTCTGGAGTATAATGGAAAATATGGGAGTACCTAACCACCTAGGTAACCTAATAAGAAATCTGTATAATAAAAACTCAGCCAAAGTTAAAGTACATGGAATATATTCAAATGCATTCAAAACAGAGAAAGGAACTAGACAAGGTTGCATACTATCACCATTATTGTACAATATATATTCTGAATATATAATGAGAAAACTACTAGATGAATTGGATAGAGGAATCACTATAGGAGGCAGAAAAATCAGTAACCTGCGATACGCACATGACACACTTATACTAGCAGCGAATGAAGTCGAAATGATTACCATCATCGAACGGCTAAGCCGAATAAGTGAAGAATTCGGACTTCAAATCAACACCAGAAAAACAAAAATAATGATTGTAGACAGAGCAAATAATAATCTACCGCATATACGCCAAATAGGGATTTTCGAAGTAGTCGACAGATTTGTATACTTGGGCTCTCTGATAACCAACAATGGTGATTGTTTCTCAGAAATCAAACGTAGACTAGGAATGGCCCGAACCGCAACTGCTAAATTAATTAAAATATGGAAAGACCGAACAATAACAAGGAATACTAAGCTTAGGTTGGTCAATGCCCTTATTTTTCCCATTGCTACATATGCAGCTGAAACATGGACTCTCAAAAAAATCGATAGGAGTAAGATCGAAGCCTTCGAAATGTGGGTATATAGAAGAATTCTACGCGTGTCCTGGACAGAACATAGAACCAACCTGTCAATTCTGGAAGAGCTTCATATAAAAGACAGGCTACTAAAAAAAGTAAACCAAGCATACCTAACTTACTTCGGCCACATAGCTAGAAGAACGGGCACCATGGAACTATTGGTAGTAGAAGGTAAGGTAGAAGGCCGAAGACCAAGAGGAAGATCTCCAATACGATGGGTGGACCAAATGAAGAGTTTGGTGGGAAAATCCCTACATGAAGCCGTCCATATGGCACAAGATCGCAGTCAATGGAGACAGCAGACTAATAATATTTAGGGTGTCACTACGCCCTGACAAGGGCTAAAGGATTGAGGAGGACCATATTCGCTATCGTGACTTTATTGACAGCAGCTCTAAATAACGATGTAGTTGATTTTCCATACCATTGCCTTAGATTTTTCAGCCATGATGTTCTTCTTCTACCAGGACCACGATTACCTTGGATCTTTCCCTGAATGATCAGATGTAAAAGATCATATTTTTCAGGGTGTCTCATAATATGACCGAAGTATTCCAGCTTGCGTTTCTTTATTATATTGACCAGTTGTGTTGTTTGGTTCAGCCGTCTAAGGACCTCCTCATTTCTAACTCTGTCAACCCAGCTTATTTTCAGTAGTCGTCTGTATACCTACATCTCAAAGGCTGTCAAGCGTTTAAGCATAGCCTCAGTTAGGGTCCACGCTTCTACTCCATACAGCAGGACAGGAAAGATGTAGCAAGATATCATACGAACTCTAAGGTCAATGCTAAGATCATGACTGCAAAGTAAGTTTCTCATTTTTACAAAGGCAGCTCGGGCTTGTTCTATTCGGCTTTTAATTTCTGCGGTTGGATCCCAGCTCTCATTGATATTACTGCCGAGATACACGAGTTTCTCTACTCTGTCCAGTGTGGCATCTCCGACTTTTATACCGTCATCATGTATATAATTTTGTTTGCTAACTATCATATATTTAGTTTTCTTAACGTTGAGTTTTAATCCATACTGATCACAAGTCTGTTTTATTTTGTTCATTAGATTTTGAAGGTCTTCTCCGCAATTGGCAAGGACTAAGGTATCGTCGGCATATCTAATATTGTTGACGGTTACTCCATTCACAATAATACCTTCGGTTGTCTCTGGTTGGTATCTTGCAGTGCAATATTATTTTTTGTATAAGTTTTGTCATCTCAAGGGTTATACGTGTTTAAAAAGCCCGTTGGTTATTTAGTCTGGTCCTGGTGACTTCCTATTTTTGAGTGAATTTATGGTTATCACTACTTCCTGAATACTGATTTCTATTTCGTGTCTTAATTCAGGTACATTATTGTGTTGATTATTATTTTTCTTTTCTTTAAACAGTTCCGTCAGGTATCTTTCCCATTCGTTTGCTGGAATGTTATTGTATTCCTGCAATTTTGTCATTTCTTTCCGTTGGTTTCTATGGATAAATCTCCATATTTATTTTTGTGTACCGTAGAAGTCGCTTTCCATCCTTTTTGTAAACTGTTCTCCGTGGTCATTTTTTGTTCTTCTTACCAACTGAGGTATTTGATTTTTTGTATTTCGTGTAGACCTCTCGTTTCTCTTTACTATTTCACTTTTATTCTCTTTCTGAATTATGGTGTATTGTTGTTTCTTTTTTTCTTTTTTTTTGTGTGTTTTGGCTTGGACAATTGTCATTCAGCCAGTCTCAATCAAGATCAAGTTTATTAATGTAGTGTGTGTGTGTGTGTGTGTGTGTGTGTGTGTGTGTGTGTGTGTGTGTTTGTGTGTGTAGAGTAATTGTCTTGATACTTAGCAAAGTCGACGACATTGTCTTTGCTCAGAGACGCTAATTGTATCCGAACGTCTGCGGTCCCTCCGGTGTGTACCGATCACACAAGGATAGAAATTATTTTCATTTATTAATTTTTTTAATAAACGAAAATTTCCACCCAGGTGGGATTCGAACTCACGACCTTTAGGTTTAAAGGCAGGCGCTCTTACCACTGCGCCACAGAGGGGGTTTATTGTTGTTTCGATACAGCGACTTAGATGAGCTGGATACATAATACGAATGCCTGACAACATGATTGCTAAAAAGCTAAAGACAGAAACATATATAGGAAGAAGAAGCAAAAGCCGACCTCGGGTTTGGCAAGTGTATAGTTTTAACGAACTCTCTCTGACCTATTTTTTTATCAATGTTTATATAATTTTGATCACTGGATTAAACCTGACGGTCTCTTTTTTCTTTAACTTGTTTTCTTTAATTTTATACATTATCTATAACAAGCTGCATTTCTATTCACGGCTATAAAATTTCAAATAAAATTAATGTATATTTTTTTGCAGTTTTATGATTCTCCTATACTTAATAATTAATTGCTATATGAATATGTAATTTAAATATTTGTATAGTTTGAACCTTAACTTCCTTTTCAAACAATTTTTTAGAGAAAATACAAAACAGGAAATGTCCCAGTCGCAAAATAAGTTGTAAAATATTTATATGACATTTCCGTTGTAATCAGAATAATAAACAAAATATTTTATTTGTTATTTCTTGTTTAATTTGTTCCATTTATGTTGATAATAAAACTATTTAGCATAAATTAAGATGTTACTGAATGTAATTAATTTTTATTTGTTAAGACAAAAAATTATGTATACTTAATTTCTTTATTTAACTTATTTACAGCTATGTCGTCCACTCTAATGATGTACTAGATTCGGTATTTTTTATTTCTTACACATTCAGTTTCTTTGAATCCGCATGTCCCTGTGATTGTCGTACGACCGCAGCATCCACGGAGTTATTCTTCATATTTGGATGTCGTCAAGGAGGATTGACCTCGAGGTAATGGTGTGTACCCGAACCACACTCCACGTAAAGTTCACTGGTGGCTTAGTAGTCCTCAAAAGCCCAACGACAACTTATAATACTTTATTGTTCGATAGTTTCTTACTTGACGGTGTATTTTTTTTTTACATATATTTAATATAAGTATTCTAATTGCGGTGTAAACTTTGGATTTCACAGAGATGCCAACTGCTCGTTGAGAGACGTGTGGTCGAGAACACACCCTACAAGGTGTGTAAGAACACCGTCGGAGTAGCGACTCTGAGTCGCTACTCTACGACTAGGGCCTTTTATTCACTCTTAACCGTCAGTTGACCAGTGGTATACTGTGCCAGATGCCTTATACCTACCTCATACGGCACGATATGAAATAGATAAAAAGCAAGCTGTCTTTTCTATGTCAGGCAGGGAAGATTCACTTTTAGTCGAAAGTTTCTTTCGTGATGCTACAAGTTTACTATTAAACTTTTCTTCACACCGATGAAAGAATGACCAGTCGCTTCTCCGGCTCCTACACCTAGTAAATGTGAAATAAAATTCGTTTGTATTCACTGTAAAAAGTGTTCGAACTTTTCTTCAAATCAAAGTCTTCACAAAGGTTTAATCTTGGGTAATAATAATAAACGTTGAATTTACAAATGGCACTCAACCAACAAGGTGTAGTGGGGCTTGTTCTGTAAAACGACTAGATTTCGATCACACTATGTGATCACACAGGTGCCCTGGATAATGGGACATCCTGTGTTTTTATTGACTGTGGTTAAGCCACCTAACTGTAGGATTGGCACACATATCGGCTTTTCTCCCTATTTACTTTAGTGACTCTATAGAATTTACTCTAACTTGACATCGAGACTGGTGTCCCTAAAAAAGATAAAGTGTGTGTTCCGAACAGGGAACTTGAGCTGATAACTCACCGTCCAAAAAAAATGTGTGCTCGTTCACCTAACCGCCGATTTGGCAAAATAAATTTTGTTTTGTTATGGTTTTGTATGCCGCACATGAGCTCGATGCTCAAATGTCAAAGTGAATTGTCAAATAATAGAAAGAGTAAAAATATATACCTTGGTACAAACGTCAATGAAAACTGGACCATTCCTTAGAAATTACATGTAGGTTAGAAAAAGTAAGATTTTCATTTAAAAAATGATGGAGCAATTTAAATTTGTGTCAGAATTTATTAATACTCATAAATATCAGGTTCCTTTTATATTATATATCCTTTCTGTAGTATTGTACGGAGTTGAGCAGCAGAGTTGACGCTACCTGCAAGAAAATTAAGAATTTTCAAATGTGGCGTTATTTTCGAATACTAACAATAACTTATACCAACCACGTTAGTAGTCAGGAAGTTTTATTCTTCTTCTTCAAGTGCCGTCTTCGTTCCGAAGTTTGGCTATTATCAAAGCTATGCGTATTTTTGATACTGCAGATCTAAACAGTTGGTAATTGGTGCAATTGTACCATTCTCTTAAGTTTTTCAACCATGAATGCCTTCTTCTTCCTATAGATCTCTTTCCCATTATCTTTCCCTGTATAATCAATTGCAGCAACTGGTATTTATCTCCCCTCATAACATGTCCCAAATATTGTAGTTTGCGCTTTTTAACAGTAAGTATCAGCTCTTTCTCTTTCGCACTCTCCGCAAAACCTCCACATTTGTTACTTTCTCTGTCCAGGGTATTCTTAATATTCTACGATACATCCACAACTCAAATGCTTCTATCTTTTTGGTATCGATATTTTTCAATGTCCATGTTTCCATCCCGTAGAGGAGAACTGACATAACGTAACATCTCAAAAGGCGAATTTTAAGTTTTAGACTTAGATATTTTCCGCAGAACACCTTTTTCAATTTAGTAAATGTGGCTCTAGCTTTCTCTATTCTGGTTCTGATTTCTTCAGAGCAATCATTATTTTCGTTAATAACAGTGCCCAGGTAATTATATCTTCTTACACGTTCAATTCTTTGATCATGCACGGTTATGTCAGGGAAGTTTCGTGGTGATTTAGATATTAGCATTATTTTTGTTTTGCTTATGTTAAGTGATAATCCGTGTTCTTCACTGCATTCTACTATTTTGTTAATTGGTATTTGAAGATCTTCCCAAGTTTCTGCGATTAGTACCGTGTCATCGGCATATCTCAAGTTGTTTATTCGGATGCCATTTATCTTAATACCTATATTTTGATCCGAGAGTGCTGTGTTTATAATGTCTTCGGAGTATAGATTGAATAAGGTCGGTAAGAGTATACAACCCTGTCTAACGCCTTTCTTGATCTCGATTTCCTCCGTTGTCTCTTGCTCTATTCGGATATTTGCTTTCTGGTTATAGTAAATCTTAGAGATAATTCTAATGTCCCTTTTATCCAAGTTTTTTTCTACTAGCAGTTTCATTAAGTGATCGTGACGAACTTTATCAAACGCTTTGTTGTAATCAATGATTTATTTTTTATTTGGTTTATATCTAGACATCTTTGGCATATGACGTTAAGTGCAAATAGTGCTTCTCTTGTTCCAAGCCCGTTCTGAAATCCGAATTGTGTATTACTAATATCTGCATCTAGTTTTCTGTTAATTCTTGAGTGGATTACTTTGACGAATACTTTTAATGTATGCCCCATTAAGCTTATAGTGCGGTAGTCGGTGCACTGTTTTGCATTTGCCTTTTTTGGTAAGGTTACAAAAGTTGATAGTAGCCATTCCTTTGGTATTTCTCCTCTTTTGTAGATGCAGTTAAAAAGGTCGAGTAGAATATTCATTGATTCGCCTTCCATAAGCTTAAGAAGTTCTGATGTGAGCCCGTCTGGACCCGGTGATTTACCATTTTTCATTATTTTTATAGCGTATAATAGTTCTTCTTTAGTTATTTCTGGTCCTTTGTCGCCTTGCAAGTTATCTATATTAGGTTCTTGTCTTTCATCGTCGAACAATTCTTCTACATAGTTCTTCCAGGTCCTAATCTTTTCTTGTAGATCGGCTATTATTTCACCATTTGCGTTGCATAGGAGATTGAAATGTTTTCGTTTTTGTGTACCTGTCAGTTCCTTTATCTTTTTATGTAAGTTAAAAGTGTCATGTTTGAGATGTAGTTCTTCGATTTCCTCGCATTTTCTTGTATAAAAATTTTCCTTTGCAGTTCTTATTTCTTTTCTGATTTGTTTGTTTTCTTCATTATATTTTTGACTGCATTTTCCCTTTAACTGTCTTCGCTCTTCCATGAGACCTAAAATTTTTTCTGTTATCCATTCTCGTCCTTTTTTCTGTTTCTCTTTGGTAAGCATTTTCTGGGCAGGTTTTATTATGGCGTCTTTTAAATCTTGCCACTTGTCTTCTACATGCGTTTTCTCTGTCTTTGTAGAAAGCATTCGTAAGTTATCATTGATATGTTGTTTTAAATCTTCATTAATTGTTGAATCTTGTAAGCGGCTGGTATCTATGTGATCTATTTTTGTTTTATTTGAAGGTCTTTTGAGTCTAATGTGTACCCGCGCTATCAGGGGGTTATGATCTGAAGAAACATCTGCGCCTGGATAAGCCTTAACTGATCTTATACAGTTTCTGTATCGCTCATTTATTAAAATATAATCTATCTGATTCCTAATTGTTTTTTCCCCAGTGTGTTGAGGGGACGTCCATGTGTACAGTCTTCGTTTGGGTAGCTTAAAGAATGTATTTGAAATTATCATATCATTCTCTTGACAGAACTCTAAAAGTTTGTCTCCTCTGTCGTTTCTTGCCCCTAAACCATATTCTCCCACATTTTTTCCGCTTTTTCCTTTGCCAATTTTGGAGTTGAAGTCTCCAAGGATAAGTGTAACATCTTTTGGCTTTGTAGACTTTAGAACTTGATTTATTTGTTCATAAAACTGCTCAATCTCTTCATCTGATTTATTTACAGTAGGGGCATGTACCTGTATAATATTAAGTTTTGCAGTTTTTGTATGCAGTTGTAGGAGCAGGATCCTGTCTGACACTGGCGAAAAATTAGTGACAGACTGTGTCATTCTTCTTGAAACGACAATTGCTACACCATATCTGTGATGTGGGTATTCATTTCCTGAGAAATAGATCATACCGTTGCTTGTCGAGACGTTGCCTGCACCCGACCATCTTGTATCGCTGATGCCTAGGATATCGATGTTTAATCTTTGCATCTCTTGTATAACGTTGTGAATTTTCCCAGGCTCGTACATGCTTCTGACGTTCCATGTACCAATATTTATTATATTTTTAACAAGTTTTATTAGGAATACAAAAAAGGAAAACAGCTGTTAATCACAATAAAAGCATTCAATATTATAACCTTGGTCAGATCATGAGAAACAGCGAAAGATAGGTTGTTGCAATTAATTTCACAAAAAAAAAGTAGAAGAAAAACGAGGATCAGAACGGCGAAGGATTTTCTTACACAAAAATCTATGTACATGGTTAAGCACAACAACCACAAACCTTTTTATAGTAGCAGTATGCAAATTACAGTTTGCCAATGTCGTTTCGTCGGGAAAAGAGGTAGAACCGCCTTTGTGTCCTCATACGCTCTGCAAAGGGCTGTGACCGTCGCATGTAAAAACTGCTAAGTTCATTTTGGCTATAAACTATTCAAATTTTTGGTTTGGTCAGAAATCTCCCAAATGGTGGAAAACAGTTTTTTTTCACTTTTTAATGATGGCTGTTGGAAATTCTTAGGTGCTACACAATGATCTAAAAAGGAAAAAACACCATTTTAACCTTAGCTGAGGCACTTCATTGTGAAGAAGCCATGCTGTTGTTAAAAGAAATGCCTCGACTTCACTTGGATATCCTTCAGCAAGAAACAAAAAAAAATTCAACGTCGGAGATCATTTACCTATTGAAGGAAAGAGTCCTAGAAGATGTCAACGATGTTCTTCTCAGAAAAAAGAAAAATCAACCACTACACTATGTCAGAGCTGCAATATACCCTTCTGCAAACCATGTTTTACATCTTTTTATTTTCATTAGATATTGATCTTAGTTTTACTCCTTTTGTTGTCAAAATATGAGATTTTATAGTATAAACTAATAGTTTGGTGTCTGATGCAAACCATGTTTTATACCTTTTTATTCTCATTAAATATTTATATTAGTTTTAGTCCTTTTGTTGTCAAAATATGAGATTTTATAGATTTAAATAATAATTTGGTGTTTGATGGAATATTATAGTCCCACATATATGTTTTAAACAAGTCTGACTGGGACATATAGGTATGTCCCGGACAAAATAACAGATCTCAAGGATAAAATTAATCTAAATCACTTTTATTTTTGCATAACTATACGTTTTGAAAAAAAAAGTTGAACCAATCCTAAAAAAAAAATCGGAATCGAAAGGGTTAAAAAAGAAAAGTTATGGCTTACATAATAAAAACACTAATTGTAGTTTTAGAATATATCAGCCTTAGATTCTAAAAACTGTAGAAGGAGCAGAGCCCCTATAGTCCAAGTGACTTAAGCAGAGTTCATGAGGGACTAACTTGCGTGACCTTAAAATCGCCTACTTTGATACACGCTTATTATAGCGATTTTAGAGATTTTAACGTCAATTGGCCAATAGGAAGGATTAGAGTCTGGGCGATGCGTATCGGAGTGAGTACTAGTCCACAGACTAAAGCACTCGATGACACCATGATGATCGCCAACCTCCGAAACTACGAAACTCGGTACTACAAGAACAAAAACGTTTTTGGCAGGTTTCATAACTCCTAAAATGCAACAAGCCTCGATTGGTCCTGCTATTGTGATAGTACTGTTATCAAAATAATACCTCAATTAACCATGGGAGCTTATCGTCTATACCTTGCCTAGCTCAGTATCTCAAGAGTGAGTTTATTTTAAATCTTCGGATTAAACCTGAACTCTTAGCTGATAGCAAATAAAACAAATCTTAACCAATAATATTTATTAAAAACAATAAAAAACAATTAACCCTGCCAAAGATTAACAATTAATTCGTGATACTTATTGCTTGAATGGGCTGCTTGTGTGTTGTAGATGTTAGGTCCTCCATTTAAATGTTGTGTCTTTAAATGGTACTCATTAAATTTTTATTAAAGCCGCCAATAAACCAAATAAATTTAATAAATTCACTAAATCCAATAAATTAAATAAACTAAAATATGAGAAACATTAAAGCCATATCAAACGGGGTTTAACTTTCTTGGCATTTTACAAAATTACAATTAAACAAAAATAGCGTAAGGCAAGGATAAAATGAAATATAATTATTATTGAACTTTAGCTAAATTTTGTTAAGATTTCTAGATGCATATAATCGAGAAAAAATTATAATTAAGAAGCGTGGTTTGGTGAAAGAAGTAAGGTTTTGAATATTGAAAAGACTGTCAAAATTATAGAATAAAGGTTACTATGAAAGTACTTACCCCAAGAGAATATTTTAGACCATAAAATGAGTCTTATAATATTTTTTGCCTTCCTTTATAAATTTCAAAAACAGGCAAAAAATTATATTCTCACTACATTAGAAAAGTTAACTGACAGAAAGTAATGGGCATAGATTACAGGAGGGATAGATAACCTACTTCTGTACAAAAAAATGTTCTGATTGTTCTGAGTGTTCTGGTACTAATCAATATTTTTATCATGTTGGAAAGCTTGCTAATTGACAAACGCTTTGTGTAGTTGGTAAGTAGATAGGGATGCACTTGAGGACACTTTTCATCCCCAGATCTAGGGAAAAACCGTTCGCGCCTTATGGAGAATAGGCCAAATTTCCCCAGACCCCTGTCCCAGATTTCCCCAGATTTCGGGTACGTGACCGCGACGTGAAGGTAGCGTCAATTCTTCTTCTTTTTCGTGACGTCAATTCTTCTTCTTTTTCGTGACGTCAATTTTTCTTCGTTTTCGTGACGTCAATTCTTCTTCTTTTACGTGACGTCAATTCTTCTTCTTTTCGCAACGTGAATATAGCGTATAGGCTTCTTTTACGTGATGGCAATTCTTCTTCTTCTTTTACATTAATATAGCGTCTGTCAATTACAAAACCTACGCAATTGGAGGAAACTGGGGGAAGTCTATGTTCAAAATCAAAGAAAATAATAAAAATACAAGGAAAACTAGCAAGAAAACAACAACAATCAACAGGAAATAAAAAATAAAAATACAAGTTATATACGAAACCTAAGATAGAGACCAAGATACGAATACATAATGGAGGATCGCAAAGAATTATTTTAAAAATTAAAAATATAACATACTATGGAATGCAAAATACTGCAATAAATGTTAAATAATTCGAGTCTTTTCAATAAATGAATACATAAAGTATAAAAATAAGCCATTATATTAAGAAAGAGACCAAGAAACAAATACATAAAGTATAAAAATAAGCCAATATATTAAGAAAGAGACCAAGAAACGAATACATAAAGTATAAAAAATAAAATAAAAAATACAAGTTATAAGCCATTATATTAAAATGCAAAATGGTGCAATAACAGGTAAAATTAATCATACCTGATAGGTGCAATCTCTCCAAAAATGAGAAAAATATAACATACTATGGAATGCAAATACTATATAGATATTTTCTCATTTTTCTCAGAGTATCATCATCATCAATTAGACGCATTATAAAAAAAAAGGTGGCAAAACCGCAAACATAAGCAGCATGATATATAAATAGGGAACAATATTATTAATTTGAATAGTTGCTAACAATGAAACCAATTAAATCTATAGTGTTTTTGGCAGGTGAGAAAGGACCATTCAGTCATATCTTCAATTTTTAAATTTAGATTTTTTAGTTTTACAGGTGATGGCTAACTTTATGTTAGCTATGCAGCTAATACTAACACGTAAGTAAATAGTAAAAACAGAAACTATAATACGTATATCAATATTTTTTTTTTTCAGAGGAACAAGGCATATATTGTAAGTATTAGCTATAAGCAGTCTTAATATAACCTACTTATATATATTCATTTTTAGATGAACACCTAAGTGAGTTTACTCTAATAATGTAGATCATTTATTAAGAAAATCATTACTTTTTTCAGTGAACAAGGGTGAGATATGGCCCGTATTTCCGTTTTCCGTTTTCCTTGTATTTTTATTATTTTCTTTGATTTTGAACATAGACTTCCCCCAGTTTCCTCCAATTGCGTAGGTTTTGTAATTGACAGACGCTATATTAACGTAAAAGAAAAAGAAGAATTGCCATCACGTAAAAGAAGCCTATACGCTATATTCACGTTGCGAAAAGAAGAAGAATTGACGTCACGAAAAAGAAGAAGAATTGACGTCACGAAAAAGAAGAAGAATTGACGCTACCTTCACGTCGCGGTCACGTACCCGAAATCTGGGGAAATCTGGGACAGGGGTCCGCTACCTTCACGTCGCGGTCACGTACCCGAAATCTGGGGAAATCTGGGACAGGGGTCTGGGGAAATTTGGCCTATTCTCCATAAAGCGCGAACGGTTTTTCCCTAGATCTGGGGATGAAAAGTGTCCTCAAGTGCATCCCTATCTACTTTGGTAATATTGTAAACGCGCGAAAATTGAAATTCTATAAAGCACGGGAAATTTTGAATTTCGTCCTAACGTTCATTTCATATATAGGGTATTCAACCAACTTACGCCTCTAAAGGATTATTCATAGTATACCTGATTTATTGTCCTTATATTTACTAATCCTTTAGAGGCGTAAGTTGGTAAATACCCTATACTCGCGATTTGAGGAAAGCAAATAATACTCAAGACTAGATCAATAGAGAGAACTCTAATCCTGTTTATATATTCGAATAAATGTGACAAATTAGTTCTGAAAGTTCTCAGAGACATTAGATTAGACCAACAATTTTCATTTAATCAAACTCAAAACATGTAGTAAATAATACATAATATTAAATTCATATACTATGAGAGTAGGAATCATAGAAGCCTGTTTTAAAATTTGTAAGCAAAAGCAAAGACTGTATAAAGGCATATTGGTAGTTTGATTTAAACTGTCCTTGCCGTTAACCTATCTGTAGTTGGTTTTCATCTGGGAAACAACAGACTAAAGGCTAATGTAACACCAACTTCTAACTTAGCTAAACTTAACTTAAAAAAAAACAAATATCCTTATACCACGCCTTAACTAAACAATTAATATTCTAATCTTAAATACGATATTCCTTGATCTAACAGCACTTTTAACTGAAACACAAAAAACAAATATTGAATTAATAATTAATTATCAACATCAATTAATATTCGACATTCGAGAATTATGACAATAACATTCGACAGACGACAGTTATGAAGACATCGCTATTTTAGCACAAAACATTAATAATGTTTTGTGATCTACAAAATCTACCGATAACAGCGCTTGGTGGTGTGTTCTGTAACTAATTCAATGATTACATTTTACGGATTGAAGTTGAGCCCCCCTGGTAATGGGACTGCTTGAAGTTAGCACATATGTCATAGGATGTTGCTTGTCTGTCAACACAGAACAGAATCTTTAGTCTGCCAGAGAGAAAGAGAGAGGGCGAATATTTATTCTACTGGACAGAAAAAGAGAGAAAAGAAAGACAGAGAAAGAAAAGAAAAACGGAGGGAGGAACAGAGAAAGAGAGGGCGCCAACTACTTTTTAAATAGTATTTAAATAGTACTTAAAAATAGTAAAAACTAAGCTGAAGATAAAGAAATTATTAAATTAATAAAGAAATTATAATAAAGTAATTATTTAGATATAAATTAATAAGTATGTGACGTTTATAACGTTACAAATGTCATAATAAATATATACAGTGGGTCTTGGTTTTTTGATTAGATGACATAAAAATAATATTTAGAGTCCAAGCAGACAAGAAAGAAAATTAATAATCTCTGAGATAATATGAATAAGACTTGATGTAAAGACGATTTTACTTACGCAACTAATATATGTGGTGATATTGTTATAGATTTCCAACCAATATGCTAATAGAAAACGTCCTGTATCATTACTGTGTGTACTTAAGAAATCAGTTTTCTAATTAAACAGTTTTATTTAAAACGTGCAATTTATGTAATAAATACTCTCTACTTTTAATGATTACTTTTTCTAATAGACTTTATTTGACCTTACTCTTCTAAATGCACTTTTTTCACTCTAATTAATGTAGTATCCATTTTATAATCAGTATATCATTACTCCTGCAAAGGTAGGTGACTACCGATTGATGGACATAATACCCTGAAGATATAATTATCCTTGAGTCTTTACAGAGAATGTGGAGGAGAATTCGTTTGATTTTATGATTTTTGTATAATAATCGAGGACAGTTGGCGCATTGCTAGGTAAAATTTTTATATCACTTACAGTAATAGAGTATCGTCCGTGAGATCAATAATTTTTATTATAAATAAACATAATTTAATCCTTATTGTTCGTTTAGGGTAAGGTTTGAAAATTTGTATCTGAATTATCTGTTTGATAATTCAAGTATCTATTGTATTACACATGGAAATAAATACTTTAAAATTTTATCATTTATCAATAATTTTTAAATTATTTACTAAATACTGTTTTTCTGCAGCTGTCCCAAAAATAAAACTTTCGGTATGAATTATTAAATCGAAAGTACCATTTTCCACAACTCGTAATGAAAGTAGCTACTTTCGGGACTAGTTTTTTCATTTTCGGGACGATTTTGGGTAGCTAAGTAACGGCTTTGACAATAACATCAACTTTGTATTTTATTATGACAACGCTTGTCATTTAAGATTCGTGTGTTTTCGCTTAGTTTTTCGTTTTTCAGTTGCAAGAAATGGAAATTTGCAGTAAAACTGAAGCCGAAATGATTCCAGGAAAGGTGCAGGGAATAAAGGCGCAATGTCACTATTAGTACTTTTTTCAGAAAACTATATTTTCTATTTTTTTTTAATTTGTAATATTTAACTTGTAAAAATAAGTTAAACAAGGCCTTTTTTATCTTTTATTATAATTAAAAACAATATACTTAAGAAGAATACTTATTTACTGATGTGGTAAAGATTCAAAGTACTGCTGAGCTTCTATGAAATAAAATGCACTAAGAGACACTACATCTTTAAATTTTTCTCTAGAAAGAGGTAGCAGCTGCTGATGAGATGCTAAAGGTAACTGGAGTGTCATTGATTCTTTTGCCCCTTGGAATCACTGATTTTGAAACGAAATTTCCATAGTACTTTGGACGATGAAAAATCAAATGGGGAGATTTTGGTACAATTTTCAAAACTTTTATAGGTCTTGTTTGAAATGGACATTTTTTAAAGAATTTGTTATCAAAATACTTAGTCCAGGATTTCAGCATATTTTGGTCAACTTCAGTCACATCAGAAGAAAACGTTTTTTTTTTTTAATTCCGGAAAACTTCAGCCCATTCTTCTGGTAATTCAACTCTTAATTTTTCATATCTGTCTTCATGTTTGAATGCCCTCTCATTAGAAAAATCATATGTATGGTCTTAGGTCTCTTCTCTATGTGAATAAGATGATACAGAAATCTTGCAACTGTATAGTTTTTATTTTGGCCCTCAATTTGCGAATATAAACAACTCTTCAACTGAAGGATCAAGGAAATTATGGACGAAATAGTGAAGGAGAGGAGACACATAATATCATCATCAATAATATAAATACAGATAATTGTCTTTTATAATAATTGCCTTTTGTTCATAATTTGATAAAATGGTAGACATTGGCAAGTTTTTCTGGTAGTCAATGCAAATGCTTTCGATTTTTCATTGGTTTTGTATAACCTTTTCATTTGCGGTTTTTTCTTGTGAAAAACTTTTGCTTTCATTTTAAGTATTTACCTACCTTTAAATCTGTCTTTGCTTGTTAGTTTAATTTAACTCTTTAATTTCTATGCCTATAGATAGAAAAGCTAGAACGAAGACAGCTTGATTGTGTCTTTTTTCTAGCTCTTCTATTTCTTGACATTTTTCTCGCAACCATTTCTTTTTAACATCTTTTATTTATCTACTGAGTTCTATATAGTTTTTTATATTGTTTGAAAATATTCTAATATTCCTACCTTCTTCCAAAGCTGTTATTTCTTCAATCACCGTTTCACTCGTTCCATCCACTTGATCGGACGTTCTTCTTTCGTTTGTTACTCAATCATGTCTTTCGCACCGTTGATTATAGCGTCAGTTAAGTAAATTCATATCTAATACTTTTTTTTATAATTTTATTAATAACAGCATCAACTACTTTGGGTTATTAGCTGTATTATGACTGATTTTATATTGTTAGGTAGTGAGTGTTTTTGTGTTTAACTAATATTAGTAGGACACTATTTAAGATATGTGTTAAGATTAATGACACAGTTACAGAAGGCTTTACGATGTGTGGAGTTGACTGTAAAATATTCCTTTCGTTTTTCAATTCACTGATTACTTTTCCTTCAGGGAACGAAGAGACACTGTGTATTGCTTCTCCGGCATGAAAATCTGCTTGTTCGTTTCTTTCAAAGTCCAATGTGTGATGGAACCCATATAAAGCGTACGTGCTGCCCCCGTTGTTTAATAAATGTAATTGTTTTTTTACTAAAATACCAACGCGATTATATATAACAGTTCTGTCGTATGTAATATACTGAAAGAGTTGGTAATTATGACAGAATTTGGAATTTTTTGGGTACGTATATTATTGAGGGCTTGCAGAATTGAGTATAGTTCTCCAGAGTAAATACTGCAACTGGAAGATAATTTAAACTGTAATACGATGTTTAGAGTTATGACTGCTAATTCGATATCATTAATAGTTTTGGATGAATCTGTTTGTATAGACATGACAATGATCTTGGAAAGAAGCAAGTATATTGTAAAATGATCGAATAATTGTTGCATGGAGGCATCAAGCTTATTGTGTGCAGATAACAGTTTTGACGTTTGCAGTGTATTTTAGAATTATATATTGTTTTAGTAAATTATTTATTATTTCTATTAATTAACCAGCAATTTCAAAACATCCTAATCAAACAGAAATACAGATAATTATTTCAAATAAAACCTGCAATAAAACCAAAAAAGTGTGTATTAAAACTTATTATATAGGTTTAACACTTATATTATAAATACAAATTTTTTACTTGTATTTTAGATTCTCAACATAAAAGGTGATACCCATTTATATTGTAACCTACCATTTTTGTCAAGTCGTAAATTTGGTTAAGCGTAAATAACTTTGAAATAAATAAATATTGCTGTAGTCTTCCTTCTTTGACCCCGTTTTAAATACAGGTACCTGAATTATTTACTCCAAGATACATATACAGTGGGTGATCACAATAAATTATTGTGATCCAGTCTTCTTCTTTGGGTACCGTGTCCGTATTTAGACGTTGGCCGTCATCATGTATACATTTTCCTAAAACCTTTCTCTGTCGGCTGCTGCGCGAAATAATTCTTCTACTGTGGAACTACACCGTTGTCTAATATTAGGCAGCCATGAAAGTTTCTTTCGACCAATCCATCTCTTTCCTTCCACTTTTCCTTGTATTATAAGGCGAAGTAGATGGTATTTAGGTCCTCTAATTATATGGTCGAAGTATTCTGTTTTTCTCCTCTTTATGGTGTTTATAAGCAGACGTTCTGAATTGATCATTTAAAGAACATCTTCGTTGGAAGTTTGCGAAACCCACGATATCTTTAGGATTCGTCTACAGCACCACAATTCGAATGCTTCTAACTTGTTTAGCATTGTGATTTTTAACGTCCATGTCTCACAACCATACAATAGGATGAACCACACATAACATTTCAGGACCTTCTTACGAATATTCATCGACAGGTTTCTGTTGCATAAAACTGGTTTCCAGGTCATAAAAGCCTTACGTGATATTTCAGTCTTGGTTATTATCTCTTCATCAGAGTCACAATTTACATTTAACCAGCTGCCAAGGTATTTGAAATTATTCAACCTTTCGATCTCTTCTCCACTAAGAAAAATCAGACTTTGATCTATATTGACCTTTCCAACTGCCATCCACTTTGTCTTTGAAATGTTGATTTTAAGGCCTCTCCGATAACTTGCTTCACTGAGAAGTTTTATTAATGTTTGGAGATCTTGTAAATTTTCTGCAAGAATAGCTGTATCGTCATCGTATCTAATATTGTTGATTACTTCTCCACCTAGTCTTACTCCCTCTTGTCTGTCATCCAAAGCCTCCCTAAAGATTTCTTCAGAGTACAGATTAAAAAGAGTGGGTGACAAAACACAACTCTGCCGTACTCCACGTTTGATGGATAGTTTTTCGATCGTACTGTCTCCAATTTGGATAGAGGCTACTTGATTGTAATATAAGTATTTCAGCAGTCTTATATCATAGTGGTCAAGTCCCGCTGCTCCTAGGAACTCGAAAAGTGTATCGTGTTGTATTCTGTCGAACGCCTTCTCGAAGTCGATGAAACAAGCATAAATATTCTTTCGGAATTAAAAACTTTTTTGTACTAGAACGCGCATACAGAATAGTGCCTCTCTAGATCCTAGACCGTTTCTAAATCCAAATTGTTTATCACCCATCCTACTTTCGTGTAGAAGGAATACTCGGTTTTGTATAATTTGTAAGAGTATCTTCCGTGTGTGACTCATCAGTGTGTGATCAGTCACAAAAGTTTAAATTTTTCAAATTTGTTCAAAAATTTTATAATAAAATCATATGCTGGTATACGACTAAGGTATGCCAATATATTTTGTCACTAATAACCATACTTTTTTGACGTTTATATCTCTAGAACTTTCATTTGTATCAAACTACGTGACAACATACACATTGTGGTGAATTTGCGCTTGGAGTTTACAACTTAATTTGTATGTTTTTGTTTTGTTTTTAAAAGATTAGTATCGTTTTATCTTTATAGTATTTATTATTAATGTATTAGTGGTGATTGTGAATGAAAAGGAACTATCAGTTTTAATTTTAAAGATATTTTCAAAACATTTCGATTTTTGAAAAGAAAATCATATTAAATAAGGCTAAAGACGTCCCTGTGTCTAAAATGGTGGAGATAAAGACACTTTTTTAGCTCAACAATGCCAAGTAGCGCAAGCAAAAGTGAGCAATAGCAAGAAAAAAATTGATACCAACAAACCCCATGACTAACCAGCGTGCCCAAAAATGTAGTCAAAAGCGTGTCACTATATCCAGAGACAAAAGAAAAATGAGGAATATCTTCGTAAACAATAGATAAAATCCAGGAAGAATCCTCACGGCACTTATTCGTGAAGCTGGGATGCCAGTTTCTGATATAACAGTCCGCAGAAGGCTTGCTGAGCAAGGTTTCAAATCATGTCGCCCTACCAAAAAACCAAAGTTGGCCATCGCAATGATGAAAAATAGACTGCAATAGACCAAAGAGCATCAACATTGGACAATTGATGATTGAAATAAGGTAAATTACGTCATTACTTAAAGTTTAAATTCCTATAATCACTGTTTTTATCCTAAAAAAAATCTTATAGATTTTTTATTCACAGATATGGTCTGTGATCAGCGATAAGGGCACAAAAAAGCTGTACATTGTAAATGGAATAATAAATCAACATCAGGAGATTGAAGTTCTGGAAAGAAAGCTCAAGCCACAAATCAAAGACTGGTTTGGCGATTTGGAGGATTTTACCTTTATGCACGATTCAGCACCATGCCATAAGGCAAAAACAGTAACATCATACATGTAAAAAACAAAATTAAAGTACTGACGTGGCCAGGTAATTCCCCAGACCTAAGTCCGATCGAAAATCTATGGGAGCTTATAAAGAGGGAGATTGTTCAGGAAACTGTCACAAATAAGCAGCAGTTCAATGAGAGACTCATTGCCACCTGGGACAGAAACGATAAAACAAAAGAAGACTGCCTGAGAAATATTCAAAGCATGCCAAGGAGGATCAAAGTTGCCATCGAAGCTAAAGAAGATCACACAAAATAGTAAAAAAAATTGTTATTTAAGGTCAAAGAAAAAAATATTTTTAAATTTTGTAAAAGAACGTGTTTATGATCTATTTTTATATTATATTCACATCATTAGACGCTTATATGCAGTTTTATATTTTTTTAAACAGCAAAATACAAAGTTTTTTGAAGTGATCATAATTATTTGATCAACCACTGTAACTGTACATAGTTTTAACATATACTTTTAAGATTAAAAAAAAAAGATTACGTTTCATCTTTTCATCGTTACTTTCATTTAATCGTTACTTTTTCTGAAATTATTTACATTAGAAACTCGAATCTCGAATTTTCACATCTTCTGTAAATCAATAACATACGTCTTCCTTCCAAACAGCGTTTAAGTACAAATAAATCCTACACCGAGTTTTATAATATAAGTTTTAAAAAAAATTAGTTATTTAATTAATTGTAAGAATTACTTCTTCTATTGAAGAACAATCTATGTTTTTACATTTTCAACATATCAAATTACGAGAGAAATTGCCTGATATTAGCTTTTAATTTTTGCTGTTCTTTTAAGGGTTTTTTTTATGTATTTTCAATTTTCCTAATTATTCTATAAAAAGTTATTTAATGATGTTAACTTTTTTTATTGTGTTTAATAATTGTTGTTATTCTCATTAAACAAATAAATAAATAGCGGAGGAAACTAATTTTAAGTTTTAGATATAGAATAGAATAGTATAGAATATTTTTTATTAATCCCATCAGATCACATTGTGATATAGGACAAGTCATATAGTACATAAAGCATGATCAACAAGTTATATAGGACAATTACATAAAACAAAATCAATAAAATATAGATTAGTATTAAAATAAAATAAAAAAAATGCAATCCGTCGGTCCTCATTACCTGTAGTCTTTTAGTCAAAAGCCAAAATAATCATTTAAGTTGTAAACGCATAATTGGATCAAGCATGCTTTTAATTTATTTTTAAATTTTTTAATATCATTTTCATTTCTTATATTAAGTAGCAAACAATTGTAAAATTTAGATCCTGCAAAATCAGGACTAGTTTCAAAGAGAGTTGTGGAGTGTTTACACACGCCTATCAACCTCCCGTGTCTTGTCGGGTAATTATGAAAGTCAGTGTTGAGGGTTAAATTTTGAAATTTAGTTTTGACGTGAATAAATATATAAAGCATATAAAAAGTCAACAGCCTGTGTCTAATAAAATATTTACGACATGATTGTCTATGACTAATATTGAGTATCAATCTAAGAATTCTCTTTTGAGTTATATAACTCTAGAAAAGTTTCTAGAGTTTCCCCACAAGACAACATTATAGGCCATATATGAATAAACCAATGCATAATACACACTTATCAATTGATTGGTGTTAAATAGAGTTTTCAACTGAAGGATCGCAGAGTAACCCTTATTCACTGTTTTGCAGACTTTAGTGACATTTTTATTTTATATCATATTACTTTCTAGAATGCTACCAATAAATAATTTTGTATCACTAAAAGGTATTTCCTCAGAACTAACTGTGATTTTATAACCATGGGATGGCTTACAGCGCGAGTAGAATTGCATACAAATAGTTTTCTTTGCATTTACCATTATAGAGTTCCTTTTACAGCAGGTTCTAAATTCCTGTGCTACTAAGTTCATTTTTGATATGAGTTCGACTTCAGTTGACTCGTCAACTACAATTGTTAAATCATCTGCATAAATAATTGTATGGTCAGCAGTTAAAAAATTTGTCAAATCATTGACATATAAAAGAAATATTAAGGGTCCCAATACGGAGCCTTGCGGTACACCTTGATCAAGATTAGAAAGAGATGATTTTTTATTATCGACTTTTACTAGGAATTTATGATGTTTTAAGTATGACCTTAACCAGTTCAAGACAGTCACATTCTACGAGAGACCGAGAGACAATGAGGTATGACGCTTTCCACAGATGGAAGCACAAAAGACCGAAACAACAGATAGTAGAGTAAAGAAAATACCAGAGAGAGAAATACCCCCCCCCCTCCGATAAAAACGTAACCCCAAAAAACACGAGAGTGAGAAGAAATTCCAAAATCAAAATACATACACAAGGAAGATAGTTCGTAGCTCAAATCATCCAGGATACCGCATATCGCCTCGCACACAGTGGGCCCAGCTACTCATACAAGGATACAGTCTGTATTGTGGTACCGTATAATATTTTATATATTATAATATAGACTATATACTAATTATGATTTTTGTTCACAGGGCCACCTACAAAAAAAAAATCACCAAAAACACAAAAAACCGGCTTCGGCCACCAAAAAAATTAAAAAATTACTAACAAAAACCGGCTCCGGCCACCAAAAAAAATTAACAAAACCCCAAAACCCGGGCACGTAGGGCCCAACCCCTTGAGCACCAAGTCGCCAAACTGAGCCGGGACTCAAAGCGGAGACTTGAGGCCCAAGTAAGCAATTTTAGTTCGCGGATAAGCCACATTAAGATAAGAGGAATATAGCGGAGATGCGCTGTCCTGAGTTTTTGCATTCGGTTAGGAAACCATGTTGGGGTTCTATTACCCATAACCTCCATATGAAGAGCATTTGGCTGATTGTTGTGCCTCTATAGCGCATCAGAGTTTTCTAGGTGGGAAAGGGATGGTCTAGAGCATTGGAGCACGGTGGAGTGACTTCTGTTTATACTCGAGTTAACACACCTTGCTCCAATTAATTGTTACACCCGATCGCACTACTTAGGGGTGAACATTTCTTATAGGCTGGGTTCAATTAAATTGCTTGCTTGCTTACCAGTTCAAGAAATGACCCCGAAAACCAAGGGCTTCTAATTTATGCGGTATAATTTCAATGTCAATAGAGTTAAAGGCCTTAGTTAAGTCAAAAAAGAGTGCACCCACATACCTTTTTCAATCCAAAGCAGCGTGGATACAAGTAAATATTGAAATAGAAGCACTCTCTGTAGATTTATTAGGAAGAAACCCATGCTGGCATTTATTTAAGATATCCTATTTATTCAGAAACTTTAACATTTTACTGTTTTAAGGTCACTTGAAAACTTGCCATCCTTGACAGATAGGTTGATGATGTGAGACAGAACAGGAGATATTATGAAGAAATATATTTAATTATTTTAGTGGAAATTTGATCAATACCTACTAAGCTGGTATAGTTTAAGGAAGATATAGCATTCTCAATATCAAATGGTGAGACCTCAGAAAAAAGAATGTGTCGTTAATTGTCATAGTTGTGAAATCGTTAAAAGTATAGTTATTGAAATGTTTTAATAATATGTGTTTGACTGATGTACAAAAATATTCACCAAATTTGTTTGCTATTTGTTCTGGATGTATCAATAATTTATTATTATCACTAATACTCCACTCAAAATTGTTTTTATTTTTAGCAGTTTGACGATTCACAGTTTTCCATATCTCCTTCCTTCTTTTATTATTATTTTGATTATGTAAATAACTTTGATATAAGGCTTTTCTTATATCCTTTATCTTACGTATAAACTTGGCCTTTTTGTATTTTATAGTCGAACATTAAATCTAGATTACCACTAACATTTGATAGCCAAAATGAATCTTTCAGCTTTGTATTAAGCTGAAGAATTTCAGTATTGATCCATTTTCTGTTGATCTTAGTAGTTAGGCGTTTTGATATTAAAGGAGATGTTGTATCAATATGATAGGAGACAGCGTTCAAAAAAGCTATATATGTATCATCTACATCATTTGAATATGTATAAATATTTTGGAAATTCTCAGAATCAAGACTCAACAAAAGATTAGACAAACAATTCTTTGATAAGTTTCTATAAGTAGCTATCTGGAATGTAGCAGTATTGTTACTCTAAAATATGTTTAAACTAAAATGAAGTCCTAGATGATCACCTAGATTGTAGTTCACGACAACCTCATTGTATAATTGGGGAATATTGGTAAGAAAATAATCTAGTTTCAATCGTGAAATTACACCGTTATTGTTTGTAAATATTCTAGTTGGTTTAGTATTTTTACAGTTAAGTCCAACACTAATCATGAAATCCATCAATATAGATTTTTCCCTTGACTCTTTAAAATAATCGATGTTAACAAATATTAAATACATGATATAATTTATGTATAAAAATATCAATATCCCCATTAGGGGAGCGATACAAATTAAGTAAACAAAAATTTTTTTGAGTCACATCTAAAACTAATACAACAACACTTAAAGTTGAAATCTTGACAGATGCTCGTGAGAAAACTTGGAATGTTAAATTTAAGATTAGACTTTACAAATATAAGTACACCACCATGTATATAATCACTTCGATTATAGTACGAACCTAAAAGATAATTTGGAAGATAAAAGGAATTTATATTGTTGTCACTACACCATGACTCGGTTATACACAGTAAATCCGGACTTTCGGTTTTAAGCAATAATTCGATAAGACTTATTTTGCTTATAATAGATTGTGAAATAATACATACGATCTCCAGTTTGGTGCTGCCTCCAAGCTTATTTGTAGCATCTAGATTGCCTAATTCCGGACTCGTAAAAATCATGTCTGGTTTTGTTGTGGACCACGGCGGGTAAAATTCTTGTATTTGAAGTTAAAACGGCGGACCACTGAACCCTCAGTTCAGATGCTGGGGTTGAAGACTTCATCTTTGTAATCTAATGGATATGAAACTTTGAAAGTAGCCTGGTACTCGGCAACCTTTATATAATATAGAATTTCAAGCATCCATATTGCCGGAATTTTCTGTCGAAGTAATCTTTTTAAATCTCTGGCGATCATTGCATCTTCGACATCTTCTCTTCATGACCGTCTTGGTCTACTTTGTTTTTTTCTAGTGGGCGGACTCTATTTTTTTTGGTCATGTATTTTCAGGCATTCAGGTGTCCATACCAGTTTTAGTCTTTTCGCTTCGATAGTATCTATTATGTCTATGTCAATTTCCATTTTTCTCCTAATGTCTACGTCCCTCATCCTATCAAGTCTAATGTGCTGGCAACATCGTCTTCAATAGTCTATTTCCATTACCCTAACTTTTGATTTGTTTTTTTACTGATTTTCTAAAGTTCGGTACCGTACAAGCCAATACTTTCTATTATTGTTTTATAAATTCTTCTTTTATTTTCTTTTTTTATTTTATTATTTCACAATAGTCCGTGCAGCTGTCTAATGGCTGATCGTGCTTGGCCAATCCTAAAATGTATTTCTTCGTTACTCCCTGCTTTTGATATCATTTGGACTCCCAAGCATGTGAAGGTTTCAATTGATTTTATAGTTCCCATTTCAATTAGCAGACTTTCTGATTTTTCTTCTGTAACTAAGTACTCGGTTTTTTGTATATTAATTGTAAGGCCCCAGTAGCATTTTCTTCTCCACACTGAGATTGCCTTATTCAGATGTATTTTGAAGAGTGTAGGTGCTACACAGCAGCCTTTTTTTGATACCATTTTGGATACGTACGATAAGGAAGACACGGCCAAACTATCCAATGCTCAGCTAAAAACTATTTCTTTTGACAACCAAACGACTAGAATTCTTGAACTCAAGAGTAGCTACGTTAAAACAGTTTAACCACAAATTGCTTAAATAAGAATGTGGTATAGAAAAAAATAAAAACCATCAATGTGTTCATTTACATAACAATACATAGGCGGTTCGATAACTACTTAGACTCACTGTCTGATGGCACCACTATCTCAAGAGAAATCCACTATCGGGTAATACATTCTCATAGACGGCTAATGTCAAAATTTCAGCCGAATCGACTCGTAGTTTTGTTTCAACTGCGAGTGAAAACGAGCGTGTCGCGGATTTTAAAAAATGGAAAAAGAGCAATATCCGTTGGTGATTGGATTCTTGTTTTTGCAAGGGAACTCTCACAGAAAAGTGAAAAAGCACTTGGATGCTGTATACAGTGACTCCTCTCCTTCGGAGGATAACGTGACACAAATCCACAATCTGATATTGTCAGACCACCGACTGAAAGTACACGAGATAACTGAGACAGTAGGTACCATAAAATAAAGAATATGTCTCATACTAAGTGAAATTTGGACATAAGAGAGCTGTCAGCGCGATAAGTGCCGCATTTGATACTCCGGACAACAAGCTTAACCGTGGCATCAGATCAGAGCACTGTTTGACGTTATTTAAGCATAATTCATCTTTAGAAGTATTTTCTACGTTGTTTCGTAACCATTGACAAAACATAAGTCCATTTGTACACACCAGGGATCAAGAAACAGTCGAAATAGTGGCGGCACCTGGTGGACGTACTCCGGAGGAGGCGAAGACTATACTATCGGTCGGAAAGGTGATGACCACCATTTTCTGGTTTTTAAAAGGTGTAGTCTACGTCGACTACCTAGAGAGTGGCAAAACGGTCACATGGCTCTACCACGCCGAATTATTGGGTCGACTTTTAGACAAAAACGACCCCATTTGGCGAAGAAAAAAGGGCTGTTCCACCATGACAACGGAGCTGCTCATACCTCCGCTGTCGCCATGGCGAAATTGGTCGAATTGGGTTAGAAATTGTTGCCTCATTCACGATGATTTCTAGATTTGGCTCCGTGTGCTTTCTACATTTCAGGTAGAAATTAAAGTCTAAACAGGGGGACATCGCCGCCAAAAAAGCTACTTACATACCTCGAGAAAACTTATTTTTCAGACGAGATAAAGAAATTGGAGCATCGCTGAGTCAAGTGTATCGAGGTCAAAGTAGACTATGTTAATAAATAAATCGCCACTTTTTTAAAATTTTAATTTTTGTCACTACTGTTCTATACAATTTAAAAAATAAATATGATTGTTATATTCCCTATTGTTTATTTTGGTCACCATGATACATACAATATAAAAACTTTTCAGTGCCCTCTATAATTATTGGTGGTTACATAAGCAATTGAAGAAAGTGAAGAAGAGTTGACACAATCGATTTAAAAGGTAGTACCATCGGCATGAACTCGACCCTATGATCATATCTCTGCACAACCTGAAAAGCTTTTATGGTCATTCCACTCGTGGTTTAGTGTAGGCCAATTTAATCGAAAAACGTTTGAAGGTGTTTTGTGACGTTTACCAATTAATTTATATTTCCATATTCTGAATACATTGACTAATAATTTTAGAGAATAAATTTTAGATTTACTTTGCAAATTGTTGTTGAAGGCTTCGTGACATACTTTATAGCTCTTCATTTCGAGGTATACTTTATAACAATTATTGTGAAAGTAGAATTTATCTTAATTAGATAATACGGAAAATATTTTTTATGTCAACTGTTAAGGGAAATATAATTGGATACCATAAAGAAAATGTTTGAAATTTTTACGTTAAAATATGTTCATAAAGACTTTGACTAAGAGTTCTGTAAATGTATGTTACTAAAAGTTTAGTTACGGTAATGTTATTGTTTACAATAGAGAAATATACAATTATTAGTGCAAAAATAGAATTAAACTACAAATTCCATTGTTTTTAAATTAGTGGTAAGGATTTCCTGATAAAATAATAACAATGATATTCTTTAAATTGGCTAAAGGTTTCAAGCCAAAGCCAATAAAATATATATATATATATATATATATATATATATATATATATATATATATATATATATATATATATATATATATATATATATATATATATATATATATATATTCTTTAAATTTTTCTTAAGGCCGATTCTCGTGATTCTGGGCATAGCCAAATTGCAATGTAAAAGTTTATATCAAATAACCAAATAACGCAAAAACTAATGCAGATATTGAGATGATTCTTTTTTTATATAAAAGGTCTTAAAAAGTTCTAGTACACTATTTGGTTGTAAATTAATCAATTGTTTAAACCATATTGGTTTTTTCACATGTTTTTGGTTAAAATAAACGAATAAATTTTTTTTTGAGATAGGGCACTACAGAATTAGACCCACTTTCCGAATATGTTTTTATTTTTAACTTAAAGTGTAAAAAGTCTGCTAAAAGTTCTGCTAAATGTAATTCTCTCTCCGTCAGCACAGGCTGTCCTTGTCGGTAGCTTCTGGATTTTCGCCAACAGGTAGGTAACACCTTCCGAGGAAGATTAATTATGTTGAATAACATTATTAGGGCTTATTCCGACTTTTGACAAACCAGTGTGTTTATTGTTTTTAAAATATGTAGGTCACGAAGACGTTTATGTTCTGGACGAAAAAGTCGACGGCGGTTGAGGAAATTTTATATAAATAAGATAATAATAATAATAATAATTTTTATATGAATAGAAATATTTTCTGTTGATTTGTGACATTTTACTTCTAAATGTTTATACTGTTTTTATAATAATACTATTGTTTCGGTATTTACTTATATAATAATAATTTATTATGTAGAAACAGCGTAGAATTTTGGTCAATCAGCCAGTACATTTTTTTGTATTTCAATCAGAATTATTATTTTCTTTTCTTCTTTACATGAGCTCAGAGTAATAGCCAAATATTTTGCAGTATTTTAATATGGAATTTAATTATTTATATTTATTGGTTAGCAACCTACCAATCGTAAAAACAAATACTGCCCAAAGAAACAATGTACAGCCTCGGAACCGGAATAATATTACGAAGACGACTACGGCATGGAATAAGGATAAGCGAGAAACATCCAAAACCCAGATGAGAATTACTACTTGAAATATCAGATCACCCAACTCAAGGGACCAAGAAATAACCCAAGTGTTGAAAGAGAAAGAAATAGACATTTGTGCTCTACAGGAAACAAAAAATAAAGGAAAAGGTCATGCAAAATTAGGTGAATGCATACTAATCTACAGTAGAGTAGCAAAAGAAAACAGGGCCAAAGAAGGTGTAGCTTTACTAATACACCAAAGATATCAATATTACATCAAAGAGTATCAATACATATTATAAAGAATAGTAACACCAAAGATAAGAATGGAGAAGGAAGACCTGAACATTATCGGAGTATACGGCCCAGAAAGTAAAAAGCCTCAAATAACAAGGGAAGCGTTTTACAACCAATTACAACAAGTAGTAGATCAAGTTAGAGAAAAGATAAAAATTCACTGCTAATTTGATTATAATAATTAAGGAACCTCATTGATGCCATGTTAAGGAATGGAATTTGTATTTTTGTTAAAAAAAATGCACAAACATTGTACCTTTACAGGACCCTCTACGAATTTTCAAAAATGTAGTTCAAATGGTGACTAGTAGGAAGAACCTACAAATCCATATCGAACAAGCAATTTCAAACTAATAAAATTTTCTGTATCTCCGAATCTACCCAATGGATTTTGATCATTATTTTTTTAATTTGTATGTAATTTCTTCGTACATTACAAATATGTAATTTGTTTATATATTAATTATTAAATAGTCTAGTTTGTTTAAACAATTCATGCAAAAATAATTTTCTTCCAAAAATCTATTTTTTAATACTAGTATCATTAATAATTATAGAAAAAATCGCGTTTATTGCATTAAATTGTTAATAATTAAAAACCAGCTCCAAATTCAAGGCAGGAAACAAGTATGTTCACTATTGCCTTCCATGTTTGTCGGTCCTGTGCCAGTAATTCCCATTGTCGCACTCCCATTTTCTCTAGATCTAGGAGTATATATTCATAATAAATTATATCATTAGTTGTAACTTTTTAAAATAGTATACATCTAAGTTTCATAAATGCTCCTCATAAATCTCATAAATCTAAACTTTTATAATCCGTTCTTTGTTGACAATTAGTTGCATACGGCCGACGTTTACTAACTACAAGTAAATTATCTTATTTCTTTCATTTGACAATCATAATTGTCTGTTAGATTAGTATTGTAATAAATCAATTAGTCTCTTATTAAATAATATTAAACAACACATCAAACTTATTCTAAAACTGTTTCCTGTTTTATGTTATATTTTGTTAGATTTTGGTGTAATAAACCAAAACCTATTAAATTCAATATCAAAAATCAAAATATTAAATGATAGCGTGACTAAATTATTCCTTCCTTCAAGAAATTTTAAAAAGAACTGATTCCTATTACTATCCAGTGTAAGGACAGTTATTTTGTTATTTATATCGAATAGAGAATACTGTTAGTTTGCGGTATGGACCCCAAAAGATATTTTATTTGAAAATATTGATAAAGATATATAATTGTGGGAATACATGCTACAAAAATTGCAAGATTTTTATTATAATTTTTATTTGAAACACCTTTTAAAGAAACATTAGACATAATTCTATATTTATATAGTTTCATTTTATCGTTTTTAATGTTCGTGATACTAATAAAATTGTTATAATATATAATTATAATCTTTTTTTATAATTTTTATTTTCCGTAAACTTTAATCTACGTTAAAATTCAGGCAACCATTTTTTTCCTAAAAAAAGTAACAAATAAATTAGGTATGTAACTTTGTTACATTGTAAATTTATGAATAGATAATATTAGTTTGATCTGTTACTCTATTTACTTAAAACACCACTAAAGAGAAATTTCTTGTTTTATTGTATAGCCCCAAACCTGTCACTTCAGGGGTTGTATAATTGGGCTCGAGTAAAAGATGAACGCATTTTTGACCTGGGCTTGAGAGAGATATCTGAACGAAGTTTAGAATATTACTTAATGAACAGATTTTGGTTTCGTAAAAAAAGAAATTTTTAAAATAGAGATAGCCCACTGAAATTTACCATTAGGATTTTCGAGGATGAACCTTAACCCTTAACTGGTTCGGTACTGTAGCAGTAGCGTAACTGGTCCGGCGTAGTCTGCGAAACTACTGTTTTCAAAAAAGGAAAAGAACACTCAAAAATAATTTTTTATTAAGAAATAATGTTACAAACATACCCTGATATATTTATATAAAATTGAACGTATTAGATTTGGGCATTATTTAGGTTAAGAAAAAAATATTAAAATAAAACTGGCATCCATACAATTATTTGTGAAAAAGTACATAGTTTTGTAAAGTAATTAAAAAATACATATATAAAACACTATGACAAAAATACTGTATTCCCAGAATAAATGTTTAAACTGCTCACTAAACAAAAAACTATATAAAATAAAAATCAATCAAAAATGTCTGCATTCTTGTTTAATTAACCTAGATTTTTTTCAATAATATTTTGTAAGCTGCATCACTCTTTGCTTTGTTATGAAAATCTTTGGATTTAACGTGCCAAAGACATGGCTGATTTTGGTATTCTTGAATAAACTCTTTCAATAATTCACCGGTAACCTTTTTGAGATCACTAGTCATGACTAAAATTACTCAAATGCTACGTAACAAAGCAACAAAAAGGACGTCAACTTGTTCAAGCTTAAATAACTTAAGTACACACGTACAATTTTGTTTGCGCAAGCAAGCTAAATTCAAGCATGCATAAATAAGATCCTTTCAATACTCAAGCCTTTTGTACAATCACAAAGCTTGTACCAGATTTCCCTACAATCAAGCGTACTTATAAAAAAATTGAACAAGCATGCTGCTAATCTATCTAGTCTCATTAGGTTTACGTCTTCGTTCCAGTTTTTTTTCTTTTTTTATCCACCTGTTAATATTTTGAATTTTGCATTGTTCATTGTACTTCTGTTGGTTTGTCTGTTTCTTAATGATATGCCCGTTATTGATCTTAATACTTTCATTTCGATATTGTTGAATTGTTGTTTCGTCTTTCTTGTATCGGTCCTGGTCTCCGCTGCATATGTTAGGATTGGTCTTATTGTTTTCTTGTATACTTTCATTTTGCTTTCCGTAACCAGATATTTGTTTCTCCATATGGTTTCTCGGAAGCAACCACTTACTCTTGCCGCTTTTGATGCTTGCTTTGTGGTCTTTGTTCTTATATTCCTGTCACTAGTGATCTCTACTCTTAGGTAATTAAATTTTATTACTGATTATACAATTTTGCCGCCTATTTCTAGATTGCATCTACGCGGCTCTTTACTGATCACTATACATTTAGCTTTTTCTACTGATATTCTCATATTAAGTTTCTTTGCTGTGGTACTAAAGATGTGGAGCTGCCTTTGAAGGTTATCTTCGTTGTCAGTAATTAGTACTGCATCATCGGCATAGCATAGTATCGTGATTTTATGCGCTCTCATGTGGTATCCGTGTCGTTTTCTTACTTCGTGAATTATTTGATTACAATTAACCATATTGAATAACAATGGGCTGAGCGAGTCTCCTTGGGAGATTTCTCCTTTTAGTTCTATGGTTCTATGCTTTCTGTTTCTCCTGTTGGCATTATAACTCTGATCTTGTTGTTCTTGTTAATTTTAATAATTGTTCTTATTATCTAATGGTCTATTTGATCGGCTTCTAATACATTTAAGATGTCATTTCGCTTCACTCTGTCAAAAGCACTTTTTAAATCAGCAAAGCACATTTATGCTGGTTTTCTTATATATTGCGTCTATTGTGCTGCAGTTCTTCCGGAATCCTTGTTGTTCATCTGTCATGTTCGCTTTTTCCTTAATTTTATATTTTATGACTGCCGTTAACAATTTTAATGTACTATTTATCAGACTCATGATCGTAGAAAGGACATGTTTTCTACACAAAAAACTACATATGTGGACTTGGACCTCACCTGATGGACTAACGAACAACCAAATTGATCATGTGATCATAGATGCTAGACACTTCTCAAACCTAATGGATGTCCGCACCTATCGAGGCGCCAATATTGATTCAGATCACTTTCTAGTTGGCACACGAATTCGAGCTAGAATCTCAAATGCGAAGAAGGAGAGAAGTACCAAAACAACGCGTCTCAATATTGAAATCCTCAAAAATCCGCAAACAGTAGAAAGGTTTCAAAACTATATCGAAACTAAACACATAATTCATGAGGACCTAACAATTAGTGAACAATGAGAAATGTGTAAAAATGATATTAAAGAGGCAGCAAATAATATTCTAGGGCCAGAAAGACCACCACCACGTAATGACTGGTTTGATGCTGAGTGTGAGGACATTACAAGAAGAAAGAACGATGCATATAAACTGATGCAGCAAAGAAGAACCCGAGAAAAACAGCAAAAATATAAAGATCTCAGAAAAGAAGAGAAGTGCATTCATAGAAGGAAAAAGCGAAATCACGAAAATAGAATATTGGAAGAACTTGAGGTATTAAATAAGGAAAACCAAACAAGAAAATTCTACAAAACTCTGAATAACGCAAGAAAGGAATTCAAACCAAGGCTCAGACTATGTAAGGATAAGGAGGGGCATATACTAAATACAAAAGAAGATGTACTGAAAAGGTGGGTGGAACACTTTAAAGAACTACTTACTATAGAAGTAGAAGATCCAGATCCAAATCAATCACCCGGAGGAGCAAGCAACAATTCACCATTAGAACCTCCGTCAATTCAAGAAGTACGAGATGCAATAAAACACCTAAAAAACAATAAATCTTCAGGAAGTGATGGTATACCCGCGGAACTTATCAAATGTGGAGGTGCTTCTGTGACTAATCAAATATATAAAATAATACTGAGAGCCTGGAATGAGGAACAAATCCCGGAAGAGTGGTGTATTGGAATCGTTTGCCCGCTACACAAAAAGGGTGACCAAATGGAATGTAGAAACTATAGGGGAATAACCCTCCTTAAGACAACATACAAAATATTTTCGAGGATCATATATAGTCGCCTAAGTACATACTCAGAGGAACTTCTCGGGGAATATCAAAGTGGCTTTAGGCCTGGTCAATCAACAACAGATCAGATCTTTGTGCTAAGGCAAGTACTGGAAAAAACCAATGAATTTAATATCGATACATACCATCTTTTTGTAGACTTCAAATCTGCCTATGATAGTGTCCTAAGAAATAAATTGTATGAAGCAATGAATGAATTCCACATTCCCGATAAACTGATAAGATTGGTTAAGGCTACAATGCGTAATGTGGTTTGCAAAGTCGAAATACAGGGCGAACAATCACAGGCGTTTGGAATGCATGCTGGGCTGCGAGAGGGAGACGCGCTGGCGTGTCTCCTTTTCAACATAGCACTGGAAAAGGCAATCAGAGATGCCCGAATAGACAACAGAGGAAATATTTTTAATAAATCATCCCAAATTTTGGCATATGCAGATGATGTGGACCTAGTTGCCCGCACAACAAGCAAGCTAGAAGAAATGTATACCACCTTCTCAAATGCCTCAAAATCTATTGGCTTGCAAGTAAATGAGGAGAAAACTAAGATGATGGCATCAACACCCAACAATAGAGCCAGGAACATCGGTCCCCAATTCACGGTTAATAACTCTACCTTTGAAGTGGTTGATAAATTCACATACTTAGGCTCCCTGATCACCAAAAAGAACGCCATAACGGAAGAAATCAAGCGAAGGATAGTAATGGCAAACAGATGCTATTTTGGACTGAGTAGACATATGAGAAGTAGAAACTTAAGCCAAAAAACAAAAATAACTATATACAAAACCCTTATACAGCCAGTGTTGGCATATGGATCGGAGACATGGACCATCTCTAAGGCAGACGAAGACCTTTTGCTTATATTTGAACGAAGGATCCTGAGAGGAATATTTGGTGGCATCTGTGAAAATGGTGTTTGGAGGAGGAGATACAACTACGAGGTATACCACAGATATAAACAAATATTTGGTGGTAAAGACGTAGTAACTCTTATAAGAATAGGAAGATTAAGATGGGCAGGACATCTAGCAAGATCACAGCAGAACAACCCTCCTAGAAGAATCCTTATGTCACAACCCGTGGGAAGCAGAAAAAGGAGTAGGCCAAAACTCAGATGGAAGGATGGTGTAGATGAGGATGGTAGAAAGATAGGCGCAGCAAACTGGCAACGGTTGGCAATAGATAGGACTGCCTGGCGTAATAGACTTGGGAAGGTCGAGGCTCTTTCATAGGGCTGTAGCACCATTGATGATGATGATGATTTATCAGACTAATGCCTTTATAATTTTTAGGATTTCTCGAGTCTCCCTTTTTAAGTATCGGTAGCAGCAAACTTTCCTTCCATTCCGCTGGTACTACTCCGGTATTTATTTTATCGACTATTAATTTTGGGAGCCATTTGCGTAGTGTTGTTCCTCCATGTTTTAGCAGTTTATTGTTTATCTTATTAGGACCAGGTGCTTTTCTGTTTTTTAATTTTTTTATTCGTTCTTGTAGCTCTTCTTCTGATATTAGTACTATATCATGAGTTTCGTTAATGATTCTTTATCTGTTCTCTTCCTCTTCTTCTCCATATAATTTCGTGAAATGCTCAGTACATTATTCCTCCGTAATGTTATCTATGCGTACAAATTCATTCATTTCTGTTTTTTGTCTCCTTATCATCCTTCACACCTTTTTCTGGGATCCATAGAGGTCGTATTCCATATCTTTGGTAAATTTCTCCCAGTGTTCTTTTTTGATGTTATCTATTTCTTGGTTTACTCTATTCCTGATTCTCACGTAGTCTTCTCGTGCCTCCAGTCTCTTCATTTCTTTGTATGTTAGGAAAGCTTGTTTTTTTTCATTTACTAGTGCTTTCACCCTTTTGTCGCACCATGGAGTTTTGTATTCCCGTTTATTTCTGTTAACTTTTCTCTAACCTAAAGCTTCTTCCGCTGCTTGTAGGATACATTTTTTTATAATTTTCCAGGTTTCTTCTATATTCTTTTTAGTCTCTAGGTTATGGCTATTTAGCTTTTCCATTATACTGTTTCTATACAAGTTTTATGTTCCTTTTTCTTTTAAGCTTTCTATGTTTAACTTTCCTTCTTATTTTGTTTTTCGCTTGCCTTGTGTGGTGATTGCTATTGTAGTCAATCATAGAGTTACGTTATCTCGTATCTGACAAGATGATCGTATGTTGTATTGTGTGGTTAAAGTATGTGTTTTTAATTCGGAGGTTATTTATTAAACAAAGTTCTAGAAGCACCCAAATTTCTTAGAACATAAAGAAAGAACAGAAACATCAAAAATTAACATAGAAGATACTGCTAGTCCACTACACACTTCCATAACACTTGATGATTTAAATGAAAGTCTTAATAACCTCAAAAATACCTCACCTGGACCTGATGACATACCACCAATTTTCATCGAAAAATTACCTATTAGCGCGAAGGTTACTTTAGTAGAGATCTTCAACAAAATTTGTTCGACCCATAAATTACCATCTCTCTGGTGCGAAGCAATTATAATACCATTTTTAAAAGACAATAAACCAAAAAACCTATCTTCTTCGTATCGACCAATATGTCTTACCTGTTACATCTGCAAAATAATGGAAAAGATTCTAAGCAAAAGATTAAAATGGTACTTTGAAAAGAAAAATCTCCTTATATCCATCCAAAGTGGGTACCGATCAGAACGGTCTACAATAGATAATATTATAGCAGTAGAATCTGAAATACACAAAGCTTTTATACATAAACAAAAGTTAATAGTAATTTTTTTTTGACATCACAAAAGCATTTGACACCACATGGACATATCGCATTTTAAAAACAATAAAAGGTTGGAAAATAGATCGCAAATTCTTAGCCTTCACCAAAAACTTCCTGGAGAACAGAAGTATAAAAGTTAAAACAAACGGTGTCATGTCAACTAAGAAATCACTGGAAAATGGTATCCCTCAAGGATCTGTATTAAGCCCTCTGCTGTTTTAAATAGCAATCAACAACGTATCTAACCATTTTATGCTTCCAGTAAAAACAAACCTTTACGCCGATGATCTTGTAATATATATGAGAAGTAAAAACCTAAAATCAGCTGCATCAATATTACAAAATACACTAAATAAATTAGAAGGGTGGTCTTTAGATATAGGCTTGAGATTTTTAAGCGAAAAAACTAAAGTAATAATATTTGACAAAAAGAAAACACAACACCACTTAAATTTAAAACTAAACGGAAATACTCTTATAACAATCAACGAAATCAAATTTTTGGGAATAACATTCGACTCTCAACTCAAATGGACATCGCACATAAATGAACTAATTAAATAATATCAACAGGGAATAAATCTTCTAAAAGTTCTTTCCAATCACAAATGGGGCGCAAACACAACTATTCTTCTACGATTATATCAAAAGCAAACTAGATTACAGATGTATTTGCTACGAAACTGCTACTAAAAGTCAATTGAACAAACTGGACATCATCCAATCCACAGCATTACGTATACTTTTCGGAGCTTTCAGAACCACGCCAATTAGCAGCCTTTAAGTCCTAGCAGGGGAACCGCCATTAGCTCTTAGAAGACAATATTTTTCGATGTGTTGTGCTACTAAATATCTCATTGCAAATGAAAACCCGTTTATAACTAGCCTAATAAGGAGCGACCCTCCAAATCTGTACTGAAATCATTGCCCTAGAAACTTACCTTTTAATGAACGAATAAATTGATTTGAATTCGATATACATCAATTGAAAGCCACTTCTACAAATAGATGGCAATATCTTCCCTGGAAAGTTCAAATAGCAAAAGTAGATTTTACCTTAATTAACTATCCCAAACAATCACACAATCCTTCTTAAATAAAACAACAATTCCAGTCTACCATCTCCAGATACCCTGATTTCAAACTAATTTTTACTGATGCCTCTAAAAGCAGTAATTGTGTAGCTGCTGCAGCTATTTTTGAAGACAACACCTCTGTCACCCGTCTAGCCAAGGAGTGTAGCATATACACTGGAGAACTGCAAGCAATCTTCAACGCACTGAACCAATATACCAATAATGATATAAACTTTCTTATCATATCAGATTCTTTGAGTGCCTTAAATGGTGTCAAGCAGATGTATCCTACTCATGCCAATTTGGCACTAATAAAAGACATGCTATACATTGCCCAAACACGTGGTAAAAACATAAAATTTTTATGGGTACCATCCTATGTTGGAATAAAGGATAATGAAGCAGCTGATAAAGCAGCAAGAGAAACTATCAATAACGTGACAATTCCTATTATGCAAAACATACCAATCTCAGACCAAAAAATATTAATAAAAACTTATATTAACAAAACCTGGTAATTAAAATGGAACCAAACAAAAGCAAAATTAAAAATTATCAAACCAGATGTTACTTCTGCTTTACTACCGCTCCCAGCTCAAAGACGTAACCAAGTAATTATTAACAGACTGCGGCTAGGCCATACAAGTACATTTAAGCACCCACAGCCGATTTGCCACACCTGTCAAATGCCATTTTCAGTGCAACATATTATGATAGACTGTCCAGTGTACTCAACAGCAAGATCGACAGCAAAAATAAAACACAATTTAAAAGAAACTCTATAAGAAGACATCAGTAATACAATAAGTTTTATCAAAATTTGTAGTTCTAGAAGTGTTTCTCTGTTGTCGTTGAGCGTTTCTTCGTTAGATCTTTGTGTAACTCCAGCCACAGGTATGTTGCCTACTCTGGCGTTTAGGTCGCCGAGAATTATTGTTTTATTACCGGCTATTGTAGTGTCCAGTAGGTCTTGGAGCTGTCCATAAAAAGCATATTTGTCTTTATTGTTTTTGTTGTTATCCGGTGCATATACGGGGATAATATCATCTGTTTAAGGCAAACCAGCATTATGTGTTCGTTGATGTATCTTATTTCTTGAATATTGTTACTATATTTATTGTGCATTAAGAGGCCTGCTCCTGCCTGAGCTCGTTTGCTGTTATCTACTCCGCTGTACAGGAATATAAATTTGTTTCTATTGGCACTTCCATTCCCTTTCTTTTTTGTTTTGTTTAGGGCACATATATCAATTCTATAGAGCTCCAATGCCTGCACAACTTCCTGTTACCGTTTGTTCCACGATGCGATGTTCCAAGTACCAATTCGTGAATTATTTGGCTTCTTTGTCATTTGTCTTCCAATTTCGAGGCTTCTGTTCAGTTCCATGAGCATTGATTTTTTTGATAGTAGGTAGACTGCTAACCTTGCTCACCAGCCCCCTTTCTGAAGGACCATTTAATGTGTAACGGCCTATTATCTTTAGAAATAGCACATTTAATGAAAAATAAACCACTTTTGTAAAATTTTAGACAAATTATTGGGCTGTAGTTTTTTAAATATTTTCTTATATCATAATGACACTTTCAGCTACCTATTCTTACATTTTGATCATTTCCTTACTTTTTTCGGTCAGATTGTTTTTTGATAGAATTCACACAGAACATGTTCCAATAAAACAATTCTATATTCATGTAAAACGAATTTAACCACATGGAGCAATATGTGATTAAAAGCTAAAAAAGTATATAAACGGTTAGAATCGACATCCTGTTACTATACAGTTTTGTTACAATCAATCTCGATTTCGCACACTGATTTATTTACAAATTCCTTTTTTTTATTTTATTCAGGCTATCTTGAAAGAAATCTATATGAGTACCCGTTTATTATCGAAGAAAATTTCATAAAACAGAATAACTACATTATAATGTAGTTAACTTTCAAAATATACCTGCACACAACATTAAAATTAACTGTTATTATTATATACAAGATTGCGTTTCGTACATCATCTTAAATTACTATAATCTTTTAGGTTTGTGCTGTTTTAAACTGTAACGGCTTGGTACCTACGAGGTACTTGTTTGTTTACAGTATGGATCGATAGAATAATCTAGATATCAAAAGAGAAAAAAAAGGCCAATTTAAGAAAAACATATACCTAATATAATATTTTTACGTCCGGTACAGCAATACAGTCATGTGATAACCCATAAAATATTAGCATTGGAAACTAGAAACCCGAAAATATAGAAAACAACAAAAAGAAAGAATTTAGATTATTATATAGGGAAGTTAACATAAACAAAAAAATATTCAACGCAACTACAATCCAATGCAGAAGTCCAAATGGTGACGTACTGATAACAAGAAAAGATGTGTTGAATCGATGAGAGTAATACTTTAACCCTTTATGTCTCGACGGTACGTCCGAGTACCACTGTTTTCAAAGCACATTATAAAAAAATGAATAACATATTCTTTCTTCCGACTCGACGGTACTTAAAAGTCTACATTATTAGATGCGTCTAACACTCGTAGGTCACAAAAGTGACAGCGGTATTCTAACAATATCACCAAATTCAGTCATAGTTGGCGTCTATTGAACGAGTGTACGTGCTTGTTTATAAAGATAAACTTATTTTATAGTTGATTCATCATAAGCAGAAATTTTTGTTTCAGGAATGTAATTTATATGTTGTTTTTTACTTTGAATAATAAAAACATAGAATTATTATATTATTATAGTTCACATAAACATTGTACCGTTGGGCCCAAACACAGGTTAGCGTTTATAAAGTTTATTTTTCCTACCCACATAAACAATGTATATATAAATATTTTTTTAGAGTAAGAACTAATTATCTTATTCTTTTCAGATTTATAATTTCTGTAAAATGAATAGACCTAAAAATTATTGGACCAAACCTCTCACAGATGAAGAGTTATTGTTAGAGGCGCAGCTATTACTACAGGATTTGCCGCTAGATAATAATCAAGATACTGATATTGAAGAAGATATTGAAGAAGATGAGCAAAAAATGATAGAGAATTTTAGTGCTCTAGACACAGATGAACATTGCTTTTCGGAAGAGGTGGTGCAGAAGGGTATGGATAATGAAAAACAAGAAAATGATGAAAGTGAAAGGAGCGTATCGGAAAACGAAGGCAATACAAACAATACAGATGAAAATGACAGAATACAAGAGGAAGAGCCAATACCAAAAATAAAACGAACACAGCAAAAAATAGTAATCGTTCAAAACACTTGAAGTCAAATAAAAATGACAAAAATGAACCACAAAGGAAATGGCAAAAGGTAGAGAAGGCCACTCTTTTACCAGATTATACATATTCTGAAGGGATATTAGGTGATCAATTTCTCACCTGCAAAACAGCAACAGATTATTTTTTAACTGCATTAGAAACCTCACTAAAAGAGATTTGTTACCAATCGAATTTATATGTCATACAGAAGAACAAGAGACTTAATTTAAAAGAAGAAGAACTTATGTGTTTTATTGGTATAAACTTTTTTATAAGCTATCATAAGTTACCTAGCTATAAACAATATTGGAGTACTGCTGAAGACTTGGGAGTATCTCTTATTAGTCAAGCTATGTCCAGAAACAGATTCCAGGAAATTCTGTCATATTTGTACGCAAATGACAATTATTCTATACATACAGGCAACACTGACAAACTATATAAAGTTCGTCCATTATTAGATATACTAAACAAGCAGTTTAGTGTTCTCTACGATGGCACTAGAGCAGTAGCTGTTGATGAATCCATAATTTTGTTCAAGGGTAGATCTTCCCTAAAACAATATAACCCTAAAAAGCCGATAGAACGGGTTACAAATTATAATGTTTGGCAGACAAAAAAGGTTATATAAAAGCGTTTGATGTATATCAAGGAAGAGTTACAGAACTTCAAAAAGGTAATATTGCATTGGGACTAGGAGAAAGAGTTGTCCTTGCATTGACAGAGAAGGAATGGGACAAATATATATATATATATATATATATATATATATATATATATATATATATATATATATATATATTGACAATTATTTTACAAGTATTCCACTTTTAGAAATCATAAAAACTAAAAACACTTTGGCGTGTGGAACAATTCGTGTTGACAGAAAAGGTGGCCCTGAGAACCTAAAAACAGATAAAGAATTGGAGAGAGGTCAATTTTACTACCGAGTGTCAGCTCAAGGAATCAGTTATTTTAGATGGAAAGATAATAAACGTGTCAACTTTTGTTCAAATTTTCATGGTACTAAAGTCACGACTGTTCAGAGAAAACAAAAAGATGGAACGAAAATAAATGTATCTTGTCCAACAGTTGTAGCTGATTACAATCAGTACATGAGAGGATTAGATCTTGCTGATCAACTACGTGTGTCATATGGATTCAATCGTAGATCCAAAAAATGGTGGCACAGATTATTCTTTGGATTTCTTGACATTACTTTTGTCAACACTTTTATTTTATACTTTCAATCTGAAGAAGAGGCAATGACACTTTTAGATTTTAGACGATCAGTAGCTTTGGGGCTCATCACTAAATTGAACAACAAACGACGAAGAAGTAACAACAATTACATCCAAGTTTCCAAACGCAGGAGATACGCCTATAGTGTGCCAAATGATATAAGGTTAGGGAACAGAGGAGTTCATTGGATTCAGTATTATAGTGAACGTGGAAGATGTGAAATGTACTCTTTTCAGGCAATACAGTCTCGGCCGCATTCAAAATGTATTACTTGCAATGTTTTTCTTTGTTCAAATGAGAAGAAAAATTGTTTTAATGAATACCAATTTTTTTGTAATACCTCTAATTCTCGAAGGTACTTTAAAGTACCACTACCCCTACATGTGAGACAAGAAAAAGCATATATTTTTGACTTTAATTATATATTTAGAAACGTCATTATGTGTACAAATTTTAAATATTACGTTTATTCTTGAAAAAAATGTATGTTTGGGACACAAAGGGTTAACCGAGTACTTAATATACACGAAGAAAACGAAAACCTGCAAGACAAAAAGATGAGGTGAGTGAAACAGACTAGAAAAAAGAGGAATAGATAATCTCACAGCTGAACTATGTAAATAAGGTAACTACTATACCATAATGGGACTACCGCAGCTCATAAAAGAAATGGGGCACAGAAATTCCTCGAAAGATTCGAGAAACCGCTGGTCAATACAGGAGGAGCAACACACACTTCCTCATAAACAAAGACGGAAACCTGGCGACGACAGTAAAGGGGAACTTTTCAGAAATAAATTGAATGACAGGGCCGTCAATACTAAAAAGCGAGGTGAAAGCAGCTTTAAAAACAGTCTAAGAATGATTAGAGAAGAATGGTTAGAAGAAAAATAATTATAGCCATAATGATCGCCAATATTTAAAACAAATAAGCACCAAAAGGAGAAGAAGAAGAATGACAAGGCCACAGATTCGAACGAAATACCCGTTGAACTTATTAAGGTAATGAGTGAAGTGAGTACGAGGAAGTTAACTGAACTGTTTAACGCCATGTACGATTCAGGTAATTTCTCAGAGGAATGGCTATTATCAATATGTGTAACACTACCAAAAACAATCTGCAAAAACTATGTACTTAAGATTTTTTTTTAAATCATACCTGCCAGAATTTACAAGAAATACGAAAAAAATATCGGTGAAATACAGTTTGGATTCCGCAATTCCATGAGAGTACGTAAAGCACTTTTCACCTTACTAGTACCAAGTACTACTTCAGAGATATCACGATGTCAGTTGTGATGTCTATATTTGTTTTATTAACTACGCCAAGGCATTTGACTGTTGTCAGCAGCAGAAGATGGTGGTCGCCAGACAAGCAGTGGACGTTCAATTAGTAAATAAAAGAAGGCGGTATGGGACGAAAAACAGATCAGCTGACGAAAAGAAGAAGACGAAAGAGACAAAATGACTCGACTTGTCAGTCAGCGTGAGGTCACTCGAACACCTGAACAGGTGCAAACATTAAAGGATGCCGCTTTTTCCCACGGTCGGTAAAATTCAAATATTAAAGGATGCCACTTTTTCCCACGGTCGGTAAAATTTTCCCAGCCCCACCCGGTGCAACATCTGCTAGGTTTGTTAGTAATTTAGAATCAAATTCTAATAAAAAGTGATGGCTCAATTTCAGCAGTCGAATTTAATGACTTCAAGGTTTTTCATGTTAGATTACCTCAGACAGAAAGTATTTCGGAAAAGATTCGTTAACAAATAATATGGATTATTGAAAGTAGGAGTAACATTTAATACCATCCGTGACGTAGATGTCTCAAAAAGATTTTCCCGCCCTTGCCTGTCAGGATTCAATGAATATTTTCTTAGGCTTTTACTTTTAGATAAAACTAATGTTGTAAGCAAACTCATTTTGGGTCAGGAGCATGTGCAATTTTAGTATGTTTGTTCACAAGTCTTGTTAGCGACTGTTCGTCAAAAATTTTGGATAATATGTAGGGTTAATTGTAGGGATGTCCCTAGACATTAGATGCTATCGGTTTAAAACCAAACTTACTTCTACAATTATGGCTGATTTGTCAGAGCATTGTGTTAACATATCACAATCTTTTTTTATAACTGGAATAGACTACGCAGGGCCAGTCACATTAAAAAATAGAAAAAGTAGAGGTAAAGTAGAAGATATAAAACGTATAAGGCATATATATGTCTATTTAGTTATTTCGCCACGAAAGCAGTACATTTAGAATTGATTAGTTCCTTGCATCTAAAGCTTTCATGACAGGCCTTAGAAGACTTATTTTCAGACGTGGTAATCCAAGCCTCTGTACTCAGATAAGTTTTGTAGAATTTGTTTGAAAATTTTCTTTGATTTCATTAGAAATTGAGAGGATGAAATTGTCAGCTCTTGCGCAGCTCAGAATATTGTATGGCATTTTATTTTTCCTAGTAATCTACATTTTGGGGATTATGGGAAAGTAACACAACTGGAGCAAATACCATTAACATCGTACTATTGGTCAAATCCTTTTAATTTACGAAGAGTTTTGTACATTTTAAAGTCAGATTGAAGGCCCTTTGAATTCATGTCCCTTATATGCCCTATCATCAAATTCTAGTAATTGTATTTTCTTAACTTCTTCTCAATTTTTGATTAGCAGACCAATAACCGCTATTTTAAATAGCAATAGCAGCAGTTGACAAATATAGACTAGTTGATAATGATATAAAAGTAGCAATTAATTTTTCAAAACATAATATTAGTCATTGTTTGGGAAAGTATGTACGAATTCTTTTCATATTTTTACATAATTTATTATTTTTCTGTTACGGTATTGGAATGTGATTTTCATTCAATGCTGTACTCTAAAAACCTTTTTAAAATATATTATTTCCTGTTATTTCGTAAAATTGTTACTGGCTATCTCATTTATTATGTTTAAGTACGCAGAATTTGACTTTTTCCTTTGTATTGTGTGTCACAAAGATTGAAACAAGTGTAAGGTTTCGTATAACCGTAACAATTAACTTTAAATTATCGTCATTCAAAATCGTCCGACAATAGGGTTGATTTATGGCACTTGCACACGAGCTGTTGACCACCCAACGGTCAGAGGGTGGTTTTTGTCCTAGTAACGATTTCAAGACTTCTCTTCAAGACACTTCAGACCAAGACAGTGAAAGAAACACAACGAGTTCTAGTGCCATCGAGGCGGGCGTCCCGACGCGGTGCCAGCGACATTCCCCTGGCTAAGAATCTTACGACATTAATATTTTCAGAGGGTAAGTCTATATTCTTTATACAAAACAACATTAATGAGTAAGACATAATTTATTCACAATTTATATTTTGCTATTTTTCGCTAGTTTATTTACACACAAATATTGCATTTTTTTTCATTATGATTATTTGTCTAATATCCTTAAACCAGCGGCCTCTTAAGTTTCATCCTAAACAGTCATCATTGAATAGGTACGGATCCAACAGAAAACACACTGAATATCTGACATTTAATCCAACGCTCGTTTGTATCTGGCTTAATATTTCGTAACATTACATTAGATATTAATATGCTCATTAAATACGCATTAAAAATTTGGCTTTAATTTCCATTTAATACTCACATTGAATTTGCTACTGTATGTATTTAACTTACAAAAAAAAACCAATTTGTATTAAAATGTAATTTAAAACAACAATACAATCTTAATCTGTTACTATTATCTGTGGCACACATTTCCATAAGACCTCCTTGTATTAACTGGTGTTTATTACATTGCTAACTCTAAGATCTTAATCTTATGAGGAATAGTTAATTTACATAATACTCACTTTACATATTTTGTTATATCAGTCGCCTACGGTGAACAAGTTATTATTCTCGCTTAGATTATAAAAAATGTAAATGGATAATGCGTGAGCTAAGAATGCAATGAATTCAAGTACCTATTTATTAATTCACACCCATCATAGCATAATAAAAGTGGTAGTGAATAAGATCAGTACAAACGCAATTGAACAGTATTTAACAGTGTAATCAATCACGTTGTTAAAAAATTTTACCACTCTAAACGCACAATAGTTTTTTTAGTTGTTAGGACTTTTGGCTATGATACTAGGAGTATACAGTAAGAATCCTTGTTTATTGCTCAATTGCAAAAATATTTTTTTCTCTTTAGAAAGAAAATAAGGAGCCCACTATTGCTAATAGTATAGCTTATAAGAAAATAATAAGAATAATTTAACTTGCACACACAGAATCGCTTTTAAACTAATAATTCAAAATGATTTGCCATTTCAGTCATCTAATTAGCCCATGTTTATCTAGAAATTAAATTGCACCAATATAGACGTAATTATAAAGTCGTTATTAGAGGTAATGTACTTTGACAATAGCTACGGCCCTGTAAGTGAACAGAACTAACTGTTAAGAAAAGGTAAACATTTTTATTAATAAAACATAGTATTATTTTGTAAAAGTATTCGTTAGTAAACGGGATTAGATATTAATAGTGCTAGTTAATATTTAACACTTTAAACGTTACAATGCATAGTAAAAAAAATTATGTGGACCAAAATATTAAAAAGATTAGAACCAGACGTAAGTCACGTTTAGTATAATGTAGTAAGTGGGGTTACGTTTGTCTAGCTCTGATATGGGTAAGAACTTACGCTCTTATAACCTTGGCTAATTTAGAAAGTATATTTTTTAAAGGAGTTACGTTATTATGGCTCGATATAATATTAAATTTTACACACAAAACATCAAAAACCCGAAAATCACAATTTTTGGACTTACGTTCGTCTGACTCTGAGGTACAGATTTACAGTAATAGTTTATGCATTTTAAATAGTTATACTTTAGTTTGATTACAAAATCTTATATTTTTATTGTTTTTTAGAATCATTTTAATTGAGAAGCACATGTGCATCTCGTGGCCACAACTTTTGGATTCCTGGAGCTATGCGATGCACACTCGCTCTCGTATAAAGTCATTTTACGCTATGACAGCCGATATACAATTAAGATATGATCAGAGGGCCTCAAACAGTGTGGCGCTAATATTTATTTCCGATCGCTTGAAAAGAACGAATATTTAATTTCCTGTATTTTATGTTCAGTAATAATATTGGATTCCACTGTATCAAAGGCAAATAAAATCAGTACAATATGTATATGCAGGGCGTGTTAAAAGAAGTGGGACGGAATATTTCGAATACTCGAAATTATTTGTCGACATCAAAATGTTCATCAGGGTCTTTATAAGTCTTTATTTTGCGTAAGGTAAAAATTATACGAACGTTTTTGCATGCAGTAAAATTGAAAAATACTTGCTAAATTGCCTAAAGTTGCTGGTATGTCCAAATTTTAATAAAATACATTTTATACATTACTTTCTGCAGACACTGTATAAATATAATCTTGAAACAAATTGGCACTAAATCTCTTCCGAGTTTTTATCAAAACAAAAGGTTTCAACACGTGTAGTCCAGTAATTAATACCAAAGCCATTGAGAGTATGCAGACCAGTAATTAGACCAAAGGTATTTTATCGTGTATTAACAACACACCACAAAGTCCGAGTTGAATGGTAGAAAGGAAGTGGATGAACTTAATGGTCATATTTAAGAGCTAGTTGGTCAATAACAATTTTTTTTTGAATTTTGTGTTCTCCACACCTTTGACGTAAATCTACTTTTAAAAATATGTCACTGTGATACATTTTCTTTTTTATCAACTTTATTTCTTTTTTTGTCCAGCTGCTTGAAGGATATCTCTCTTCTACTCTTAAGTAGGAGGATGCATTATCTAGCATTATTATGGATGGTCGCTCCAATTTTGTTAACAAATTTTCTTTAAACCATTCTTCAAAAATATTTGCATCCATATTTCCATGGTAATCACCTGTATTCTTTGTAAACGAAAAAATTAAACTAGCGTCAGAAATAAAACCCTTATTATTTCCAGCATAAAGTATAATGTAGCGTTTACCATTACCGGAACGACTAGAAGAATACCATTTCGTGGTGCCATCTTGCCAGGATGATTTTGACATATTTCCTTTAGCGAAAATCCAAGTTTCGTCTAATAATATAACTTGCCTCGGACTATGAGACGTTTTATTGTTCATGTATTTTTTAAAAAAATGCCACCGTTTTAAAACAACAACCCATAATATTTTTTTCCAATTTGAAATAAGTTTCGACTTTCAAAACTTAACGCTGTTCTTCTGGAGATAACACTCTACATTTAGACTGTATTTTATTTTCTTCCAAATTACTCATTTTACTTTAATGTACCGCTTCACTACACTACTATAAAAAAATAGGTACTTATATACAACTACTACACCCTAAAAAGGACGAGGGTTGTACAATAGACAAAACAATTGAATACAAACTATTTAACAGTCAATGCTAAACAGGCATAAACACGGCATTGATTGTGATTGCAAAAACCGTTTTCATATTTTAAATAAGATCTTTGTTTATTATTTATTTTGCCAGTTTATTAAATAACACCAATACAACCCACGACCATCAATTAATTTATAAAAATAAACAGAAGTGCAATATGATGACAAGTTTGAATTTGATCTACTTTATGGGTAACAGTGTCGGTAACAAAAAATATTTTTAAATAAAATGAATCATTTTTGAATGGTTGTGTGGATTTAAGAAATACATTACTAAACAAATTTTTAAAGTACGTATTAAGGAGATTACAATTATTATGACACATGGTACTGCTTATTTTTTAAATAATATGTTCTTGTAAATATGTAACTTTTATTGGTAAACCTACATTATATGATACGTCAGAATAAATTAAAAAAATTAACATGTACTAAATTTACTGTTTAAATATGTACTCCGTAATAGTACTATTGCAATAAAATCTTAAAACCAATAAACGATAACGTGTTGATCAGTGCTAATTGAAACAACAGAAGAGTAAAATGATAGTCCGCTAGTAAGAAAGTTATTAGCATTTAATTGCAAAACGGTCTTCTTAGGTGGAAAATACTTTAAGACAATATTGAACCTGTCGTAACTTGTTTATTTTATAGGTTAGATTCGTTAGAAAAATACACGACGTGTTACTTATTAGTTATTTGTCGGTAGGAAAGGTTGTAGTGTGTATGTGATTTACAAGATTTGCCTTTAAAGTCGCAAAACTCAAGAACAGTAGACAATACGATACTACTGAAAATGTTATTTTAAAATACTGCTAGATGATTAAATCTCTTTAGAATATGATGGCATTGCAATTGATCACAATACACCCTCGATACGGAACAATATAGAGGGTCAGAACTTAAAAAATGTTACATTTAGTGTTCAAGACTCGGTTATCAAAGCTGAGATTTTTGAGATCTATAATAAAATTATCCTATTCATATGCTATCGAATATGCAAGACTGTGCAAGAAACTATTCGATATGCACATCAAAAGTTGAATGTAGCGAATCACGATCCAAAAGCTAGAATTCATAAATCAATACATATAAATACCAAAGAAATAAAGACTTGTTGACCATTCTTAACTGGATGGGATTGCAAAGATTGCCAAAGTTGTGTTCGTATTGGTTAAAAAATCCATTACATGAAAACAAAGTAAAATATCTTATGTCGCGTAATCGTTTTGAATTATTACTTGCCAATTTACACTTTAGTGACAATGAAAATAGTGAGAAATAACTTGAACTGTATAAACTATCACCTCTATTGAAGAAGTTGGTATCAAATTTTCAAAGGGTGATAGTTCCGGTGGAAGAACTTTGCATTGACGAAACTGTAGTTCCGTTTAGGGGCCGACTCTTATCTCTAGGCACTATCTTAAAAACAAGAGGTATAAATTAGGGCTGAAGGTATACAAACTGTTTGGATAAAGTTTATACTTGATCTACAAATTTATTGTGGTAATGATCAAACTAAAAATATGTCAGTTCCGGATAGTGTTGTGTTTCGTTTAGTCAATAACCTATTAGATGTTTGACGTACTATAACACACAATTTTATACTAGCATTACATTTGCACATAGGTTGCTAAACAAGAATACAAATTTGGTGGGCACTTTGAGGCAAAAGTGCCAAGTGACAAGTGCAAAATTAAAGAAAGTAAAAATCATGCTGCTGAAATGGTAAACGTCCATCAAAGGATAGGAATAGTTATTTCTGTTTTCGACTACAATAAGAGTAAAGTATTTAGAGATATACCCGACTAAATAAAGTCTTATTTTACAGCATTAGGAAAATCAGTGGAATGGTATCAGTCACCTATTGTCAACGCCTATATAGTTTACCAAAAATTAACCAACAGTAACATGTCCATCACATCTTTCAAGGAAGAGATGGTTTGTCAACTGATAGATTTCTCTAGACTAACTAAACCAGAGCAACAGATGCCACATGCTCGTGAAGGTCACCATATAGAGAAAATGCAAAGTTCGGACAGAAGAAAATGTGGCATATGTTACGCAAAAAATTCAGCAGATGATAATAGAAAATTTGCACAGACTAAAACTCTAAAACTAAAACTAAAACTGAAAAAAATGCAATACAGTATATTGTACCACGTGTTTTGTGGAGTTCATTCCTGTAATCTATAGACATGTGGATGTAAACGCATATTATATTTTTCATTAATTTCTTAACCAATAGCATGAATTGCTAATTTTAAAGAACATAAACTGATCTGTTGCACTAAAAAAACAGTTGTTTACGTTATATATATAAATAAAACTTAGTTTCAAGTTTTATAAAAATATGTTGTTTTATTGCTAGAAACTTTTTTATCAGGCTACTGAGAAACTGTATTCTAAATAAATTAATGGGTATTGCAAAGGGTGATAGTTCCGGGGGAAGAACTTTGCATTGACGAAACTGTAGTGGGATATACCACGAAGCCTGAAATACATCAAGGATATGATACACAACGGTGCATCTTATGGCGTCAGTAAGTTCAGTGACGTACACTTGCTTCTCGTTGCGTTTAACCTGTTAAGTCATAAATATTGAGAATTCTCAACTAGTAGTTTACCGCAGTGTAATGTATTCCTCTTTAGGACTGTTGGACATAATAATATAACATAAAGCTATAGGCTATTCTACGAATATACGACTGTTTTGGTTTACTGCGACAACGAATATTTTACTGTGCAAGTAGAAGTATGAAGGTCAATTGGTCTAATCATTATTCCAATAAAAAGGGTCTACTAGTATGACATCTAAACTAAAATTATTTCAGTTAAAATCTACAAATAAATACAATGACGTCTATGAAGCCAAATGTGTTCATCAGACATTTGGGTAAGCTTTCCGTGAAATGTAAACACCAAAGAGGCGTGCCGGGTTTCTTTGATATAACACATTTTATTACTTTATTAGGTATTACAACTGTAATAAAAAGAAATATACTATTTTTAATATAAATGAAAAGAAATTGGCAGAACGATGGTTCACAAACCAGAAAAAAGGATCTAATATTTCACTTTGTTAGTTTTAAATATTTGTTTGCTTTGAGTTTATGTACTCTTAAAAGTTCCGAAAGTAACGGGTATAACATACCGGCTATTGATAGTTAAAGTACCGAGTCGTTACAGATATTAAAAAGTAACGAAAATTTATATACAGTTTCATATATCGCCGACTGATTATGGCTGTGAATCTGATCGTTGATGATAGTTTTAGAAGATTAAGAGAATAAGTGAATAAGTTTTTTTGTTTTTTTAATATTAATTGAATATTCGACTAAAAAATTTACACTATTTGATCACTTAAGTATTGTTACATTTCGTTTAAATCACATAATTCAAAAACCAACTTGTTTACAATGAAATAATTGAAATGAAAAAATAAACTCCATGATAGTAATTATATACTTCAAAATCTGAATTACAACTGTTTTATAAACTATTAACTTTATATTTATATCATGACTTCATATTTAAATCTAAGGTTTATATCTGTCGTAACAGTATTTTAAAAATGGGGAGAATTTACTATTGTACAATTCAGTACATTGGACCATTTAAATCGACACCTTAAAGCGAATTTAAAACAGTCGTATATTCGTGGAATGGAGTATACTTACGATAGGTTTCATTAATTTATTAAGCTTTATAAGGATATATAAATTAACATTATTCCTGTTCACATGGAGTCCATAACCTAAGTTTGTTGTCATCTGGTTGTCATGTCACCGCTGTCTGCTGTCACCGGTGGTTCCATTTACCAAGTGCAACGTTGCCAAGTATATGCGTACGTGAAAACCATACATAACACGCAGTATATATATTTTTGTTTAATTTAGTTATTTATCAAAATTTATTACCCAATAATACTATAAATCCTAGTTTTTATTATATTTGCAATTTTATTTTTAAATTTAAAAACATTTAGTTTTAATTTAAGAATTATTAAAATTTTAAGAAAAGTTTTAATCTACTTCTCTGGAGCTATAAGAATCTTTTTTCAGAACCATCGAGTGTGCCTGACTTTTTCAGTTTTCATTTTGAGAACCCTGTGCACTGTTAATAGCATGTCAATAATGTATTGTTTCATTTTTACTGAACTTATTTAATTTAATTTTTTTAGAGATTTTTAAGAGTTTATTTTTATTAAACTCATCCCTTTCTCTTCACCTGGGAAACATTCGTTTATTTCATAACTATACACTTAATAAATATTATAATCATAAACAAAGAGAATTTATTTGCAATGACCAAAAAGGTGAGAATAAATAAATTGCTTGGATGACATTTTAATTGGTTTTTACAAACGATTTAATAACAATAGATATTTTAGGAAGTGTTATAAGATGCTTCTTAAATAGATAATTGGATTTAATGAAATATTGTTGACCGTTTATTTTATGTATATGCTGAAATCACTTTCTCTCTTTCGATATTGGTATTGCTTGAGATATTAAAAGATTCAAATTTAATAAATACTTGTTGATTTATGGACAATTACAGTATGTTATTTAAAGGCCAATCTAAAAGACAAATTATAAGTTTGTAAGATAAATTACAATTGTTATTATCAAGAAAGTAAAATACTCGGCGTTGAATAGAACTAATAAAACAGAGGGAGGACGAGTCTCAAGAGTCGAGAAAGTTTACTAATCTAAAAAAGAATATCATACACTCCAGGAAATAAAGCTTAAAATTAGTCAAAACTTCTCAAAATTTTCGAATAAGATCTATTTGCATAAAAATTTTAGATAAAGTTCAACTTATCTTCTACTTTAAAATCTGTATTGTGCTGACAAGCGCTTTTTATTTTTTTGGGTGAAAACTACTCCTGTTTCGAAAGTCTATATAAATGCTTAAACAAAGTAAAATTTTGTTCTTCTTCTTAACGTGCCCTATCAAGTCCCCTTGACGTTGGCGATTAACATGGCGAAACTGTCTCTATCTCGAGCTATTCTAAAGAGTTGCTCAGCTTTCTTTATTCCTGTCCACTCTCTGATATTCTTCAACCAAGAGGCCTGCTTTCTACCAATTCCTCTGCGTCCTTCGATTTTACCCATTATAATAAGTTGAAGAATATTATATCGGTCTCCCCTTACTACGTGTCCAAAATAGGCCATCTTTCTACATTTGATGTTATCAAGCAACTCGCGAGCAGCATTTGCTCTCTCAAGGACTGCCACATTTGTCAGCATCGCCGTCCATGGAATTTTTAGTATACGTCTGTGCAGCCACATTTCAAAGGCCTCCAGAAGATTAATGGTGGATATTTTTAATGTCCATGCTTCGACACCGTATAAGAGGACTGACCAAATGTAGCATTTAACCATACGCTTTCGAAGTTGAAGTTTCAAGTTATAATTACAGAAGAATGACCTCATTTTTAAAATTTTGTTTAGATGAAGTAAATATTGATTGCCTGGTACCCTAATTATAATTTATATCTATTTCTACCCTTTAAAAATTAATTTTTATGTGTGAAAACTACCCCTAATTGCTCAAATTTATAAAAAGGAGCTTAAGGGGTATATCATATAGATTGGATGATTTAGGTGATAATAGTTTAACATTCTTAATATAATTTCTGAGTATTTAATTGCTTTAAAATTTATTTTATAACTTCTCCTTATTCCAAATTCTACTAAAAAATTTCTAGACAGTGAACTAAGCGATTCCGGCGAATCTGAGGAGGATAATGAGGCAGTAGAAGATAGTGCAGATTCAGACGATGAGAACCTGGATGACAGTTTGAATGATCCGGATTTTTCTCCTCAAGTTCTTGAAATTGATGATGATATTATCGCTTTTATAGAACAAGATATAGTAATTGCGACATCCTCAACAACATCATGTAAAAGAAAAAGAAACTAAAACTGTGAGAAATGTTACAGTCTTTGAATTTATAATAAAACCAACTTCAACAGAACTACTTGGAAAAACAGGTGCAAATGGAAAACTAATGTTAAAACTTTAAATAGTAAAATACCTTAGACGATGTTTGTACATATAAAGCCAGGACCCACACAATTCACAAATTATACTTTTGATATTCGTGAGTGAAAAGTTGAAAATATAAATATTTGGGTACAATAATTAATGAAAATAATGATTACACAGAAGAGATTAAGGCAAAAATAGGACAGGCAAGAAATTTTTTCAACAAACTGAAAAAAGTACTCTGCAGCAGGGACATTTCAATTTCTTCTGATACTTCTGAGATGCTACGTGTTGTCCGTATTATTTTATGGGTTGGAGGCTTGGACATTAAAGAAAGATATTTCGGACAGATTAAAAGCTTTCAAGTTATGGGCCTTCTTCTTCTTCTTCAGGTGCCATCTCCGCTACGGAGGTTGGCATCATCATAGCTATCTTAATTTTTGAGGCAGTAGCTCTAAATAGTTGTTTTGAGCTGCATCCAAACCATTCTCTCAGGTTCTTCAGCCATGAAATTCGTCTTTTTCCGATGCTTCTTCTGCCATCTATTTTTCTGCCATCTATTGTTATGGGCCTACAGAAGGATATTAAGAATAAGTTGTGTAGAGTCACGAATGTCGAGGTGTTGAGAAGAATGGGAAAAGATAAAGATGTCTTAAATACAGTTAAAGTCAGAAAACTGCAGTATCTGGAACATGTTATAAGGGGAGAGCGTTAGAACTTGTTGCAATTCATAATGCAAGGAAGAATAGAGGGTAGAAGGAGTCGCGGAAGAAGACACATCTCCTGTTTGAATAATTTGAGAGCTTGGTTTAACTGCACTTCTGCTGACCTCTTTAGAGCAGCGGCGTCGAAGGTGCGAATTGCCATGATGGTTGCCAACCTTCTTAGAGGCGATGGCACATAAAGAAGAAGATACTGTTGGGTTCAACACATTTTAAACAGAGAAATCTTGAACAGAGTAGGTCAAGGTGAAGGTGACTTACTAAAGATGATAAAAAAGAGGAAACTCGAATATCTGGGGCATATAATGAGAGGAAGTAGATACAGGATAATGCAGTTGATACTCAACAGAAAGATCGACGGAAGAAGAAGGATTGGCAGAAAGAAAATACTCATGGCTCCGAAACTTTAGTCAATGGACTGGCTTATCAGCAGATGAATTATTACATGCCACGCAAGATCGAGAACGATATCGCCAAATCGTCATGGAAAACTACCCACGCCTAAAACTTGGGCACGCTACTCGAAGAATAAGAAGATACTATTGGAAGTGTGATATTATAATCTTGTTAGGTCTCGGCTAATAATTATTGTTTTTGACATAAGTTTTTTTTTACATACTTTTTATATTACGTGTTCAATAGCCACATGGTCTTTTGCTGTTCTAAGTTTGAGTTAATTTGTAAACTGTATTTAGTTTCAATTAATTGTTTATACAACATAACCACAGTATAAGAGGTTCCATTACTGGAACCTCGTTATACTGTGACATAACTATTTAATGTCCAACGTCTTAAGCTTTCTTTGCTGTCTTTTTCAAGTAACACACTTATAATGACTTTTCTATGGATGTTTGGTTTTTTATATTGTTCTTTTTAGATGAACTGATGATGCTTTCTAATTAGAAAACCAAACGTCTTCAATAAATAGATGATCTAGCCACTTTCTTTGTCTTTTTTCTCCACCTTTAGACCGAAAACCCCACCACCCTTCGAGTGATCCTTAATTGATTGGTGTCTAATATACGAAGTGATTGATATATAAATAGAAAAGACACTAAAACAATACAATTAAAGCGATAGCTTTTATTAAATACATAAAAATATGTAACATCTTGGGACAACAAACTATATATTTTCCGTATACCGCGTTAAAAGATGTTCCACTTGAATTCATCGAAAACATTTAAATTGCATGTCATGAAGAAATGAGTGGGCAAGGTACATTTGAAATGTCAATGAGTATACTCCTTAGGCTAAAATCAAAGTTTTAAAATATGGAAAGGATCTAATTGAAAATTACACAATTACGTGATCATAGTTATTGTGCGGTATATGAGCTCTAGTGTAATATATAAATGTGTTGAGTGAACATTGAAAACGAAAATTTTTATCGATGTCAAGTCGACTGGTGACTAAATGAATGAATGAAAATAATTGAAGTAATGAAAATAATTGACTGATGGGACAAGCAACAATTTTTTGAAGCGAGAGTAATTATTACCTTTATTATTTATTAACTTGGTGTGATAACTTTCTGTTATATGATCATGGATCTTTCTATTTAAACTTCGATAATTGTTTTTTTAATCCTTGAAATTACTAACTTTATTTTACTTTCATCTGGCGTTTGTTGATCTAAAGAAAGCATACGACTCAATACCTAGAGTCAAATTATGGGAAGCAATGAATGATCTCGGAATCCAACAAACACTAATAAAAGCAGTTAAAGCACTGTACAAAGAAAACAAAGTAGCTATTAAATGTGGAAATAAAGCCTACAATCCATTTAAGACGACAAAAGCACTCCTACAAGGCTGTGCTACGTCCCCTACTCCGTTTAAAATATTCTTGGAAAAGACACTCAAACCATGGAGGAGAAAGTGCGAAGGAATGGGCATACCGGTAAGAGACGAATACACCTTAAGTTTTGCCAACGATCAAGTAGTCATCGCATAAGGTGAAGAAGATCTCAGCTTGATGCTCAGAAAACTAGAAGAAGAATTTCAAAACTTATAGAAATGGAAACTTATGGAAATAAACTTATAGAAAACCGAATACCTAACAACAGAAAACAAGGATATGAGAGACCTATAGATGGACGAGGGAAGACAAGTAAATGGAACAGATAAATTCAAGTATTTAGGAACCATAATATCGAACCAGGGAACAACAGAAGAAGATATAAACAACAGACTAAGACAAACAAGAAACTGTATAAGTGTACAACTGTACAACTAAATTCAGTGCTGTGGGATAAGAACACTACGATAAAGACCAAAGAGAAAATATATAATACCCTGACAAGAAGTATCCTGACATATGGGTCCGAAAACTGGACAATAAACAGGACAATAAACAAGAGAAAGAGCAGTAGAAATGGAGTTCCTGAGGAGAAGCTGTAGACGTACAAAAAGAGACAGAATTAAAAACACAGAGATTAAGCGGAGAATGGGAGTGCAATCAGACATAATCGACTATATAGAGGAGAAGAGATTATCCTGGTACGGCCACGTCAGAAGAGCGGTCAGAGAAGGCTGGATAAACAAAATCACAGAATGGAGCTTGATCGGAAGAAGAAAGAGAAGAAGACCTTGAAGGTCATTCAGAGGCGAAATCGACGAGGCTATGGAGAAAAGAACCCTGCGAGATGGAGACTGGAATGACAGGGAAAATTGGAGAAAACGGTTGAGTGAAGGAAGACAGTGAAAACTGTGGAAATCCTTAGTAGTAGTAGTATTTTACGTGTCCAGTTTAAAAATTTAAATTTCTTCCATTCAGAAAATAACAATCTGAATGGCCATGCCAGTTTCATGCAGGAGACCATGTAGATTTCTTAAGTCTTGTACCGCTCCACATTCACACAGAATATCGGAGTCAGGAGACAATAGTCACTATTTTTCCATGTTGGTTTTACACTTGGCCCCTCTGACTTGCAGATGATTAATAGTCCTTTAGACAGTGTAAGTAACATGTTTACTAGACGAAAGTTCCTCTTGAGGTACAGACAGCGAGAAACAGCTTTTCCTATTTAACAGAATGAATTCTTTCTTGTCTTCCTAGTTAGCAGAACGAGTTCTTTATGGTGTATCTTCCAGAGGTGTTGATCTGATCAGAGTTGTTCCTCTATTTAAATCTTCGTGCGATAAAGTGGTAATCGTGGAGTGTATGTCGAGAATTACGAGTTTGTTTCTTTCATTTCACATCTCTAGTTATATCTCTTGGAATAATAGGTGAAGTGAGATCTAAGATAGGGCAGAGCTTACATATTTGTGTCTCAGATATCCATTGATGATTTTTACTGACCCATTAATAGCTACATGTGCGTGTCTTGTGTGCTAATGGATCCCATATTAGCGAGATATATTTAAGAGCAGACATAAAAAGTGTAAACGTCGACGTTTTAAGGCTGAAATAGAGTGCGCATCAGCTTTGATTTGCAAGCTTGCGAAGAAATTTTTTTCTTGTCTTTAAGTTTCAAACAGTTTTTATTGACAGCGTGCAATCTGAAGTAACTTCTGAAAGGTTTGCTTAGAATGGTTTCATCTTAACCTATTTTGAATTTTTCTAAACCTCCTTTTTGCAGGCTCTACCGTTTTTAAAGTTGTGAGGCCACTTGATTTGGTGTTTACATTTGGGAAATGGCTTGTTTTTTGACCACGGTCCTGGCAAAGATTCTTCAGTAGTTTTTAAGCTGATCTACTCTTCTGTACCCTGTTTGTATTTTCCATGAGACTACGCAATTTGGTTATTCAGTAGTCTGAGATGATACCAAGTCATATATCTCTAACTCAGTGATTATCATCACTGAAGGCTCTTCATCATATCTATCTATCTATACAGCCCTTAACATCCATCCTTGGATATAGGCCTCCTCCTCCTTCTTCCATGCCTCTCTATCTTGGGCAATTTGCATCCATTTTGACCCGGCGTGTTTCTTCAGGTCATCTGACCATCGCATTTGTGGCCTTCCCCTTTTACGTTTGTGATTCCATGGTCTCCAATGTATAATTGTTTTAGTCCATCTTTCATCTTTCTGCCTTAGGGTGTGTCCAGCGAACTTCCATTTAAGCTTTGCTACTTGGGTTGAGACATCTTTCACTTTTGTTTTATTACGGATCCATTCGTTTCTTTTTTTGTCTGATAGTTTAATGTTCAGCATTTGTCTTTCCATGGATCTTTCTGTCTTTGCTATTTTTTCCATATTTTCCTTTGTAAACGTCCATGTCTGAGAGCCATATGTGAGGACAGGGAGTATACATTGATTGAAGACTCTCGTTTTTAAGTATTGGGGGTATTTTGAATTCTTTAGAATATAAGACAGTTTTCCGAATGATGCCCAGGCCAATCTTATTCTTCTCTTTATTTCTTCGGTCTGATTTTCTTTATTTAATTTAGTGATTTGGCCTAGATATATATACTCTTTTACTTGTTCTATTTTTGTTTGTGCCACTGTAATTATAAGTTCTTCTGGTTGATTAGTCATGGTTTTTGTTTTACTATAATTCATCTTGAGTCCAATTTTTGTCGATTCTCTATCTAGTTCTTCCATCATTCTTTGTAATTCTTCACTTTTTTCTGTTATTAATACAATATCATCAGCATATCGTAAATGATTCAGATTTTGCCCGTTTATATTAATTCCCAAGTCATCCCAGTGTAGTCGTTTAAAAACATCTTCTAGCGCTTGGTTAAATAACTTGGGCGAGATGGTATCTCCTTGTCTTACTCCTCGGTTTATTTTAATAGGCTCCGTTTGTTTCATTAGCTTAATAGTTGTTGTTGCCTTGTTGTATATATTTGTAATTAAGTCGGTATATCGGTAGTCTATTCTGCTGTTTTGTAGGGAATTCTGTACTGCCCAGTGTTCCACACTATCAAATGCCTTCTCAAAGTCAATAAATGCCATGTATAGCGGGATATGATATTCGTTAGTTTTTTCGATTAAAATCTTCATCGTTAAAAGGTGGTCACTTGTACTGAAGCTCTTTCTAAATCCGGCTTGTTCTCTTGCCTGGTATCCATCTAATTTAGTTGTTAATCTATTTGTTAATATTTTGGTTAATAGTTTGTACATCACATTTAATAAAGTTATGGGTCTGTAATTCTTTAGATCCTTTTTATCTCCTTTCTTAAATAGTAACAGTGTTATTGCTTCGTTCCAACTGTTGGGTATTTGTTTTGTCATTAAAATTTTATTCATAAGTATGTACAAAACTTCTCTAGTTGTTTTCCCACCATGTTTTAGCATTTCTACAGTCACCCCGTCTTTTCCTGGCGATTTATTGTTCTTCATCTCTTTGAGTGCTCTTCTTATCTCGTTCTTACTGATCTCTGGTTGTAAGTCGGAATTAACATTTTTTATTTTTATTTGTAGTTGCTTAAGGATTTCTTGGGTTGGTTTCTGTTTTGTATTGTAGAGGTTTTTATAATATTCTTGTGTTATCTGTATAATTTCTTCTACATTATTGGTCTCTGTACCTTCTTTGTTCTTTATACTATTAATTTGTATGGTTCCAAGCTGTGGTTTTAAGCACTTCATGTTTTTATTTTGTTCAATTGCTTTTTCTATTTTTTCTTCCTGTACTCTCCTTTTATAATCCTTGATATTCCTTCTGATAGCTTTGTTTACCTCTTTGTAATCTACTGTGTTTCTCTTATCTTGTTCCAGTAATGTTTTTCTTTTACTCATGAGATTTTTTGTTTCCTGGGATACATAGTTTTCCTTTTTTATTCTTGTTTGTGCTACCTCTTTTCCCGCCTTTGCTAATGTATCGGTTAATAGCTGATTTATTTCATCGATATTTTTGTTTTCCAAATCTCTAGTGACCGGTATACTTTCCTTTATTTTTTGTTTATATTCGTCTTTTGATTGCTTAAGTTTTTCCATATCTAGTTTCGATACATTTTCTATTTTCTTTTTTGTTTCGAATTGGCTATTAATCCTGAGTTTGGCTCTGACAAGTCTATGATCGCTACCGGTTGAGAAGCGGTTCAGTACTGTAACATCTTTGATGATGGTTTTTTCTGTTGTAAGGATGTAATCTATTTCGTTTTTTGTATTACCGTTGGGACTTATCCATGTCCATTTTCTTTGTGGTTTTTTGTTAAAAAAACGAGTTCATAGCAAAAAGTTGTCCCTCCTCCAAGTAGTTCATTAATGTGTGTCCGCTATTATTTCTTTCGCCATATCCATACTTTCCAATTCTGTGTTCTTCTCCATCTATTCTTCTCCCTAATTTGGCATTGAAGTCTCCAATTATTAGCGTCAATTTAGTTTTCTTTTCTTCCATAGCCAGTGTTAGTTCTTCGTAGAAGTTTTCAATATCTTCATCTGTATATGAACTTGTTGGCGCGTATACCTGTATAATTTTCAAAGACGTTCTTTTTAATTTAAGCATAATGTAGGCTACTCTGTCTGATATACCCTTGGTGGATTGTATGTATCTGACGACTTTCGTGACGTTTATTATAAAACCAACTCCGCCAGCTTCATCATATAGCTTTTGCTATTGGACAATGGGACAGAGTCTAGAGTTAGTCCTTGAATATAGTAAATTTGGCATCCCCGCTTAGTGTTTCTTTTAGAAACAGTTCTTAAAATTTTAAAAACTGGTCATAGTTTGCTGTTGTTGGTTGAATTTAGGTATTGTTATTATCGAGATCTCATACTAATTTTTCCCAATTTGCTTTTTTAAAATTAATTTTTTTATGGCATTTCTTGTAAATCTAGCGTTCATAGTCTAAATGAGTAATTGGTGTTTAGTGTCAGGAAATGTGTCTCTGGTATTCGTTTTATATTAAGCTGCTATTTGTCTAGGTAAAAAGATATTACCTGCACTGTCTTCTCTCTTTTATTTAGTACGGTTAAAAGAGGAAAGAATTTTGCCATCGTGTATCAGTTGTAGTTAGTCATGTACCGCCCATAGCTCCAACTCTCTACCAATACCATCATTCTCTCTGTATCAACCTGTCCTCAAGTTAGCCTAAACAGCGCCCCTATTTCTGTGATGGACGTAGTGAAATATCTTGGGTTGCATTTGGAGCGTACTTACTTACCGTTAGGTGTAAGGCTGGTGGAGTTAAGTTTTGCACTGTTGTCTTGATACTTTCCTGTTTTGTGTTAGCTTTCGTGCGCTTTCCCATGTTAATCCTTTCTTGGTGTTCCTCGTTTGTTTTTTCCCTTGCACTCTCGTTTCAAACACTCGTTTTTGTTAATCTTTCGTTCGACATTCGACACACGTGCCCGAACCATCTTCGTGGGCTCTCTACTATTTTTTCGTTTACTGCTTCTAGTTTTAGGTTTTGTCTGATTGTTTCGTTTCTTATTTTGTCTGTCATCTTTCTGTTTGCTTTTTTCCTTAGGGACCTTATTTCCGTAGCATTGACTCGAGATTTTTGTCCCCCAGTCAATGTCCATAACTTGCTATTATACATAATTTTAGGTCTAACTACTGATTTAACGACTGCCGTTTTTACCTTTTCCGGTATTTCTTTATTTCCCAAAAATGTTGTTTTCATAGTGTTAAAAAAGCTTCCTGTTTGTCCCATTCTCCCATTCTCTCATTTATTTAGATGTCTTGTATACCGTTTAATTGAATTATTACTCCTAGGTATTTATAAAGCTCCAAAAAACGAAATTAACCTTATATTCTTTATATACAGAGTGGCCCAAAAGTCTGGAAACGGCCAATTATCTCGTAAATTACTAGACATAATTATACAAAATTTAAGATACGCCTATTTTGGACTACGGAGATTCCATATTTGGTATTTGCAATGTTGCCAGATTTTCAGTTTTTCTTATATTACTAGTAACTTTGGTTTTTCAAATACATCACCCTGTATATTCAGTCATTATTGGAATTTCCTATTAAATACGAGTTCAATTATATGTAACAATTATGATTTTATGTAGTCTGGAAGGTCTTAAATACATAAAACAAGTCTGGCAACGCCTAAATTGTTTCAATACATTTTTTAATACTAACTATTTTCAAATAAATTAAAACGTAACGATTGATAGTTTAGAATATTTTTTAACATAACAGTTACGATATTAAGTTTTCAAAATGTGCTCCATTTGTGAGTTGACAGCACCCTAATCGATGGTAGAAGGTGTCTACCATATTTCTTCATGATTGTCTAGAAATTATTCGAGATTCATCGATAATTCATTGCCTTAGCTATGCAAGACTTGCTGGTTAAGTTTTGTAAACTGAATTTTTCAAGTATCTCTAATAAAAATAATCTTTAGGATTGAGATCGGGTGAACGTGGAGGCCATTCAATTCTACCTTGTCTACCAATTTATCGCCCGGGAAATATCTCATCTAAATAACGCCGAACATTTACACCAACTATCTGACGTTAAATTTCTTTCGATAAAAAATGGCCCAATTAAATAAGTACCTACTATAACTGACCATACATTTAATTTTTGTGGTCTTTGAGTATGGTTTTCACGCATTCAGTGTGAATTTCACACTAGTTTAGCTATTCAATACGAGTTAAACCATATGTTCACTGGATTTTATGTAGTCTGAAAGATCTTAAATACATTGAAACAGTTCAAAATATGTAGATTTTAATAAATTTAAATATTTAAATGGAGAATGCTGTGATTTTGACATTTGTTCACCATTTAAATTATGAACTAAAATTGACAGTAGTTGTGGTTCAAAAAGTTCTGCAATTTAAATTGCTTCTCTAAAACGCCGTTCTCTAAACCGTTCTCATATTCATAAGACGACGGTACAAAAAACTGTAAGGAGATTTGAGGAATCTGGAGAAGTAAAAGATATACCGATCAGGTTATCCGAAACGAGTTATCAGTGACAACAAAACTTCAGATATATGCAAAGTTTTGTTGAAGATCCACATACATCTCCAGGCAGGGTTGCACAAGTACATGATGTAGGTCATTCTTCAGTCTTACGTTTATTACGTAAAAATAAATTTAAATCATACAAAATTAACTTATTACAAGAATTAAGTGAAGATGATTTTGGTCGTAGATTAGAGTTGACTGAGGTAATGATTGGATAAAATTAAAAATTATTAAAATTTCGTTAACAGAATATGTTTTTTCCGATGAAGCAACTTTTACACTGTGTGGAAGTGTAAATCGACACAATTTAAGGTACTGGTGTGACGTAAATTCACACTGAAGACTAAATGCGTGAAAACCATACTCAAAGATCACAAAAATTAAATGTATGGTCAGATATAGTAGTTACTTATTCAATTGGGTCATTTTTTGTCGAAAGAAATTTAACGTCAGATAGTTGGTGTAAATGTTCGGCGATATTTAGATGAGATATTTCCTGGACGATAAATTGGTAGACAAGGTAGAATTGAATGGCCTTCACCTTCACCCGATTTCAATCCTAAAGATAATTTTTTATTAGGGATACTTCAAAAATTCAGTTTACAAAACTTAACCAGCAAGTCTTGCATAGCTAAGGCAACAAATTATCGATGAATCTCGAATAATTTCTAGACAATCATGAAGAAATGTGGTAGACACCTCCTACCATCGATTAGGGTGCTGTCAACTCACAAATTGAGCACATTTTGAAAACTTAATAACGTAATTACTATATTAAAAAATGTTCAAAAATATCAATTGTTTCGTTTTAATGTATTTGAAAATAGTTAGTATTAAAAAATTTATTGCAACAATTTAGGCGTTGCCAGACTTGTGTTTTATGTATTTAAGACCTTCCAGACTACATAAAATCATAAGTGTTACATATGGTTAAACTCGAATTTAATAGAAGATTTCAATAATGACTGAATATACAAGGTGATGTATTTGAAAAACCAAAGTCACTAGTAATATAAGAGAAACTGAAAATCTGGCAACATTGCAGATACCAAATATGGAATCTCCGTATCCCAAAATAGCCGTATCTCAAATTTTGTATAATTATGTCTAGTAATTTACGAGATATTTAGCCGTTTCCAGACTTTTGGGCCACTCTGTATTCCTGAATTCATACGCTAAAGAGTTCTTAAGAGTTCTTTAATGACTTATTTTAACCCATTTTTTTAGTACTTTAAAAAAGGTAGTATAATTTTTTTTCTGTTTTTCCTGTTTTTCAGTTATTATATGTTGAATTTTTAAATTTTTTTGTTTCAATAAGTTATAACTTACTGCCAAATTATAACAAGCAGTCTCTTTGTTTTTTCGAAACGTATTTTCGATAATATGTAAAGTTTTTAAGTTATTCGTGAAATATCGATTGAAAACGTAGGAAAAGTTAAAATTTTCAATCACCAATGTCTAAATCTAGTTTTTCGAAAAAAACTCTACAGAATATTTTTAATTAGAATGTATTTTTCTTTCTATTATATTAAAATTATTTTTAATACAAATGTTGCCAGCCGTCAGATGAGCTGGATTCCACTTCCAGGGAAGTGAAATTATTCGCTGCGAACTGTTTAAATTTTAAAAATATTGATGCATGTTAATGAAATGCATGTTAATCCATGTTAATAGAATTCATAGCTAAAAACCATGGTACAGTGGACTATAAATTACAGCCATTACCTTTGCTTTTAAATTAAGCTGTAAAATTTGCTATAGTTCTTGTAAAATAAATTATACTCAACGTTTTAAAGGTTATTCTTATTATGATTTATTATTGCTTTACTGTAAGGCATATAAATCAAGAAATATTGTTAAATTATTTGGTCATAACGTCTAAATACATGATAACTATTTGTTTAACTTTGTTATTCATTTCAGGTTAATATTGAACAGAGTGATGAATAAACACAATACTTACTTCTATGAGTGACTCATTAGAATAGACAGCGAACAATAACTGAGTCTATTTAAAATGTGTTTTCTAAGTAATAAAATATACCAATTACTAGAAATAATGGCAAATAATTTTAGTTCTTTTAGGAAACTGCTATGATGGCTTATGAAACTACCATGATGGCTTGAGGTCAGTAAAGGATCTTGGTTGCAGTGTGAGTTGCCAATGTTCATACTGCACTATGCTGCCGTCCTTAGCCAAAACGCCGTGTCTGCATGGACATCACTCAGTTTTTTGTTTAAATGTCTAGTCGTTGAAAACTATTCAGATGTTTTTGTTTTCTGCTTCATATACATAACACATATTACAGAATTTATTTTTATACATAAGATTGGCAAAAAATATCTTATTTTCTCTAAAGTATCGGATACTTTGAAACCATCGATAAGTCTGGATCCTTTGATCACACCAAGAGTTCTCTCTCTTCCATCCTGACCCCCCAGGGGGAGTGTAGTGGTCGACGTGATGTCGTGTATGGTCCGTCTCCAGAGATCTCTGTCTCTGGTCATTTCTTTTAATTCATGCATAGGTCTTTGGCACATTCCTGTAATTTGATCTATCCATCTTGTTGGGGATCTTCCTCGTGATCTTCGGGCCCCCCCCCCCCCCCCCTCCCCCCCCCCAACACAACCCACACCACACAAAACACCAAAAACCACACAACCCAAAAAAAACAAAAACACAAAACAACAACACACCCCCCACACAAAAAAAACCAAAAAACAACCACCACCCCCCCACTAAAAAAAAAAAAAAAAAAAAAAAAAACACAAAAAAAAAACAAAAAAAAAAAAAAAAAAACAAAAAAAAAAAAAAAAAAAAAAAAAAAAAAAAAAAAAAAAAAAAAAAAAAAAAAAAAAAAAAAAAAAAAAAAAAAAAAAAAAAAAAAAAAAAAAAAAAAAAAAAAAAATAAAAAAAAAAAAAAAAAAAAAAAAAAAAAAATTGGGGGGGGGGGGGTTTTTTAATTTTGGAGTAAGGGGAGGGTGGTGGTGTGTTATTTGGGTGTGGTAGTGTTAATTTGGTTGGTGGATTGTTTGATTTATGAGTGTGAGGGTATTTTGTTGGGTTAGTGTGTGGGTTGGTTTGGATAGGTATATTGGAGGGATTAGGGGGGGGAGTTGTTGTGTTTGGTAAGGGATGGGGGTAGTAAATTGTGATGGGGATTGTAAGGGTGGATTATAGTAAGTTAGTTTGTGTATGAGTTTATGGTTTTGTGGGGTTTTTTAGGGTTTGGGTGAGGTGAGTGGGGTGTTGGATATGGGGTTTTAGTGAGGTTTGGTGTATGGTGATATTTTTGAGAGGAGGGGAGTGGTTTGGTGGGGAGTGGTATATAAAGTGTGGGTGGGAGGTAGTTTGGGAGGATTTTTTGTTGGTGTGTGGATTTTTATGAGAGTGTATGTGTATGAGGGGGAGGTGGTTATGTCGAATTTTCTTGAAATGTAAAACTTTAAACGAGCACTCATTCTTAATGTAGTTAAGCAATTCTAATAAAATTACTCATACATCTAAATTGCTAGATATTGGTCGAATGTATTGTACCGTTTTTAAATAAAACGAGCGGTTCGAATTTATATCAATATATTTATTTATAACTTTGCAGTTCGGTACTATCTTCTCAATTAAACTTCGTTATTTGACGCCTGAGGTGCTGTTTCGAGCTGCAACCGTTATACGGGCCACGTTGAATGCACGTTCGTAACACTGCTCCCCTCTTAGATCTGAGCGTCCCGATCAGCAACTCCAAATGTAGGCCCAGGATGGCGGAATCTACAGGCCTCTCCAGCTCTGCATGACCCCCTCAAGAAGAAATAAGAGTCTACTGACTTTAAAGGACACGATCTTTTTGGGTTAATGCAACACACAGTAATTCTTACGCCGGTTTCTCGGAAGATCACTTCAAGCATGCTTCTGACAATCTCCAATCCAAATTATCTAGGGCATGGCCTATCTTGGGTAAAGCCAAATTCTTAATGTCATAATTACTGACGATGTTCTTCAAATTCGTTAGAGCACGCCATATATCCTCATAGTTTGCCCTGTCTGTATACGACTTTCTGGTCACCATATACAGCAAAGATCGAGAACCATCTTCTAATCTCAGTACTCTTCCAACTTTACGCTGCTGGTTTTTTAACTCGTCCAAACGACCGAACTTCTTATTAAATACGTATGAGGTTTCTTTAGTCATCTCAAGATCTTGCAGTGGGCAATACAGTGGGCTAAAGAGACGTTATGCGGAACACTAAAAAGGTCCTGCTGTACTTCTGTCGTCACGCCGAATCTAGCACTCTTTCTCTCTGCGTAATTTGACATAAATTCATTAAAGCTTAGTCGCCGGTCATCTTTGATCTCATATTAAAGAATTCGGACTTCTTCTGTTTCAATTGAGCCAGCATAAGATGCAAGACGATTTATGTGAACTACTTTTAGTTTACCTTTCGGCAACTTCTTAATTCGGTATATTACGTAATTTATTTTCTTTTTAATTTCATACGGACCCTCCCATTGTCTTTGCAGTTTAGGAGACAAGCCACGACGACGTTGTGGATTATAAAGCCAAACAAGATCACCTACCTCATAGCTTTCATTCTTGCATCGAAAATCGTATTGATCTTTCATTCTGTCACTGGCTAACTGGATGTGTTGTCGGGCAAGTTCATGAATGTTGTTCATTCTTAACTTCAGGCGGTCGACTTAATCTTCGCTTGCAACATGTTCTTCGGAAGGTCTGCAGCCAATCTGGACTGTAGTCTCATTTACGGCCAAGCGGTAGGCCATTAGGAATAAATGAATGTGCTGTTCTCAATCTCTTTGATGTTCTGATACAACTTTGGACAGGTGTTTACCCATTGTTCGGTTCATTCTCTCGACTATTCCATCTGATTGAGGATGCAGGGGTGTTGTTCTGGTCGTATTGACAAACGTTTCATCAAATCAATTTACAAACGTTTTGAAAAAGGGTTGACTCGAAGTTTCGCCCTTGGTCTGAGTGGATCTCCAAAGGAACACCAAATCGACTGAAGAATTCTTTAACAAGTATCTCTGCAACGGTAGCAGCTTCTTGATTTGGTATCGCGTAGGCCTCAGTCCATTTCGTAAAATAATCCATAGCTACCAGGATATATTTATTTACATCATTCGTCTCTGGAAGTGTACCTGCAATGTCGATTGCTACTCTTTCCACAAGACTACCAACATTGTACTGTTTCATAGGTGCTCTCTTTTTACCAACTGGACCATTACTGGTTGCACACAATTCACATTTCTGGCACCATCTTCTTACATCATCTTTACAGTTCACCCAATAGAACCGTTCTCGAACCTTTTGCAGAGTCTTCGTAATACCAAAGTGTCCACCTGATGCACCGTCATGTAACTGACGCAATACTTCTGACACTTTACTTTTAGGTACAATCAACTGAAGCTTAGATTCTGTACCATCATCGTTCTCCAAGGTTCTATACAGAAGATCATCTTTCAGTACTAGGCAATTTCATTGGCTCCAGTAACACTTGACTTCGGGACTACATGCACTAATGTCTTGCTAAGAAGGTCTTTCACTTCGACGCACCCAATCCAATACTCTTTTTATACATGGATCATCTGCTTGAGCGTCTTGTAGCTGTTGAGGCTGCCATTGATCATTAATAACGGTGGTTCGCCTCACGGGGCCAAGTCTTTCTTCTAATTCAAAACAATGATTACGCTTTTACACTATATGGCCGTCTTCATTAAGCATCAGCATTTGAATGACTTTTTCCAGCCCATTGCTCGATCTGTTCTAGCTTTCCGACTGTTGTATTATTTTCTTACACTTTGGGGTGAATGGGACCTTCGTTGTTACAATTCCAACATCTGGGTTCACGTCTCTTCGGCATCATGTTACGAACTATTTTCCGTACGATTTCCTCCAGATGTTTATCGCTTAGAGGTATCTCGCCCAGACAATTAGTTTTGTAGGCGGTGTCATAATTCTTTGGAAATATATTAGTTGAGAGGTACTCATCGCACTTGTGGAAGCGATTGGACGGATTACTGGTGACTCTTACTTTTAAAACATCCATATGTATGTTTTGATATGAAAGATTCCTGTTAAGGCACGATAATGCCCAACCATATCTACCAGAAGAAGTTATCATGATGAGGTCTAAATTCGAAGATTGTATAGGTCACCGGTTAGCCCGGATTTAAATCCAATAGAGGATATGTGGGATCACTTAAAACGCCGCATACGACAAAGAAATCCCGTTTCAAATACGAAAGAGCAACGTTGGCTTGCTATGCAGGATAAATGAACTGCAATATCCCAAAAATATGTCCAAAATTTACTTGCAAGCGTGCCGAGAAGGATACAAGCAGTAATAAGAGCTAGAAGTGGGAATACTGGTTACTGATTGTGCATTTCTTTCAGTTAAAAAGGCTTTTAAGCAATTTAAATTAGTAACAATAAAACATTGCATACTTTGTTTTCAAACTTCCTCAAAATTTATTTTAAACTATTATTCCTACAGCTGTTTCGGCTGATTGTCTTTCTCAAGTGATCTATTTTTGGCGGGGTTTGGCTGATAAGAGTTTAAAATAAATTTTGAGGAAGTTTGAAAACAAAGTTTTCAGTGTTTTATTATTGCATAAAATGAATTTCCATCAAGTAACGGTCGAATCGATCAATAATTTAAATTAGCATTTCAGTTTAGAGTAATAAAACCTTGCCTAATATTAAGCACTCCCTTTTCTTAAAATATACTCTATTTTACAGTAAACCAGAAAATTCCAAAATATTCGATATTTTTGTTCATGACTGTATTTTTTTAATTTCTAAATATAAGTTAGTTTTGTCGTTTTCTTTATCGCACTTTCGCAATTAATATCATATGGTCACTACCTGTACTAATCTGGTTTAGTTAACACCATACAGTTTCATCAGTCTTGGTTGGTAACTTCTAAAATATCTAAGTCTAATATCACATAGAAATTTGAAATCTTATTTAAAATTCAAAATATTTTCGTGGTTGCGCTATATAAGTAAGTACTAGTGATTAAATAACAAAGAGTGTAACAAAGTATTAAGTCGATAACGTTCATAATTTCTAAAAACGTTAAAATCCTTGTCACATTCGTGACAGAAAAATTGATCACCAATAAAATCATATTAATTGGCAAAAAAATGATAATTTTCCCATAAATTAAAAAAAATGATAAGCTATGAAGGTTAGTGTTATTACCATAAGTAGTCTACCTTCCTTAAAGAACAATAAGACAGGAAATTCACATCTGCATGTTTGTTTTTTTAGTTTTTGCTAATCTTGCAGCGAAATCTTTTTCAGTTTTAATTTTAATGATGATTGTTTTAGATGTTAAACATGTAATGACTATCTGATTGGTACTACTTGGTAACAGTTAGAAGATTTATTTTGAAATTACGCAATTTATTATATTTTATGTGCATCCTAAAACTAATTACTAAAACTTAAATTTAAATATTTATTCTTTACATCTAGTAATATTACCAGTTTATCTTTAATACTAAACCGTGATGCCATCATATATTATACCATCTCAATTTTTACTGGATATTCAATGGATTTTAATCGGAAAACTGACCGATATCCGATTCTCTTAAATCTATCTATATAAAAAGCTAGGACGACAAGTCACATTGTTTGTCCGGTAGGGTAACTACGCCACCTAGAAAAGAAAACTGAACTACCAATTGAAATTTTAACATACTAAGTAAATAATATTTTGCTCTTAAAACAATACGTTTTATTAATAATACTTTCAATAATACTTACATATTAATATAATTAGAATAATGAGAGAGACAATGGAGAATGAAAGGTACCCAGACAGTACCTATTGTTCTATCTACTACTGGTGTTATTCCCAAAAACCTCCTAGCGAACATAAAACAGCTGGGTTTAAATGAACATCTTTATAAGGCCATGCAGAAAGCGGTACTCCTCACGACGTCCAGATGTGTACGAAAATTTCTGGGAGATACTCCAACATACCAAGTCACCTAGGGCTCGATAACACGGAAAGAAACCCACCAGAGCTCAATCCTTTTGATACCGTAGGTATCTGGAATGAGTGAATTTTCCCCTAAGAGGGAGTGTGAGCCGTATGGCTAAATCTAGATAATACTAATAACTCCTGTGGGAATTTTTGTCAGTTCTTCCATCAGGAGCGGCCCTCTGCGAATGGGGGATACTTTCTGGGTATTCTTAGCACCGGTACCCAAAGGGTAGCAGGAATACTTGCCGTGGAACAAAAACTGACACCTGACAGTAGGTATAAAATGCAAACCCATGAAACTAGTGATTAATGAATTATGTTTAGGGTCGCTGTCTGGGGATCGCCAGGGCACGTCTGCAGCCAGCGCTGGACGTGGTAGCATGCGGGACGTCGTTGGCAGGGTGTTAAGGAGGCGACCCCTGTCATACAATCAGCTACAGCCCAACTACAGCACAAGCAACCACAAGCGAGCCAAACAACAACAAGAGCTCCACTCGCTAAAGGTGCTGCGCTGGAACATCAGCCGGTGCTCACTCAGGCGTGACGACTGAAGCAGCGCATGAAATTGACTGCGTCCATAAATGAAAATTTTTTGCGCTTCTATTACTCGGTGACAAACCTCGATCAAGAAACGATCGGGCATTGACAAAATCTCTATGTCGAATTTTGCGGGGTGTATCCAGAAATTCAAGTAACTGAACAACGAGTTGCTGATCAGTACTGGGTAATTATAATAAACAATCTTATCCCAGAGGCTAATGAAATAGATGAGCAGATTCCTGAGCTTACAAGAACATACAAGAATACATACATACAAGATATACATACAAGAACAAGAACAATACAACATACAAGAACATACATACAAGAAATTTAACCTGATAATACACAACAGGACAACAACGGAACAAATCCACTTATCAGACCACCGCTACCAAAAATAAACTCTTCTAAAAAATTAGGTGCTCTGTTACAAGTTATAAATACTAAAGTCTTACCCGATTACGTCGTTGAAGCCAATAATCTGGAATATTTGCAAATACTTATTTAATGTGGAGCAACAGCTAATGTAATGGGAATTAAGATCAGAACACGAAGGGGTATCAATGCCAGAAGGACAGATAACAGAGTTGCACCCTGAAAGAAACGGCTTCTAAACAAGATTTAATTATTGCGTAGGGACATTGGTCAAATGACAGAATATATACGAGAAACAACAAGTAGAAAAGTCATTAAAAGAGCTGATGAAATAATGCTGAGCACTGCAAGACACTAGCAATATGATCCAGAAAACAACACAGTCCAACAGTGGCTGGATACATTAAAACAAAAACTCTCCGTTTATTCAGGACGACTAACGAACTAAAAGAAGAAATTTAGAAGTTTTGGGAAAATCAACTTGCCACACCAGCTGCTCTTAACACCAATGCTGAATGGATAGAAGATACGATGCACAGCTGTCAACACTACCGTACAACTGTCTATGAACCCTTTACCACAGAAGAAGTCTTTAATATCATCAAAGAGCTTTAAAACTGGAAACCTCCTGGACTAGACGGAGTTTAAAACTTCTGGCTTAAGAAGTTCTGGAGTGGCCATAAGTGCTTATTAACACAAATTAATCATGTTATTTCTAATCAGCAGGAAATACCATCATTCCTAACTCAGGGAACAACTTATTTAATACCGAAGGATCAAAATAATACCCAAAATCCAGCCAAGTACCGCCCAGTTATTTGTTTTCCAACTCTTTATAAATTGGTCACATCCCGTGTAGCCTAGCGTATCTACCAACACTGCGATCTAAACAACATCATAAAACCTTAACAGAAAGGTAGCGCTAATGGTTCCATGGGTTGCAAAGAACAACTTACCGACTCAGTTATTTCTAACCAGGCATACACCAAAAAAAGGAACCTCTTCACTGCCTTTATTGACTATAAGAAAGCCTTTGACTCAGTGCCACATGGATGACTGATAGGTATATTAAGAATATATAAAGTAGATATTAATATAGTGACCTTCTTAAGACATATAATAACAGATTGAAAGACTAAAATTCACCTCCAAACACTTGATCAAAACAATGTCGAAACAGAAAATATCGCAATTAACCACGGCCGATTCCAAGTAGATACGCTGAGTCTATTGTGATTCTGTCTAGCGAAGTATATCTCAACTATTGAACTCCACTGACTCAGGTTTTAACATTAAAAACAACAACCCTGTAGTGTCGAAGCTTAATCATTTGTTGTATATGGTTGATTTGAAGCTAATGGCTTTCGCGAAATCACTTAGATCAAATGCTAAAAACTGTAAAAACTTTTTAAATGATATCAGTATGCACTTTGGGTTAGAAAAGTACCGTGTACTAAATATAGTCAAGGGAAAGGTTCAACCCGGAGGATTCCAAAACATCGAGGCTATGGGCGAAACATGTATAAATATCTAGGAGTAAAGTACGGAAAAAAATTTGAATTAACATCAGAGTTCATACGAAGGGTAAAACAGCTACTCCGTTCACATCTAAATAGTAAAAATTTGTTTAAGGCATTAAACACCTAAGCATTTTCCACGCTTTGCTACTCATTTGGTATTATTAAGTGGGCTAAAACGGATATAGAAACTCCTCGGCGAAAAGTACGAAGACACTTCACAAAGGTACAAAAATACCGTCCTCAAAGTGCAGTAGACAGAACGACATTACCTCGGTATTTAGAAGGACGACTACTAAATACCAGATTACTAATTTAAAAACCTACTTTTAGGTGCCCGCGGGGACATCTGCTCTTCATTGATCGATTTATGCAGTAGATGACAAAACATCTATTAAACTGAGGGCACAAGAAATGCGCATAACCCAACTATTGGTTGACATCAGGAAAGATGTTCCCTGAAACAGAAGGTTCATTACTTGTTATTCAGGATTAGGTTATACCAACCAAAAATTACCTGAAATATATCGTCAAAGACCCTCAGGTCCAAAACGACAAATGCCGATATGGATGTCAAGCCCAAGAAACCATCCAACATCTTACAGGGGACTGCCAGGCATTTGCTGCAACTGAATATAAGGGAAGGCATGATTTAGTAGGGAAAATCCTCCACAAGAGATAGTTTTTGAACTGGGACTACTACAAGCAAACCATCTCCCATATTATCAATACGTTCCTGAGGGTACGCTTGAGAATGACAACTACAAGCCATACTGGGATCGCACTGTGCTTACAGACCAAACTGTAACACATAATTGACCAGATTGTTTGCTAATTAATAAACTAACGAGACAAACAACACCAATCGATGTCGCGATACCCAACAAAAATAATGTGCGTGTTAAGTACAACGAAAAAATTGCCAATTACAGAGATCTGGAAATACAAATAAGGACGCAATGGAGAATAAAGAGTACCCAAACAATACCCATTATTCTTTCTACCACTCCTTCTTACTTCCACTGCAGCCATTCTGAAGAACCTCCTAGGAAACATAAAAAAGCTAGGTTTAAACGAAAATCTGTGTAAGATCATGTAGAAATCTGTGCTACTTTCGATGTCCTGATGCGTGCGAAAATTTTTGGGAGATACACCGAAGTACCAAGTCACCTAGAACTCGATAACATGGAAAAAGTCCCACCAGAGGTCAATTCTTTTGACACCGTAGATATCTGGGATGAGTGAATTTTCCCCTTAGAGGCATTGTAAGCCTAAATATGGTTAAATATGGATATTAATAATAATTATTATATAATAATATAGTTATTATTATTCGTTACTGGAATTTTAAGGTAAAAGTCAAAATAATTTAAAGCTTTATGTTAGTTTAGATTAAACTTATTGGTTCCTAAAGTTAGAATTATGTAACGGCAATGTGGTGCCATCTAAATAGATCCTCTATCGCTTACGTCGTAAATTTTTAGTTAAAAACAGGTCAGTTCTTGTCAGAAGGTGCTAGTGTTTACGTCGTTGTAAATGTGCGATTTTTTAGAACTTTGTTTTAGATATGTGCCTGGATAAAATGTAACGAAAGAAATAAAGCTTTAAATGATGGACTTGGACTAAATCTAATACTTTTTACAGAATTGTTACTTTGGTTTAAAAGTTATTTTAACATAACATTTGCTTAGTTGGAACAGTGATACAAAATCGAAAACTTAATTGTAAAGAATTAAAAAAAAACAAAGTCACAGAAAGGCAAAAAATACGTGCCAGAGAAAGTAATGGATGATGGGAGTGATGCTAAAGTAGAAAGACAAGCGCGATAGGAAAATAATATAGAAACACCATAACTTATAGTTGAGTACAATAACTCAAAAGCGTTTGTAGACTTTTTGGTTCAGAAAAGGTCTTACAATTATTCACTCAGAAAAGGAGTCAAGTAGTGCATAAAACTGGTTTTTAAGCTAATTTTAGGAACCATAGTTTTAAATTCCTATATTCTACATAAAGAAGTAACAAAAGCGAAGATGTCAATTATCAAGTTCAAAGAAAATATTTTCAAATCTATACTTTTTCATCCACAGCGCTACAGGAGGTAGAACCTCAAGAACATCATAAAGTTGAAAATGTGGAAACAAGTAATCGTTGTGTAGTAGGTATATTACCACCGAAAATCACAAGAATACGATAGAAAATTTGCCTCCAATAAGACCTTTCGCGCTCCCTGGAAATGTATAGTATGCAATTAAACTACTGTGGTTTCTGCTTCTTTGTAGTCCATTCTGCCAAAAAATATAGTTCTACAAATGTTGTTTGCTAATCTTTAGGTCTACAATATATTTTCCTTATAGATAGTATTTAGTTTTTTTCTAATAAACAAACTTTTACATCATACAATTTTCTTACGATACAGAAATAAAAGAAATCTATCCACATATACTGAGCTCTTTCGAAAGAGCTCAGTAATCGAAACTTGAAATTCTGGGGAAGTGAGCGACTTGGGTCTACTAAGCCACATATTTATTACTCCCACATAAATGTGTAGCAACCGCGGTATGATAGAAATGCCACGCAACAAAATACACTAGAACAGCATGCCGCATAACTGCCTTGCCGCAGAACTTAAACAAGTTTTTTGTAGTGCGGCACACCGTAGATGCCGCGTGGCGAAAAAGTAAGGATTATAAGTTTTAAGTGTCATAGCAAATAATGTCAAACTTATTTCCAAAGTTTAGTCACGTAGAATAAACAATAGCCAGTAAAAGTTTATCAAAAATCACTTAAAATAAATGAGACATTAAAAATGCAAAAGAGAAATTAAAACTTTTACATTTATCAATCAATAATCTTAAAAAGGATAATTGTACGTACTAGTGGATCGTTATTTAATCCGTGCATAGAACAAGTAACTTATTACCAATCTTATCAATATGCTATTAATTACTCTCGAGGTTTTGCCTTCGGTGACTTGCATTTATTCATTTCTTAACTATATATCTTCTTTTTAAGAGATTGGTGTATGTAATATTCATTAGATTTCATCAAGTATGGACGTCAAAAGAATGATATGATACGGTACAAGATTTTGTTGGCTGACTTTGATTACTTAATTGATATTAATGACCAACTTACATATTGTTTAGAAATATTAAATTTTTTTATTTTATTGATTATATTAGGAAAGGTGTAATAGGGATAGTTCGATTTTCTGCGAAAGTAGAAATATATGAAAGATGAGCACTAACTTTTAAGATATTTTTAATAGTGTTGGATCTGACAAATAGAAAATTTCGAAATGACAACTCCTCTATTGTCATGAATTGGACTAGACACTTCTTGTGTTTGGTAAGTGATCGTGTAAACTTTTCACATTGTCCCTTTAACAAACACGTCTAAGAAAACGTGCTTTCGATTAAGAATAACAGCTTTGTTATAGGAAGTAAAGTAGGTGGTACTGTTCTAAAGACAGTGCCTGGCCATGTTCTGTTAAGGATGTGCTGGCGTATGCTGGGTTCAGGGTGAAGGGTTCCATCCATACGCAGTCCTCCCCGAGGGGTCGTGCTTACGGATGCAACCATACCACCCTACCTATCAACTGAATTCCACCTCGTTAACCGGACTACTCATGTGGTAGGTCCTCTCCAGACTGGTTCATCACATAAACAGCCCGTGTTTCCTTTTACTCTCTCTCTCTTTTTTACCTTTGCTGCAGATTTGTCTCTAGTTTTTTCTTGTACGCATTATTGTATGAGCGCTTACCCTACCTACTTTTCTGTGTAATTCATTTCACTCGCCATTGAAAATTTTGTTTGGCTGTACAGACATTCACAGTGCTCGACCGTGTCAGACACTCCACATTCTGCGTAGTTTCCATGCGCTACCTTTACTATTATTTCTGGATAGATCCCGCAAGAGCCGTGCACTGTTAGGAACTGGGTGAAAAAGTAGTTAGTGTCTCTGTTGCCGCATTACATCGAGCCCGCAATATTTGGAATTAATTACCCTTGCCCAGGTGGCTCTATGATCATTGGTCCAATCTCCTGCCACTCCGTTACGCTGCTATTCCTAGCTACTATTTTCTCCTGCTTATCCTGCTAATAGTTTTACGTTGTTTCCTTCACTATCAGATGTATGGTAACACTCCTACTGATGTTGTTCTGTATGCACTTGCAAGCCTTAGAAGTGCTTTTCTTTGAACTTTTTCTAGCATTCTTCTATATTTTTTTATGTTAAGTCCAAGAGACATATTAGACAAAGATGTATGTTGTCATTAATATACGTATTAAACATTTATGGTGAACATGTCATGAGGATGGCTTAAGATCGATGATTCAGTGGACTATCAATAGTTGGTAGATAAATGTACAATTTAAGATTTGCTGATGACACTATCTTTTAGCAGCAAATGAGCCAAACATGTTTTATCTTTTGCGAAGGGTTAAGTAAGAAAGCAGTAAAGTTGGTCTGTAAATCAAAAAAGCTAAGAGAAAAATATTAGTGGTTGACAGATTACACAATATTCAACTGACTAACATCTTACAGAAATACCAGATAGTGGACACTTTTGTCTATCTCGGGTATAACTAACGATATTAACTGTAAAGCAAAAGTTTGTAGACGTATTGGTATGGCAAAAAATCCAGTGAGTCGCTTAATTAAGGTTTGTAAAGACACATCTACCTCTCAAAATATCAAGATAAGACTGGTGAGTTCTCTTGTATTCTCAATATTTCTATACCAAAAAATTGATCCCTTTGAGATATGGTGCTGGAGAAGAATGCTGCGTATACCTTTAACAGGACAAACTTTCTTGTTCTAAACCAACTCGAGATTAAGAAAAAAAGGCTGTCTACAATATGTCTACAACGTATTCTGCAATTTTTCGGTCACGTGGTTTGAAAAGGTCATGATAGTTTGGAGAGATTAAATGTTTCTGGAAAAGTTTCGGGGAGACAATCAAAGAGACGATCACCAACTAGATGGTCCGACCAAATAAATAATTTAGCTGAAAACACAATCTTCGAAGCTTTCAGAATAGCTGAAGATAAAGTTAGGAATATTTAAAGAAGACACGATCCTCAGTAGTAATGGGGAAACGACAAGAGAGAGATATTAACATATATGTTGTTATGATCTGCTTTTAACCTGTTGGTGTTGATGGGACTCAACTACTTTAAATAATTAATAAAAATATTTTTTATTAATTATATGAAGAGGATTCCATTTCGATTTAGTTTGAGTCTCTTACCACTCCCTGGCACGTCTTTCTGGGTCTACCCGTCTTTAGAAGGAGTTTGTAAGAAGACTCAAATTAAATCAAAACGCGACTACTCTGGCAATTACAGGAAAATAATTACCAGAGTATGCTACTACAGACCTAGTAAGGAATTATTAATTAATCAAATTAAAACATAAACAAAAAACAAATCTCATGATTCAATTCGTATATAAATCACCTTCATTTCTGGTGCATACTAGTGGCTTCCAGTATTTCTTAGTTGTTTCCTTATCGGTATAGACATGGGAAAATAAAAATGCACACATAAATTTAGTAGAAATTACCAACACCATTTGCTTTATCAAAAGGAATTAAAATATAAAATTTGCAATTTTCTTAAATCTAGTATATCTATATCATACTACAAACATGAATAGAGAATCTTATTTCTTATCGTCTCCTTTGTAATAAAACCAAGTTTAACATTTTATAACTAACAAATCTGGTTAAATGTGGATAATTTTATTATAATGAAATGTTATTAAATTTAATATGCATTATGGTATTTAATATGAAAAACCCATACATTTATGTCACAAAAGAATATGACTGAAACAATGTGTTTCTGCTACTCTGCAAATTCTGCTCTCCTTCTTGTTCGCTGCTTTTCACAGTGCTCGTTCCTATCTTCTTCTGATGCAATTCTCCACTTTTCTTTTTAATCACTTCTACTTTTTATGATCCAAGGATCTCTTTTATCGACTCAGGGCCACAAATTCAAACAAACTTTTCCTCGTTATTTACACAATGGGACACATCAGACTCCAAGGAGGTTTTAAAAGAACCTTCCTACTTAGTCTATTACCCGTTCCACTATTCTGCTAATAAAACTTGTAACTTTTAACATAAATTCTCCTATTCTATTATTATTTTTCATACAATCAAAAAAAACTTTCAACCATACCATATAATTAACCAAATCAACCTCGTTTGCAATTCTAAAGAAATTCTCAAACTTTCGTATCAGCTTGTTCTGTCTGGAGTTCCAAGAATAAATAATATTTCTTATAACTTTATAACCACAACTTAATTCTACACTTTCCAAAAATTGTGTTATCTATAGAAAATTATTATTATATTAAAAAGAATATTTTAAAAACTATTTACTTTATACAATAATCGCTCTTTGAAATATAATACGGGTTACTGGATTTTCCACCCTATAAATGGATATCCGAATAATCTCTTCTTGTTGTGACTCCTTACCAAACATTCATATTTCGGCGAAAACACTTTATTAAAATTATTAAAATAAAATAATTTTTACAAATTTTGTCATATACATTGAAAATTTACATGATAATTTAAATTTACATTTACATTACATATAATAATAAAGATAATATAATAATATAATAAATATAATAAAGGTAATATAATATATAAATATTACTCAGGAAGTATATGCCTGTTTTATTGATTTTGAGAAGGCATTTGACACGAGTGCAGCATAATCGACTTAAAGAAATTTTATTAAATAAAAACATAGTCAGTAGAGACATTAGAATCATCTGTAACCTCTATTAGAATCAAACAGCAAAAGTGAAAGTTGAAAACGAACTGACCGAGGATAATATCCAGATTCGCCGTGGGGTCCGCCAAGGGTGTATTTTATCACCCTTGTTATTCAATTTATATAGTGAAGCCATCTCAGAATTAGCACTTGCCCAGATCAGTGAGGGCCTTATAATAAACGGTGAGCCACTTAATAACATAAGATATGCTGACGACACCGTCCTTCTGGCAGGAACACTAGAAGAACTGCAACACCTTGCTGAACAACTAAATATATATTGCAACGATTACGGACTTAAAATCAATTTGAAGAAAACCAAGTTCGAGGTATTTACAAAAGCACAAAACATCAAAGTTAAGCTAGTACTAGATAATACAGAAATTGAACAAATATCTTCGTACAAATACCTTGGAGCATGGATCATAGAAGATACTGATCAGACAGAAGAAATAAGATGCCGCATTGAAATTGCACGGTCAACTTTTAATAGAATGAGAAAACTTTTTTGTAATCGCGATATCAATATATCGCTCCGGATAAGAATGCTTCGATGTTATATTTTCTGTACCCTTTTGTATGGCGTTGAAGCTTGGACACTTAAAAAATCCAATATTAAAAACCTAGAAGCATTCGAAATGTGGTGTTACCGACGTATTTTGAAAATATCATGAATGGATCGCAAAACAAACGAACAAGTTCTCGATCAACTAGGAAAACAATGCGAAGTTTTAAATCCCATAAAAATCAGGAAATTGGAATACTTGGGGCACATCATAAGAGGTGAAAAATACGAACTACTAAGGAATATAATGCAGGTTAAAATCAAAGGTAGAAGAAGCGTAGGAAGACGCATATTTACGCAATCTCCGTGAATGGTTTGGATGCAGTTCAATTGAACTATTCAGGCGCGTAACCAATAAAATTATAATTGCCAAAATGATTTCCTATCTCCGATAGGAGTGGAACTTGAAGAAGAAGAAAAAGAATATATAAAGATAATTTAATTAAATATAATTTTTTGTCTCAAGTAATATATTATTCTCTAAACATGTATTGTTCCTTATTAGAATCAAGTGAAGATATAAAACTTAACTAAGATTAGTTGGTCTTTAACAATACTATATCTATGTACTTAATTTTAACTAGGTAAAAAGAACAATAAGATACACTCGTTTTACTCAACGTAAAGCAAATATCATTAAAAGTAAAAGCGAAGATGTCACAACATTAAATACATTTTAGTTTCCTATTTCAGAAGCCAACGAGTAAACATCGGGCTTCCTACTAATAGTATTTTGAATAAAAACTTGTTTAGTTTAATGTGATTGTTTATCAAGCAAATATTGGTAAGTCGATATCAGTTAAATTAATACTTTCGACAAATAAAATTAGGCCAGTCGTTTTTGGCCATACTTAATATTTTGGCATCCAAAATATTAAAATCAAATATGGCATCATCTTCACAAACAGCTCAACCTAGCTTCGCTGCAGTAACCAAAATAACACAGAAAAAATCTACAACAGCAACATCATGTCCTAGTAGAACTCAAGCCATTGTTATGAACGCTATCCCAGACGTAGTACTATTTGATTACATAAAGGCAATCGGCGAAATTGTTACCCTAAAGAAATAACCTTTGCTTCACGTATTTCTAATCAACGTATATGCATCTATCTTTCTTCCGTAACCGTAGTAGATAATCTTCTAAAAAATAATCCTACTATTTCGATTAGAAATCAAACAATATCTATTCGTAGACTTATCACTCCTGCAAAGAGGCTACTACTTTCTAACGTGTGTCCTTCGATTCCGAATGCACTCATAGAGCAAGCACTTAAAAATGAACTTGGATTACAACTTGCTTCCCCTATCTCGCATATCCGTTGTAGTTCTCCGGAAGACGAATATGCTCACATCTTCAGTTTTCGACGCTCAGTCTTTGTGATACCAAATAATGAATACTTTGAGTTAAATACTTCAATTGTAATCTCATATGAAAATACAAATTATAGGATCTTTATTACTTCGGACAAACTTGAATGCTTTTTATGTAAGCAATCTGGACACACTGCAGACTCCTGCCCTAACCCTCAAGAAATATCTAGCAATCCCTCTCCAAATACAACTTCTAGCCAAAATCCAGTCGATCCTCATTCTAGTATATCTCCTCTTTCACCCTCCACAAAAAAAGAAATCTATTCAAATAACCCACCTACTGACATAACAACCCCAAATGAACAGTCTATAACACCATTATCTGTCCCTTCTAACTCTGGCATAAAAAGAACTCATTCCACTGACACAAGTCTTGAATCACCTTCTCTACTGGTTACCGCTAGCCCCCTAAACTTAAACTCTAATAACACACCAAACACAACAACCTTCGCAACTCCTAAATCAGCTCCTAAAAAGAAAACAAAAACTGATGACAAAGAAATTTGTAAAATTAGTCTATGTGCCCATTCAAGTATTGAAAAATTAATTTGTGCGAATCCAGAAAAATTTTCGTTATCAGCATTACAAATAATTGCCTTCCTAGAAAATTCCTTTGGAAGTAGTGATCCCCTCAAAGAAGCTCATAATTTCACCACGAACATTCATTCTCTCCTCGAAGATCTTACTCAAATATACCAAACTGTATCCGATAGATCACTTAAAAATCGCATTACAAGAATAACGAAAAAGCTAAAACGCACATTAAATTCTATAGACGCTGACGAACTTACCAGCCTTACGTCCAATAATTCATGTGACTCTAACTGCAATGATATCGATCCTTTCTAAAATTACTTAATTAGTACAAGGTAAATTCTTTCCACTAACCAAATAAATTTTTCAAATTCACTATTTTACAATGGAACTGCGACGGATACTATCCGCGCCTTGAACACATTCAATATCTTATATCAATTTACCATCCAGATTTTCTTTGTCTCCAAGAGACTAATTTTAATACAACGAATATTCCTCATCTTAAATCCTTTGAAGGATACCACTTCATTAGAACGAACTGCTTAAGAGCCAGTGGAGGTGCATCTATATTTGCGTCCAGCGAAATCTTCTCAACAATGCTACCATTAATAACGAATCTTGAGGCAATTGCCATAACTACATATTGCCCTAATAAACTAACCATCTGCTCCATATATATTCCCCCAAACCATTCTCTAAAAGAAGAAGAGCTCCTAGACCTTATATTCCAACTTCCACAGCCGTTTATTCTCACAGGAGACTTCAATGCACATAACGTTATGTGGGGTTCTCAATCCACATTTGGACGGGGAAAAGTAGTTGAAAATATTATTAACTGCACAAACTCATGTCTTCTTAACACAGGATCTAACACTCATTTTAATATTTCATCTGGATCTTTCTCTGCTATAGATCTTAGTATTAGTGACCCTAAATCTGCACCTTTTTTAACCTGGCAAACAGCTGACGATCTCTTTGATAGCAATCATTATCCTATAATAATTTCCAACAATTCTAATGGGACTGCCTCTGCCAAAAGCTATTGGCGCCTAAAAAAAGCTAACTGGCCAGAGTATTCAAAAGCCGTTGACACTCTCTTGCTCGCGCATGATCATCTAATAATAAACGATGTAGACTATTTGTTAACGTCAATAACAGACACTATTCTTTCAGCTGCTAAGACTCATATTGGCAAAACATCATTCTCTCCAAATCATAAAGTAGTTCCTTGGTGGAACTCTTCTTGTGAAGAGGCGATTCGTCTATCCAAAAAAGCTTTAAATAAGTACCAAAAAACAGAAGCCTTGAAAATCTAATAAATTACAAAAAATTCAAAGCCAAGGCCAAACACGTAGTCAAAAAAAGTAAAAAATCATCCTGGCAAGATTACGTATCATCTATCAACGAAAACTCCAATCCTAGCCAAATTTGGAAAAAAATACGACAAATTCAAGGTCACAAAACTAATAATAAAATTACTCGTTTAATTACAAATGGTATAGAGATCGCTTTATACGAACTTATTCCTAACGCCTTTGCCAAACATTTCGAAGACAAGTTCAGAAATAAAACCAATAATATTGCTTTGTCTCATCATGACTTATATTCACACAGAAATCATCTGATATCATCTGAACATAGTAGATCCCTTAATTCTCCTTTCACTATGCATGAGCTAATATCTGCCTTAGCTAATAGTAGAAACACTGCAGCTGGACCCGATGATATTCCTTATGCATTCCTAAAGCACTTGTCTAATTATAGTCTTAAAAAACTCCTTAATTTATACAATATAATCTGGAGTTCCCATAAATTTCCATCTCAATGGAGCAAATCTATAGTTATACCAATACTCAAGCCAAACCAGCCAACTATGTTTCCACAATCTTACAGGCCCATCTCTCTCACATGCACTATGTGTAAGCTAATGGAAAAAATGATTAACAAACGTCTTTTGTGGTATTTTGAAAAACATAAGATTATTCCAAAGGAACAATCTGGCTACCAAAGACAGCGCTCCACAAGAGATAATCTAGTAATACTCCAAACCCACATCTCCAACGCAATAAATTGCAAGCAAGATTTGATAGCAACTATCTTTGATATAGAAGGCGCATTTGACACCATCTCTAGAAATGCAATCCTTGACAAACTTTTTGAATGTAACCTTACTGGCAACATATACGCATTTATCAAAAACTTCCTAACATCTAGATCGTTCAGGGTTTCTGTCAATAACTTCCTTTCTTCTCCACACATCCAATATGATGGAGTTCCGCAAGGTTCAGTTTTAAGCACATCCTTATTCATTCTTTCGATTAGCAAGTTAAGTGAAAATATAGCTCCACCAATCAAATGCGTATTATATGCCGATGACCTAATAATGTACTGTCATGGTAAATCCAACGCAACTACTAGTAAAATTCTACAAGTAGGAGTAAATGACCTACAAAACAAAGTAGCTTCTCTAGGACTTACCCTCTCCCACTCTAAATCCAAAGTTATTAAATTTAGCAGAAGAATGAGTTCTTTTGATCCGGAAATCACTATCAACAACTTCAAGTTACCGGTTGTTGATAATTGCAAAATATTAGGGCTGATATTTGATTCAAGATTAACCTGGAAACAACACATACAGGAACTTAAAGGAGTTTGCCTAAAAAGGTTAAATATACTCAAAACACTCTCACATTATCATTGGGGCGCGGAAGAAACTACTTTACTGAAAGTCTACAGATCACTTATCCGCTCTAAGCTAGACTATGGATGTTTCGTCTATATGTCTGGTACTAAATCAATATTAAATTCACTGAACACAGTTCACAATACAGCTATTCGTTTATGTCTTGGAGCATTCCGTTCTAGTCCGGCAGAAAGTCTGTACTGTGAAGCTAATGAACCTCCTCTATGGCTTAGACGAGAAAACCTTCTTCTCTCCTATGCTGCTGCAATTTCTTCCAATCCGTCCAATCCCGTATATCATCTATTTACATCATCACATCATACCCAAAACAGCCCTCCATGTAACTTAATTATACATCCTATTCCTAGTCTTCTACAACCGTTACTAAAAGATATAAATTTGTGTGAAACCAGAACTCTACCATTCTCCAATAATCCCTATTGGACCAACATACTCCCATATCATGATATTTCACTCACCAAGTTTAACAAGGAAGATACCAGTATTAGTACATTAAGAATTCTCTTCCTAGAACTTATAAACAAAAATAAATATAACATGGTTCTTTACACTGACGCGTCGAAGACTGAAGGTGGGGTTGGATATTCTGTAACCACTGTACAACAGCCTATCGAACTCTCTAAAATCTCTTCTTGGTGTAGTATCCACACTGGTGAACTACTAGCTATCTTACAAGCTTTTAAATATGCCCAACGATATACAAATACACACATAGCCATATGCTCCGATTCGCTTTCATCTATACACTCCATTAATGCTATATCCACCAAACATCCTATCGTCCAAGATATTCATGACATATATCAGCTTCTTATAAAACAAAATATAACTATCACTCTGATATGGGTACCATCCCATGTTGGTATTAGTGGTAACGAAAAAGCTGATTGCCTTGCCAAAAAAGCCGCATCATCCACGAACATTATTATAAACATACAAATTTGTAATGATCTGAAAGCCAGACTAAAGAAGCTTAATTTATCTACGTGGCAGATTCACTGGAATAATGTTACCTCAGCGCTGCATGAAATCAAACCTACAGTGAACCGTCTTACCTATCCCAGTTTATCTCGAAAAAATATGGCAATCACACGGAGACTGCGTATTGGACATACCCGTCTAACTCATGGCTACCTGATGACATCATCTCCACAACCAAAATGTCAACACTGCAATACGACTCTCCGAATCAGGCATATACTTATCGAATGCCCTTTATATGCCAAAATACGCCAACAGCTCAATATCAGTACTAACTTCAAAGAGGTCCTAAACAACACAGACGAAATCAACAAGGTCATCAAATTCCTCGAGAATAGTCAACTGCTCAACAAAATATAAATGTTATATTACAAGTTTTTATTATTTTCTCTGTATGTTAGATTTTAACTACATTTTATTTTGTAATTTATATTATATTACCATGTAAATCGTAACTCGTGCTAATGACCATAGATGTCACATGCACGTTAATTTAAATAAAAAAAAAAAAAAAAAAATACATTTTAGGTTAACCGATTAGGTACACAGAATGTTTTATTGATTACAAAATTGTAAACATCGTTACTTGTATTGGTGTCACACATAGCTATTTTCGTGGAAACAATTATTAATATTGGGTATTGGTGACAGTAAAGTAACCTTTTTTAAGAAAGAAGTTATTATAACATTTGAAATCCTACTAGTTGAAAACTAGCTCTTATTATTATCACGAAAGAGACAGTTTATATATATATATATATATATATATTATATATATATATATATATATATATATATTTATATTTATATATATACATTACTTAGTTTTCGGGAAGAGAATTGAGAATTTATTACTCGAGGTTTTGGCACCTACTTTGGAGCCATTATCAAGAGAGATACGAATCCGTTCGAGTTTGGGGTCTTAATCTGACTACTCCCCTCACTCGTGAAGTACCAGTATCGGTATAAATATAAGAACCGTCCAACGGCACTAAGGTCAGAAGGGCAAAAGGAGGGGACAAAAAGTCAGAGAAACCAGGAAGACAAAAATAGAGCAAATAGATTAAACAGAGAGGGCAAAACACGCTACAACAGCACAACGCTACCAGTGTCTCCATTACATGAAGAAAATGAAGTAGTAGACACTACAGTGAAAAAAGCAGAGGTAATGAAGATTACTCTCTCTCGAGAGAGAGTGTACATTAAATGACCACCTAGACGAGGACACCGACTTTTCATAGAAGAAGTCGAACCACAAAAAAAGACCCGAAAATCCAAACGAAATCATCTCTCCTATACCAGCGGAGGAGTTAAACGAGTTAATTCAAAAAAGGCACCTGGACCCTATCAAATAACGAACAGGGCTCTAAAATACTTACCAGCGGGAGCCATAGTATATTTAACAAACATAATCAATGCGATGCTAAGATTCAAGAAATTACCAAACATATGGAAAGAGGCCCATGTCATAATGTTACCAAAGCCTGGAAAAGACAGTACATACAGGCCAATAAGCTTGATGTGATAAACAATTCACAGGAGCTGCTTTCCTAGATGTGAGCAAAGCTTTCGACAGAGTCTGGCATAAAGGACTGATCTACAAAAGAAGAAGATAAGGAGCAATAACAAGACTAATCTGTTCGTACTTGAGCAATCGTAGTTTCAGAGTTCGAATAGGACAAGTCCACCGGAACCTGGAAGCCACAGGGAGCAGTACTGTCAGCTCTACTATACACGATATACATAGTAGACATACCTAGAACACCAGGTCTATTACTAAGCCTCTATGACGACGACACAGCTGTAGCGGGGCAAACACAGAAATGTAGAAATAGCGGTAAACAACTTACAAACAGCACTAACTGACATAGAAGAATGGAGTTTAAAATGAAAATCGCTATAAACTCCGAAAAGACACAGGTTATACTTTTTTAAAAGAGGCACCAATAACCAGAAGAACAGGTAACTGTGCAAGACAATCCCATCGAGTGGAAAAGTGAAGCAAAATAACTAGGAGTATTCATGGACAAAGTCTTAAAGTTTAGTAAACATGTAGACTATTACATGTAAACATGTAATAAAATCAAAATACTAAAGAGAATATCAACAATCACAGCAGAGAGAAAACAAAATACCAGAGAAAAAACACTATAAAAAACAACAACAATGCACAATGAAGATAGTTTTTAGCTCATAACACTCGTGGACTTTCGCAAAATACAACGTGGGCCCTAAGTGGACAAACTCTATATTATTATATTGTCACATATTTGTATATATTTTTTAATGTAAGAATATAGATATTGTACTAATTATGACTTTTTGTTCAGGTCTACCTACAAAGAAATAAAAAAATACACTAAAAACGGCCTCGGTTACCAAAAAAATTAAAAACTACTAACAAAAATCAGCACAAGCCAACAAAAAAACTTAAAAAGCAGGGAATGTAGGGGGAAGACTTGAGGCCCAAGTAAGCAATTTTAGTTCGGGAATAAGCCACAGTAAGATAACAGGATTATAGCAACAATGCGTGGCCCTGAGTTTTGAATTCTGTTAGGAAACCATGTTGGGGTTCTATTACCTAGGACCCCTACATGAAGAGCATTTGGCTGAGCGTTGTGGCACTATTGCGCATCAAAGTGCTATAGGGGGTAAAGAAATGGTCTGTAGCATTGGACCGCGGTGCAGTGACTCCTGTTTTTACTCGAGTTAATACACCTCGCTCCAATGAATTGTTATATTCGAACGTAATTCTTAGGTTTGAACATGTCTCACAGGCTGGGTTTAATTAACTTTGTCGGGGACTTTATCCCCGGACCACATCTCAACAATATTGAAAATAATATTTTATAGTCGTCTACTTTCAAATGTATAGCATATATATGAATTGTAAAAACGAATGAGCCAGATAAAACTAACATATTAGCAGATTTTTTTTTACAAAATATTAAAAAAACAAAATTCTTCAAAAAAATTCAACCTTGTTCTAATTCATTGTTTTCTTTAAGTGTTTTATTACATAGACACATAAACGAAGAAAATAGAGCTTTCTAGTATAATATATTTAGTAATAATTTTCGAGACGAATTATTATAGATAATTGATTTTAAAGATGTTATAAATTAGAGCCTTATGTTTAGAGTCAGCTACTTTAGTATTCCAAGTAAATTCAGTTTTCTTTATGGTTTAATACCAATTACAATATGGACTATACATAAGTATATTTGAAAGTATCAACAGAGGATCTAGATAGAAGTATATTTAAAATTAATAATAAATTCCCATACCTAATATGCATATTAGTTAATGTATATACATATAAATTATGTATATTTAGCGTTAACGGTGTGTTATTAAATTTACAATTTATGTATTTTGCCTTTTATTCTTTATTTTGTCTTGTTGTTTTTATTAATAATAATATCCTGTTATTACATACATTGTATGCTTTATAAATCATTGTACTAATACTATATAATATTTGAAATTATATGATATATTATATGGAATAAAATTAAAATGTTTATGGAACTAAAAGCAAGTTCACAAACCTAACTTACATTACAGATTTACGACTGTAAAAGGAAACAGTAATTCTTGTTGACAAAATCTGTCCTGTAAACTTGCTGTTCTGCTTTTAACCTTATCAGTGGTATTTCATAAATCATTGCTAATGAACTTTCATAGCTTTAAAATTGTTAAATACCTTTGCAGATATCATTTTCTGTATTGTCAATAGTCGATTTATTATTTTATTTTATTAATTTAAAACTAAAAGCTATATCCTCCCGAATAATACAAGATCCTACTGTAGGATCACTACGTTTATGACGCAATTTAGTAAACTCACACTTTTACATATATTTAAAGTTCGAGGAATACATTGATAATAGGTTGCCAGTCAAAAAGTAGCCTTAAATATTTGTGATTCAATTAATAGTAATTAGGTTTTAAAAAATATTTTAATTTCTTTATGTTTGGGAAAGTATGTACAAATTTTTTTTACATGTTTTCATTTATTATTTTTTTGTTACTGTACTGTAATTTGATCTAATTTAATGCCGTATTCTAACGACTTTGTTAAAATATATTGCTTCCTTAATTATTGCTTCCTTATGTTATTTCATAAGATTGTTAAACTGGCTATCTCATTTATTATGTTTTAAGTAAGGAGAATTTGACTTTCTCCGTTGTAATTTGTGTCACAAATATAGAAACAAGTGTAAAGTTTCGTATTACCGTGACAATTAACTTAAATTATCGCCATTCAAAATCGCAATACAAAAGAGTGATTTATTGGTATACCCTCTTGGTATGGACCACCACGTAACGGTTAGAGGGTTTCTTAGTTCTGACCATCTCAACGTACTTGCACTTCATCACAAGGCAGCGAAAGAAACGGACCTAGTTTGATCGGGTCTCGTGCCATCAAGACTCGGCGGGCGTCCCGACGTGGTGCCAGCGAGATTCCGCTGGCTAAGAATCTTACTACATCAATATACCAAAGGGTAAATCTATATTCTTTGTAAAGACAGCAATAATGAGTATGACTAGTTAATTTCGCTAATTTATTTAAAAATAAAATATTGCATTTTTTCTTCATTATTATTTCTCTAATATCATTTAACCATCGACCTCTTAAGTTTTATACAAATCACTTTATTTACTTTTGAAATAAAATACGCTGTTCATAACGTATAATACGTATGTTTTGATACCAAATTAAAGGTAATTTTGTTCTTAATATGATGATATAACGTTCCCAGAGAAAAAATGGTCAAAAATTAGTTTCTATATTTGTAAAAAACGCAAGGTATCAAAGATAAACTAAAATATAGCTAGGGCGCTGTTGTTTTTATTCTAAGACGTATTTCTTCGCTTGGGATTCGGCCTCCCTGAGAGACTCCCAACGTCTGGCGCTCCATAGCCCCGAGTCACGCAAATATTTTTCACTACCTTTTTTGCGAGTGTTAATGTTTCCGCTCCATAAGTGGGTACAAGTCACATACATTGGTCAAACATTTTTCTTTTGAGGCATTAGGGTAGATCCGATTTAAATACATAGTTTTATTTAACAAACGCTGCCAAGGCTAATTCTATGTGACGAGGAGCTCACATGTCTGGCTATCTCTGCCCAACCGAATTTCATGTTATAAGTACTTATATGATGTAGTCTATACAATATACCTTCCATCAACAGCAATATTTTGATTTAGCACCAAATTCGTCATTACTCTTGCGTCTTGTTCATATTAATCCTTAGTACGATCTTTGAAGTAGCCTGATATATATATATATTATATATATATATATATATATATATATATATATATATATATATATATATTCAAACATTGCTGCTTCATACATACGATCAGCTGTAAGGACAATGTCATCTGCACCTAATTTCAAATGACTGAGCTTCTCTTCATTTATGCTGATAAGAAGTATGTTCTGTTTTTTACATCTATAAAGAGGAAAAAGAAAATCTGAATACAGACACCTATGACTCCTACAGGTAGTGTTGGGTTCCTAATACCCTAACGAAGCTGTGCCAGGGCGAAATGCCCAAGGGATTCAGACCTTTGACACTTGTTGGCATTCAACTAAAAACCTCTCCCCTGTCACACCAGACAACAGGATGGAACGGCTGGTTAAGGCAACCATCTTTCCTGATGCCCTGCTATCACCTGATTCCTATTCTTTCTCTAACGCATTCATCGAGGAAAATACAAACCCCATGAACCACCAAATACTTTAAACCCCCTGCCTTAGCGAGGCTGCCATCTCTCGCGTCGTTTCTCTCTCTCATTCACTCTTATGTCGGCCTGCGACAATCCGAACCTCACCATGGTGCTACTTGCTTGTTTTTGAATTCTGTTGCGAGTTCCCTCTCCTCTCGTTGTTTTAAAGAGAGCAGCTTTTTGATAAATTTGTGGATCCGTATCTACTACCACGTATTCCTCATCATTTTCTCTACCATTTCTCTCACGAAATTAAACATTCTGAAAAGGTAGCTACGAAAGCAGCCATGGCCTGTAAGCATTTGCTTCAGATAATATTCCAGCTACCTATGCCCACAGTCTACCCAGATTCGAAGGTTCGGGATTAGTGACTTCGTCCACTCAGCCACTTCACCTAATACCTCCCACTATTGTTGCCACTGACCGATTGAAACTAATCTCTCGGCCAGTCTATCTCATTTATTTTAAGATCTCCAATGTTCCGCCCCCTACGACTGTGAATCCTGCCCCTTTCATCTGCCAGCACATGTAAAGGAACACAGCTGGTGATAACCCACAGAGCGGCAACTGACACAGTCCTGTCGGCACATGCTACCTGCAGCAGACTAGTTCTGTTCACGCGTACCATGAGCCATCTTGTAAGTTGGTATTTCTACCGCCTCACTTCAGACTAGGGCCGCATAGAGGACGACAGACTGCACAACACCGTGAAGCGCCCTTTCTTTTTCGGATTTGGGACCATCGATATTAGGCATTATCCTCCCAACGCAGCCATTCTCTGAATAGCTATACAGGTCAACCTCCTTAAATCTTTAATCAAGTATAAGGGTGAGAGTTCCCCTCAACTCTCACCCGTATACTTGACTTACTTTTTGTCACGCTCGCTCCAGCGCATTCAAATTCAACCCTATATCTCTTTTTGTATCCTCTGAGTACTACAGCCTCCATCTTATCCTCCGCGAGAGAAAGATCATGGTCGCTCCTCCAATCTTCAACTAGAACACACGCACGCGTAATCTGAAGCAAGAGTTCCTACCTGGCCAGTGCCGCCACCATCATAGCAAGGTCGTCCACGAATGCAAAGGGGGTCACACCATCTTGAATCCAAGATACCAAGCCACCCAAGATAGAATACAAGACACAGTTTGGATTCATGAAAGGCGTAGGTACTAGAGGTACATTGTTTTGTGTACAAGTATTATTCCAAAGATGTAGAGATATGATTTGCGATGTTTATACCTGCTTTGTGGACAACCGAAAAACATTTGGCACAGTTCAACACCCAAAAAGATGGATGTTCTAACAAAAGCACATAGATGATAAAGACCGGTGTATAATACAAAATTTATACTGGAATTAAATTAGCCACAATAAAAACAAATCTTAGATAAACTGAAGACAGCGATCCAGATTCTGCGAGACGTTAGACAAGAACGTACACTTTCACCTATATTATTCATCCTATATTCAGAGCAAATATTTAGTGAAGCCTTGAAAAATTGCGAACATGGAATCCTTTTAAATGCAAAACGCCTAAGCAACTATGCAGATGACACAGTTATTTTGTAGACAGTTTAAACAGTTTACAGCAACTAAGAAACAAAGTTAATGAAGTAAGTGAAAGATTTGGACTACAAGTAAACATATCCAAAATTAATTTATGTTCATCAGCAAAAATAATATTAGAGACGTCCAACTGCTTATCAATAATACACCAGTGGATCGAGGAAAACATCTTGAATAAATAGTAAACGAACAATGGGATCACTCACAAGAAGTAAAATGTAGAATGGAGAAGGCTAGCAGTGCAGTTAACAGCATGGCCAAACTCTTTAAAAGCGACAACCTTAATCTGGAGATAAAAGTAGGGCTCCTTAGATATTATATATTCTTAATATTATACTACGGAGTTAAATCTTGGACATTCACTGAAGCGATGGAGAAAAAACTTAAAGCTTTCGAGATGTGGTTCTACAGAAAAAACCTAAGGATAGGTAGATAGAATCATGAACGGACAAGATAACCAACGAGACTGTACTACGAAGAATGGGGAAATAAAGAGAGGTGATGTATACCATTAAAGGGAGAAAGTTAGAATATCAGGACATATAATGAGAAACAGCACTAAATACAGATTACTGAAAATAATCCTTCAAGGCGAAGTATTCGGACAGCGAGGAATTGGGAGAAGAAGAATATTATGATTTAAATAACCCGAGAAAATAGTTCTCCACAATAAAATCTTACCCATTTTAAAGCATCAGTTTATAAAATAATTATAGCCAGAATGATAGCCAAGAAAAAGGGATATATGTCTAAAAATAAAAGTAGCTTATAATTAAATAATATACTCCCGGTCCTGAAAAGAAGAAAACATCTCCAAGAGTAAAAATCACCTTACGGGAAAGGGTTAACTTTGAAGTAAAAAGAAAGTGAAACTCACAGCTAAATTTTGATGCAAATTGGTAGAGGCTCAAAAAAATATGAAGTTAAACAGTATTTTATCTTTATTTACTGAAGTATAATCTAAATTCTAACCTGATTTATTGTAACTTGAATATTATTTTAAGTGATCTACTACAGAGCCCTCAAAAAATATTAAAAATTCCGGTACACAATCTTGTAATAATACTACCAGTTCTTCGGTCCAAATATGTAAAAAACGAGACGTCATTATTAGAGTTTATATTACAAAAACATAAACTCTATATTTGCTACAGCTGGCACTGGAAGGGATATATTCAGATGTATCACGTCAAAAGAAAGATTTGCAATATTTCTAAACTGTTTTGATAACCCTCTGGATAGAGAAGAAAAAATAAAGATAGATCCAACAGTAGCCATTAGTAACATATTCAGTATGTTTATATCAAATTGTCAAAAACTGTAATTCGTAGGCACATGTGTTTGTATTGATGGAATGTTGGTCGCCTTTAGGGGAAGTTATAGGTTCAAAATGTATATGCCTAATAATACATTAAAATAATGTGTCTGACTGATGCACGAACAAGTTACTTATACAATGCCTATATATATGGGGGCAAGGACACTGACACAACAGGGTTTTTTTAGAAAGAAAAGAAGATAAATAAACACTCAATAAACAACTTCTTTGTAAGAACAAAGAAACTGAACTCAACTGATATAGGTTTTAGCATCAAAAATAAAACTACTGTTGTGGCAAAGCTTAATCATGTATTGTATATGTATGATTTTAAACTATTAGCTTTCACTCGAAGCGACCTGGATCAGATGATGAATACAGTGGAAAATTTTTCTACTGATATTAGTATGATATTAGTATGATCTTAGTATGATATGCATAAATACCTCGGAATAAAGCAAGCGCGGAAGACTGACGATAAGCAAATGAAAACTGAGATAACTACAGAGTTTATACGAAGGGTAAAACAGCTGCTTCTTTCACATGTTAATAGTAAAAATTTGTTTAAGGTACTTAACACCTATGTATATTCCCTGCATTTGGAATTGCTAAGTGGACAAAAACGGATATAGAAAATCTTCAGCGAAAAGTACGAACACACCTCACAAAGGCACAAAAACACCATTTAGGAGGACGAGGACTTATGAATAAGTGGGCAACTAAAAAAATATATTACTAATTTTTAAGAACTTATTTTGAGGTGCAGGCTGAGACATCTACTCTACATTGCGCGATTTGTGCATTAGATGATATAACACCGATTAAACTGAGGGAACCAGAAATGCGCATAAACCATCTTACGAAGGACGAAAGAATGCGCACCTGGATGGGTAAACCTCTGCACGGGAGACATCCCAATGAGGTAGGTCAAGACCATGTTGACAATATAGCATCGAACTATTGGCTGACATCAGGAAAGATGTTCCCTGAAACAGAAGGTTCATTACTCGTCATTTAGGATCAGGTTATATCAACCAAAAATGACCTGAAATATATCGTCAAAGACTCTCAGGTCCAAAATGACAAATGCCGATATGGATGTCAAGCTCAAGAAACCATCCAACACCTTACCGGGGGCTGCCAGGTATTTTCCGTAACTGAATGCAAGGAACAGCACGACTCAGTAGGATCACCAAGAGATAGCCATCAAACTGGAACTTTTTTAAACAAACCATCTCCCATATTACCAATACGTTCCTAAAAGTATACTTGACAATGATAACTACAAGCTATACTGGGACCGCACTGTGCTCACAGACACAGTGCAGTTATAATAGACCAGATCTCATACTAGTTAATAAACTAAAGAGACAAGCAACAATAATATTCGTGTTAAACAGAAAAATATCGTCAAGTAGAGGATCTGGAAATTCAAATACGAAGATAGGAAAGCACCCAGACAATACCTATTATTCTTTCTACTACTGTAGTCATTTCAAAAAATGTCCTAGAAAACATAAAAAACTAGGTTTGAATGAACATCTCTACAAGACCATGCAGAAAGCTGTACTGCTCTCAACTTCCAGCTGTGTACGAACATTTTTATGAGATACTTTAGCATACCAAGTCACCTATGGCTCGATAACACCGAATAATTCCCACCAGAGCTCAATTATTTTTATACTGTTGGTATCTGGATGAGTAAATTTTTCCCACAGAAGGGAAAATTTACTCATTAGTAAGCCGTATGGCTAAATCTATTAAATATCTAAAGGACAAATATTTAAAAATTTTTTTCTTCTTGCTCAACATGGCAACTTAAAATAAAAAAATATTTTTAAATTGTTTTAAATATCTTTAGCTGTAATTAAAATTGTTAAAATATGTTATCGTTGGCAATATCTGTGATTCGTACTCTGAACTTTACAGAAATTCTGCAATTCATGGTAATTTTGCTAAGAGCTGTTATCTTTCAAATTGTTGAGAGGTGGTGACAGCCTATGCATTCTTCGTGGATCATGATTATGACTATCAATTGTACAATATTTAATTGTTGCATTTATCGTTCGTATTTACAAAAATAGTAGTAACCTCATATACGTCAATCAGCATATTAGATTGTATATACTGGGTTGCACTTTGCAGGATATTAAAGTTTTAAATTTAAAAAATAAGATATCATATTCGTTGAATTATATTAGATTTACTACAGTTATTAAAATTTTCTATAAGCGTTACTTCTGGTTTTTATCGTAAGAAAGAAATGTTTTATTTTACAGAAAGGGGCACTGTAAAACTTATCATATAATGATGAATGGGTATCGTAAATACCTTTTTTTATATAACTTGTGTTTTATTCTTATTTAAGTATCTTGCGTGTTTCTCTCAATTAATCTTCTAACATTCTGAAGTTAAACAGTAGATATCAACTCAAAATTATCCAACTATACTCTCCAACAACAGATCATAAAGATGAATAAATAGAAATATTTTATAACAATATATCGATTGCGCTTAATAATTCTCGTACTTAATTTACAATTTTATGTGACCATTTCAACGCCAAAATAGGTGTAAAAGAAGCAGAGCTAGAAACATCCTTGGAAAAATTCGGTTCCCCAGGAAAAATAAAAGAGGACAAACGCTAATAGGATTCCTACTCCAAAATAATTTATTTAACATGAACAGCTTCTTTTACAAAAAAAAAAAAAATGCACAGAAGATGGACCTGGGAAAGTCCAAACGGTAGAACAAGAAACGAAATCGACGACATCATATTTGACAGAAAACAAATAATTAAAGATGTAACAGTACTCAACAACTTCGCCACAAAAAGTGACCACAGAATTATACGAGCGAAAGTTCATATCAACACAAAAAGAAAAAGAAACATAATGATTAAAAATAAATCTCATAGTATTTGGACACCCACATTGGTTATCAACCAATATCAGGCACATATCAATACTAAGCTACTACTGCTTGAATCTTCCGAGAACCATCTTAATGACTTGAATAATTGCATCAAGTCACCGAATGCACTGTACTAAAAGAAAATCAGATATATAAGTCCATATACTGAAACGCTGCTAGATCAAAGAAGACAAATGAGAAGCGATCCGAATGCAAACAGCCACACTCTAAGAGAAATGAATAAAACTGTTTCGACGGCAATCAGGAGAGATTGAGGGAAATTTAAAACCGATAATATTAAAGGATAGGAAAATAACAGCTTAAAAGTTCTTTTGAAGAACCTTTCGAAGGATCAGTCAAATTATAATCCAAATACTTCGTTGGATTTGAAGATGAAGCTGTAAATGTCGTTAGATGCAAAAAATTTAAAGCTACGCCTAAAGAAGTAAACGATGTCAAAAAAGAAAAAAAATGAGAAGAAAAGACGTAGCAAAATAGTCAAAGCAGATTCTTCTACTTGAGAAAGAAACGAAAAAAAATTTTTAAGAATGCGTGGTAAAGAATATAGAGCACAAAATAAAGAGAAAAAGAGAGCTGTAGATATGCTTCCAAAACCTCGTGAGACCTGAAATTAAATAATATTTAAATTTCAAAAACTCGTATCTCACGTTTTTTTTTTCGAAAAAAATCTAACTTTATTATTTTGAAGTTTAATCACTGTCAGAAATAATTCATTTCGTGAAACTACTTACTAAATTCAGAAAAAAAAACAACTTTAAACAACAACTATGTATTGTTGAACAGTATACCTGAGTTGGATGTGGTAGATGAATATAACTAAAAGATTAATTATATCCAATTTAAGGAGAATACTTTTTATAAAATAAGCAAGCAAATCTTACATTTTACTTAATTTGCTGTTGTCTTAAAATTACAAAAAGTGCGAAGTTACCGATACTCCCATAATTACGACCAATAAAGTTTCCCAATACGGAAACAATCATAGCAAAATTTCACGGGTGTTTCAGAGATATATAATTTGGTAAGATTGTCATAATATTTCTATATTATAGTTACAAAATCGATCTATATTATACTCAATAATTTCATATAATACAGCAAGTTTTTAACAAATAAAACAGATCTAGTGTGAAACATACATTAAGTTATAAATGGTCATAATTTTGCGTTTGAATCATTTAAAATATAATTATTTTATTATCTTGGATGCTAATTTATATGGATGTTGCTACTGGATATACCTCGAATTGAAATAATAATAATAAGAAATTTATCACATGCTAAAAATTAAGGTTAAATAAATTAAAATGGTTCTAAAACTATTTTCTTTTCTACTTTAACTGAATTTTTTTAGCAAGTTGTTGGCTTTAAGGCTTGTTAATCTATTTAATCTATTTTTTGTATAAAAAAGTGTGGTATTAAGGTCACAAAAACAATGAGTTCTGTTAGTAAAACCATTTATTTTTTTCGAAAAAAAATTGTTACATAAAATCACTTATATCAATATTTAGTGATGCCATCCTTTGCTGCAATTATAGCTTCTACCCGTCGGGGCATGCTCTAAATACAAACTTCTACATTGTGTTTTAATTTTGGGTTATGATGCCATTCTTTTTAACAAGAGCTTCCATCAACTGCCGCTTCGTTGTAATAACATCTTGGGCGATCTGCCGTTTGATTAACTCCCATATACTCTCTTTTGCGTTCATGTCAGGTGATTTTTCCAGTCATAGCAGGACTGCAATATTTTCTTTGAACAGAAATGCAGTTACACTTCTAGCTTTATAGCACGATGCAGAATCGTGCATACAAACGTAATTTTTTTGACCAGGGAACCATTTTTTGAGTTGGAGAAGTTGCCGAGTTTTAAGTATTGTGCTTTAATAGTTTAAGCTAAATTTGAGTTGATTTGTAAAAAAATGACCAGTCCGTAAATAAACATTACATTACACTACATTACAAAACAATATTATAACTAACTGCACTGTGCATAAACAAGTCAAGTCTATTTGCAACGAAGACTAACATGTAGTTTCCATGTTTTTATAATGCATAGTCCACAGCTAGTTTTTACATCAAAAAATAAGGAGTTTTAATCTCTACAAAAATATTTCTAAAAAAGTGGACTTGACTGATTTATGCACTAGACCCCCCAACTAAGCTATAATATCATTTTTGGATGAAACCTGGAAGTTTTTACATTCGTGTTTAATTGTGTTCTTATAGATGGAACTATTTGCACAAAGTGTTTAACAATATGAATCGCAAACTGAACAAATAATTTTGCTACTCTTATGAAAAAGTAGCGAACTGTTGACTAATTGTGTCGGATTCAATTAGCAATAACAATATTTAGATTTTGGGTTTATTATACACATTCTGTGTGTTTAATCTACACTATGGAAATGGAACACAGATATTCTAATTAAAATTAAATGATTTCTATTTTGCTACTTCGAATTTCAATCGGAAAATCCTTTCTAAAAAAAAAATATAAAATCTATATAACGAATCAATTATTAAGATTTTTAGATCTAACTCGGCTTTAACTCGATTTAACTTGGCTTTAATTTAATTTTGCTTAACTTTTAACTTCTTAAATGCTCATTATCCTATGTGAGTACAAAAAAAAACTAAAAATTTTAGTGAATCATATAGATCATATTTTTACAGAAAAGAATATTGAGGAAAATGGGACTTTTTCATGGGATTGTAAACTATTAGGCAACAATATTCGATCTAAAAAAGATGATAAAATAAAATGTAAAAATAATAAGTTAAATTAGGTTTATTGCTTCATGAGCACAAAGTGATGATTCACTTTTAATTTATTCATCCGTAACAATTGCGTAACTTCGATTGAATAAAACAATATAATGGGGAACTCATCTTCAGAAATAAATAAAAAGTGTCGACAAATAGTCATTCTCTCACGGCAGTATTTATTAGAAAATCATTAGTTAGAATGTGAGACAATGGCGTACAAAAAATTATTAATTGAATCGCTTGCCTTACGAATTAATTTAAACAAATCTGTGAAAATTTGACAATTTTTTTATTGGCATATTTTAATATATCGTCCCTCGTATGGTAAAGTAGAATCTTGCAGAGAATCTGCAAAATTTAAATCTTACAGAAGAGCTAAAAAATAAAAATAAGAATATGAAAATAACAAAACCATGACTAAACACAAAACTCAAAAATTACAACAAAAAGCCATATAATTAGGTTATCATTAGACTTCGGCAAATATGCATATTGCATATTTTGCGTATTGTGCATATTTTATGCAAACATTTCATATTTTGGCATATTTGTATAAAGTTTGCATAAAGTGCATAAAAGTTCAGATTTTCATACTGTATTTAAAAATTTTTAAACATACCAATTTATTTCAATTCTTGTATAAAATTTTGTAGTCATTTTAATCAAGAAATGATCTAAGTACGTAATCTCTACAGGTACAAAACATTTAGAATTTCAAAGAAGATCAATTTAAGTAGCGCTCAACATTCTTGGAAAGTCTCGGTCACTGAGGCATTCAGTTATTGGACAATCGCTAAGGGTTCGCTCATTTGCATTTTATGATCTAATCCCCAAATCTATCTACAATTTATTGTATCTTAACAGCAGGTAAACGGCTAATAGTTTTGTTCCTAATTTAGAGATTCTCCAAAATCTCCCAGTTTATTGAATTAGGTACCTAAACATTTCTAATTTGATGCTCAGATTTGTAAATCATTTTTGTTTTGATATTCAAAGCGTAAACACTCGTTGTGCGTAACAAAAAGGAAGATTGTGATTTTAAAATGCCTAAAACAACCAGTGCTTCAACTTGTATTAAACCTTATAGGTTGCTGTCTATGGATATGGGAAAAATCTACTGTTCAGTCTGTGGCAAAATTGTAAGTTTCTAATATTTTCTATTAAATATCTAATATTTCATACATACAGGGTGTTTCCAAATGACACTTACAACGTTTGACTGTAGACACTTCTCGAAAAATTGAACAAAACGATATAGTTAATGAGGGGTCAAACTTATTTACTTTTCGAGATACAGGGTGTTAAAATTAAAAAAAAAATTAAATTCTTTTAGTTAATAACAACAATAACTTTAAAACCAATAAACGTATTTACTTGAAATTTAGTACTCGTAGGTTGTTTTTAAATAAAAAATAGCTTCCTTTAGTGGGAAAAAATTGTCCATGGTACAATACAATGGTGTGTATTTAGAAAAATTTTTCACCTTTACTTTTTTTTATGAAGTCAGCTAATCTAAAACACAATTATTTTTATTGTAATTGAATTAACAAAAAAAAAACTTTTGTTGAATTTTAAAATAAGTTATATGATGTACTAATGGTTAGTAACAAAAACTAATTTGTGGATTAATACTGCATTTAAAACACTTAGCGAGTGTTTTTTTTTCCAAAACAGTTATTTGATTAACCAAAAAGACCTTGTGTATTTTTATATTTTAAAGGTTGGGTTAAAATAAAGGTTTTTATTTTTATTTATAGATAGCATGTAGAAGAAATTTCAGATAGACCAACATGTGAGAACTGCTTTACACATTGCAAAAAAAAGGAAAAATAGGAGGAAAACATCAAACTTCAATGGCTAAATGTTTCCAATCTACTTAAAAAAATTAGATGAGCAAGAAACTTTTAATGAAGACTTGTGTCGCGCATTAGTGTCTGCAAACATACCGCTTTCAAAATTAGCAAATGTAAATTTTAGTTCGTTTTTAAAAAAATATTGCAAACTTAATGTTCCAAGTGATCGGTCTCTAGGAAGAAATAATGTGAACGGGCTATACTCGTCGGTGTTAATTAATATTAAGGAAGAAATTGCAGATAATTATTTTTACATATCTGTAGACGAAACCACTGATTCCTCAGGAAAGTATATTGATCATTTATTGATTGGTGTTCTTAAAGAAGATACCTTACCAAAATCTCATCTTATTTCATGCCAGCAACTTGAGAAAACAAATGCTTTAACAATTTCGCGTTTTATACAAGAAACATTAGCAACTTTTTTTCTTCCGACAACTATTCCTTCTAATAAATTACTGCTTATTTTATCGGATGCTGCTCCTTATATGGTGAAAGCAGGACAAAATTTAAAAATATTTTTCCCAGATTTAATACATGTTACTTGTGTAGCGCATGGATTAAACAGAGTTGCAGAGGAAATACGAAAAAAGTTTCCTCTTGTAATTACCATGATATCCAGTGTCAAAAAAGTATTTCTTAAATCTCCTATAAGAATTCAACTTTATAAAGAAATGCTACCTAACATTCCTCTTCCACCACAACCTATTTTAACGTGTTAATTAATATTAAGGAAGAAATTGCAGATAATTATTTTTACATATCTGTAGACGAAACCACTGATTCCTCAGGAAAGTATATTGATCATTTATTGATTGGTGTTCTTAAAGAAGATACCTTACCAAAATCTCAGCTTATTTCATGCCAGCAACTTGAGAAAACAAATGCTTTAACAATTTCGCGTTTTATACAAGAAACATTAGCAACTTTTTTTCTTCCGACAACTATTCCTTCTAATAAATTACTGCTTATTTTATCGGAAGCTGCTCCTTATATGGTGAAAGCAGGACAAAATTTAAAAATATTTTTCCCAGATTTAATACATGTTACTTCTGTAGCGCATGGATTAAACAGAGTTGCAGAGGAAATACGAAAAAAGTTTCCTCTTTTAAATACCATGATATTCAGTGTCAAAAAAGTATTTCTTAAATCTCCTATAAGAATTCAACTTTATAAAGAAATGCTACCTAACATTCCTCTTCCACCACAACCTATTTTAACGCGATGGGGAACATGGTTAGAAGCAGCTAATTTTTATGCAGATCATTTTGTTAAAATAAAGAACATAATTGATACGTTAACAGATGAAAGTTCCCAATCGCTTTTGGATTCTAAACAAACTTTTCAGAGTAACTTGCTTCAACAAGAACTTTCATTTATAAAATTAAATTTTAGTTTTGTTCAAAAAACAATTACTCAGTTAGAATCACCAAAACTGTCATTGTTCGAAAGTACAGCATAAATAAAAGAATTTGCGTCATATTGTCGGAACGTTAGAGGTAATATTGGAAAAGATATTTTAAAAAAATTTGAAGCTACTATAAAAAAAAATAAAGGTTACCATATTCTTTCTGAAGTAGTCAGTGTTCTAGCTGGAAATATTTCGGAAACAATTAATTTAGAACCAAATGTTTTGGTTAGTTTGAAAAATGCTCCCGTTACATCAGTAGATGTTGAACGAAGTTTTTCGATATATAAATATATGTACTCAGACAGAAGCCACAAGTTTTTGTTAGAAAATTTTGAACATCACTTGGTCATTTATTGTAACCATAATTCTAAATAAGTTTTAAGTTACTTAAAATAAATGTAAATCTTAATGAATAGTAGGAAATATTTAGGTATGTACACTTTTTTTTTAAATAAAATTGTTACTATTTTACGATTTTTTTATTTATTTGTATGCATATTTTGTAAAATATTTGCATATTTTCGGATAAACACGTGCATATTTATGCGCATATTTTCTACATTTTTATTTGCATATTTGCCGAAGTCTAGTTATCATAAAATCCATGGTATGCACGTGGAATCTGTAGATATTCTCATAATTTTTTCAGGTCTCTGTATTTGGCAATGGAAATGGGGAGTTGATTAGTATAAGGCGTAACTGATTTGAAGTTTGATGGACAGCCTCGTTGTAATTTAAGCACATATTTGTCAAAAGGAAGGGGTATAGATAACCTCGTAAAATTTTCAATCGTGATCCCAGTCCCTCAGCATTTACAGCTCTATATCAACTATCTATATACAAGAGAAACAGGTTCAGAGCAGCACATGAAGATGTTATTTTAATGGAAGTTGAGAAAAATCCAGAAATTTGCGTTCGAAGACTATCTGTCATATGTACCACAATTTTAAAATTTTCCGTAGGAAATATCTTACACAACGAAAATTTATATCATTTTTTATTTTGCACAGGTACAAACATTCGTATAATGAGATTTTCCTGCTCGTGAAGAATTCGCTAGATTGTTACAATCAGAAAAATTAAAATAAAGTTTATTTTTCAGATACATTTTGTTTTGCGATAAAACTGCATTCACAAAAAGAGAAAATTAAAAATATGGAAATTTTTATTGTGCATAATGCACAATATTATTTGTACATTGGTGACAATCCCCACGTTTTTTAAAAATTAATATGCCCTAAGCATCAGCATAGAGTTAGCATAAACGTATGGATTGGAGTAGCTCACGATTGTCTACTTGGGCCTGTGGAAATGCCTGCTTGTGGTCAATATGGCGCAAATTACTTACATTTCCTGAAAAATGTTTTACCTAATTCGTTAGAAGATGTGCCATTAAATATTCGGCAAAACTTATTGTTTTTACATGACGGCTGTCCAGACCACGTTTAGCAGAAATAGACCACTGGATTGGAAGAGGCACTCCAGTTGCTTGGCCAGCATGGTCACCGGATTTTAGTTCTTGTGAATATTGTGTTTAGGGGTACATAAAAGTATTTATTTATTCGGCGTTCTCTAAGCAAAAGGGCAAACTTAAGCATAGAGACTAATGGTCATCAACAGCGAGCATCTTTTGTAACTGTCTACTTTGGATACTTGTTCTTTTGTATAAGTTTCATTCCATGGTTATAAATAGTTTGTTTTTAAAACCTTTACATCAAATTTTGTTTTAATTTGATTTTTTACTTCTTTTCCCAAACTTTTTTTACGAATTGTATTAAAAAGAATTATTAACAGTACAAGAGGACGAAGACTTAAATGAAAATGTGGAAGAAGAGACCACGATGATAGAAACCGAGCTAGAAAAACCAACGAGAGATGAAGTTGAGGAAATTATAAACAGTAGTCGCAACGGTAAAGCACCAGGTATAGACGGTATAAACATGGAACTAATAAAATATGTTGGACATGAACTCAGAGAAAAAATATACCAGTTAATAAAAGTCATATGGGACGAAGAAAAGATGCCAGAAGAATGGCACAAAGGACAAATGATCACAATCCATACAAAATGAGACCAACAAATGTGTAATAATTATAGAGGACTGCCATTATTAAACACAGCGTATAAAATCATGTCAACCTTAATACAACGAAGACTGGCCAAAGCGACAACAAATATCATGGGACAGTATCAATGCGGATTTATTAGGGGAAAGTCAACAACAGATGCCATACATACGGTAAAGCAAATTATGGAGAAAGCTTATGGATATAAAATAGAAATTGAACTGCTTTTTATAAACTTCCAATAAGCATTTGATTTAATAAACTGAGCGAAATTACTTACAGCTATGAGAGAAATGAGAATACACAACAAATTAAGACGATCAATAAAAATGACAATGAGCAAAACCGTAGTAACTGTAAAAACACAAGAAGGAGACACAGAAGAATTTGTTATAAATAAAGGTGTACGTCAAGTAGATTCATTATCTGCAACTCTGTTTAATCTTGCCCTGGAATATATAGTCAGAAAAATCAACAAAGGTACACTTAGAACGAGAGAGGGACAAATAATAGCATATGCTGACGATATTGTGATAATAACAAAAAACAGAAAAAAAATGGAAAGTATGTTAAAAGAATTGGTAGCAAAAGGGAAAGTAATGGGATTAGTAATAAATCAAGAAAAACAAAAATAATGAGATTTGACAAAAAATATGAAAACAAAAAGGTTAGACTGGGAGAATATATATTTGAAGAAGTAGAAAAGTTTAAGTATTTGGGAATATTATTAGCAAACAATGGAGAAAGGGAAACAGAAATTAAAGAATACGGATAATTACAGCAAATAAGACATACTATGCAAATAAAAAGCTTCTAAAAAATAAATTACTGAGCAAAAAATCGAAAATGAAAATATATAAAACAATAATTCGACCGACTATAATGTATGCTGCCGAAACCCTTAGCATGACAAAAAAACAAGAGGAAGACCTTAGAATCCTAGAAAGGAAAATACTAAGAGCAATATTAGGACCAATAAAAATTAATGAAAACCAATATAGACAAAGAACGAATCATGAACTACTAAACGAAATTAAAGAGGATATAGTTTGTAAAATAAAACAGCAAAGGGCAAAAATTTCTAGGACATATATGGAGATCAGGACCATCTAACGACAATATTCTCAATATTGGAATGGACACCAGCTGGTAAACGAAGACGTGGAAGACCAAGATCTACATGGGTATAAAAAGTAACAAACGATCTCAACAGGGCGGGCGTATGACAATGGAAAGAAAAAACCAGAGATAGGAAACAGTGGAAAAAAATACCAAGAAAAATTAAATAAAGAAAATGAGGACTGATCTACCTCGTAAAATAGATCTAGAGAGCTTAAGCGGCGTAACCCCGTACGGGGTGTTTAGCTACAATATATATATATATATATATATATATATATATATATATATATATATATATATATATATATATATATATATATATATATATATATATTAAAATGTAATTAAAATAAAATATAATTTAAAAAATTAATTAAAGTACTGCAAATCATGCGGCTTATATGATCATTCAATTCTACCCTTTTCATTCTTACCCAGTTCTTGATGATCTCTGCCTTGGACTTGTAACGACAATATTTTGCGTACCTCAGGGTAAGATTACGAGGGTAGAAAATTGAAAAAAAAACTAAGGGGGTTGAGATAAGTCAAGCGAAATAATCGATACTTGTGCGTACGGCACTCAGGGGTTAATTGGAGAGCTGGGTCGTGAATAAGTTGAATCAAAGGGGTCGGATTGGCTTAACTACAAAACGAAACAAGGGGTACTTACATAAATCTCCTGGACAACTGGGCAATAAAGACAACAAAAAAGCAATTCTAGCAATTTCAGATAAGGGCGCCGCTTCGAAGGATCCTAGTTTGCTGAAGGAAAGAAAAAAATAGGCTCTTCTTTCGTAAAAAGTAAACACACAAAAAAGGTTAGGAGATTTTCTAAACAAAATAATCAGAGAAACAAATCAAATATTTATTTTTGTCTTAAACAAAATAGACAATGTAAAAATATCTCAATACAAAAATAAAAAGAAAAACTTACCTGTGTCCTATCCGTTACTCGTTACTACGTTAACTCTGTTGCTACAAAACTTTAAATAAAAAATTTAAAATAAAAAATTATCGTTTTAAATAATAAAAGCAATAATTGCTTTGATTTTGACATTTTTTAATAATGTAATTATTACATTATTAAAAAATGTCTATCTTGAATTAAAAATTTAAACACAAAAGTTACCTTTAAATTTCACTAAATTTCACTCGGCATATCTGGGGTCAGGAACTGAATCTACTGGACTTGAAAATTTCTGGAAGAACTGGACTGGGAATCTCTGCTCACGAACAAAAGGACTGCTTTAAGACATGGAGGATTGAAATGGGTGGCAGTAGATACAAACTTTAGACTGGACTTAAAAAAAAACAGGAAACTGGAAGATCAGAATTGCTGCAGGCTACACAAATCTCTTAAATACCTTGCAAAATGTGTAGTGATTACTCATTTTTAAACTGACCTATTACAGAGAATACATTTTACTACATTCAACAAATTTTTGCAGGTAGTTTTTGTCAAAACTACATAATGACCGTTGCCTTCAAACAAATTTTTCAACCTCTCCTGTTTCGTTACCCTTCTCAACCCTGCCTGAATTCTCCTGACCTCAAGCTAATACCGGCGAGGGCTTCCTTCTCTCTTACCTCTCCAACATAAATTTCTTGTTTTAAAACAGGCCTCAACTATGTCACAAAGCGACCTTAAAACAAACTCTTTTTTAAATTTGTAGAAAAAACACGTATTATGTTGATTATTTTAACGTCCTAGTTATAACCGGAATTTGGAAATCTTCTACCTCACAATGTATACAGAGAATTGGGCGATTTGATTCTAAATAAAGACAAAAATATTTATATAAAGCTCAGGGGTGAACAACAAAATTTTAAACATAAATATTTCATGGTTAAAAAAATTTTAAAACGCTACAGTCTTACGTCGTAAAGCTGTACTTCTAGATCTGTCCCATAGTGTCTTACTATTAAGATTTTTATCTCTGCTGTTTCTAATATCCTTTTTGTATCAGATCTTGTTTCTGCCGTGTATGTCAATATAAGGCTGATGACTGTTTTGTAAATTTTGCCTTTCGTTTCTTTCACGATATTTTTATTTCTCCAAATTGTTTAATTTAAACAGTCTGCGGCTCTTTTTGCTCTATTCACTTGATCTTTCACTTGGGTTTCGAGCTTTTCGTAGCTAGATTATGTGATGCCTGGATATTTCAACTCCATCACTTGTTCTATTATTTGACCTTCCAGCTCCAATTGCATTTTGTCTTTTTTTGTGGAAATTAACCCAGCGCCACACAGGTGGGGTCTGATGATACCCCCAACATACTTAGAACTAGCATAATTCTATGGTTAATACACGGATGTTTTATTGGTTGCCTATAGCTTCCTAAAACATGTTGCCATTGGGTACTCTGAACCAATTTCAGTTGTAAGTTGATCGTCAAAGTGAGTACAGTGTTCTGCAATCCGATTAGATCCCATCTGAGCGACGAAAAAAAATTTTAATTTGCAAGGTAACTAAGACAATTTTTATTCATGGCGTTATTTGTTGTACATATAAACTTTTTTTTTTCTATAATGAATAATGAAAGAGAACAAGCCAAACTATTGGCACTTTGGCAGGAACTCGAAGATCATAAGTACAAAATTATGGACTCTGACGACAAAAACGAATGGATCACATAAGTAATCAGTCTGGTGGTGAACAAAATAAAGAAATTAATAAACTAAAAGTATTGGCATCTGAAAATAAAAGAAAAAAAATAAAAAATATTCTTATTATTTAGGTAGGGATTCCAAAACAAAATAGAGAAAACACCATATTAATAAAGCAGTTATAACAAGGGCAGAGAACATAATTTCGAACTTTTCAGAATCCAAACCATATGGTAAAAATACTAAGACTCTTTTAGATTGCTGGCTTCTTTTGTATGTAGAAATACTTGAAGGTATCACTTCTTCTTCTTAGAGTGCCGTCTCCCTACGGAGGTTGGCAATCATAATGGCTATTTTTATTTTAGAACTTGCTGCTCTAAACAAATCAATCGATCTGCATTGGTACCAATCACGTAGATTCTTTAACCATGAGTTCTGCCTTCGGCCAACAGATCTTCTTCCTTGAATCTTTCCCTGTATTATCAGTCTCAAAATTTCATATTTTGGTCCCCTCATCACGTGGCCTAGGTATTCCAGTTTTCTGGTTTGTATAGTGGTGATTAGTTCTGTTTCTTTACCAACCCTCTCCAGTACTTCTTTATTTATAATTATATCAGTCCATGATATTTTCAATAATCTGCGGTATAACCAGAGTTCGAAGGCCTCGATTCTTTTTAAATTACATTTTTTTAATGTCCAAGTCTCAGCTCCATATAAGGCATCACGGTCTGCGCCAATGCATTGATAGATATAAAAGCGTTAGCCTATAAAGATAAAGAATATAGTAACAGTACCAATATTGTTGAAAAAAAAAGCATTATTTGGCCTCCTGTACCTAGCAGGTGTATATAGAAATGGTCAACGTAATCTAAAAGACCTTCGGCAAACAAATGGTACAGGAACCGATATATTTCGTTTAGTGATAGCACTCAATAGAATATAGGCAATCAACAAGAAAGGCAACAGTCTGATAAGTTGGCTCCTATTAGGACAGTTTTTGAAAAATTTGTCGCAAATTGTCAACAAGCTTACTCACCAGGACAGTACTTGACTATTGACGAGAAGTTAGAGTCTTTTCGTGGGCATTGCTCATTCCGGCAGTATATTTCGAACGAGCCTGCGACATACGGAATAAAAATTCAGGCCCTAGTAGACTCCCGTACTTTTTATGTTTTGTAATATGGAAATTTATGCAGAGAACCAGCCAGATGGTCCTTACCAAATAAGCAATAAACCTATTGATATTGTCCAAAGACTGATAGCACCAATTCATGGTAAAAATCAAAATATCACTTTTGATGACTAGTATACCTCTTAAGAACTTGTGAAAATTTAGCGAGAACGACATAGTTTCACTTCAGTAGGAATTCTGAGGAAAACCAAGCGAGAGACAGATCAAGCAAGAACAGACGTCTTATTTTGTCAGGTCAAAATGTCTTATTTGGAATAATTATCTTTTGTTTGTGAATTTTTTATGTATCTAGTGTTTTTTGTTTGTAGGAATTTTATTATTTTTTAAATTATACCTTATACGCACACAAAACAATCCACAAGGTATCATAGAAATCGCCAGATAACCGCACTTACAATCAAATCGACCACGTTGCAATCAGTAAGCAATGGAGAACATCTCTCTTAGATGTCAGATCATGGAGAGGCGCAGATGCGGCCAGTGATCACTACCTGATGATGGTCGAAATTAGATTCAAAATAGCTAGGAATAGAAAAGAACTAAACAAACCTATTTGAAAAAAGTTCAACATTGAGAAACTACAAAATAACGAGACGAAACTAGCATTCGCACGACAGCTGAGATCCAAAATCGACGAAAGACAGGACAAAAATTGGGAAACGATTAGCAAAGCCCTTGTGGAAACAAGTGAAAACGTGCTGGGCCTAAAGAAAGACGTAAAGAAAGAGTGGATTACGAGAGAAACATGGAACAAAATAGAACGTCGCAAACACATTAATCTAGAATTACTAAATTCCAAGACAGCAGCAGAGAAGAACCGACTTAGAGAAAGTTATAGAAAAGCGAATAAAGCTGTCAAGAAGGCAGCAAAAAAAGACAAAAGAAAGTGGGCAGAAAATTTGCCGAAGAAGCGCAAGTCGTCGATGAACATCAAAATATGAGACAATTATATAATATCACTAAACAACTAGCCCATAAAAGATTATACCAAGCAATTGTAAAAAGTACTACAGGTAAAGATATTAAAGCACCACAGGAACAAGTCAAAAGATGGCATGAATATTTTAGCGAATCTCTAAGTGCAGTCCCAACACCACCAGAAGACGCAGAAAACCTAATACCCAATATCCAACTGAGAATTAACACCAACGAACCAACAACGCAAGAAATAGAAATGGCCATAGAAAAACTGAAAGCACACAAAGCAGCCGGCCCTAACAATATTCCACCAGAGTTGTTAAAAGCTTGCCCAGGTACAGTGGCAGAGCTAATCCAACCACTCTTGAAAAGGGCTTGGAGAGAGGAAAAGTTACCCAAAGAATGGAAAACGGGATTAATAATAAAGATACCACAAAAGGGTGACAGAAGATATTGCGAAAACTGGAGAGGAATCACACTTCTGAATACCATAAATAAATTAACAGCAATAATTATGAACAACCGAGTAACAAACAGTGAAGAACCAATGTTGAGGAAGGAACAAGCCGGTTTCAGACCAAACAGATCATGCGTGGACTAAATTAACACACTAAGAATAATTGTAGAACAGTCACAGGAATTCAACTCTCCTCTCTTTGTGTGCTTTGTGGACTTCAAGAGAGCTTTTGACACGCTTACACATACGGCCATATGGAAAGCACTGCAGGAAATAGGAATACCAGAAAAAATAGTAAATCTCATCAAAGACTCTACAGTGACACAGCAAAGCAAAATCCTACACAACGGCATAACATCTGACCCAATAGCTATGCTAAACGGAGTAAAGCAGGGCTGTGTTTTATTTCCCATACTATTTAACATTGTACTGGACTCCGTACTAACAAAGGTAAACTCTAATAGAGGAATTCACTGGGGATTAACAAACAGACTGGAAGACCTAGATTACGCTGATGATATATTCCTCCTAGCACATACAAAACAGGACATGCAACTCCAAGTAAACAAAGTACAAGAAGAATCAAAGAAGGTTTGGTCTAGAAATAAACATCAACAAAACCAAAGAAATGCGATTTGGTACCAGAAACAACCAACCTATTATGATCAACGACCAGAAAATTGAGAGAGTAGCGGAATTTGTATATCTAGGCAGCATAATTGACTGTAATGGGGGTACAGAGCGTGATGTACATGAAAGAATAAATAAGGCTCGCAACACCTACAACATGCTTAACACCATATGGAAATCCAGGATTTACCCAACTAAAACGAAATTAAAAATCTTCAACACAAATGTAAAAGCTGTATTACTGTATGGCTGCGAAACGTGGAAGATATCAGCACCCATAGTACACCAATTACAAGTTTGCATCAATAAAGCGTTTCGAAAAAATCCTTCGTATATTTTGGCCTAACCGAATCTCCAATAAAAATTTATGGAACCAAAGCAACCAAGAAAATGTCATAAAGCAAATAAGGCGAAGAAAATGGAGATGGCTGGGCCACACACTCCGTAGACCGCCAAATGACATTGCCAGGACAGCGCTGGATTGGAATCCCCAAGGCCGACGGAAAGTAGGCAGACCTAAGGGAACTTGGAGAAGGACAGTACTGGACGAAGGGAGAAAAATGGGAAAATCCTGGCTTGAAATCAAAGCACTAGCCAGAAATAGAGTTCGCTGGAGACACTTTGTGGAAGCCCTATGTTCCTCTTAGGAATCTTGGGACTATATATATATATATAATATATATATATATATATATATATATATATATATATACATATATATATATATATATATATACATATATACATATATATATATATATATATAATATATATATATATATATATATACATATATATATATATACATATATATATATATATATTTATATATATATATATATATATATTATATATATATATACCTTATACGCGGTCAAATGTAGTAATTCAATGGTAAAAACTGCTGTTATTTATTAAAATTTAGATAGTCAAACAAGATATTTAAAAAAATAAAAAAAAATAAAAATAAAATTATATATTATATATATATATATAATATTATATATATATATATATATATATATATATATATATATAATATAATATATATACCTTATACGCGGTCAAATGTAGTAATTCAATGGTAAAAACTGCTGTTATTTATTAAAATCTAGATAGTCAAACAAGATATTTAAAAAAATAAATTCGTGTTTAAAATGTTTGTTGATTTTTTCCAATCAATTTTAAATGGGGTCAATAATAGCCCACTTGTGTTATTATACACACATTTTTCACCTGGCTGACGCCGGGTTAACATGTTAAATTTTCTGGCGGTTATATTAAATTGGCGGACGCTTATGACCGGTACTAGAAATTCGCAATTAATGCAATCGATTCAACTCAGGATAAAAAAATAATCGTGCTAGTTTTCGTTTTTCTAACTGGAAGCTTTCTGAAGTCATTAAAAAAAAACTAATTACAATGCGCTGTCTTCAAAGAGTTCTACTTCCCCTAGGAAGCATTTTCGGACCAGGTGAATTGGATTAAATTGTCTTAAAATTATCGGAGCAATCTCCAGTCTTCGTTTGTGAGGAGAGTTTTTGGACAGCCTGTATAAATAAATCTTAAAGATGCTTGTACATAATGCGTAAAGCATAACATAGAGTATTTTACATACGCAAGAAGTTACAATAATTTAATTAAACATAAACTAACAGTATAATATTTTTTAATTGGCACGACACTGCCTTTTGATATAAGAACCTTGTATTCAGTATAAAATATAATTCACCTTTTGTTTTGAAATAACAACATTTTGAGGATGAGCAAACAACTAAAATGTACATCCGCAAGGATGTGACAAGGTAATTTTGTTAAATAATTGAAGGATATATTCCCATGGATAATACCTGCCATCTAACATTAATAAAAAATTATTAGATTATCTAACTCTAAGATCTTTAAGAAAACCACAAACAGGATTATCAAGCAAGACACAAGAACAATTAAATATAATAAAAGTGAATGCGGATATATATTTACCTAAGATCTTTACTTGATTGAATCGCATGTTTATTGATCGCGTTTAACATTTATGTATGTTATGTAAGCTATTCCAAAATTTAGCAATGTAGTGATTGACAAAACAAATACTCTATGATTCAAAAATCTATTACGCTTCTTTCAATATTGTTTATAAAATTGAAAAATTTACTTCTTCTAGTCGATTGTAAATTTTTAGAAGATAGTTGAGCTTTGTATTGCTCTTCATACTGCGACATAACCTTTAACTTATAACGTCATTTTAGTATAGTGAGGGACAAGATCTATGCAATATTTTAAAAACCGACCTATTGGTAGTGGTATTTGCTATATACGATGATATCGGATAGAAATGGTGTGTATATATCTAATGTTATTATTATGTACATCAGTATGGAATTTTATTTTATTATAGAGATATGATATGGTTTTAAAAATATTAATGTTTTGGAATTGACAAGCTGAATGAAAATGTGGTCTGAGTTTCATACTTAACCAACCTGTTTCTTTGAGTTTGTAACTTGCTGGTTCATTTCTACGTGAATCATGTATCAAACGAAGGCAAGAATTTTGCATTTTTTGTATACGATAATTAGAAAGTTCTGTAATACTTGAATTATAAAAAACACACCAAATCTTTAGTTTTGATCTAAATTTTGACAGTTGCCTTAAATTATATTGAAGACAGTTGCGGGTAGCGGGTAGGAACTCTTTAAATTCTTAAAGATAGTCCTATCAGGGAAAATGAATCAATCCCTGCCCTTCGCAGATTCCGGGGGTTTCCTGACCCGAAAAACCAGTACCTGGTTAGGGTCCCTTGTCCAGGGTTACGGATGAAGTCCACAACGGCAGACACGGCGGAGAAGCGGAGCTTCGGTACGGTGTGGATGGCGGAAATGGCAACCCTCGATTTTAGGGTTGATATAGAATCAAAACAGTAGCGTCTGATCCAGAATGGACGGCTGCGAACAGCGTCTGACCCAGAATGAGCGGCTGATATAAAACTCACCAACCCGTCTAGCCAGCGTGGTGTTTCAAGGCTACTCATCCTTCCAAATACAGAAATGGCGAATACTAAAACGAAACGGAACGGTCCCCAGGTGGGTGGAGTATGTTATGCCAAATCCCACACCCAGAAAAGGGTCTGCCTCGTGGAATATGGGGGAGGCAAGAATTCGCTTAGTACACACAGAATGCACATCGGAACATATAATATCAGAACGATGAGAACAGAAGATAACCTAGAAGAGTTGCAAGAAGAACTTAAGACCATCAAATGGGACATAGTAGGCCTATGCGAGACAAGGTTTACAGGCGAAGAATCGACTCTACTAAAATCAGGGCACACTTTGTACCAATACAATTCAGGAAATAACCAAGGTATAGGAGGCGTAGGCTTTTTAGTACATAAGAGAATTGAAAACATGGTAACCAAATTAAAGCAATTTCTAATAGAGTTATCTATATGGTAATAAAACTAAATCGTAGATACAGCATTCAAATAATCCACTGTTATGCACCAACTTCTTCTGCAGATGATGAAGAGGTAGAACAACTTTATGAAGACATTACAAGAGCCAGAAACCTAGAGAAAACATATTACGTAATAATTACGGGAGATTTCAACGCTAAAATAGGAAAGAACGAAAATAACAACGACAACGAATATATTGGAAATTTTGGACTGGGAAGTAGAAATCACAGGGGAGATATGCTCGTAAATTTCCTCAGCAAAGAAGAACTATTCTGCTTAAATACCTTCTACAAAAAAAAGATGCAGAGAAAATGGACGTGGTTAAGCCCAGATGGCAAAGTAAAAAATGAAATTGACTTTATACTCTCTAACTTCAAAAACATTGCTAAAGATCTTACTGTACTAAATTCTTTCAACACTGGTAGTGATCATCGATTAGTTAGGACCCGAATAGAAATAAATACGAAATAAGATAGAAGAAAAATATTAACACAGGATAAATTGCCAAACATAGAAGCACTCGAAATGAATCAAGAGGAATATCAAAGTAAACTAAAAAAGAAACTAGGACCTCTACCAGTATTCAACACGAAAGATATAAATGAAATAACACAAAAATTAATGAACGATATAACATCAACTGCAAAAAAGATCTGTGATAAAAATAAAAATCCCAAAAAAACGAAACTGAAACAAACAACACTTAATTTAATGGAAGAAAGAAGAAGAACATCGAAAGAATTACCAGAATATTATAAAGCTATCAACAATAAAGTTAAAAAGAGCATAAGGTCAGACTTGCGGGCTTATAAAACAAAACAAATATTGCAAACCATCGAAAACAATAGAAACATGAGAGTATTGAAATCAAATTTAACTAAAGGAAAATCAAATATAACTAAAATTAAAAATCAACAGGGGAATACGGTGACCGAAAAAACTCAAATAATCAAGGAAATACAAACGTTCTATAAGAATCTTTATACATCTACTATACAGAACCCCGAAACAGACCACAGAACAATAATTCTAAACGTCGGCTCGGAAACCCCTTCCTAAAATAACCTCTTCGGAAATTAGACATGCCTTACAGCAATGAAAAACAAAAAAGCTCCCGGCGAGGATCGCATAACGTCTGAAATGTTATGACAAATGTATCTTGCCTGTAACTACATATGGACTGGAGACCATGGCCTTCACAAAGAAAACCTTAGAGCAGCTCAGTACAACCCAAAGAGCAATGGAGAGGGCCATGCTAGGGATTAGTTTGAGAGACAGGATTCGAAATAACGTCATTCGTGAAAGAACAAAAATTACTGATGTGTCAGAACGTATTGCAAGGCTCAAGTGATAATGGGTCGGACACGTTGCCCGAGATAATCCCGAAAAATGGACACAAAGATTAACAAACTGGAGACCAAAAGAGAACAGGCGAGGAGTAGGCAGACCGCAGAAGAGGTGGACAGACGATATCAAACAAGTCGCGGGCAAGCAGTGGATGAGAATTGCCAAAAGTAGAAATCGATGGAAGCAAATGGAAGAGGCCTATGTCCAGCAGTGGACGAACACAGGCTGAAGAAGAAGAAGATATTGAAAAATTGTCAATGGTGATCATTTGTGCAAAATCTCTTTTAGAAATATTTCTCTTTGTGTCATTGGACCATAAACTATACCTACTGATTTAGTGTTATTAAGACGAAGATAATGGCTAGAAGAAAATTGCGAACCCCTTTCTAAATAGTAATTAATTGCAGCCACTGCCTGTTTAAACTCATCAGACTTAAAGGATAATAGATCTGAGTGTTATTAGCAAAACAGTGCTGATTATGGGAGAGAAATTAGCAGGAAAGTTTGAAGTATATATACTAAATAATTTAAGCCCCAATATAGAGGGTACTATCTGTGGTACTCCTCTGTTTGTTTTCAGATAGTTCGATGTCTTACAATATTTCTCTGATACATATTTCTTGCAATATGTATCAGAGATTGTATGTCGTTAATCCCTGTCCATTGCCTTATGTTTCGGAGCCAGGACATTTTCTTTCGTCCCATTCCTCTCTTGCCTTCAATTTTACCCTCGATTATAAGTTGGAGGAACTGGTATTTTTCATTTCGCATGATGTGACCTAGATACGCCATTTTACTTTTCTTGATGGTTTCGAAGAGTTGACGTTCTTGGTTTATTCTTCTTCTACATCTATATTTGTGATTTTCTCTGTCCATGGTATTTTTAGGATACGGCGATAAAGCCACATTTCGAAAGCTTTTAATCTGTTTGTATCCCTCGTTTTGAGTTTCCAGCCCTCTACGCCATATAGCAGCACTGACCATATGTAGCACTTAGTAAACCTTAGTCTCAGTTGAAGATCGAACTCTGAACAAGTCAGTACCTTCTTGAATTTTACGAAAGCTTGTCGAGCTTGCTCAATGCGATATTTTACTTTCCTGTCCGACGCGCCGTCTTCAAAAAGCCACGATCCCAGGTATTTAAATTTACACACTCTTTCAATGGATTTAGTATTCAGTGTTATGGTGGAGTTTTCAAGTGCATCCAAGTTTCTGGAGATGATCATGAATTTGGTCTTTTTGGTATTAATCTCTAATCCCATTCGCTTACTGTATTCTCCGATTGTAGTGACAAGTTGTTGAAGATCGACTATGTTGTCACAAATTAAGACATCATCATCAGCATATCGTATGTTGTTGATCAATACTCCATTTACCTTGATTCCCATCTCTGTATCCTACAAAGACTCTTGAAATATGGCTTCCGAATAAATGATAAATAAAAGAGGGGAAAGCACACATCCCTGTCGAACGCCTCTTCTTATATGTATGGGTTTGGATATAGAATTGTCTATTTTTAACTGTGCCGTTTGATGCCAGTACAAGTTTTCAATGCATCTTATGTCTTTTTGGTCTATATCAACTTTCTTGAGAATCTGCATTAACTTGTGGTGTTGGACACGATTAAACGCTTTTTGGTAATCTAAAAAGCATAGGAACACATCCTTCCTCTGATCGTGACAATTTTGGACCAGCACCTGTGTTGCTACTATTGCTTCTCGTGTTCCTAAACCTTGCCTAAACCCGAACTGAAAATAACTGATTCACATTTTTTGTATAATCTTTGGTGTAGTATTTTCAAGAATATCTTTAAAGTGTGACTCATCAGACTAATGAGTCTGTGATCCTCACATCTTTTTGCATTGACTTTCTTGGGCAGTGGAATAAAGGTAGAGCGTATCCACTGTTGAGGATAGCAGTCAGTTTCATAAATTAAATTAAATATTTTGTGTAGTGCTGAAATTCCCCTTTCATCTAGTAATTTGAGTATTTCTAACGGGATCTCATCTGGTCCAGGTGCCTTATTGTTTTTTGAATTTAATATTGCTTTTTCTATCTCCTCTTTGGTGATTGAACGGCCAGTCAGCTGGTCGTCTGTATAAACTTCACTCATGGGTCGTTCGTCATGGAAGAGCTCCGGGATATAATTTTCCCATACATCAGTTTTCTCCTTTTTACTCAGCACTATCTGGTTATTCTGATCAACTATGGTAGTTGGTCTTTGTTTTCTCTTCACTCCAGCAGTCTATTTAAGCTTTTTATGTAAATTACTGTCGTCGTGCTGTCGTTGTAAATGTTCTAGATCGATACATTGTTGCTTAAGTCATTCATTTTTTGCTATTTTTATTTTTGCTTTTATTTGCCTGTTAATGTTTTCATACATATTGCTGCCATCTTGGTCATTCTTGTGTCTTCGTCGGTCTTCCATTAGTAATAGTATTTCTTCTGTCGTCCATTTTTGCCTCTTGTTATTTCGTTTGTACCCTAAGTTGTTTTTCATAATGTCTGTTACAGCACTTGTAATCGTATTCCATATTGGTGTTAGATCTTCGGTAATGTTTGTCGTCAATATTTGAATTTGTGCGTTTATTTTATTGCTTATTTCTGCTTGTATCACTGGGTCTTTCAGTTTATCCAGTGCTATCTGTTGTTGAGTTTTAGGCTTGTTCTTGGATCAAAGAGCGATCTTTATGACGGCCACTAATAGTACGTGGTTAGAAGGGACATCTGCGTAACATCGTAATGAATACCTTGACTTTTATTATTGAGATAACTGACTAGTGTATCAGATGCCAGCTTAGACATACCAATATTATGTTTATCTAAGTGAACCTGTAGTTGCTGATTTAAAATTTTTTCCAAAATTTTTGAAAACGTAGGTACTATACTAATTGACCGTATTTTATTTAAACATGTCTGATTATTAATTTTTGGTAACGGTACAGTTTTAGCAACTTTTCACATCGATGGGAGGTCTGCACTAATACAAACATTGATAATTTGTGTCAAATACAGCATTAAAAACGAAAGACACATATTAATTGTTAGAATATTTATTTTGTCGTATTTATTTGTTATGGAATATATCTATGTTTATTTTTTCAGAACATGTAGCATTTTTCCCACTCTATATCATGAAAAGTTTGCGTCTCACAAATCTTAGAAAGGGAAACACTTTCAATATTACATCTCAAAATCTTCGACGAGATTTAACAAACTCCACCATGGATTATTTCTTTACTACATACTAATTCTTTTCCAGAATGTGTAGCATTTTTCCCACTTTGTATATCATTAACAATTGCTTTTTCTTCTTTTAATTTAAGTTTAGTAGAGAGTTACAGCCCTCTCAAATCTTGGATGTAAGCGCATTAACATCAGCAGAAATAGGCAGCGATCGTAAATTAGTATTGTGCAAAATCCTAACAAAAACAAGTGATAACAAAACACCAAAATACACCAAGAAGATGAAAGTCGAAAGCTTACAGGATGACTCCACAAGATATCTATTCCAAAAAAGAATAAAGGAGAAGAGCAGAAACACATGTTTCACAGAAAGTGATGAAGTCGAAGAAAACTGAGCACACATTAAGTCTAATATCTTAGCCTTGGCCAAGGAAGTTCTTGGTGAAAGAAATATAAATAAAAATAAATCGTTCCCATGGCGAAGAAATCCATGGTTTTGTACAGAAATAAATGAAAAATGTAAAGAAAAGAAAGAAGGAAGCTTACCTGAAATACATGTTAAACAAAACACAAGAGGCACACCATAATTATAAGATAATTAGAAACGAAACACATGAACTTATAAGAAAAATAAAATGAGAGCTGGAAATTATAAAAAAGCTTGTAGAAAAGAAAATAGACATATGTGCGCTGCAAGAGACGAAGAAAATGGGAAAGTGTCAAATTATGGTAAATGACTATATGATAAATTACAGTGGCATTGCGAAAGAAACCAGAGCCAAAAAAGAAGTCACCCTGTATCAGTACACAGAAAATTTTTGCACCAAGTTCAAGAACGTAAATATACCTGTGAAAGACTAGTAAGTCTAAAAGCGTTAATGGATGTCAAACATCTGGATGTGATAGCAATCTATGCACCAGAGAATAGCAGAGATACTACCACAAGGTAAAACTTCCTACGAACAGCTTTAGACTGTAACAAACGAGATTCCAAATAAAAAAAACTAAATTAATATTGACAAAGATAAAAGTTTCGCAGGATAATTCCACAAGAAACCCATTCCAAAAAAGAATAACCCAAAAATGCAGAAACACATATATCACAGAAAGTGATGGAGTCAAGAAAGCTGGGCAAAAATTAAGTCCAATATTTAGCCTTGGACTAGGAAGTTCTAGGTAAAAGAAATATAAGTAAAAATAAATCGTTTCCAAGGCGAAGAACTTCTTGGTAAATTAATATTCCAGCAACTAATATGTGGCTTCTATTTTTATTGCCGTATTGGACACATATTATCAATGTTTGCCGTAAACAGATAGTGGTTGCAATTAATTACGATTTAGAAAGATTTTCGCATTTTTTTTCTAGCCATTGTCTTCGTCTAAATGACACTAAATCTGAAGGTATAGTTTATGGTCCAGTGGCGCAAAGAGAAATATTTCTTAGATATTTTGCACATATGATCACCATTGATAATTCTTCAATATAATTTACGGCAACTGTCAAAAACTAAGGCTTATATATATATAGATCAAAACTAAAAATTTGGTGTATTATTTATAATTTACGTATTACAGAACGTTATAGTTATCGTATACAAAAAATGCAAAATTCCTGCCATTGTTTAATACATGATATATATAGAAATGAACCAGCAAGTTACAAACTCAAAGAAACAGGTTGGTTAAGTATGAAACTCAGACCACAATTTTGTTCAGCTTGTCAATTGAAAAACATTAATTTTAAAACCCCACCAAATCTCTATAATAAAATAAAATTTCGTACTGATGTACATAATATTAATATTAGACATATAAACACCATTTCTATCCCTTATCATCGTACACAGCACTACAAGCGATCCTTTACATATCATATAGCCCAGGTTGTGAATAATAACACTTCTCTTAATTTTACTTAAAACAAATTTAAAAAGTTCGTTTTTGAAAAATTACGATATATTGCATAGGTAGGGTTTAATAACATACATAACTATAATGAGTAGAACTTACATTTAGTGGGCATATTAATTGAATGCTAGATTAAATTATTTTTATATTTTCCTACATTTATTTAAACTAATTATTATTTAATTTAAATTTTGATTTTGTTTCTATATAAATATTGGTCTTATTAATTGGATACTATTCTAGATATTTTTTATTATTTGTTTGCCCAGGTTAGCTGAACAGACAGGATTTATGAGTGGTTCGCACTGTACAGTTTCTGAACTGAAACTGGTCTGGCGCTTTTTAAATTAATTATTAAGTTATGTGAATAATATTAGGTGGCGAGTAAAGGCCTTTATTATTATTCCTAGATTTAGCTATGTGGCTCACACTCCCACTAAGGGGAAAATTCACTCATACCAGACACCTACGGTATCAACAGGATTGAGCTCTGGTGGAACTCTTTCTATGTAATCAAGCCCTAGGTGACTTGGTATGTTGGCGTATCTCCCAAAAAGGTTCGTGTAGTATGAGATCTGGTCTATTATGCGCAACTGGTTGGTCTGTAAGAACAGTACGATCTCAATATAGCTTGTAGTTGACATTTTCAAGCATTCTTTTAGTGACGTATTGATAATAAGGAAGATGGCCGGTTTGGAGAAGTTCCAGTTTGTCAGCTAGTTGTTGGTGGATAATCTTTTCTACTGAGTCATGGCGTTTTTATTATTATTATCCAGATTTAGCCATACGGCTCACACTCCCTCTAAGAGGAAATTTCTCGCACGTATCTGGACGTCGAAAGTAGCACAGCTTTCTGCATGACCTTATATAGATGTTCATTTAGACCAAGCTTTTTTACGTTTTCTAGGAGGTTCTTCGAAATGACTCTAGTGGTAGAAAGAATAATAGGTACCGTCTGGGTACTTTCCATTCTCCATTATTATTATTATTATCCAGATTTAGCCATACGGCTCACACTCCCTCTAAGGGGAAAATTCACTCATCCCAGATACCTACGGTATCAAAAGGATTGAGCTCTGGTGGGACTCTTTCCGTGTTATCGAGCCCTAGGTGACTTGGTATGTTGGAGTATTTCCCAGAAATTTTCGTACACATCTGGACGTCGCGAGGAGTACAGCTTTCTGCATGGCCTTATAAAGATGTTCATTTAGACCCAGCTGTTTTATGTTCGCTAGGAGGTTTTTGGAAATAACACCAGTAGTAGATAGAACAATAGGTAGTGTCTGGGTACTTTCCATTCTCCATTGTCTCCTGATTTGTATTTCTAGATCTCTGTACTTGGCGATCTTTTCGTTGTATTTAACAACTAAATTATCGGTGTTAGGTATCGCCACATCAATAAGTGTTAATTGTCTAGTAAGTTTATTAACTAGTATAAGATCCGGTCTATTATGGGCCACTGGTTGGTCTGTAAGCACAGTGCGGTCCCAGTATAGCTTGTAGTTGTCATTTTCAAGCATTCTATCAGGAGCGTATTGATAATAGGGAAGATGGCCGGCATGGAGAAGTCCCAGTTTGTCAGCTAGTTCTTGGTGGATAATCTTTCCTACTGAGTCATGGCGTTCTTTATAATCAGTACCGACAAATGCCTGACAGCCACCGGTAAGATGTTGGATGGTTTCTTGGGCTTTTCATCCATATCGGCATTTGTCATTTTGGACTTGAGGATCTTTAACAATATATTTCAGGTAATTTTTAGTTGGAATAACCTGATCCTGAATGGCAAGTAGGAAACCCTCAGTCTCGGGAAACATCTTTCCTGATGTCAACCAATAGTTCGACGCTGTATTGTCGACATATTCTTGGTTGATCTCATTGAGATGTCGCCCATGCAGAGGTTTACTCATCCAGGTGCGCATTTTTTTCTTGCTGACTCAGGTGGTTTATGCGCATTTCTTGTTCCCTCAGTTTAAGCGGCGTCGTATCATCTACTGCGCAAATCGCGCGATGAAGGGTAGATGTCTCAGCCTGTACCTAAAAATAAGATCTTAAATTAGCAATTTGTTTATCTAATTGCTCACCTATATCCATAACTCCTCTTCCCCCTTGATACCGTGGTAATGTTGTTCTCTCTACTGCACTACGTGGATGATGTTTTTGCGCTTTTGTGAGAAGTGTTCTTACTTTCCGCTGAAGACCCTCTATATCCGTTTTTGACCACTTTATAATACGGCGTACGTATTTAATGCCTTAAACAAATTTTTACTATTAAGATATGACCGATTTAGTTGTCTTACTCTTCGCACGAACTCCGAAGTAAGTTCCGTTTTCATTTGTTTATGGTCAATTTTCCGCGCTTGTTTTACTCCGAGATATTTGTACATATCATTTTCGCCCATTGCCTCGATGTTTTGGGGATCTTGAATATCGAAACCTCCAGGCTGAACCTTCCTCTGACTATATTTAGTATACGGCACTTATCTAGTCCAAAATGCATACTGATATCATTTGAGAAATTTTCTACAGTTTTTAGCATCTCATCTAGGTGGGTTCGAGTGGAAGCCATTAATTTTAAATCATCCATATACAGCAGATGATTAAGCTTCGCTACAACGGTGTTGTTATTTTTGATGCTAAATCCTGAGTCAGTAGAGTTCAGCAGCTGAGATAGTGGGTTCATCGCTAGGCAGAACCAAAGTGGACTCAACGAGTCCCCCTGGAAAAGGCCCCGGTTAATAGGGATATCTTCAGTTTCGATATTAATTTCGCCAGGTATTTGAAGGTGAATTCTAGTCTTCCACTCTGCCATTATATGTTTCAAAAAGGTCACGAGATTATCATCGACTTTATATAGTTTTAATATATCTATAAGCCATTCATGCGGCACTGAATCAAAAGCCTTCTTGTAGTCAATGAAGGCAGTAAAAAGGTTTCTTTTTTAGGTGTATGCCTGGTTAGAAATGACTGAGTCGATAATAAGTTGTTCTTTGCATCCCATGGAGCCCTTAGCGCATCCTTTCTGTTGGGGCTCTATGATATTGTTCAGAGCACAGTGTTGGTAGATACGCCGGGACACACAGGATGTGACCAATTTGTACAAAGTTGGAAGACAAGTAATTGGGCGGTACTTGGCTGGATCTTGGGTATTATTTTGATCCTTCGGTATTAGATAAGTGGTTCCCTGAGTAAGAAATGATGGTATTTCCTGTAAATTAGAAATAATATTATTAATAAATACTGTTAAAAGCTCATGAACACTCCAAAACTTCTTTAACCAGAAGTTTTGAACTTATTATTATTATTACTATTATTATTATTTTGGAATTAAAAAAAATACTAGGATGTAACCCCACTCAAACATTTCGTGAAACTTTGTCCAAAATCCAAATTGCTATTGAAAAAAACATTGTTTTTAACAAGTTTACAATTAAAATTTTAAATCCTATATACTAAAAGGCTAAGCCCTTTTCTTGTGCGCAATACTCCTCCTAAACGGTGATATACTGGAGAATAATTTTTTCGAATAATTAAACAGATTGTTAAGTAGATTCCCTCTATGGTTTCAAATTTAAAAAATTCGAACCGGTTTAAAAATAGCGGCCATAAAATGAATTTTTCCTATAGTAAAGTATAGGAATTTTACAGGTTTCATTCTTCAAAATTTACAGTCCTAATTTTCAATGTATTTTTAAAATTTGCCGGCGTCTACTTTTTTCTTATACTTACAGATAAAATTCAGAATTATAAAACCGGAAGTATTTACTTCCCTACTTCCGCATTTAGTTTTGAAAATTATGGTTTCTTTGACGGTGTTTCTGAGCATATGGACAATGGCAAGTTCTCAAACCGAGGTTTTTTTCTTAAACGTGACATTTTACAATCTAAAATATGCAAAAAAAAGTTACTTGCGGTTTTACTTCCGTTTTTTATTTAAGAGGGGCGGAGTCTAACAATCATATTGCTTCCGTTTCCTAATGTAAATCTTCCTGAAAATCCTAAAAAACTACTGTACCTATCGATTTCCAATATAAAAAAATTGGCTTCAATACAGTTTATTTTTAGAATTTTTGGAACATTTACACCAGGCGACGGAAAAGATGGATCGTTAGGCTCCGCCCTTTTTAAATATCAGCAAAACTTACATCAAAACTCGATGTCGAGTTGGTCCGCTAGTAACCTTTTAAATCAGATAGACATACTCTTGCAAATCTCAAGATTGTACGATATATTAATATTTACCAATACAACAATCCACTACTTATTTTCCTTGTTCACGACTACTAGATCTGATTTAAAATTTTGATAAAAATTTTGAAACAATCTTTGTCTGAAAACAGATAAGACATATCAAAATACTTAGTATATGGGCTTTTATACCGCTTAAATCTATGAAAAACAGTAATATGTTTTTTATTAATTGCAGATATGCAATCACTCTCAAAAAATATTGATTCTATCACATATTAATATTGGCAACAAACCCACTATCCACTAAACCAGATAGTAAAACAAAGCTACCCCACCTAAAATACCCTTCCGACAACTTGGTGAGAAACAGAAGATCGCTGCTTACGAAATGATGAAGCGGTGTTCATAACAAACTGAGAACTTCGCTTAGTATATTTAGTATCTGTAGACTATACACACGCTTTTTTAGAACCAAGTGAGCAGATACGACGCTGACTGCAGTGATTCTACGGCGATCGATTGTTTGACTTTGACTTTCAATTTCAACTTTTTTAAATAGACGTTTCGCTTTCGTTTGTCGTTTGTTTTTGTGATTAGAGTGTGGGATTTAATCATGGCTTGTGGACATTTTTACACTGTAAGTAAATATTGATCTTATTGTTTTAACTGGATTTTTAAATAAATGTTGATAAGAAAATAAACCACATTTATTTTACGTATTTTTTTATTTACAATTAATTTTGCATACATCCATTATTATCAATTTGTACCAGATGACAATATTAATTACAGAAGCTTATGGATCGACGTAAATAAATTTTAACTCAATAAATAATCAATTTTTCCACTAAAAGTGTTTAGAATTAAAAAATTAGCACCTTTTTTAATGGTAATAAATTTTCTGTTGACTTTTTTGAACAGCAAATAGCTTACAATTAATCTCAATTTCCAATGAACAAAAATAGCAAAATATATGTTGAAGATTTCAATGATACCTCTCAACAGAAACCCTAAAACAGTATCTAATTTTTAGAAAAAGCGCAAAATCGCGTCAATTAGTATTTGAATGGGGAGAAGTGGGATAGTATGTCATATTTAAACTTGCTGGGAAAGGCACCCGCTGACTCCTGTTTTTTTGATTAATTATTTTGTTTTAATTTTATATTTGTATTCTACTTTTTGTACTGAATTCAAAAATGTGTATTACATTCGGCTTGAAGTGATTAGTTTATGTAATGCAGAAATTTAAAGCAACAGGGACAGTTTGCAATAAAAACATAACCGACAGAGACTCGTAAATAACGAAGCAATCCAACTAGCCATTTTAGGGCAAGTTAACTTAGAGGCTGAGCAATCAGTCACTGTCAACAATGAGCAGACCAATCGGTGTTTCACCTTTTACAGCCTTCCGAATCTTCCATAAATTTAAATTTTATCAATTTAAAATTCTATTGTTACAAGATTAATAATACATAATTGTTAAACAATATTTACTTCTCCGATTAATGCTTACTTTCATTAAATGTCTTGGTAAACAGACATAATTGCCGATACTGGACTGAGAGTCATCCACATATTGTGCATGAATTTCACACACGGCATCATCAAAGGTTAAACTTATGGTGTGGTATCTTAGGGGATCACATAATCGGACCCTTTTTTATAACTGAAAATTTAAATTATGCATCGGGTCCTCAGTTACTTAGGCAAGTGGTTGATCTCGTATTAGAAAAATAGTAGAAAAGTATAATAACCTTTCCAAACATTTGGTTGCATTTCAACATGATGAAGATCCTCCACACTTTGCTCTACCTGTGTGACAATTTTTAAACGAATCTTTAGATAGATATCAGCGCGTTAGAGAGGTAGAAGAATACAGATGATGGATTGTCCACCTAGGTCACTGGATTTAACTTCCCTGGATTTTTTCTGATTGGGGTATTTAAAAACAAAAATTAATACTACTCAACAAGAATCTCTGGATGATTTGCGACAAAGAACAGAAGATGAATGTCGATAATTAAATGCAGACGTGATAAACAATGTCAAAGAAGAATTTTTAAATAAATTCTGCTATTGTATGAAAGTAAATGGCAGTTATTTTAAACAATTATTCTAAACTTTTTGGTAGTAAAATGTTCATTCTAATTCATTTTAAAGGTTTGTAATAAAATTGATGAAAAATAAGGTTTTCTCAATCCAGTTTTTTTTATTTTGTATTCATTTTTCTTAAAAACTACTCACTTTAAGCAACATGTGTTATACATTTTTGAAATGAGTACAAAGAGGAGAATTAAAATATCCAATAAAAAAGGTGGAAGTAATTTAAAAAAGAATAAGAGATGAGATGGGGGGTTAGATGGTACCTTCCCCAGCAAGCCTAAACATGACATAATATCTCACCCTTCAAATAATAATTGACGTTTTTTTGCGATTTTCCTACAAATTAGAAGTTCATTTAAGGTGGATAGTTTTATCTGTAAATATACATACATTTCTTTTTTTTTCTGTTTGATTTCTGACCGAGAACTAAGAACTAGGTTTCATAATTTTCTTCCAGGTACTTTTAAACATTAAATGCGAATCCATAATTATTGTTCTATATATTTTGCACTTACTGTGGGATCAATAGATATACTGTATAAAACTAAACGATCTAATTTTTCGGTTTTTGAGTGGTATGTTCATTATTTTGGGAGTTTAGAGACCACAGCCTGGAATTTTGCAAATTATGTATTTGTAAATAAACATACGGCATATTTACCCTAATAAGAATGTCTCATTTAAAACTACTTAGCGTTACTTATACAGTAGGGTATTGTCAACTGCATTAGTCCATTATGTATTATCTACGGCTAATTCAACATTCTAATGCCAGATATTCTGTCGCCTCCCAGGTTTTCTTCTACATTTAGACCATTAAATGCACGTGAAATATGACGATACCCTGTAATTTTCCGTGTCATTACTGAATTGCATAACAATTTAAATTTAGGTTCTACTTACCCCCAACTTCGCTTTTAGACTCGTGATGTTGGTTCCTTTTTATTTTTTTAGGGGTAAAAACTACAACTACTAGAAAAAATAGTATAATTGTAAATTCAAGCAAGTAATTGATTCAAATCATCTTTTAATGAACAAAATGAATGTCAATTAACATTAACCAATATAATCTAAGCTGTTATTCTAGTTTTATTCCTAAATCTGACTGCCTAGATTAGTTATCATGAAAAGAATGTCGTTAAACACCTTGCCTCAACTGATTTAAATATAAATTTGTATTTAAGTATTTATTTACCCTCCACTTCAAAATTGGAATTGTGCCGTTGATTTTAGGCATTTGATTTTTAGGGTTGAAGACGATCCCTATTAAAAAAAAAGCATACACTTGTAAATTCAAGCAATATAGAATTATTATATTATTATTTAACTTAAATTTCTTTACTCTTTTAATTTTTTACCACATAATTTCTACCCATATATAAACCACCCTTTGTAAAGAAATTCGAATAGTTGTATTTTTTTATTGAAACTATAAATAACTACAATAATTTGAATTACAATAATATGAAAACTTTGAACAACCATTAACCAATATTTGTTTTACATAAAAAAAATAATTAAGTTTAAAAAAGCAAAGCTCAGGTATCTTTTTAGTTTTTAATATTTTAAGTATAGCTATATTTTTTAAGTTGTTTTGAAAAAATGCTATTTGTAAACTTCAAAATATTTTCTTTTATTTTAAAATTAATTTTTTTTTATAATAAAGTAAACTGTGAAGCAGTAACGATTAATTTCATTTGGGGTGCTAACTAAGGGGTAATTTTTCACGATGTCATTACCAAAAAACAGGGACCAACTTTATTTTAAGCGTTACTCACCTAGTTTTGATGCTGGAAACTTCACAAATAAAATAAGCTGTTTTACCCTTTGTGGTACGATATTTTGTAGATTTTTTATACCCTTGCGGTATGAAAATAAAAATCTAAAAAAGGTCATTTATTTTTATTTCAGATGAAATTAAAAATTAAAAAAAATATGCTGTTAATTTCTGATAAGTTATTTAAATTAATTAATATTACCTCTGTCATATTTTTGACAACAATCTTTAGTTTTCCCAAGACCTAATCCTACATCACAATCGGTACCCATTGTGATGTTACCCAGTTAATGCCCATTAAGATCTTATTGGTTTGGCTTTTGTACTTCAAAATGCACATTTTCTATGAGTTCATCTAATGGGCTGATGCAAAGATGAAGTAAATTTGACTTTTGGGGGTACAATACGACTTCCTTTTTGTACAGATTCTAAAACATTTTCCTTATTTTCTTTAAGCCGTATCACTTTTTCTGCAGTAAATCATCTGCCAACCTTCGTCAAAAATCCTTTAAGCTCATAAATGATAATTTCTTGACCTTATACAAAATGTAGCTATTTACTACACAAGAATCTACAAAACGCCAATATATTACTATTCACCACTTCTTGCTTTTTCGGTCAATCTTATAAGTTGATTTGAAATGACCAAATCTATCCACGTATTTCATATTTTTATTGTATTCAGTTAAAACAGTTGAATATGGAATTTGCTTTGACAATCTATCTCTATCTTTTGTTTTTATTTCGAGTTTAGTTTAAGGATCATTATAATTAGATTATCATTATAATACTTATTCCATTGATGCTGATGTTATAATCATGTTCTTTTTGTTTTAAAGCCTTTTTACTTTGTTGATTTGCCATCACAGTACCACATACATTGATTCCTTTATATTTTAATTCCTTTAATTAACTGTATGGTATTAAAATAGTTATCACAGAATAATCAATGTCATTTTTGCTCTAGGCCTTCAATTATTCAGAACATAACTTTGTCTTCCAACCCTCTTTTTATATAATCCTGTGTTTTTCGTTTGTCGTTTGTTTTTGAGATTAGAGTGTGGGATTTAATAATGGCTTGAGGACATTTTTACACTAGAAGTAAATATTGATCTTATTTTTTTAATTTGATTTTTAAATGAACATTGATAATAAACAGAAACCAAATCTATTTTACGTAATATTTTTATTTACAATTAATTATGCACACATTCATTATAATTTGTTCAGGATGACAATATTAATTACAGAAGCTTATAGATGGACGTAAATAAATTTTAACTTAGTAAATAATTAATTATATCAATAAAATTATGTATAATTGGAAAATAACCCCCATTCTTTAATGGTAATAAATTTGTTGTTAACTTATTTGAACAACAAATAACTTACTACTAATCCTATTTCCACTGAACAAAAATAGCAAAAGATATGTTAAAGATTTCAATGACACCTCTTAACAAAAACCCTGAAATAGTATTTAATAACTATTATTGCATTGGAGAATTAAATGCTCAGTCACAACAGAAATTTTAAAAGTATAATGATAGCTTATATATCTTACGCATAAATTTGTTTTTTTTTTCTAGTTGATTTCTGAACGAGAACTAACAACTAGGTTTCATAATTTTCTGCCAGATATCTTTAAACGTTAAATGCGAATTCATAATCAATTTTATATAATATATTAATCAACTTATCGTTGGATTGACAGACAAATCGCATAAAAATAAACGATCTAACTTTTCGATTTTTAAATAGTATCTACATTATTTTGGGAGTTTAGAGACCATATCTAGTCTGCAATTTTTTAATGCCGTATTTGTACATAAATATAACGGCATAATAACCCTAACAACAATGTCTCTGTTTTTTTAATTAAAATGTTATAAATTTATTTTATTTTAACTTAAAAAATAACCCTTATGTCTGAACCGTAATAGCATATCATGTGTATCTTGTAATGCTCCAGTATACCCGCTCTGATATCTCCTAAATGTGTGATTGGTTTTTTACTCATACCTTCGTAGCTTTTAAACTATAAAGTACTTTAAAAACCAATTTTTAGATTTTTTTAAGGACAATAAAATAATTTAAATTAATTTTTTTTAATTTTTATGTCTGAAACTGAAGTAGCCGAATTAGTCACTAATTACGAGTGCATGCAATCTTTGAACAACCACATTTTAACCAATTTTTGTTATACAGAAAAACAAAAAAAACCAAAATGTTCAAAAAAGTAAAACCTATATTTTTTACTGTTGAACAATTTGAGTATACTATCAATTTTTAAGTTATTTTGAAAAAAAAATCAAAATGTCAAAAATTTTTTTTCACTTTCAAACCAAATTTTTTCATAATAAAGTAAACTGTAGAGCGGTCATGATTTCATTTCGAATGCTGATTAGGGAGTGATTTTTCACGATGTTTCCCCCAAAATAAAAGGGATTAACATTTTCGTAACTTGCTCAGTTTTAATGCAAGAAACTTAAAAGAGAGCTTTTGTTTAACCCAGATATGCCTAAAACTTCAAAATATTTTTAAAACGCATTTATCAACTAAGGTAACAAAAGCTATCATTAAAACAATTTATGCAAAGTAAGTAAAAAAATATTGTACAAAATAGGGTACACCTGGCATATAACCTACTATTATTTTTGGATATGGTATGAAACAAAACGTTTATACGTTAATACACAAGCCTGTGTTGAATTTTGAACACATTAGTTTTGCTCTATCATTGCAAAAACTACATCGGTTTTTTCTATGAAATCACCAAATGGTCTATCAAATATCAATGTTTCCTTTGGCCGATGGACGACCTCGAGAATAGAAAACAGGTTTCCAGACTTATTATTAATGTTGGAATATTGGAATATTGTTAATAATTGGAAACACGTCTAAAAAATTTGAAGTTGTTAACAAAATTTAACAAATTTTTCTGAAAACATCACGTAATAATAGATCTACTTTAAAAAATTCGTTTACATCTCTTGGGCGGTTTTAATAAACTATATAACTCCCCAGAGGAAGAAGTCTTAAATTGTGGGTTGTAACATCTAGATGGATCCATTTAAAAAGAAAAGCTTTTAACCAGTGCGTTCTACCAGTCCTCACATACGAAACAGAAACCTCAACTCTCACAAAAACATCAGCCGAAAAATTGAAAAGGACACAACGAAAGTTGGAGAACAATGCTTGGAATAAGCTTAAGAAATAGAATAACAAACGAGGAAGTTTGTAGACGAACCGAAGTAGAAGACATTATCGAACATCTTACAAGGCAAAAATGGAGATAGGCAGGACATGCTGCAAGAATGAAAGACGACAGTTGGACAAAAAAAAATGCTTGAGTGGAGACCACGGGCTGACAAACGAAGCCGAGGAAGACCCCCAACGCGATGGACCGACGACCTCAAAATAATCATTATCAATTGGATAGCAGAGGCGCAAAACAGAAGCAGATGAAAAAATCTAGAGAAGGCCTATGCTCAACAATGGACAACTCAGTGCTAATTGATGATGATGATGATGATGAACATCTAGATAGCCAATCTATTAACGGACTACCATATCCTAAGCAACGGTTTAAAAAAATTTCCATTTAGCTATTGCTTCATAGTTATGACATAATCAGCAGAACACCCATCTAACTGGATGATACAATAATTTATTTGTTCATTCAGTGAAAGCTTATAAATATCATCTCATAAGTTGGTTTTTAAAAACTCTAAAAAGAAATTTAAGTTCATATTTTCATTAAAGAAAAAAAACAGGTTTTACTATAAATTTACTATAAATCAAAGTAGCAATTGCAAATTTTGTCAGGCTGAAAATGGGACAGCGAAATACTTTCTGTGCAACCCCCAGGATTCAATAGGATAAGGCTTAATATATAATAAGCATTTAAGCATTATCATTTGGAGCTTCACCCAAGGGTCACGAAAGGCCCTATTATACTTTGTTAAAAGGCTAGGCTGAAAGGACAACTTTTAACTAGGGATGAGTCACAATAGACCTATTAGTTCGAGTGGAAGGATGTTTAGGAGCCCAATTATATTAAACATAACCTAACCCAAAGCAAAAAAAGGACTTTTGAAGGCAAAGTTTGTATAAAACTTTTATTTTAAATATTAATTTAAACAGCAGAACCTTTAAGTGTATAAAACTTTTAACCATCCTTTTAATGGTATTAAATAATTTACAAAAACGCTCATTTCTTTAATCTTACATAACAAATCAATAAAAATGAAGAGTGAACATTCTTCACGCTTTAACTATTTCAGTTTTTTGTGTCCTTGGCCTCCGGTCAATAAGTAATAGCTTAAGACAAGTAGCATGCTTCGTGGTAATAATGTTAGTTGTAATTAAACGTATCTTGTTTTGAATTAAAATTCCACTTTCCAAGATATTGATTTTAAACTGGTTTTGATTCCTACGGTATACGATTTCATTCTTAACATATTAAAAATAATAACAAGGCAATTACTAAAGTAAACTGTCCATAGTATTTAATCCTTAAAAAGGAAGTACAAGTCTAGCAATTCGGTATTCTGCGAGGCTATAAAAACAAATCTCATGATTATAAGTAGAAATAACATTGAAAACGATTATGGTTTATATAATAAATAGCATTTTACAAATTTATACCTTTTAAGTACTTAATGCTGTAGAAATCCTAGTGCTAGGCTTATTATTGTGTTTGAGATCAGCTGTGTTTCCATGTGATTTTTTATCTCGAGCAGAAAGTATGCTTTCCTGTCAATTAAACGAAGCCATTAGAACATGTTGGTCATAGATTTTTCATAAAAAACTCTTTGTTATAAGAATACAAAAATAATTATCGGGCGGTTTATAATCACTTTAATTTTTTCAATTAGTTTTATATCCTTTTATCTATTTGATATCAAAGAAGATCAGAAAAACTCAGAGAGCTATGGAACGACAGATGCTGGGTATCTCACTCAAAGACCATAAAACTGATGAAGACAATATTAATAGAACAAAAGTAAAAGATGCTGTAGAACAGGCAGCTAAACTGAAATGGAATTGGGCTGGACATAACGAAAGTCTGAAGGATGTTACAATGAAATAAAGAAATCGGGAATTGACGACCATATGAAGCCCAAAGACCAAAGAGGAAGACCGCAAATGCGCTGGAGCGACGATATTAAAAGAACTGCAGGACCAAAGTGGAAACGTCTTACAAAACAACAGAGATTAATCTGTTTTAAAACTATCCTAACTTAAAATTTTCTGACAGTCTCCTCCTGGTTTTTTTTTGCTTTTTGCTATGTTTTTTTTTATTTACAAAAAACCTGCTTTAACCTAAAGAGGTTATTAGCGGGACGGTAACAATTAATTACACTTTACTTATTAAATTCTTCTTCTTCTTAAAGTTCCATCTCCTGTCGGAGGTTGGATATCATAACGGCTATGGTCACTTTGTTCGCTGCTGCTCTGGAAAGTTGTAGTGAACTACAGTTAAACTATTCTCTAAGGTTCCTCAGCCAGGAGATGCGTCTTCTTCCTATGCTTTTTCTTCCTTGAATCCTTCCTGGCATAATAATTCTCAGCAGCTCATATTTTCTCCTCTGGTTATGTGACTCAAATACTCTAGTTTTCTTTTTTTTATGCTGTTCATAATTTCTAACTCTTTATTTAGACGTTGTAGTACCTCAGCATTGGTAATCCTTTAAACCCACTGAATTTTTAATATTTTTCTGTAACACCACAGTACGAGAGCTTTTATTTTTCTTATGTGTTGTTTCTTTAATGTGCAAGCTTCCATTCCGTATAGTAAGATAGAAAATATGTAACATCTTATAGTTTTCAATCTGAGATGCAACTGAAGGTCTATGTTGGTAAGCATTGTCTTCATTTTCAAAAATGCTTGCCTTGCATTTTCAATTCGGACTTTGATTTCTCTGCTTTGGTCATTTTTGTCATCAACCCAGGTTCCCATATATTTGTATATCTCTACTTTTTCTATTTGGGTTTGCTCTATCATTAATCTTTTATTTCTATTGTTACGTGTTTGAGACAATCATAAATTTAGTTTTTCTCTTATTTATTTTACTCCGCATCTAATGCAATAATCGTTAATTCTATTTACCAATTCTTGTAGCGATTCCAGGGTGTCTGCCATTATAACGGATTCATCAGCGAATCTTATGTTATTTACTATTTTTCCGTTTACAGAGATTCCATCACCCAGATCCGCTATCGCTTCCTGGAATATGGCTTCACTGTACACGTTAAACAGTAATGGTGACAGAACACAGCTCTGTCTTACTCCTATCTTTATATCTATATTTTCAGACTTTTGTTCTTCTATCTTTATATTGGCATTTTCATTCCAATACAGATAGATAATGATTCGAAAGTCTCGTCTGTCTATATCTTTGTTTCTCAGTATTTCTATTAGTTTTTCATGTCGGACCCTATCGAATGCCTTCTCGAAGTCGATGAAACAGGAATACATATCTAGTTTCATACTTATTAATTGTACTTATTATTAAATTACAATATTTTAAAAACAAAACTAGTTTATCAATATTGGTATTTGAATTTAAAATGTCTTTAAGATTGTTTGGTAAATGGTATTTAATTCCACGAAGATTGAACTTTTTGCACTTTTCTACTAGCACATGTTTTATTGTAAGGGTGAACCGTATCAGTTGCTTGCCATGGTCCAATTTTATTTATTTCCTGAAGCTGATGGTGTGGATTTCCATTTATTGTCCCAGATCTCGAAAATATGTTTCATAAAGTAGCTTTTTAGATCCATACTAACAGGTTGGAGAGACATTTGGGTACTGTTATTATTTATGACTTCTTTGATATTTTGGTCGGCTGCATCATTCCCTGCTACTCCAACGTGTAATGGGACCCTGAGAAACGTGATACTTTAGTATATAGATTTTTTTCTTCCTTAACTAGTAAGTCTAATGGATACTGGGTGTATATTTTCTAAATTAGGTGTAGTGATGCCATAGAATCTCTTACGATTAACATTTTGATCACCTTATTCGCATTTCACCTCCTGTGAAGACGGTTGCAGTATCTGTAATTCTATGTTTGAGAATCTCTGTGTTAAATGAAATCGTAGGCTTCCACGGCCAGAGTCAGAATTATAGTTTATTCGTCTTCCGGGTTTGGACCGTGTCATTTGTAAGTGACCCAAAAGTGGGTTCATCTCGACGTTTCGCTACAATAGTATGTAGCTTCTTCAGGAGAACAACAAAAAATCAAAAGACAGGAAGATGGGTAGTTAGCAACGGTAACTCAGTTACTCAACGCAACCAGAGGCGAATACTAACTACCAAGATGGGCATTTGGTCACATTAACTCAACTACTCAACGCAGCCAGAGGTGAAAACCAAATGCCAGGACAGGGATTCACGTCCAACAGCTCAGAACAGTAACGCGTCGAGAGGCGGGGAGTGAATCTTGGTAGTTAGTATTCGCCTCTGGTTGCGTTGAGTAACTGAGTTACCGTTGCTAACTACCCATCTTCCTGTCTTTTGATTTTTTTTTCTTTGTTCTCCTGAAGAAGCTACATACAATTGTAGCGAAACGTCGAGATGAACCCACTTTTGGGTCACTCACAAATGACACGGTCCAAACCCGGAAGACGAATAAACTATAATCTCTGTGTTGTTTAATTATTGCCATCCCGCCTCCATTGTCAGTTTTAGACGCGTCTGTGTAGTATGCTGTGTAATCGGAATGAGAGTTAATTAAATCTCTGAAGTATTGTATGATACGATTGGGGTTAGCGCTATTTTTATAGTATTGTAATAGCCTACAGTTAAGTATTGGAATTTTTACAGTCCAAGGTGGACATAAAGATATATTTTTGTATTGATATAAGGGTGGATATTGCTTCGAGTTAAGTACTTTCATTGCATGATGGATTTTGCGGGAATATAGAAGATAGGAATTTGATGAGCCATTCATTATAGATATGTTTAAAATGTTATGTGTTGGAATTCTATTATTTACATCTACATTAGAAGCGTAGTTTAGGGTTAACAGCTGCCTACGAAGCTTTAGCGTGGGTTCACCTATTTCAGCTTGTATGCTATTTATTGGAGTTGTTCCGTATGCCCCAATCACCTTACGGAGGTGTTATGTCCCGTATCCAAAGGTTTTAACGTTGTTTTGCTGGCAAATGCATATGCTACACATCCGTAATTTATTTTAAAACGAATTAAGGATGTATGTAACATAAGCAGAGTTTTACCATAAACACCTTAAGTCCTGTGAGCTAGATACTTAAAAAATTACGACGTAAAAGAACTAACTGCTGAATATGACTTTTACGATTTAACTGTTAATCCAATATTATTTCTAGGAATTTTCTTTCGTTTCTGTAGGAAAGATTTTGATTCTCAAGAGTGAGGTTTGGTTTATCCTCGACATGTTTATCCTTGACATATTATTAACGTTCCTGCCTTTGATGTAAAGAATCAAGTTATTAGCATATATCCTTGATATCCCAGCTTTTTTAGAATTTTTAATATATGGTGTTTCCATACTGTGTAAATGCTTTGGTTATATCAAAGTAAATTGCCATACATGTTTAGTTATTTTTAAAAGCTTTGTGAACAGCGTTTTCCAAATCCGTTTGTATGTCTGCCTGGTCTAAATCTAGCGTGTTCGATGATAAGTTGATCATTGTGTTCCAAGGTCCACATTAACTTTCGCTAACTATTTTTCCCATAAGTTTACATGAGGAATATGTTACTAAGATCGGACGATATTATTCTGGGTGCAATTTATCTTTTAAAAGACGGAAAAATCCCAATTCACTTAAAACGAAAAACCTATGACACTTGTATACTACCAGTTGCAACTTATGGATCGGAAACTATGGCAATAACAAGAAAAATGGCAGAACAATTAAGAGTAACTCAACGGGCCATGGAGAGGGCCATGTTAAATATAAGCCTCAGAGACAAAATTCCTAACACCGAAATACGTCGAAGAACTAAAGTAACCGACATCATGGGAAAAATAGCGACATTGAGATGGCAATGGGTAGCACATGTAGCAAGACAAGACACCAACAGATGGTCTTATAAAGTGACATTCTGGAGACCTCGAGAAACAAAAAGAAGCGTGGAAAGACCTAAAAAGAGATGGATAGACGATATAACTGCTGTAGCTGGAAAGCAGTGGATAAAAATTGCAAAAGATAGGGAAGCGTGGAAGCAATTGGAGGAGGCCTATGTCCAACATTGGATAAATGAAGGCTGAAGAAGAAGAAGAAGAATTTATCTTTATTTGCTTTGATAATTGGGATAACGATGACATTTTTCCAGACTTTTGGAAATGATTTTTATGACCAAATAATATTAAAAATTTTGGGAGAAACTCTTTTGCTACTATGTGAAGTTTTTTATTAAATTGTATTAGTATGTCATCTAGACCTGACGAAGTGTCTTTCATGCTATTAAGTGCTTCTTAAAACTCCATATAACTAAGGGGTGTATTGATTGGATTGAAATCGTCAGAAATTGTAATAGGTACTACCCTCCATTGTTTGTAGGTTAAGAATTCGGTACTGTAAATTTGACTCGATGAAAATTTTTGATAGGTATTTGTTAGTTCATTTACTATATCCTATAGGTCAGTTAGTAACGTTTTTTCTTTCTCCGGACTTACAATTTATTGGTAGGTGTGATGTCCTGTTATTTTTTAATAACATATAAATAATTTTTGTAAGTTTTTTTCAAACGGATGATACATCTGTACTGCTGTTTATGCTAGATATCTATTTCTGCCATGATCCTTTTTTCCTTTTTTTATGATTCTTCTGGCTTCATCTCTACATTTTTTGTACTCTGATAGTAGATCAATACTGTAATTTTTGTATCGGATGCAAATTGTCTTAATTAATTTAAAAGCGACCTTACCTTGTATATTCCACCAGGTAACTGATTTGGTGTTTTTTAAAGTTGAGAGATTTAAAGTATTAAAGTTAAGATTTTCCTATGGCTATATTAGCAGCATCAAGTATAAGCTGATTGAAGTACGTGAGTGTGTTATCAACGGAGTCCGAAATTTTAATCTGATTCGTTCTGTCTGATACAATTTTTCTCAAATTTAAGTATGTTTTTCATTGTCATCTTTCTTATATTTATAACCCATCTAAACTTTAAATAACTATTTACAAGATTAGTACTCCCCCACATTATTAAGTTATTGTATATTTTATATCTTTCATTACTATTTACACATTTTGCCGCACCTTAGTCTACTACATTTTATAATCCAATCTGGCCTATAACTCGTCTACGTTATAATGAAAAAACTAGAATATCATTAGCTCCCTATTGCAAGTTTAAAAGGCCATTCGAAGCTACGATATAAATCTTCTATGTAATGTGTACGTCGTATTGTTACTAAATATTATATCATCGTTTAAAATGAAACAATCCTTGTGTAGTTTTTATGTTCGTAGTTTTTGCAATGTCAAGATCACCTTTTATAAAGTAATCAATATTATGTCAGTAGAAAAAATTAGATCACTAAGCGCTAACATGTTATTCAATATTAATTGCGCAATAATCTTAAAATAATCTAATGTATTTTATTGACTTGTTTTTATAAACATTAGATTTTATTTAAGTAGATTATTACCATTTTTTACTAAAATGCAATTATAGGCGTAAGAAGTAGTGTGAATACATACCTACAAAAATCCCTTCCTCCTGTTAATTATTACCTATTATGGTTATGTCCAAATTTACATGTATGACATTCTGCTCACGTTGGATAGGCCACAACTGACGAAATGCCCCTGAAGATGATCTATTGATTGAAAATACTTGGGCAAGATTTAATTAATTACTGTGTTCGATAGTTGCCTTGTATACCATCAAAGTTTAATTACTCGAACATTCAACCTTATATTGATGTATTACCTATTTAACTACGACGTGATAATTTTTTATACAATAATTTAAATTTTGATTTTATATTTGATTATAAAAAAAATATATATACATGTATATAATGTATGAAGGGTGCAGGGAATAAAGGTGCAATGTCAAATCTTTACATGAAACATATTTCCAATTTGTTCCGACTATTCTTTTAATCCAATCTTCTTTTCCAATATTCTTTTATTGTCATCAACACATCTCACCTGTGTTCTTCGTCTTGATCGTTTACTTTCGTAAGGTCTCCAATATTGTATCGTAGTATTCCAACGTTGGAGTTTTTGTCTAGCAGTGTGACCCCCAAAGCTCCTTTTAAGTTTAGCAATTTTTGTTGTTATGTCCTCGACTTTTGTTTTTGATCTTACCAAGTCGTTCCTCTTTTTATCTGACAGTCCTATACCTAACATTGCTCTTTTCATTGTTCTTCATTTCGTTGTGGCTAGTTTATTCATGTTTGCCTTGGTTCGGGTCCAGGTTTGACATCCATATGTCATGATAGAAAGGATGCATTGGTTGAGCACTTTGCTCCTTAAGTATTGGGGTATTTTGCGGTTCTGAAATATTTAACTAAGTTTTCCAAATCCTACCCATGCTCTTGCCTGCCCTACATTCTTGCTCTTCTAGTAATTTCCGCACTTTGGTTCTCTTTGTGAAGTTTCAGGATTTGGCCTAGTTAGATATATTCCTGGACTTGTTCTATCTTACTGCCATTTATAGTTATATATCTGGGGTCATCTGTGTTTGTCATTATTTTTGTTTTTTTCATATTCATTTTTAGACCGACTTATTGGGAGCTGCCTGCTAGTTCCCCCATCATAATTTGCATTTCCTTGAATGTGTTCACTATGGTCACTATGTCGTCTGAGGTCTGAGTTGTCTGTTGTAAGCTGAGGTGGTTTAACTTGTTGCAATTAACGTTAATGGTATAGGTTGACCAATTTGTAGTTTTCAAGACGTCTTCTAGGGCTAGGTTGAAAAGCTTTGGCGATATAACGTCTTCTTGTCTCACTTCTCTCTTAATGGGGATGGGATTTGTATTTTCGTCTAGTTCGTCCTATCATAGTTGCATTTTCATATAATATTATATATTAGTTGCCTATATCTCGAATCTATTCCACAATTATTAATAGCTTGTTCTATAGACCACATCTCGATACTATCAAACGCCTTTTCATAGTCGACAAAGGCAAGAAATACGGGTAGTTTGTATTCATTTGCCTTCTCTATCAATGTTCTCATTGTCAGCAGATGGTCTGATGTACTATATCCTTTACGGAAGCCAGCCTGTTCAACCGATTGGTAATTGTCCATTTTGTAAGTCAACCGGTTGTTAATAATTCTCATAGATAGTTTATATACTTGACTGAGCAACGATATAGGTCTATAATTCTGTAGATCACATTTGTAAGAGTAATACTAGACTCTTTTTATGTAAGAATAATACTAGACTGTTGTTCCAGTCTTTAGGGATCTTGCTATAATGGAGACATCTATTAAATAGCTCTTTTAGTACAGGGATAGTAGGTAATGTCTTGCTTGTTTTTAAGAGTTCGGCAATTATACCGTCGTGTCCTGGAGCTTTATTATTTTTTAGCTCTTTTAAAGCTCTTCTCTATTTCGAATCCCTTTATACTTCGTAGTACTTATGATCCCACATTTTTATTTTTCTTTTGACGTTTTCCTTTGTTGTTTCATTAGGCTGTCTTTGTGAGCTGTACAAGGATGTGTAGAAGTCTTCGACAATATTTGTTATTTTATATTTGTCCTTCTCTTCCTTATTGTTGGCGTCTTTAATTTTGATAATTTTTTGAACTCACAGTGCGAGTCATTTTTGTATGTTGCGTTTTAGTTCTTTTCTAATAATTGTTTAAATAAATTGTCTGTTTTCTTAAGTATAGCATTTGTTTTACGCTAGTAGTTGTCTTTTTTCGTCATTAGTTGTTTAGTTTCATTGCTTGTTTTGTCTTCTTTAGTCCTTGTTTCCTTTGCGACCTGTAGTCCGGCTGCGAGAACGGTTTTTATTTATGTTTTTATTAATCTCGTCAATTTGATCTTGATTATGTGAAGGATCAGATTTGAACTTATGTGCTAAGACCTCTCGGAATTGCTCTTCATTTGTTTTTAGTTTAAAGGCATCTATCCTCGTTGTTTTTTTTTAAATCCTTTTTCACTCTTCTTTCGTGTTAATATTTATTTTTGCTGTAACTATACGATGGTCACTACCAGTTGTTATGTTGTTTACTGTTTTGATGTCTTCAATAATATTATTTTGTTGTTTGAGAGAAAATAGTCTATGTCATTTTTGGTAGTTCCGTTAGCTGCGATCCATGTCCATTTTCTATTAGGTTTCTTTTTGTAGAAGGTATTCATAACATACATGTTTTCTTGTTCCAGGTATTCCATGAGTATTTCTCCTCTTGTGTTTTTTGTGCCCAATCCACAATTTCCAATTTTGCTTTCAGAGTCCTCAATCGTACTCCAAATTTTGGCTTTAAAGTCTCCCATTATTATTACTTTGGATTCTTTGATGTTGTCTATAGCTTTTTGAAGGTCTTCGTAAGAAGTAATTATTTCCTCATCGGTCGCTTTTTCAGTTAGAACATAAAGTTGCACGATCTTTATTTTAGTTTTTGAACTTAGTTTTAAGACCATGTATGTAACCCTGTCTGAGGTACTGTCAATAATTATTTTAATTTGAGATTTTCTTTTCTTGTTGATTAAGAAACCTACTTCACCATATGAAAAGATAATTATTTTTTGATACAGGAATAATTATGACTTTTAATAGTAGTGTGGACATAGTAAGCAAATATTTCAAAAATCTATGCTGGACTCTTTCTATGGTATCAATATTGTTCTGAAAATAGGGTGACCAAATAACTGACCGGTATTTCAAAATAGTTCTAACTAAGCAACAATACACTAATCTTCTTGAATCAATGAAGAAATATTTACAATTTCTAGTAACAATCCCAAGCAGTTTATTGCTTTAATAAAATAGAAGTTATGTGGTCACAGAAAGTAAGCTTCTGTAAATGCAGAATAGAAGAAACATAATTTAGTGGCTGATTATTAATAGTAAAGCTTGTTCCAATTATATTGACTTTATCAGTAAAACTTATAGAACATTTATAATATATATATATATATATATATATATATATATATATATATATATATAAGTGGAGTTTGTTCTGATTGTACCAATTTTGTAGTTGGTCTAAGTTATCTTCTAACAAGACTTGATCTTTTAAGCTATCTATAACTTGCTAACATTTTAAGTCATCTGCCTATATTAGACATTAACTATTTAGGAAACAGGAATTGATATCGTTAACGAAGATATTAAAAAGAAGTGTGGCCTCCTTGAGAAACTTCAGATGTTACTGGGATAGTGTCTGACAGATGACAACCTATCTTGACTCTTTGACGTCTCCCAGAATATTGTTTTCGATAAAGTACTTACTTTTTGAGTTATTTGTGAAAAACCTTCCAAAAATTTGTTTTTATTTTGAAAAATAAACATTGCCACTTACAAATAACTTAAAAAGTATCGACTTAGTGAAAAAACTTTATGGCATAAAAGTTGCTTCGAATTAGTCAGTGTATCCATTTTCGGACGTACACGTAGGTGAAAAATTAACCGGACACTTAAATTTTTTCTTTTTTTTGTTAGTGTTTAGATCAAAACTTGGTTAATTTAAAAACTTATGACACCAGAAGAAGAAGCACCAGCTGTTGCTTTACAGGATGATGGGCGGAGCATTCGTTAGGTCGCAAATGCTTTAGGAATTTTTCGAAGTACAGTGTTTGATGCAATACAAAGATTTCGGGAAACAGGAGAATAAAGAAAGTCAGGTCAAGGTAGGCGAAGAACCACAAGTCAAGGTAAAGATCGCTTTCTTAGGTTAAAAGCGTTACGCGATCGTACATTATCAGCACCAGTGCTTGTTAAAAGAATAAATCAGGTTCATAGAAACACAGTTTCCATTTATATCGTTCGTAGACACTTTAATGAATATGGATTAAGGTCCAGAATACCTGTCCTATTAACAGCAGATCATCGGAGGCAACGTTTACACTTCGCTCGCGAACAGCTTAATTTGAGTGTTGACGATTGGAGTGGTGTGCTGTTCACGGATGAATCAATATTAACAGATACTCATCAGATGGACGGCCTAGAATATGGAGAAGAGCTGGTGAAGGTTACCAACAATGTTGTCTTACTCCGAGAGTTTAATTCGGTGGAGGTGGTATAATAGTGTGGGCAGGCATTTCCCTAGAGACTTATAGAGAACTTGTTACAATTCAAAAGGGCAATATAAACGCTCAACAGTATATTCAGCAATGTTTGAAAGATAATGTAGTGCCTTTTGCCCCATTTGTTGGAGAAATCTTTCGTCTGATGCAAGATAATGCTGGTCCACACATCGTAAGAAGTATACGGGATTACTTTGATTAAGTTGGGATTCGTATATTACCAAAGCCTCCAAGGAGTGCAGACTTAAATCCAATAGAGTATGCATAGAAAATTCTGGAACGACGTATTCGACATAACCATGGTGAGTTTGAAACCATGAATAATTTGGAGCAATCAGTTCGTGACGAATTGGAGCAAATCCCTCAAAACTCAGACTGTGCTGCCTTAATTAGAAGTATACCTGATCGAATGAGAGCCGTAATTATTACTTGTGGATCGTGGAGGTAATACACTCTACTAAATATCGTTTTCCACAAAAAATGTCCATATATTTAAAAAATAATAAATTTTGTTTCGTTGCAGATTTTCTTACTATGTTTTTTCTGTGTAACGTTCTTGAGTTGTGATAAATTTGACTGTTGAATTTTGATTTTTAATAAATACTTAATTGGGAACATCTTAAACTTTTTTAAATGCCAGTTTTCAAGAAAAATCTGGGTGTCCGGTTAATTTTGCACCGCAGTGTATTTTGAACGTATGTTTTTTTACACATGAAAAAGGGTGCCTTTTACTCCCAAGTAAAAGCAACCCCGGGCTTGAGTTCAAAAGTGAAATAAAGGGTAAAAGAAACCTGAATCCAAATTTTTAAGGAAATCCGTCGTGACAAGAAAAATTATTGCACTACAAAACGGTCATTTACAGGAGTAAAACAACAAAATTATATTTCGAAAATAATTTCCAGGGCGAAAGTAAAATCGTTAAATGAGTTTACTATATATATATATATATATATATTATATATATATATATATATATATATATATATATATATATATATATATATATATATATTATTATATATATATATATATATATATATATATATATATATATATATATGTAAAAGTAAACCTTATGTTTATTTTAAGTGAAACAGCAGGATTTAGTTATTTTTAGTTAATTAAAGTTTTAGGTTGTATGACTGTTTAAGTTTTATTGACATTGACATATTGTAAATTGTATTATCAAATTACTTAATGGCGTAAGAAATAGCATTGTTCTTGATTCTCTTTTTAGGTTTGTATATTTGTTAAGTTATGTTAGTTATGATATTATTGTTAATAATTTATATTGTAGAATTTTAACGATAATAAACTCTTTTTAGACGAATTCAAACTGCTATCTCTTCACATGAATAAGGGTATGATATTACACTTATATTACACTATATATATATATATATATATATATATATATATATATATATATATATATATATATATATACGTTCCATCATCAGTGACTAGGAGTACATGAATGTAGCCACCAAGATTAAATATATGGGTAAAAACCCGTTAACAGATGTTTAATTACATTTAGTTTTAAAAATACGTTATAATAATTTAAGATTATAGAGTTACCGATGGATTAGGTAACATGGCGACATATGACTCCACGTTGAAGTTGCTAGTCCTGAGACGGTATCTCTTCTGACGGTATCTTTCTGAGTACTAGCAACTTCAACGTGGAGTCATATGCCGCCATGTTACCTAATCCATCGGTAACTCTATAATCTTAAATTATTATAACGTATTTTTGTCACTGAGACGGTATGTCTTCGAGGACTAGCAACTTCAACGTGGAGTCATATGTCGCCATGTTACCTAATCCATCGGTAACTCTATAATCTTAAATTATTATAACGTATTTTTAAAACTAAATGTAATTAATCATCTGTTAACGGGTTTTTACCCATATATTTAATCTTTGTGGCTACATTCATGTACTCCTAGACACTGATGATGGAACATGGTTTCCGAAAACGTTATGTCTTTTTAACTTAGCCCGTTTGGGCCTTAAATATATACCTATTACAAAGGATTTTTAATTAAATATATATTGTAGTTTAGTATAAAAAAATATTATAGCCATCGCCATATAACACTCCACAAAGTTTAAAATTAATTACATAAACACAAAAAATATCCTTCAAATAATTATAAGGCAGGAAGTATTTAAATTTAAACGAGATTCTTGGCTTAAAATATTCTTTAGCATCTAATTTACAAAAGGACAATAGCTAATTGCTCTAGATTCTTCAAATTATTAGAACCAAGGCTAAACGAAATTATACAACCAGATATTTTGTTCGTAATAAATATGTAAATATATAAACAAAACGTGTGATATTTACATATAATTACTAAGAGTAAATATGATCAAAAAAAGTGAAGACTGGTTTTTGATTCCGTAGTCGTTAGGTATTAAAATGGTTGTTAACAACTTTTAGTAGCAATTGACACACCTATACGAAAGGTTTATGGTATATTTATTTACTAAATTACCTTTATGCTCTCTTAATAACTAATTTTTAAATAAAATAAATTAAAAGAAATGACAATATTTATAGTCAAGGCTATACCTATGCCAATCAGACACGTTTTCGGTTTACTCAGACTTTTGAACGAAATTTCGGCTGACATGAGATCCATAGCAAAATTGGTTTTTGGTGATTTGAAGCAAGGGATAGAGGAAATACTACAGCAGCTGAAGACTTTAGAAGAAAACGGTATCACGACAAGAATTTTCAAGGAAAGTAGACAGATATTACTCAAACGACTAATCAACCTAATAAAACGAATTTAAAAAAATGAGAAATTACTTCAACGTTGAAAAAAACGCCTCCATATGCCTGGTAAACGAAATTCTAGAGAAATCGCACTATGAGATGTAGCATACAAGATATTGGCATTAATAATAATTAGAAGCATACTAAAAACTTAAAGCTTATTGATTAACGCTGAACAACTTCCTTGCTAGCAGGCAGTTATGTATGAACACAGATTGATTGAGAAGAATCAATAAAATAGACTTGAATAGAATTCTCTGTAGGGGACTTATACACTTTAGTAGAAGAAGCTGTAAAAAAAACATGTACTTAATACCTATTATTTACATGTCTTTTTATTTTATTTTATTTACATTTCTATAAAAATATAATTTATAACATAACTAGTAAAACCCACTTTCCCTCCTGCAAGTAGTATTGGGGAAGAGAGAAGTAATAGCATCACATTTCAAGGTGGACTTATATCTCGATTCAACATAGCGGGCTTCTGGTCCAAAATGAATTGTGCAAATGCGGTATGACTTTCGGACCCTGTCCATAGGCTTCACCTTCAAGTCTTCTCGGCCAATTTTATTTATTCATTACCGCAACCATTAACGCAACACTTAAAAACCATAATTATTTAAATATAATGGCAAGAAAGCAAACAATTATTTAATCGCAAATAAATTCAACTCGAAACACTGTCTCGAAACCACAATAAAAATGGCGTACTTGTTTTGTTGGTTGCGGTATTGCGCAGTCACGAAGCTTTGCCACAGAATAATAAACAATCAGAAGGGCCACTCTCAGATGCCGCCTTTGAAGTTTTTCAGCCCGCGCGCCATGTTTTAGGAGGACACAGACATATGATTTTTGTGGTTATGTAATTGTTTATATTTATGTTTAATTATATTATATTTATGCTATTATATTTAACAGTGTTAATATAATTGTATAGTATGTCTATGATTGCCGTAAGTCAAATAAACCTGGTTAATTTTTCCATGCACACCACATAAACAACACTAATTTCTTTAAAATCCTCCTAAATCATGGCGGAATGTCTGCGCGGAGGAGATGCGCGTACCTAATTTTCCGTGGAGAGTATTCTGTTTGTTTATTATTCTGTGGCTTTGCTATGAATGCTACGCCCTCTGGTGTCCTTAGGAAATATAAATTTCAGAGGACTGTCACTCCCATAAGAGATACCTGGGCATGAACACTTTATTTTGGAACAATTTTAGATGACATAAGGGAATTTCGTAAAAGTTTAAGCTAAGACATAAACATACAATAATTAAAATATAAATAAACATTATTGTCAAGAGTTTTATAATTAGATCGTGTTGATACTGAACAAATTGGTCTTGAGAATAACAACTTTAATTATCAAATTTTAAGTTATAAAGACAAACTATTATTTTCAGAGGACAAGTGAGTAAAAGTATTGATGTATTCAAGGCGGAATTATAAGTTGTCGTAATAAGTACATAAAACACTATTGCGTGATTTGTGTATATGCATTTTAAGATTATTAACCAATTTGTCGTGTACTTTATTCCAATTAATGCAGCTTCTTAGTAAACAATTTAATTTTCACTTTCGCTGTTAATTTTCTAAAGACGGTCGTTAAAACATAATTCGTAATTAATAATTTCTTCGTTAAATTGGTATAACTATGATCTTTTATACAGCTTAAATCTCTTAACTAGATTGTGACAATCTGAAAGGAAATTTGATTAGTTTGTTTACATATGATCAGCATTTCCCTATTTTAATTTGTTAGAAACTGCTGGTATGACTACTTTCCCTAACTTTTTGACTTACCAGATCATATATCCGATCTACTAATTATTAAAATTAGTCTTTCTCTAGTGGTATACAGTAGTTGGTAGACATATATAATTTATTTTATTCAGATAAAAGGCAGATATTGGAGCACAGTTTATTTATTAAATCTTGCCCAAGTACTTTCGCTCCTAGAGCATCTTCAGATGCATCTGAAATAAGCCAAGAAACGTTTTTTTAACTGAAGAAAAATTAATTAACATCGAAAAACTCGAAGTTAATGGTTGATAAAATTTTTTTATGTAATTTGGGATATCCAACCATATAGGAAGAATGTTATAAACATTAAATGATACATTAACACAACACGACAGAAAAACAAACAGTTTAAAAATTTTTAAAAATTGACGAAGCTACATATTGGGTTGCATCAGGAGAGGGCTCCTGCTCTTAACGTAACTGTTAGTGACTGTGACTGTAAGTGACTGTAAGTGACATCTGACATATGACAACTTGGATGGGCAGTCACAATCATGGTGATGGGATCTGCAAATTTTAAAATTTTATGAAACTGAGCTACCTAAGGTCTAACTGACACTACTATAGAAAATCAACTGATGAAATATGAAATTATAGAGATTACTTTATATAGATTGCACAATCCAGATCTCATACTCAAACCTGTCTGTAATAATTAGAGTATTAGTTTGGGAGCACCTAAAGTGAACATAGAGTATGAAATGAATGCAAGAAATATACTTATTAATCTTTTAAATAGTGGGTGGTTGACTAGAATAGAAAGTTCTATCAAGCAGTATCAATACTGTAGAAAAGAAGAAATCGAACTATGAAATTAAAATACCAAGAATTTGAAGCGACGACTCGGAAGTTTGGTCTCGATTGTTTGAGGAAATATCAAATGGAGAAGAAGAAGACTGTTGTGATGATAAGTTCGAAGATGACGTCGATGTGAATGTGAATTTTGCTAAAAGGAGTGATCACAAAACAGACTCTGAATTAGACACATCGGAGCAAGAAGAATTGGCCCAAGATGCAGAAATGTCAGACGATTTTGATAAAACACGTCCTTCTAATTGCAAAGAAAGGGTGACTAAATAGAAAAAGAAATAGATCCAATTAACAATTTCGAATCCGTTTTTAGAATCTCACCAAACTTATGCCTGATACAAAAGGAAACGCACGCATTGTTGAAACCAAACTTAACTGCCTAAAGTTATTTTTGAATAAAATAGTTAGAAGAGTAATAACTGTTTCGACAAATATTTTTATTGAAAAGATACGGAGCAATTATTAAAGAAATCAAGATTGTAGACAAACTAATAAAACTAACATTCGTGCATGTGTTGGGATATTATTCTTAATCGATATTCATAAAAGTTCCAGCAAAAATTTACATAAAATATGGGATAATTCTCAAGATCTGGAGTTGAGTAATGCTATCTGGCAATGAGTGAGGAAAGATGTCTACGGTTTGATGATATGGAGACAAAGACAGAGTGAAGAGGAATTGATAAACTTGTACTTGTTAGAGAACTTCTGGAAATATTTTTGGTCAGTTTCCAAAACAACTTCGTTCCTAGTGATTATCTTGCAGTAAATGAACAACTATTACAATTTAGGTCAAGTTCTGCGTTTAAGCAGTACATCCCAACGAAGCCAGCCAAATATGGTATTAAAACACTTGTTTTGGTAGACGGAAAAATGTTTTACACATTCAAATTAGAAACTTATGTGTAAACTCAGCCAGAAGGTCCATATAAATTTGTAAATACCAGTAACAAAATAACTCTTCGGTTGGTAGAGCCCATCGCAGGTACCAGTCGTAATATTACGGCTGACTAGTTTAGCAGTTTATCATTCGTCAATAGTTTACTGAAGAAACAACTTACATATTTGGGCACTGTAAGAAAAAATAGTATAGAGGTTCTACGAGAGTTTCTGCACCAGAAAAATCGAAAAGTAAGTCCTCTTTTTTTTTGTTTTTAAGCTGATTGTACTATGGTGTCATATATTCCAAAGAAAAGTAAGTCGGTGATATTGATAACCTCCATGCACAACGACAGTGCTATAGATGATGATACTGGAGATGATAGAAAGCCAGTAATGATCACTGATTATAACAACACCAAAATCGGCGTGGATATGGTAGATCAATTGTTTCAGAATTATAACGCCGTTAAACAATGGTTGTGTTTTCCAATTTATTGAACATTTCGGGCATAAATGCCGTGTGCGTGTATAAGGCTAATCATCCCAAACAGAAAATAAAACGAGTGACTTTCTTAAAAAGTGTGCTTGGGAATTATTCTCATCACAAATTGTTAGATAGTTAAATCAACTATTTTTTGATTGCCAAGAGAAATGAGGAAGCGAGCTCAATCTCTGCTGGGCATAGAAAATAATCTTCCTCACCCCCTTGTGCAATCACAGAATTATGTCGGGCGTTGCCATGTTTGTCCTTGAAATTTGAATAAATCTTCTAGAAAGTCTTCGTCACCTTCTAAGTCACTTAGAACAAATCCCCCTGTAATATAGCATCATAATTTATCGATTAAAACAAGTTTCAACCTTTGGGAAGAAAGTCTACATTTTAACAAAAGCCACCCGCCCAATTACGTAAATTTTAAATTAAGCAACTTGAGCTGTTTATACGAAGTAACTTAAGATCTACAAATGTCTATACAAATTAGAGTAGCTCAACTACATGTTTCTTAACGCATATGTAGAATAAAAAATATGTCTATATGCTGACATAACTAGATCGTTATCAAAAAGCAATTTTTTATTTAAACTGCCACTCTCACTCTTGATGTATTTAATATTTCCTTTCGGGAATTGAATCTGTGTTAATATATCGCCCTGGAGAACTATTTTGTAACACTTCTTCACGCTAGAGACGTTAACAAAAAACGTTATACAAGAGCATTAGTGAGTATTGTTTGAGGAAATGTATAATCTAAATAAATGTAGTTAATTTGCAAAGATACCATCATTATAGTTATCATTATAAGAATGAGAATTAATCTTTGTTGTAGCGGGTAATGTAAGAATTGTTGAAAGAGTCATTTCGGTTCGAGGAAGTTTGCTCTGGATCTTTAATTAGTAGCAGTATTACTTCATCATATAAATACTTTAAATGTTGTTATGAAGATTAGCTTTCTAATGTAGGATATTCGTGCAATCTTGATTTCCGTTATGTTTTACTTATTTGATTTCATTTGAGGAAATGAAGATGGCACTGACCAAAAAACCAAAATAACTCAAGGTACGCATTTACATCTACAATTTTGAAATTTCTTACAAATATTGAAATTTCTTATAAAATTGAAATCTCATTATCATAAATGATAATTAATTAACTTAATTATTTTAACCAGTACAAATTTTAGACAAACTTGACACAGATAAATGAGGATGCAAAAACCGATCAATCCATTTTTAAAATTTTTTAACCTGAATATGAATTCATACTAACTTAGTAACCCTCTCTGTTTCTAGAATATAAAATTACAACAAAAACCAATATTTTCACTTTAAAACGATGTACAAAGTTGACCAGTTCGAGCAAATGCCGATAAATCCAAATTTCAAGCAAAACCCGATATATCTTTAAATAATTAATTTGCAATCTATGATGTAAATCCATTATATCGTGCGTACTTGTAGCAGGTTTCTTTATGCTGTTTCGGGATTCGTTTTATAGTAGTAGCATAAATTATAGTTTATTTTTATGAACGAGAGAGTAATTAGCATAATTTTAACTGGTACCTCCGACCATTCCATGGGCGTGCTTAAGATTAATTGAAAAATTACTTTGAATAATTGTAAAAAATAAATGAATTATTTCAGTGTTATAAAGTGTTATGTGTATTTTAAAAAATTCACATTTTTTTTAATTTTTAAAAATTACGAAAAAAAATTTAAAACCGTCTAAGGTATGTTAAATAGATGAATAAAAATATTAATATAAAACTTACAGCTACTTGTTACAAATCCAAATCAGATTCAGAAGATGAACTTTCAGAACCAAGATTTATAATTTTTTAGGAAAGACATTTTTTTTAATTTTTAAAAATTACGAAAAAAAATTTAAAACCGTCTAAGGTATGTTAAATAGATGAATAAAAATATTAATATAAAACTTACAGCTACTTGTTACAAATCCAAATCAGATTCAGAAGATGAACTTTCAGAACCAAGATTTATAATAACTGGCTCGATCATTTTATCAGTAATATTGTCCAGCTTCCACATTTTTTCCTCTTCTTTAATAGTGTGATTTACTGCCTTTTCCCGGTTTTCAGGTTTTACATTATTTACGGCCTCCAAAAACAACTGTTTAACATCATGAATTTTAAAAGTGGTATTTTTTCTTGAAACTTCACTCTTTATCTGTGCCCATACCAGTTCAATCGGGTTTAATTCACAATGATATGGTGGGGATCTAAGTACTGTCATTCCACGATTTTTGGCAATTTCATCAATTTTGTATTTTTTAAATTTTTCTTTATGAAGGGCACACAACGAATAAAGTTCCTTTCTTCTAGATCCGGGATGGTACGTAATATTTTTTGAACTCAGCCAATTATACAATTCTTTTTTTAACCACTTGGTTGTAGGCAGTCCTTCTATAAGTCTGGAGTGATAACTTGCATTATCCATTACTATTACACAGTTCTTAGGAAGAAGATCTATCATTTGTTCGAACCATTCTTGAAAGACATCAGCGTTCATGTCTTCATGGTAGTCACCGGTACGAGTTGATTCAAAAGTTAATAAACCACCTTCAACAAACCGTCTGAACTGCCAATGTGTACTATTATCAGCCTGCGTCCCTTTCCTGATGGTGGGTTTAAACCAGTAGATAAGTTATTTACAAAAGCGTGCCTTTGACTTGTAACAGTTTCATCCTGCCAAAATTTATTTGGTGTATGATCCTCGTTGATCCATGTTTCATCAGGATAAAATATTTTTCTTTTTTGGTTTCTCATTTCCTTTATGGTTCTTAGAAAATGTCTTCTCCATATGACAATATCGCTTCTTTCTTATAAAATAGACTTTCTGGGATTCTTTTTCCAGCGGAAGCCTATTTCTTTTAAAAGTTTCCATAACGTACTTCGACTCATTTCTGGGTAATCCTTATCATCTCGAACTGAGACAAGAACTTTATCCAATGTTGGAAAGTCTTGTCTAAAGAAGAATTCATGCACTTTCCGTCGAAGTCCTTCTTTAAAATGATATTCTATTTAAAATTTTGGTTTCCCTGGAGCATTACGTGGCATTTGAAAACTACCACATTTCTCTTCTTTAGTAACTCTGTAAATCGTAGATTTCCCAACACCAAGTGTACTGCTAACTAACTCAACGGTCTCATCAACACTTTCACATAAACGTTTGTCTGTAAATGATTTAAAACAATTAAATTATAATGTTTTTTTTATTAACTGTTAAAGGACCAATTTTTCGGCGTTTACACGACACTTCCAAATTTTCCATAACACTAGTATACACAATAAACTGCACCTTGCAACTGAAGTACCTACTTTTAGTGAACTGTTAAGAATTTTGAATACGCCACTTGGACCTTCCTACAAAATGGAAAAACCCACTATCACATTTTCTGTGGAATAAGTTTAGAAGGTAATTATCTAGTCAATTACTGTCGTAGATTCCTGGAATTAAAGAATTAAATGTTTGATTGTTGAAACCCTTACTTCGTGGAATGCACTCATTTCAGATAAAATAAAACGTTTTATTTTATCTAAAGAATTAAACTTTATTTTGCAAATAGGTAGGTACTTATTAAACTTTTATTGGTTATATATAACCAATAAAATAAACATCTTACATTTCTTGCAAATTCATTAGTACCTGTTAACCTCCTGTTACTAGATTTAAATTAAAAAATTGGAATGGAAATTACCGGGGTAAAAAAAGAGAGTTTCGTACCGAATTGAGTATCCACCAAAAGAGCTATTGCTTTAATAGTCTGCGAAAAGAAACTCTTGAAAATTCCATTACATTTTGCTTTGATACGCAGCAGGTGCAGCATTTGCCCAAAACACCTATTAATCATGCGTTTTATGCACAGCCGATAAGCATGTATGTTTTTTGCTGCGTTGATAGCCAGTCCAAACATCCAACTTTTTTACATGGACTGAAGATCAGGCAGGTAGGGGATTAATTGAAATAGGTTCTACACTTGTAAATTATTTGGATTCTTAAAAGTGCAATAATATTACGACACTTTGCCTCTTTTGCGATGAATGCTGTGGACAAAACAAAAACTCCCATATTATTCATTCGCTGTACTTCTGGCTTAGATTTAAAGCTCCAGTTCAAGTAACAGAAATATTACTTGTATTTCCAGCCAGGGGCTATTCGTATTTGCCAGAAGACAGGGTATTTGGAAGAGTAGAAAAGCTTTAAAGAAAAAAGCCACAATTTTCTTTAGAGAGAAATATGAATAATTTTCCAAACAAATTGGAGGTGTTAAAAATGTAGGCACTGATTGGAGATTGTTAATATGAAAGAGCTTTAAGTTGGCTTGAAAAAAGTGAAAGCGCTAGCTGATACTAAGAAAATTATGATAAAAAAATTTGACAATGGCAAATTCATAAAAGTACGATCATCTAAAAATTGTTATTTAACTAGTGGGTTGGAAAATTTTGAAAAACTTTTGAAACCAAAATTTTTCGATATGGAGTTGACCATCTCAGAAAAATAATTGACTCGGGGTATCCGAGAAAAGAGGAAAAATCCCTTAAACATTTATTAAATCAACAGTTCAATAAAGATTGGGAGAAATTACAAGAACTTGACTGGTACCGGAAATTGTTTAATAGCAAAAGTTCGCATAAAAAGTTAAATATTAACAATGTTAACAAATGTTAACAATTTAAATTGTTAAATACTTCTAGTTCGCTTATTTTCTTTTATAAGCAACAAAAATATGATGGTCTTGCAAAGATCTTTCAGGCAAATACCGATAAATTTCTGTTTTCAAGCAAAACCCGATAAATTAAAAACACAATCAATAATTAAAACAGTAAAAAAAAATAATACATGTATTAAAATTCTAGAGTTCTATTACATGACTTATAATAGATACTATTTATTTCCAATATGATGTTTCTTTAAATTGTTATGGGATTTTGCTGTACAAGTTTTTGGCTTTTATCTTAAAATTGCAAAAAGTGGATTTTTCGGTTTTTGCATGTATGCTCCTCAAATATTGATTTCAAAATTAGAATCATATGAAAAACATTTTGATTATTTATTTTACGAAAAATTACGGTCAACCTACTTTAAAGACTGCTATAGAATCGTCAGTTATACAATATTATATTATTCAATGAGCTAATAAAGAGGAGTATTATTATACACAAGGGTGAAGTTTATGTTAATCATTCATGTGAATATTATCCATCATCGCACCTTGAAAACATTTACTGTTAATATTATTTACAGTAATTCCAAAAATTAAGCTACAAACCTGGTATTTAGCGTAATTGTTTTTAACTTTACATATTTTTATATGCAGTATGGAGTATTTTGAAATTCCGTTCAGGAAATAGGTATTTTAGCAAATACGGCCATATGGTTTTAAAAAATATAATAATTTTGGAAAATGATGCAGTAAAAATTAATACCAAATAAAATTTTTGTTATTTAAGATTGTACCTATTTATTAAAAAATTTTGGTTTAACACTTAATCAAAGTCATGCATATTGTAATCTGTTTGTTCGGTTTCTACTGTTCTATTGTTCACATGTAAATCTGCATAAAACCTATGATAGTGCCCTTGAATAACATTAGCCTTACATAGTGAGAGCAGATCTTGTTTTTTAGATATAATATTCCTGGTGGATGCAAGCATGATTTACTTAGTTCCGTATTATCCACCCACCCTCGTTGTCTTTGCCTTATATAACTGATTCTGTATCGAGGTAGCTTGTCCTAAACTGAAACTTTTTTTCAAGTGTCTTCTTCACCTTGATCATCTTAATCTCATTCCAGACGACCTGATTTCCTTCTTCGTCAATGTTATAATAAATTGTTTCTTATCGCCTTACATAATTTTTTAAAGTAGAATATATCCGAGGTAGACATTTCATTAATTTTGTAAGGTTCGCCTGATGTTTTCGCTGTTTGAACTACTGTGACCCATTGCCAAGGCACATAAATTGGTCCTCCTTTTAACGCTCTTTTTTTTTTGTTTTGCAACCAAATAATGCATGTTTCCCCCTCATTTTGGGAGTGACCCGTTAGCAACAATTGGTGGGTAATTTTAGGTATGTTCAATTTCTGTACTGCATAGAGATAAAGACAGACAATATACTTATTCTTATTTTGCCCACTGCAGTTATCCGAATATAATATTATTTCCTGTTCTCTGGTATGGTTCTTCAGAAATAATAATAGTCACGACGCTATTTGCACGACCACGATTAGCAATTCCCTCTAACCAAATATAGCAGTGTTTTGCATTTGTGGTCAGGTCAAAAATTGTAAAATTTAATGTTGATAATGTCCTTTTATAATAAAATAAGGGGACATCGCCTGAAGGTGTCGGTACTACGGCTTGAATGCAAAACAAGCAGTAATGCAAGTGTTGGATTTTGCAGATTTTGATTAATTTTCTTTCTCTTTTCTACTAAGTTCCACTTCTTGACGGTGAGTATTATAGGCTGCTTCTAATGTAGATTTATCTAATGAATTTTTGTAACTTGCATATAGTGAGTAGAAAGCTTTTTTGGACTTAAAGAAGCTTATATTAAATTCCGTGTTAGATATGGTCCCAAACGTAGGGTAATTTCCGAACACCGAACCTCCTTCGCAAAATTTCATGTAATTTTATTTAATATTATATATTAATTGTTTCAAATAGATGATGTGAGCACTTTGGTCCCGTTCTTTATTTTATTAAATAAAATATGAAATATCTTTTTTTGTAATAATTCCTTCTGCATAATAATTATTGTTGTTGTTATATATTATATTGGTATTTACGTTAAGGGCTTTACCTTTTAAATTAAAAATGTTGCGAAAGTATACCATTTGTTATCTTAATCCATAGACATTTTTTTTAATCTAGTAAAATTCTAGTGATTTTTGTCAGTGAAATGTAGAGACTTTTATAAATGTGACCTGACAACATTACGGTACTTTTAAGTACAGTCTGTCGACAAAGGGTTAATCCAACATCATTTATTACACGAAAAATAACCTACAAGATTGTAGAAAATTCAATATTATATGGTTCATAGTTCTTGAATTGCTTCTTACTACTTTTAAACAAATTAAACACGATTGTTTACTCACAACATGAAAACAACAGATAAAAGTAGTTACAGGCAATGTAGCATTTATTTGGCATTAACTGCTGATATTGCCAGATAGATCTGAGTTTTTGTTCCTCTTTTAGAACCATAGATCAACATCTGCAGGTAATGGCTGATGGTATAAAAAGAAGAATCCATTTTTTACAAAAACCATAAGGACGAATATTTCTGGTGCCGAATTAAAAATTAGTTGTAGATGATGCTACATAGAATTAAAAAATAGATTTTTTTTTCTACTAGACTGCATTAAAAGGTCATTTTATGAAAAATTGCAGATATTGCCATATGGTTTTTAAGGTGCGAATATGCAAATAAAATACTATTATGACTGTTAAGTATTTATGAAAATAATTTTATTGTGGTAAATATGTAACATTTTTATGACTTTTAATACGAAAAATAATATTAGCATTAATCTATAACTGATTACAATTTAATAGTGTCTTTGTTATTAGCATTCCTAGTAACTTCGGAACGCAAAAATTTACAGAAGCCAGTTTTAACACAGTTTTTTAAAACCTTTTTTTAATAAAGATTTACAAAACACTTTCACTAAAAAATCAAATATTTATTTTATTTATTTCAACATTAGAACCATTTACAATAAAATAGAGTAGTAAAAAGTAAAAAGTAAAGATCATGTACAATAAACATCAAAACAATAACAAAGAAACAAGTAAACAGTTAAAATTTGTACATTAAAACAGTACATCAAATCACAAAAATTTAAAAAAAAAGTATCAGTATCACATAGTAAGTATCACATAACTAGATTAATAGTCAGATTCTTAAGTTGCCTTTTGAAAGCATTAATATTTGGGCAGAAAGGATCCAATAGGAGGTCATTGCAAGAGCTGAGAATTCTCGACAAGGGAAAATGACGAGCAAAATCAGTCCTATGAAAAGAAATATAAAAAATGTAGTCTGTCGAGTTCTATGTATTGTGTTTAAATGTACATTGGCTAATAACGAGGGACAATTAATATTGTTGTTTAGAATTTTAATCAAAAACAACATATCCCCTCTCAACCTGCGGTTCTTCAAAATAGCAATGTTAAATTGAGACATTATTATAGCATAATCTATGACATAATTTTCAGTATTTTTTATATTATTATTTGCTTTAAAAGTTAAAGATCTTAGAAACTTCTTCTGAACGCTCTCCAATCCATCAATGTATACTTGATAAAAAGGGGACCAGATACCAAAGCAGTATTCAAGACCTGAGCGTACCAGATAGCAATACAATAATTTGAATACAATAGGTGAGAGATCATGACTGTTGCGATAAATAAAGCCAAGATTATGAAATCCTGTTTCCTTAATTTTAAGAAAATGGCTTCTAAATGTGAATGTACAATCCAATAATACACCCGAATCTCTAATCTCATTAACTGAATCCAAGAGTACATCGTTAAGAACATATCTATTAGCTATTAGATTAATTATACGACCAAATAAAATACAAGAACATTTAGTTGGATTTAAGCTTAAACCATTTTGTTTTGACCATAAAAATATATTATTTACATCATCTTGCAGGAGATCTCTATTAGTGTGAGTTTTTGATAGCCTTACCAATATCGTTAATGAATACGTTAAAGAACAAGGGACCACAATGAGACCCTTGTGGTATACCAGAATACCAATGAAATTTTTTTGAAATATAATTGTTAATACCAACTTGCTGTGTAGGTCCCATCAGAAAACGTTTAATCCAATAAAAAATATGGGGTCTCCAAAGCACGATTGTATAAAGTTTGTGGATCAAAAGATTATGATAAACCTGGTCAAAGACCTTTGAGAAATCAGTGTAAACGCTGTCGACCTGAATTTTATTCTCAAATGCACCCAACAAGTATTGTTGGTAATTGACAAGGTTCGTTACAGTTGATTTCTCTTTAGAATAACCATGTTGTTCATTAATAATTATGTTTCTTCAAGCCCAGGTGATATTTATCGATACCAATTTATCAAGAAGTTTCGGGATTGCTGAATGAAAGTTATACCTCTATAATTGTTAACTCACTCGCGATTGCCAGATTTATAGATAGGTGTAAGAAACCTACTAGATTTTCAGATTACGATAACCATTTCTATATACACCTGCTAGGTAGAGGAGGCCAAAAAATGCCTTTATTTCAACAATATTGGTCCTACTATAATATGCTTTATCTTTGTAGGGTTACGTTTTTTTATTTATTAATACTTAGGTGCAGACCGTGATACGTTCAAGCATTTCTTCATAAAAAAAGAAGCCATCAATCTAAAACAGTCTTAGCCTTTTTAGCATATGGTTTGGATCCTGGTAATTTCGAAATTATGTTCTATATCCTCGTTCTAACTGCTATGGTGTTTTCTTTATTTTGTTTTGGAATGCCTACCTAAATAATAAGGATATTTTTTATCTTCATCTCGGTTATTTTCAGATTCCAATACTTCTAGTTCCTTAATTTCTTTATTTTGTTCACTATCAGACTGATTACTTATGTAATCAATTTCGTTTTCATCGTCAGAGTCCATAATTTCATACTCATCATCTTGGAGTTCCTGCCTAAGTACCAATATTTTGGCTTGTTCTTTTTTGCATGTTGTTCGCATGACATTTGACATCAGGCCCAGGAATGTGACGTATTCAAGACCGCTCGAACCCATTATTACAGCTTAACGTACATTACATTCATTTTGAAATTATGGTCAAAAAATTATCTAATTTTTTTTTAATAATTTGTTTTGGTTATAACTGAAATAAAAATATATTTTCAGTAGCATAAAACCTTCACCTTTCCTGGGGATTCAGGCGAAATGTTTATTTTTGTTTTCATACATATTGTTACACTTCGTGGAAATTACCTTTATTCAAAACCAACAATATTACAATACTTTTTAACTAACTGCTCTTTCGTAACAATATGCTAACAGTATAAGCACTCTTTTTGTATGCAAATCCGTTGAAATTTAAAAATTTTATGCAGAGAAAATACTGTGAATAGGTAAATAGTAGTATATTTGCGTATTCTGATTCACTGTCACTCATTTCCAAGCAGTTTTACTGAAATAAAATATTATTATACAATAACGAAAAATCTGATTTATAATTCAATATGGTAATTTAGATGAGTTATAATTAAATTTAGTAAAATAAAAAATATACACATTACCTGTTATTATATGCAAAATTTACTTACTTAACAATATAATAATATTATCAGACGCAGGCAATACAGAGAATGACACAATCAGTGAGGGACCTGTCGAAAAGTTAGGAGAAATTCTTTGTAGTGGAGAATTTTTAGCTGATTCTAAAGTCCGAGCTGGACCATCTAAAATATGATGCTATAGAACATCTGAGTGGCTATATTTGACATAAATTACAACTGCCTATATCAATAGATACTTCTCACTTTACATAGACAGACCAGATTTCTGAGGGAGGTTTAAAAAAGCCACCAGAAGAAATTGTTACAAAAATAAGCAAGCTGGATAGAATTTTCAACCAGGTTCATGGGAGTGAATAACTGTACCAAAAATCAATTAACTCAAATTAACTTCAAAATTGTATTTATGATTAAATATTATAATAGCATAATTTTATCATGTCTTTATAATTACTATAATTAAATTAACTAAATTATATAAAAAAAACTTAAAATTAGTAGTCTTTACTATACATCTATCTATCTATCTAATTAGCCTTCTTCGGTCCATCTTTGGACATAGGCCTCCCCAATCCTTTTCCATTCTTCTCTGTCTGTCGCAACAGTCATCCATCTAGAGCTCACGTGCTTCTTGATATCATCTGCCCATCTCATTTGGGGCCTTCCTCTGCTTCGTTTGTATTCCCACGGTCTCCAACTTATAAGAATTTTGTTCCATCGGTCTTCTTTTTGTCTTATATTGTGTCCGGCAAATCTCCATTTCAATTTTGCAACTTCTTGTCTAACATCCCTCACTTTTGTTTTCTCTCTTATCCACTCGTTTCTCTTCTTATCCATTAGTCTTATGTGCAACATTTGTCTTTTCATTGCTCTTTGGGTTTTTATGATTTTGTCCATGTTTGCTTTTGTAAATGTCCACGTTTGGGAGCCATACGTAAGAACAGGGAGTACGCATTGATTATATAATCAATACTATACATCTACTTTCAAATATTGCGGGAATAGCCGTTCTTAGCTACGTCATGCGCGAAAGCGAACCGATTTTGGAACATTATGTATCATACCTTGTATTCATTGTACCATGACCAAACGGCAACATTTTTTAGGAAGCTATAGGCAACCAATAAAACATCCGTGTATTAACCATATAATTATGCTAGTTCTAAATGTTTTGGGGGTACCATTAGACCCCACCTGGGTGACGCCGGGTTTATGTAGTTATGATTAGTTAAACTTTTATGATCAGTTTAATCAGGTTAATTAGGATCAGTATTTGCATAATAATTTTGCCATCTTGGACCGCAATTTTTTTTTAAATTTGCAAAATTATGCCGTACCCAAATATGGCAATTTAAATAGTCGATTTTTTTTAAATATAAAGACAGACACAAAAACGCACAAACAGAATATGACGGATAATTGGTAAATATATTTTTTCATTAATTTAAATATTGATCCTTCTTAGGATAATAAGAGTTAATATAATATATACTCCTTTTTTTTCTAAGTGTTTTGTACGGATTTACTCATTTCCAGATTTTATTTATGAGCCCAAACAAACTTATTACATTTAGAGTTAAATATGGTGTACAGAAAAAATCCAAAACAAAATGCAAAACTCTGTGAAACGAGATAATTGAACAATATTATTAAGAGCAGCGACAACATTTTCATCGAATCGCAAAATTACAGTACTTGAATCAAGATAAAATGATAAACTAGTTATTTAATTGTTTTGTTTCGCTGGTGAGGAAACATTTCAAAATCTTTCGCATGGGCATAAATTAGAGCCCCCATTCAAAGTCCCAAATAAAATGTGAAAATGATTGTAACATATTTCATTAGAACATAGAATAGTTTGATATGGTATGAATAATTGCTTTTAGATCCAAATCTAATTATGTCGGTGTGAGGTAATTTTTCTTACGTATGTGAGAATCGGTTAAGGAAAGTATCAGATTAATTTAAAAGGATAGACAAAAAAGTGATTTATATTATAAATGATATATCATAACTTCATTTTTTTTAATATATATATATATATATATATATATATATATATATATATATATATATATATTTAAAATATGGGGAGACAGTATGTCATATTTGAGCTTGCTGCGAAAAGCAGCCTCTCACCCACTCTATCATCCCTTCATTTTTTTTAAATTAATTTCACCTTTTTTTATTTGATATTTGAATTCTCCTCTTTGTACTGATTTTAAAAATGTATGCCTTAAGATGCTTAAAGTGATTTGTTTATGAAGCTGGCAGAGTAAATAACAAAAAGAAGACCCAGAGTGTTGCCAAACTATTGGAAACGCATTATGGAACTGATTGGCAAGAAAATTCCCATTGGAACTTTTATAAAGATACTTACTTACTTACTCCATGGCGTTACAACCCTTCGTGAGTTTTAGCCGACTCGACAACATGCCTCCACTGTTTTCTGTCTTGAGCAACCTCCATCCAATTCTCCACGCCCATAGTGCTTAGGTCTCCTGCTATATTATCTCGCCACCGGAGACGAGAGCGTCCGCGTGGTCTCCTTCTAGTTGGGACTTCCTCCCCCACCAGTCTTACTATTCATTCGTCAGAATATCTTCTGAGGTGTCCTGCCCATTGCAGTCTTCTGGACTTTATTTCTTTTATGATGTTGGCATCTGGGTAAGATTCTTCGAGCTCTTTGTTGGTCCTTATCCTATATTGTCCTGTTGCTTCATCCAGTACAGGACCAAAGATCTTCCTTAGAATTGTTCTTTCCCAAACACATAGTCTTTCTTCGAATGCCTTTGTTATCGTCTACGTTTCGCTTCCATGCATCACAACGGGTCGTATGATTATTTTATAGACCTGTATCTTCGTACGTCGTGTTAGTTGTTTCGATTTTATAAGGTTTTGGAGCGCAAAAAGACATCTGTTGCCAGTCTGAATCCTGTTGTTTATTTCTTATGATTAGTTATTCTTGTTCCAAGATACTTGAATTCTCTAACGCGCTCAAAGTTAAAGTCATCGATGGTAATGTTCTGACCCATTCTGTCTCTGCTTTGGTTATTGCGGCTCATATACATATATTTCGCCTTATTTTCGTTGATTTGGAGCCCCATCTTCTTTGTTGCCTTCTCGAACCTCACGAAAGTCTCCTTCATCCATAATCGTGTGTTTCCTATTAGATCGATATCGTCTGCAAATGCCAGTAGTAAGTTTGGTCCTTCTCGATGAAATACTGTACTCAGTTTTTCGATTCTTGCACTTCTGATTATATGCTCCAGATCTAAGTTGAAGAGTTGTCGTGAACGTGCATCTTCCTGTTTTGGTCCAGTGTTTATTTCAAATGTCTCCAAGTATTGTTGTCCAATTCTTACCTTATATCGTAACCGTTCCATACACATCCGTATTAACCTGACTAGTTTAAATTTTTTTTCCTAAAAATATTTTGTTTTTACAATTGTCTTAACAATTAACCACAAAATTATATTATTAGACCAATTTAATAATAATTACTTTAGTATTTACAATGGCACCTTTTCCTGTGGAATGTGTATTGTTTTGAATTTTTCCCGTTTAAATTATTTCAGACCAATATTATTTTAGAACAATATTAAAAGTTTTTGATTCTATAAGATATACATAATATAATGATATACACTTTACTAAATAATATTTAGTTAGTGAAAAAGTTCACTAGTTCACAAAGAAAAAACGTAATGTCACCTAAATGTAATAGCAGTCTATGCATCTGAGAACAATAAAGATACCACCACAAGAGAAATGTTCTATGAACAGCAGTAGATAGAGGTACAAACTTGTTAAATACTACCTTAAAACTTATAACTAAAATATGTAGTTTATATTCAATATTGACAAATCAAATTTTATTTTTTTTTACTTCATTTACATTAATCAAATATCTTACAACACTGCCTTATTCATTGCTCCGAAGCTATTTTCTTGTGGCCTTTTAAAGTAATTACTATTTAAATAGGAATAAGCCACAAGTAAAGGTTAAAGTAAGTGTATTGACGTTTCAATTTCCACTTCGGAAATCGTTCTCAAAATACAAACATTAGTAATTTAAACAAATTTTGATTTTTTGTTACTTGGTGAAAAATTCTTTTAATAATTTAATTTTATCTGACTCATTTATATTGAAAATTCAGAGATACATTATGCATTTTAAAGTAGACGACTTTAAAATGATATTGCCAATATTGTTGAGTTGCGTCCCTCGGACGACTTTACTTGTATGATAGTTCATTAGATTACATGAAATCAACTTTAACTTGACAATATCCGTCAGAAAAAAATCATAACATGTATTTCGTCTTTAAACAGACAAACACATGCCACGATGACGGTAAAAATCTTCTGTTACTATACTATCTCGACATGGTAAGTATTTGGACGTGCATTTACTTTCAATAATTACCAAATTCCGATATTATATGTTTGTTATTTAAAAAAACAGAAATGATGCATCCCCTATATGTTACTGAGTTGCTAATACTGGTATTTTCTTTTTAATAACATTCTGCCGAGTAATTTGCGACACAATTTGCTGCTTCTTTGATTTTTCTCTTTTTGCATTGTTCCATGCGTGTTTACATTTTTAAGATTTATCAAATTCTCTATTTTTATTATAAGATTGATGTTCACACTTATTCTAATATTTAATTACCTTGATGTTTCACCTAAATAAAACTGATCTCATTTAGAAGGTGTTTTATAAATGCAATTCTTTGTCCTTTCTTGTTCATTGGTTCATTTTGTTGGTTTGGTTTTAGACAAAATAGATATCGATGTGTTTGTTGTTTTGAATATTATTGAACTGATGAATTATTTTCGTATCATTTTTTCTGATGTTTTTCTGATAATCTTTTTATGTATGGTATTGGTATCCTTGTATTATTCCTTATGTATGCTGTAGAATCTCGTTCTAAGGTGTTCTATTCAGTTGATTTTTGAAAATTCTTTATTTATAAAGACGAATTAAAGTATGATTAATTTGGTGAAAAGACAGCAAATATTTGATTTCACGCAAACAGCGTCTTTGTATCTGTTGATACGTATTTCGACCTTATGGGTCTCATCAGAAGAGTTATTCAAAGGTGTTCTCAACGTCAAAGATCAATATTTTCTGTCTTTTAAGAAGCAACACTAAAATGGCTTCGATACGGACCCAATAGCGACATCTGACAATAAAAAATCTGTGTTTCGAAACTATTTTACGGTTTTAAAGTATGATTCTTTTTGACGGATATTCTCAAGTTAATGTTGATTTCATGTAATCGAATGGACTATCTTACAAATAAAGTCGTCTCAGGAACGCAACTCAACAATATTAGCAATATCATTTTAAAGTCGTCTACTTTAAGATGTATTATATATATATATATATATATATATATATATATATATATATATATATATATATATATATATCTGAATTGAATGGTCAATATAAATAATTCAGATAAAATTAAATTGTTAGAATAATTTTTTACCAAGTAAAAAAAAAACAAAATTGTTTAATTTACTAATGTTTGTATTTTGATAATGATTTCCGAAGTGGAAATTGAAACGTCAATAATTTACTTTAACCTTTAATTGTGGCTTATTCCCATTTCAATGGAAATTACAGCCTTATTCAGTAATGTAGAAACAGGTTTGTGAACTTTCTTTTGAATTTAAACAACAATACAAACTAAATCAGGAATAAAAAAATTTGTTTTTCTTGGAACAGTTTCTCAGATAAAAGTCAAAGTTCTCATAAACTAAAAAAATTATATAACTAAATATATACCTTTTATAAAGAATTTTAATAAATTTCTTCTCATAAACTATTTCTGATCTCGCAATTGTCGTTGCTTCTCAATAAACATTGATTATTTTTTCAACAGTAATTTTTAACCATAAAAGAGTATACCACTGGTGCATTATTTTCTTATTTTATTAAAGGTTATCTTAAATCTTTGTAAAGGCCGTTTATTAAATTAATTAGAATATTCAAGTTTACAAAATCCATAAATAAAATTATGCTTTGGGCAGTATTATTATCCATTGTTTTTAATATCACCTTTGGGTATGAATTAATTGGAAATAATATTTTAGTATTGCAATATCATTTTTATTCTGTTAGCGAACATTAAAAAAAATTTTATACAAACGAGCTCCATGACTAAGAGTTGTTCAAAAACATTAACGGCTTTTTTATTCAAGGAATCCATTTTTTATGTACTAAAGCTATTTTCTTGAGTTTTTTTTAGCTTTTCTATAAGTCTATTATTGGGGAAAGACAATAAATAAATATTTAAAAGATTTAAAGATAACTGTTGCTGTTCCTGACATCGCCCTTTTTAACGCAAAATAGGTTTCAAAAATTTATAAATTAAAGCACAGGGCAATAAGGGACCTAAGCCACAATTTTTGAAATTTGAAGATTTCAGTAAAACGGGCTCTATAACAATGCCTTTAAGCCATCAGCAAAGTTTTACAGCTAGTGGGCAATAGATGTTGCCACCAGGCTATAACGACCTTGTTGCCGACTTTCAAAATGATGAAAATTGTTTAAGCAAGATCCTCATAAGCCACAATAGAATCAACATACCGACGCTTGATTGAAGGATATTGAAAGAAAAATAGGTATTTTATAAGGAAAAAACGGTAACTTAGGTTGGGATTTTGACTCTGACGATTCTGTAAATGACCCAGAGTATTCTCCGTATACGAGTTGCAGTGAAAGTAATGAATCTTCACCAAAAAAGTTAAGTAAACATTTTAGTGGCTTGAGACCTTTTTGCTATAGTATATGTGGCTTGTGTCTTAAAAAGTTATATTAACAATATATTTAGGTTTTTAGTAAAACGTTTCAATAAATAACTTTTTTTTTATTGTTTTATTTATAAAGAGCTAACACATATATTCTATTTAAATTCGTTTGTCAATAACACGTTCTAAGACGAAAAAAGTATTTTATTTAATAAGTAGCTTATGCTCATCTTGATTAATTACCTATATCTTTTTAGAGGAGTTGACAATATCATAGTACAACCTTCTTCTTTTTATATAGACATGACTCTGTCTGTTTTCCAATGTGTCTTCAGTAAGTTGTCATTCCATCGTTTCCGTGGTCTTCCTACTGATCGTCTTCCTATTGGGGAACTGTCTCTTGCCGTTTTTACTACTCTATTTGTAGTTTGGCTTATATGATCGTTCCAATCTACTCTTCTATTTCTTACCCAGTTTTTGATGTTCTCCACCTTGCATCTATGTCGTATATCTGTACTTCAAGCTCTGCCCCATAGTGTCTTACCATCAATTTTTCTAAGTGTCTCTTCTCTGTGTCAGGTCTTGTTTCTGTAAATGATAGATTTAAATAACGATTATGAATCTTAACATAAGAATCTCTAAGTAAAATTACGCTTACATCAAACTCGCGCAAAGGTAATACAACAAAAAAAAACGAAATTAAAAAAAAATGAAGAAATTCACAACAGCTACATATTTTCATTTGAACATCTCTTTGATGTGAACATCACAAAGATGCTTACAATAGGTGTTATATCTATTTTAAATAAATTTTAAATACTGATAATCATTTTTCGAATGCAATAATATTGTTAGGTAGGTACATATACATATTTTTAAATAAATAATGTATCTGTTATCAGTAGATCAGAAGCAGTTTATGCCTTCAAAGCCAGATAAGTATGACATTAATATACAGTATTGGAAGATTCAAAACGGAACATACGAATTATTAATACAATTATTAAGATCCCCTGACCTGCAATTACCCAGTGTAAATTTCAATAAACGTCGCGATGTCTTATAATTAATTCATTTGTTCGACTGGACTCCTCCAGTCGATATTTTTCGACTGCTGCGCACGTGCGCACCTTAATAATACGACTAATAGTTGATTGTGTCGGTATTGGCCTATCTTCATACGCACAAGTAAATAAATTTATAATATCACGGTACAAGTTGCCCCCATAATACCATTTTAAAATTTGTACTTTTTCTTTGTTTGTATACATGGTTTATGGTTAGAAACACTACTTTTATTTCAGCTTATGGCGTTATAATGAGAAGCAAAGCAAAGGGCATGTATTTGTTTTGCTCGGCCAGTGATGTTCCTTGGGACTGTTGCCAAATCGATAGATACCTTCGGCAAAAATCTGTAGATTTTGATGTATCATATACATCCTTTTACATTTTAAATTATCAACAATATTTGGAATAATAAATATATTAAACTATACACTATCCAATTCAAATAATATTTAATGAACACAAAAAAATTGTTATTATTAAAACATTGTTATTATCTGCACAAAAACACAGAAAATCAGTGGACGATAGACAACAGTGTCGACGTACACCTGTCGAATACGCTACTAGAAATCGCCAAGGAGTAGCAATCCAGTCGAACAAATGAATTAATTATAAGACATCGCGACGTTATATTGAAATTTACACTGGGTAATTGCAGGTCAGGAGATCTTAATAATTGTATTAATAATTCGTATGTTCCGTTTTGAATCTTCCAATACTGTATGGTGGGCCTGTGACTCGTAAACATATTATCCTTTAGTTGGAATATCAAAGATCTTGCATCTCAAGTTGTCAAGCAACTCGCTTTTTTTATAATTTATACCTTTTTATAATTCCAAGAGAAATGTAATTTGCGATAGCTATTTCACTGATCTTGATCTTTCACATGAATTACTGGAAAACTCAGTAACTCTTGTGAGCACAGTGAAAAGTGGCACAGATTTGTTTATCGAGAATTTCTACCAAACAACCGTTTGGAGAAATCTTAAATTTTCAGATTCACTCCAAAAGCATTTCTTGTTTCTTACGTTCCGAAAAAAACAAAGAAGTATCCTAATCTTGTTTCCATACATCACAGTGCTTACTGTGCAGATAATGTTAATAAAAAACCAGATATGATACTGTACTATAATAGTAAAAAATGTGGTGTCGATACGCTAGACCCAATGGTTCATAAATACGTGTGCAAAAGATGAACTAACCGTTAGATTTTTGCATTTTTAATAAATATTTTAGACGTGGCTGGTGTAGCCTCATTTATTTCTTGGAAAATTTTGCATCAAAAATGGATTGAAAACAAAAATAAAAAGCACAAATTGTTTCTTACAACGACAACAGAGCAATTAGTGTTTCCTCAAATTTTGAAAAGAAAATCAAGAGGACTACAATGGGAAACCAAACAGTTTTGATATTGATGTTTTGTTATTGTCAAAATGGTCATAAGCCACATTTATTCGTTTAATAATTTTTTTCTTAAACATGCAAATTTCCTTTGTATCCTTCTATGAAAAAATATAATTAATTATTTACTGTAAAAAATTAACGTAAACATTATAAAGTATTAAAATATAAAGATAGCATAAAGATCGATAGTGGATGCATCCTGGTACGCAAGTAATCAAACACTTCACTAGGACTTAAAGATTCCTTTCATCAGAAAACAAATATATCGAGCCACATAATCATAAAATCTACGTACCATTTACCATGAAAATGGGCTAGTAAGGAAATGATTAAACAATGATTCAGGCACAACAAGACTAGATAGAAGCTGGCCCCAAGATCCACTTCACAACTAAACCAAAATAGAATAGGGTGAGACATCACTGGATGTCTCCCAAAACTTAATAATACATTTACTTAATCCTCTCTAATGACGTATATTATAAAGAAACATAATTATAAAAAAGGGATTCTTTAAAAAATTTTAAACGTGGTTTACTCAAAACTTTTCTAATGAAGCTTAGACCCCTTATTGCCCCGACCTCTTCAATTAATGCATGAAATCCACCTCTTCCTACCCATGATTTAGGCTATATTAATCTACTTAGATAATTAATACCCAAAAAATAGATTTCTTTATGCTTGAAATATACCATTTTAAAAAACTGCAAGTTTATGCAAACAGATATGTGATGTAAAGTGAATATAACTGTTAATTCATTTAATTACTACCTTCGATGTTCTCATAATTATTGTGATGAAATACAAGAAACATACGGACTTAATTTTTATAGTTGCATCTAAATATTTTATTTTGTGTACACTTATGGGAATTAGAATAATCAGCAAAATTGCTTCAGTCTATTGCGAATGATTTGTATACATGTTCGTTTATATAAAGGTTTTTGCAATTACTTACAAATGCTTGCTTAATATATGTTAATGATAAAGTGAATCCTTTTCTAAAGATTACCTACTACATTTTCAGATGGTACTTCAAAATAAAACGCTAATGCTACTACTGTTTACTATTGAAGAGTAGATTTAATAATGAACTAAGAACTAAAAAGTAAAATTTTAGAAAACCTTAATAACCGATTTATTTAAATAATTATCAATAAAGATCTATTTAGTTTGCAAAATCTACTTATATGCAAGCTCAAAAGATGTTAGCCAATTCAATGTACGTCCTTGAATACTGATATTTTTTAATTTATAAATCAAAATTTCGTAATTGACACAGTCGAAAGCCCTTCTGAGATCACAAATTATTTCAACAGAACTTTTATCTGAATGTAATAATCTTGTGATCTTATCATAGAAGAAAATAATTGCTGTATGGATAGGTTTTTTAGACTGAAATACGTGTTGGTTACAAAAAATTTCATTATTTGTCTTTATAAATAAAGTAAGTCTTTGTAAATAGCTGTACTAAAAGATTTTCTACAATACCGAATAAATTGTTATCGAAACGTAATTACTTACTTGTTTGAGTCTCCAGCGATAACTTGACTGACCTATCCATTAACAACTAACCTACTTACTTAATTAATAATTTTCATTAATTAAAAAAAGATAACCTTTTCTTGCATCTCTTAGATACATCTCAATAAGATATTGTAGTAATAATACATGAAAAATATTTTTTCTGCAAACGTCAATTAATGATGACATTACTTATCTAACTTGACCCTGTCAAAGTTTGATGTCTCCGCCGCGCCGGCAGCAGTTTTTTCCCCATTTCTTTACGGCGAAGGGAAAAATATTGTCATGGCAACAATATGAAACATGTCACAAAGCAACAATACAAATGTCATTAACAACAATTAAACATTATTTTTATTTATAGTAATAATAAAAGTACAATTAGTTAATGAGGCATTTTCAAAATTGAAACCGTGCAAAAATGTTCCCGACTCTTGATACGCATTGGTAATTGTTGATAATACTGCAAACAACTGTCAAACAACTGTAACCATGGAGACGCAAATCTCACCGATGATTTAATTATTTTAATTTCTAACATCTGGACGACTTTGATAGTTGTCACAGTTAATTTCGAGTAAAAATAGCGTATGAATTGTACTATTTATGGTTGAAAATTGCTACGTTTGGGAGAGCGCCCACCAAACTGGCGTGGCAGTAGCAAGTAGCAAGTAGCACGCGTCTAGCATGTTACTTAAAATGTAATCAATGAAAACGAATGATTCAGCGCTCACCAAAATAATAGTGACGTCATTCATTCTAATAATTTGTTTGCATTGGTTACATTTAAAAATAACATGCTAGATGCGTGCTACTTGCTACTTGCCACTGCCACGCTAGTTTGGTAGGCGCTCTCCCAAACGTAGCAATTTTGACGCGTGAATTTTCGATTGAAAAACGGGTGCTTTTTCGATATAAAATCAATATAAGTTAAAAAAATTAATTTTTCAATTATAAAAAATTACAGTGTATTTGGTACATACCAAGGCAAGTTTTCTCCAAATTTCGTAAATGTTTTTTTCTAAAAGATAAAAATAAAAAAAAAACCAAAAACATAGTTTTTTGAATTTTCCACAAAAATTTTGAGGTTATGTGAAAAAAGTGTAAATACAAAAGTTGTAGATCTTTACGTTACCTACAACTTTGCTATTTAATTTTTTTTCCATAGCACTTGTAGTTTTGCCGAATATCGCGATAAACCGATTTTTACCCTTAAAAACTCACCCTCTCCCACTTCCTGACCTCGGATGGAGTAGAATTTGTTTTTCTTTCATTTTTACTATATTCTCTTTCTTTTCCAATAGGTTTCATTCTACTATAATTTTTTTTACTTTTTACCTTTTTTCGCTTCGACATTGGTCTATTATAGTTTATTTTTATGAACGAGAGAGTAATTAGCATAATTTTAACTGGTACCTTCGACCACTCCATGGGCGTGCTCAAGATTAATTGAAAAATTACTTTGAATAATTGTAAAAAATAAATGAATTATTTCAGTGTTATAAAGTGTTATGTGTATGTAAACAAAAGTTACCTCTTTTATCACACACTATATTAGAACTGACTGGCCTACATTAAAAAAGGTTTTAAAAAATTCACATTTTTTTTAATTTTTAAAAATTACAAAAGAGAAAAAGAGTTTTTAAAACCGTCTAAGGTATGTTAAATAATAACATACCAATAAAACTTACAGCTACTTGTTACAAATCCAAATCAGATTCAGAAGATGAACTTTCAAAACCAAGATTTATAATAACTGGCTCGATCATTTTATCAGTAATATTGTCCAGCTTCCACATTTTTTCCTCTTCTTTAATAGTGTGATTTACTGCCTTTTCCCAGTTTTCAGGTTTTACATTATTCACGGCCTCCAAAAACATCTGTTTAACATCATGAATTTAAAAAATTGGTATTTTTTCTTGAAACTTCACTCTTTATCTGTGCCCATACCAGTTCAATCGGGTTTAATTCACAATGATATGGTGGGGATCTAAGTACTGTCATTCCATGATTTTTGGAATTTCAATTTCATCAATTTCGTATTTTTTAAATTTTGGCAGTCTGTCTATAAGTCTGGAGTGATAACATGCATTATCCATTACTATTACACAGTTCTTAGGAAGAAGATCTATCATTTGTACGAACCATTCTTGAAAGACATCAGCGTTCATGACTTCATGGTAGTCACCGGTACGAGTTGATTCAAAAGTTAATAAACCACCTTCAACAAAACCGTCTGAACTGCCAATGTGTACTATTATCAGCGTGCGTCCCTTTCCTGATGGTGGGTTTAAACCAGTAGATCAGTTATTTACAAAAGCGTGCCTTTGACTTGTAACAGTTTCATCCTGCCAAAATTTATTTGGTGTATGACCCTCGTTGATCCATGTTTCATCAAGATAAAATATTTTTCTTTTTTGGTTTCTCATTTTCTTTATGGTTCTTAGAAAATGTCTTCTCCATATGACAATATCGCTTCTTTCTAATAAAATAGACTTTCTGGGATTCTTTTTCCAGCGGAAGCCTATTTCTTTTAAAAGTTTCCATAACGTACTTCGACTCATTTCTGGGTAATCCTTATCATCTCGAACTGAGACAAGAACTTTATCCAATGTTGGAAATTCTTGTCTAAAGAAGAATTCATGCACTTTCCGTCGAAGTCCTTCTTTAAAATGATATTCTATTTGAAATTTTGGTTTCCCTGGAGCATTACGTGGCATTTGAAAACTACATTTCTCTTCTTTATTAACTCTGTATATCGTAGATTTCCCAACACCAAGTGTACTGCTAACTAACTCAACGGTCTCATCAACACTTTCACATAAACGTTTGTCTGTAAATGATTTAAAACAATTAAATATTAATGTTTTTTCATTAACTGTTAAAGGACCAATTTTTCGGCGTTTACACGGCACTTCCAAATTTTCCAATACACTAGTATACACAATAAACTGCACCTTGCAACTGAAGTACCTACTTTTAGTAAACTGTTAAGAATTCTGAATACGCCACTTGGACGTTTCTACAAAATGGAAAAACCCACTATCACATTTGTGTTGGTGAAAATCAAACCCAGTTAAGTCCTTAACAAGTGAAACTGAGATAATGGACTATTTTTGTTTTAAGCAAATAATATTCTTTACAAACCTCTTCTTCATTATTTTACTACTTCTGCTATGTTCACACATTGTTTTAAAGCGATTTTAGTAAAATAACACAAATGATTAATCCAAAATTGCAAATTATATTTTGGACATATTGTATTTTGTTTTAAAATGATGGACTTATTAATGTTTGAAATACATATTACTTGGACTTATTGGAATTTGATTTAAAATATTTGTATATTGTTTGCAGAAGCGAATTAAGGTTAAAAAGTCATGTTTGTTAAAAATAATCTTTATTAATAGAGAAAAATTTTTAAAAAATTAAACACCAATATAAATATATACCGACTTTATAAAATAAAGAAAATATAGAAAAAGATGATATAAATTTTAAACAAAGTCTAATACTTCTTCGATTTCTGCATCTCCTATATCTATGAAATCTTGTGCATTATTTTCACAACCAGCTTCATTTCCAGATTGATCTGAGGTGTTATTAGAAAACAGTATATTCTTATAGAATCTTAATTCTTCAAAATTTTGCCATTGGTCCCCGTAGTGTTTCGTAAGCAAAGTTTTGACATCTTTTATTTTACTGGCATTAACAGTGTTTCCCTGTGTTAACTGCTGCAGTTTCATCTCAGTTAAACGTTTTCCAGGCTTCAGAAGTGTTTTTTCCTTAGCCATATCGTTCCTATATGATATTTCGCCTCTTACTGTTATACGCTGTGGTAGCTTGGTTATTATAATTCTTTTGCATTTCTTAATTTGAAAATGCCAGGCTTGTGTTGATTTTAGAAACTCTTTGCACTGCTCTTTCCAGTCATAAACAGGAATATCTGCCATTAACCGATATATAGTCGCATGCTGTCGCATTATGTCTATATATTGTGAAGGATCTACAATTTTTTCCATTTTTCTGATTTGTTTTTCTGTAAGGGCAAATATGCGGTCCGAAGGTAGGAATGAATGCCCAGTAACTGGAAAAATAAGGTGAACCTTGGTTATACCACTTTGTACATTACTAAGCCATTTCATTACCATACAGATAATCATTGAATTTTTATTTTGTCCTCCGCAACCATCTGCGAACAATCTCAGCTCCGTTTTACCTTCTAAATTCATGGTACTTAGGCAGTGATATACGCTAGAACAAATCTCATTTGAGCCTTTACCTGACTCATTTTCTGTCCAAATATAAGATCTTACCGTTTTAATATTCAGTGGCGAATGAGATGAGCCTATGACAACTGTAAAATTATAAAGGTATAATTGACGAGAATAGTATGTGGCCTGATCGGGAATTTTTGGGAGTGGAAGATTTTTTTGGCAATCGAATGACACTGTTACCGTATTGTCATTTTCTTCTCCTAGCAAACGATAAAATGCTTTAGCCCTTAATTTATGAATGCGGTGTTGTGTTATAAGCTCCTGTTTTTTCGTTTTTGATTGTTCTGCTTTTATTGTCTCGCCAAGTTGCAAGCATGTTGAACAAACATCCTGTCGTGGACTACCAAAACCAATATTGAAGCGAGTATTGAAAACGTTACGAAACGTGCCTTCTTTCACTACCAGGTCTGCTGGAGCTTGTTCATTATACATTTTAAATAACTTTCTTATATTCAAATCAGAATGTAGATATTGTCGTACTTTTATTGTATTACGACAGTAATGCATTTCTAGTGGTTTAAAACCGATGATGAAATTTTCCACAGCTTCCCATCTTGATGAATAAAGTAATTTTTTCCTATCTCCTCCACGATTTTCTTTGGCCATCGAACCTGTATTAAAATGTCTTCTTGCAACACCTTGTACACGAGAACTCTTTATCTTTAAAATTCCCAAAAATGCAGAACTACATACAGGAACTTGAACGTTATTTACATTTCGCGAAATAAAATAATTAATAGTAAATGCTCTCGGGTTTCTAGTATTATTCCTTGGACGACTCCTCCTTGTAGCTGTGACCAAAATGTTTTTGAGAATAAAATTATCTTGTTCGATTTTTGACACAGTGTTATAAAATTTTTTGTGAAAAAAGAACACATCATTGGAATTTAAATTTGCACATTGCAATTTAATTGAATTGTGTCCGCATCGTGGTTTCATCGGTAGGCTCGGAGCAGAATACCTAGAACAAAATAAAATTATAAAGTTAAGATATTAATTAAGATGAAAGGCGCAAAAGTCGCCTGTTAAAATTTTCCATGTGTTTTAAATGTAGGTATTCATTTTTTTCGAATCCTAAGGAAACTAATAAGTATTTTTGAAAAATTTAAATGCAGAATAAAAGATTACAGTATTACCGAGGGCCGAAAGTCCCTTAGAATGAATAAAAAGTTTCTTTTGAATGAAATATTTTCAATTAAAAATCACACTAAATTTTCTCTTTTATTGTCACTCCTGTAACCTCTTAAAATAAACATGATAGAAGTTTTCAGGGACGTTCGGCCCTCAGCAGTCATGTATTATTTCATTCTGCGTTTAAATTTTTCAAAAATACTTATTAGTTTCCTTAGGATTTGAAAAGAATTAATACATTTAAAAAATATAACGTCAAAAATTTGAACTCTCAAAATATTTCAAAAACTTATATCCCAAAATTTCTTATATAATTCCGATTTAGAATAAAAACTAAGTAGTTTAATTTGTTTCTAAACTCAACCAAATATCAGATATTTAATTTACATCGTTTTATTTATTTTGTAGTAATATAATATTAAACTAGTACGGCTCTGTTTATTTTTGAGGTTAGCTTTAAAACACAGTATTTTACTTACATTTTTTTTATCTTGAGAGCATGTTTTTCTTTGGATTTATTTTTATTTCTCTTCTTTGCATGTTGTGGATCCACTATAACTAATTTGTTTTCCATTTTCACTTCAAAATTTGATAAAAACTCGATAAAAACGTTATGCTTAGCCACGAAACAAACCACTGAAAATAGGGTAACGGTTAAAGCGACGGGAAATGCGCAGACTCGCACACACTCTGATAATGCACACACTTCTTGTTTCTGATTGGATGCGATGGACATATGGACGTTTGATTAGAAACTGCACTTGGACTTACTTGATTTTGAAATAAAATGACATTTTCAATACAGATTTTAGTATAAAATTAGAGGACATATGAATATTTGATATATAACAATTCGTTAGTAGTACACGGAACAAGTCGAAACACAGATTATCTCAAAATTTCATAAAATTGGACTTATGGGACTTAGATTTTTACCAACACATATTTACTCATAAATAATACATAAGTTTTTTTTACAAAAAGTTTTAACAAAACCTTATTTTTTTATAACCTAATATTAACAAACACTCACTGTCGATAATTTTTGAAACCAAAAAAAAAAATTATAGTAGAATGAAACCTATTGGAAAAGAAAAAGAATATGCTAAAAATGAAAGAAAAAATAAATTCCGCTCCATCCAAGGTCGGGAAGTAAGAGGGGGTGAGTAAGAGGGGGGTTTTTTAAGGGTAAAAGTCGGTTTATCGCGATTTTCATTGAAACTACAAGTGCTATAGAAAAAAATTAAATGGCAAAGTTGTAGACAACAAAAAAATCTACAACTTTTGTATTTACAGTATTTTCACATAACCTCAAAATTTTTGTGGAAATTCAAAAAACTAAGTTTTTGGTTTTTTATTTTTATCTTTTACAAAAAAAAAATTTTTTACGAAATTTGGTGAAAGCTTGCCTTAGTAGGTACCAAACACACTCATAATTTTTTGGAATTGAAAAATTAATTTTTTTACCCGATATTGATTTAATATCGAAAAAGCACCCTAATTTTCAATCGAAAATTCACGCATAAAAATATCAGCTTTTTTAAAAAAAGTCGGTAGGCTTTTTGTTTGTTGAAATCTCTACTTTCCGATAGTGTAAAAAAATATACATTACTATGGTAAATATTTTCAAAAAACAAAAAAAACTCAAATCAAAAAAAATTTTTTTTTTCATTATTAAGTACAATTTTGATATATTTCTTATAATTACTTTTATAATACTGTAGGTATTGTAGTGTATCATATTTCATGATACATTAATAAACAAAAAAATTATAAATCCACAAAACATTAAGATTGCAAAACGACATGTGAAAATAGCTGTTAAAAATATTCAACATAGAATTTAAAGGGAATTTAATCAAAAAAATGTGACTTCTATACGATTTTTTTTACAATTAAAAAGCTGGTTTAATTATGTTTAATTACATTTTTATCATGGGCAATCTTATAATATATATTTATGATGTATTAATTTATACTAATATTTTTTAGGGCATTAATTCTTGCCTCTTTGATGGCATTCCTTCGTCACCTTCTGATTCTAGAAGATCTTAGAAATTTTCACGACCATGACTGTCTTCATCTCCAATATTGTTTCCTGTCTGTGTTACTTTTTCATTCACAATTTCATCAGAATCATTATTCTTAATTTCTTCGTAGACTTTTTTCTCGACAATAGAGCATTTTTCTGAGCCGTGACAACTTGAACATAAATTTGTTCATTTCAAACCATGTTTTCGGCAACCACATTTTAAATTGTTACATGAAGTTTCACAGCTGCAGCAAATAATTTTCAACAGTATTTCCGGGATCAATTCCTTTTCTGTAAATTTGGGCATAATGCTTCGTTGATGTTGTTTCCAGTCCCAATCCGTTGCTGTCAGTTCGTTGCCCAGCCATGTTTGAAGCTGATAATATGCCCTGTAAGAATGTTCTTCTGCTGCACCTTCTGTGGGTGGAGGATTGGCCAATACGAAAGATAATTTGATTTTTGCCAATTGATATTTTTGAAATCGTAATTGATTCAGCGTTAGCTTATAATTTTTGCACTTATAAATAGATTGATTAATTGTAATCCATTTTTTGCGATATCTTGTTTATTTGCATATTTTTCATAAAAAGTGTTAGCCAAACTTGACAAATTTTTAGCGTCTAGTAATGAATTTACTATACTTTTCTTTCCTTTCCCGGCAAATCCATATGTTCTATCGCAACCTGAAAAACAATGCAGAAAGGCAATGATATTTTTGCAAGATTCATATTTGTCAATCAACAAGAACAACTCAAAAATTAACAACTTTCTTATAATATTGTAGATGTCTTATCAAATATAAATAATATTAACTTAATTTTTTGTTAATTATAGTAGAATATTTCAATTTATAATTTTTTACACATGGTACATTTGTCAATGTACCATGAAATGTTACGCAATATGAGTAATTACAGTGTTAACTTTAATAAATATCTCAAAATTGTATATAATGATGAAAAAAAAAAAATTTTCGATTCGAGTTTTCTTCGTTTTTTGAAAACATTTTCCTTAGTAATGTATATTATTTACACTATCGGAAAGTAGAGATTTCAACGAACAAAAAGCCCACCGACTTTTTTAAAAAAGCTAATATTTTGACGCGTAAATTTTCGATTGAAAAAAGGGTGCTTTTTCGATATTAACCCTTAACTACAGACATACCATTATTAGTACGTAACAACAGAGACCCGGTATTTTTTACCGGTCAATATAAAATTGAGTCAAAAGATAAAGTTAATAAAAAAACACAAAATAATACATTCTGTATTTTTCTGTAGTGTCTAGATATGGGAGAACTGGTGAAATGAGTTATTTTAGTAATAAAATACAAGATTTGTAAAAAATAATCTAATAAGCGATAATTTTGGTAACATTTTTGGTCCATTGAAACAAACAGCCATAATTGCCTAAATTTTTTTTTTTTTTTAAACAAATAAACCTAATATATAATCATAAAGGAAACATAAAATAGTATTAACGAAAATCTATACATTCATGTGAAAAAAACTGCAGGAGATCAAGTTGTCAAAAAGTTTCTTTCTTTTTTGGCAGGACATCTTTTGCACGTTGTTCTTTTATTTTCTTCAAATGGTAGGACTTCAAATGGAGTATCCATTTCAAGTATACGTTGCATAGAAAATCTGACGTCACGTGGCATATTCTAATTTTGGAACCTACGTTTCATTTCTTGCTATACAAGCGTCATTCCTAATTGCTTGTTGTAATCATAGCGATACATTGTTTTATTATCTCGATATGCTTGGTGAACGATGCTATGTCTAAAAGTCTGAAGAAAATGGTCATGGTCCAACGACGAGTTCTTCGACTAGATGAATAAATACTGCACTTCTGGTCTAAACTGTTTACACCTTCCTCTGTTAAATTATAATGCGGAATTATTTCTGGCTTGTTGGTCTTTGCATCATTTATTTGGTTATGGTGCATTGATGATACCAGCAAAACAGCTTTGTTCTTTTTTGCAATGTTCGAGTATGTTTAGGTACTGCAGGATCTACAGACCATTTGAATCGATTTTTACCATAAATATAATTAGAACTTACATCAGTTTCAGGGTAGATATTTCATCGTCTGATGAATTCTTCATCGTCCTCTTTGATTTCTGCTTCACTATCGTGGTCTGATGGTAAACACTCTTCATCTGAATCAGCATCACTTGTGCCAGAATCAATTTCCTCATTTAATTTTTGCAAAATTTCCTCAAAATCTTTATCACCAAATTGAACCCTTTTTGAAGGTCCAGGATAACTTTCCAGTCCATTTCTTTACTTTTTCCTAAAAACAAAAAAATATTATAAATAGTTCACATTTTACAAATATAAATTTTGTAGTACCCATATATGACCAATTTAAAAATACTTACTTAATCACAGACCCCGGGTAAATTTTACCGGTTAAGATTTTTGATGTCCGATACGAAAAAAAATATTCACCATACACGCCGACCGCTTTGACTAGCACTGTTATACAAACTGCCTGAGAGGTACTCAGACGCACAAAATTGCAAGTGGTGGGGTTTCCACGAAATCCCCGTAAAAAATACCGGATGTCTGTAGTTAAGGGTTAAATCAATATCAGGTAAAAAAATAAATTTTTTAATTCCAAAAAATTTTAGTGTGTTTGGTACATAGAAGATAAAAATAAAAACCAAAAACTAAGTTTTTTGAATTTTCCACAAAAATTTTGAGGTTATGTGAAAAACCAAATACAAAAGTTGTCGACCTTTTTGTTACCTACAACTTTCCTATTTAACTTTTTTTCATATCACTTGTAGTTTCGCCGAAAATCGCGATAAACCTCTCCCACTTCCCGACCTCGGATGGAGTAGAATTTGTTTTTTTCTTTCATTTTTAGCATATTCTCTTTCTTTTCCCAATAGGTTTCATTTACTACTATAATTTTATTTTACTTTTTACCTTTTTTAAAGGCTTTGACATTGGTCTATTAATTAATTATACTAAATTTCCAATAGAACTGTCGTTGCGCATAAAATTGTTAATAACGTTTTTTTTATTCTGGGATGCATAGTTTTTAATATGTATGCAATTTTTTAGATGAACCATTTCATATATACACCCATATATTTGCTACACCTAAATCCCATAAAAATTCTTTTAAATCACTTGGATTTAATAAATTTTCAATACTATAAATTGCAGCAATCTCTAGGTCAAGCCAAAGAACGTGTATTATTTAATTTATTAACCATATTTTAGTAATATATTAATAGTTCGCTATGGAACGATTTTACAATTTGTCTATTTTTGTTATCATATTAATTTACAATCGTAAATTACCATATTAGAACACACACTAAGACAACTTTACATAGTACACTTTATATAGTATTGTCATAGTCGTATATTATAATATGTGCTATATAACAAGCAAAATTTGCAGAAAATATGTTCGAGTCAGTTTGTGAATTAACTATATTCCATATTTAGGCTCCTACCACAAATTTGCATTTAAATTCTGAAACTGATTTTCTTTACGAATATTTTTAAATTTTTTAATTATTTACTTATTATTCAGACATAAAGATAAAAATAAATTGGGTGAAGAATTTTTTTCAAAAGGAAGCCACTTAAGTTTAAGTCACTTAACATTTTCATTATTCACGTTCAACTTTGTGTTCTTCTTCTTCTTTGTGTAGAAGAAGTACTTTGTGTTGATAATCATGAGAGTAGTCAGAGCTTGAAAGTCAAACATGTCCTCATAGCCTAGAACATTTTTTTTGTATGGCTTTGGTTTAATTCTCGCCATTTCGATAAGGAGAGCCCATTCTCGTGTAGAATAAACTATTCTCTGTTCACAAATTGTTGATAGCACGAAATATGCCTCAAAATCATCAAACGGTCGTAAAATTTGTATCATCATAGGCGTTCCTGAGGTGTTTATTCATTAAAATTAATATTAATATTAATAATGTTTTAATACTGATATATTTAGTAAAAAACAATTAAAACATTCACGGCTAATGTTGGTTATTATATTATATTGATAAAAATAATAATTTAACCATTAACAACTTTGTAAATTAGAATACCTTATCTCTTTGGATATTTCAATACTAATCTTCGCGTTTAATCACTTTACTAGAAAACCTAGTATTTATATCCGAAGGTACTATCGGTTGCAAGATAATTAGGATGGAATTCCCCAGATTTTTAATAATATAATGGGTATAGATGCCGGATTTGGCCACGTACCTCGTCTGTTTAGTTTATATCCGAAACTTAACTTAAAAGGGTGAAGTTATTACGAACGAAAACAATTTGTTTGTTTCGTACGTTTTTGATCGCACGTAATTTACGGCTCGTCGGTGTTTCCGCTTCTACGGCAGTAATTAGCGTCTCGAATATTTCTTTTGCGAATTGTATGCAGTGCGTGAGTGATTGTTTATTCCATATACCTACGAACTTATACGTACCTTTCGCTCGTGCTCGTTTTGTTGGATTGTTTGTGATGGCTTCATCATCAACATCATCAAGTTTTACAGCGGTACTGTTGCGTACAGTCAGTAAGTCTGTCTATTTACCAAGAGAGAAGACCATTGTCCTGAATGTTCACGATGCTCTGGTTTCTCAGAATCCCACAAACACTGTTCGCAATATAGTCGAAAGTTGTGCCAACATGACTGGTATAGCTAACTGGTATAGTAAAGAAAAAAACACGGTATAGCTAACCCAAACACAAACGAACACTTAAAGAGAGGGAAAAAGCCTATTGAACTTGATGAATTTGCCAAAAATGGTATTCGAAGAAAAATTCATGGATTTTTTTTCAAAAAAGAAATACCAAACCTAAATAAAATTTTACAAGAAGTTAGAGATGATCCGGATTTGCCTCATATCGGACGAACTAAATTGTGGCAAGTTTTAAAAGAATTAAATTTCCGGTGGGAGAAATCAGACCGAAAATCACTTTTGATTGACCGGGAGGAGATAATATGTTGGAGAAGAAATTATCTAAGATCCATACGAAAATTCCGGGCTGAAGGAAGGCCAATCTTCTACCAGTATGAATCGTGGGTAAACTCAGGTCATACCCTAAAAAAAGTTTGGTCAGATTAAAATATATTAAGCTCCAGGCAAGCCTTTATGGAAGGTTGGTCTACTGGTATCTCCCCACCTTCTGGTAAAGGAAGTAGATTAATAATTTCTCACATTGTCAATGAAAAAGGATTTGTTAAGCATGGTTTATTGGAATTTCAGTTCAAAAGCACAAAAGACTATCACGAGGAGATGACAGCTGATATTTTCGAAGAGTATTTTGTGCAGATGATTGAACACATACCACCAAATTCAATTATAGTATTAGATAATGCACCTTATCATTCACGACTAGTAGAAAGACTTCCAACGACTGCGTGAAAAAAACAGGATATTCTTGACTGGCTGCGGAATAAGTACCTGCCTTACGAAGATAGAATGGTAAAAGCAGAACTTTTAAAAATTGCCCGGCAACACAAATCTAAGTTCAAGAAATACGTAGTTGACAAAATGGCGGAAAGGAGAAACATCACAGTCCTTAGACTTCCACCCTGCCACTGCGAAATAAATCCAATTGAACTCATTTGGGCACAAATGAAAAGTTATGTGGCTAGAAAAAATACGTCATATAAAATACAAGCTGTACGTGAATTGTTATACGAGTCTTTACAACACATTACAGAACTAAACTGGAAAGATGCAGTAAGACATGTAATAGAAGAAGAACAAAATATGTGGGATCTTGATAACATAATTGATGCGACCGTAGAGACACAACCGCTAATTATTAACCCTCAAGACGACTCGGATTCCGAAGTTGATCCTATTTATTTTGAATTTGAATAGTTTTCTAATCGTAATTATATAAGGTAAGTGATAGTAGTTGTAATCGTACGGTATTAAAGAGGAAAGGCCCAAAACCTCGCCTGTCAAAATGTTCAACGTGTTTTAAATGTATCGATTTTTTTTTCAAATCCTGAGAAAACCATAATAAAATAAACATTGTAGAAGTTTTCAGGGACTTTCTGTAATATACATCAGTATACACATATATAATACCCTCAGTAATAATGTAATCTTTCATTCTGCTTTTAAATTTTTCAAAAATATTTATCAGTTTTCTCCGAATTCGAAAATAATGGATAAATTTAAAACACATTTGGTGCCTTTTCCCTTAATTAAATAAATGTATCTTTTACAAATAATGGCAAAAAACTTTATTTTTGAATAAAATATTTTATTTTATTATGTTTTATTAAAACAAACATACAATTTAAGAAATATATTTATTTAGTTCAAATAAATGTTTCAATCATATACTCTACGACACTGGTCGGCCAAAATACGTTCCTAATCGGATTATAAGCTTGACCGACCGCTGTATTGTATTCCGGCAGATACAAGGTGGGTTAGTCGAAAACATCTTAAATCGTCAGTTTCAGGTTGGTTTTTACTATTAAATCTTATTACCTATCCTCTCTGTATTTCAGCTCTCTAATTAAGATTAAACTTGTAGTGAGCTATCAACAAATTGTGAACCGAGTATAATTTGTGTTTTTTGCCCTCTCAATAGTGGCATGAATTGAATCTGCTTCCAAATATAAGTGGAGACTTTTTATGAATTTTAAATAAATCGTATCTAGATGTTGTATTGTATTTACCGAATATAAAATGGCGGCTGCCATATTTTTGTTGAGATTCTGGCTGCTCAAAGTATTGGAAAATGTATACGTTAAATACTTTTTATGTTCAGAGTTTTCTTGACGGGGCCGTGCTCGTAAGATTAAATTCTTTTTAGCAACTGCACAAATGAATGATTTTTGTTTACATGGGTCTTTCAGCTGCCAATAACCTTTGGATCTCTTTGCATTCGAAATATTTTTTGGGAGCATTTAAATCGCCATTTAGAGCAGTTAACATCTTTACCTTTTCTTCAGGCATTATTTTTCCAGAGTGTCTTACTCGACACACGTTTTTTTTTCTCACATTTCTGGTCCAAGTGAAGGGGTCTACAATCCTCTTTCGTTTTTTTGTTAAACCTGGATTAATTTCTTCAGTTTAGGAATGTGGAAGATCGGTAGATGAGCTGGATGGAATTGCATATTTTATTTTAATGTTGATAAAAAATCCAACACTACTTCCATATATAGATCCTTAACTTACTTAGGACCAATTTCAGAAAAAATTTCAAGAGTACTTGTTAATGAAATTAGTGACTTAAACATCTCCTTTAAAACCAAATATAACATCAAGTCCATCTTCAGCAAGACCAAAGACAAAGTTGACAAACTAAACAGAAGTGATATTTACAAGCTGTCCTGTGGTGACTGTAATATGACTTATGTAGGTAGAACAATGAGAACTCTGAATCAAAGAATCAAAGAACACCTCAATAACCCAGAAAAATCAAACTTTGGATATCACATTAAATTTAAGAATCATTCCTTTTCTCCTTCTGAAAACAGTAAAATTTTACACAACCTTCCCAATAAAAACTTTAGACTCATGAATCTCTTGGAAGATCTAGAGATATCCAAAGAAATGAAACTAAACCCTGATTGTTGCTTAAATACACAAATCAACCTCAATTGCAACTATAAACCTCTTTTTAAATTATTATGGGAGACTTTAGAGGAAGAAGGGTGACCTCATGCAATCTTATTATATATTTTTGATGCTTTTATATTTTTAAACAAATTTTAAACTTTATTAGAAATTTACAACATTTTGTAATTCATTTGACAGTTATTCTTAATTGAAACATGAAAATACATTCTTAAAAAATTTTTTATGCAAATTTCTTACAATTTTCCATCAAGAGATACAATTCTCAATACACTTAAGTATCAGATAACGTAACATTAATACCATGTTTCTTCTTTATATTGTTGTTGAACAATTTGAGCCCTTGTTTCTTAAGGATGGCTGTCAGATTGAACATACATTGACCTTGAGCAATGACTTGAGTGAATTTACAAACTAATGTCATTCTGATGTGATGAACACATAAAATTTAATTTAAAAATTTAATTTTTAGAAAGTCTTTGATGACTATTAGTAATTCCAAACTACTAAATAATTTTGTAAGAATTTAAAAAACAATCTCTATTTCCTATATATGACATTTGTCAACTGTCACTTTTAAAAAATCGTTTTAAAGGACCGACATTTGATTTCATTAGTTCTATTCTGTCTACCTCCTCATATCAATCAATGGTCGGGTTCTTACACCCGTACCATGACAAAAATTTTTTTCAATTTTTTAACGTGTTTGTGAAGTCCAGTGTCGGCTTTTTATATGTTTTTTTATATGTTTTAAGAATTTCAACACCTACAAAATAATAATTTTGAAATTTAAGGAAATGAGATCTCTCCCTTGTAGTGGTATTTAAAAAAATTGACGTAAGTTAAAAATTATAATCTTTACCAATTAGTACTTATAACATTTTATTGTAGCATAGCTCTGATGATGGCTTTGTAAAGCCGAAAGCGCTCAGCTAGGAATTGCCTAAAATATACACACTTCAAAAATACTTTTTTGCATTTTCTTTCGACAATTCTAGATTAAAATTCTCTTAAACAACTTTTCCTATATTACTATTTTCATCACTAGACAGCTCTGAAAATTTTTTGGATTGACTCGTCTATCATTCCACTGATCGATGTGAAAGAGTCATTGATTTCTCTTTTTTTGGCCGGATAATGTAAATCATGCGGACAGGTAGATGAAATCACGTCATTTTTTTATTCTGTAGCACAAATACTGTCACCTAGTCTAGCAGATGTGATGTTGTCATCATTATTGTATAATACTAGCACAGAATAATAAACAATCAGAATGTGCACTCTCAGATGCCGCCTTTGAAGTTTTTCAGCACGCGCGCCGTGTTTTAGAAGGAAACACAGACATATGATTTGTGAGGGTATGTAACTGTTTATATTTATGTTCAATTCTATTATATTTATGTTATTATATTTAACAATGTTAATATAATTGTATAGTATATCTATGATTGCCGTAAATCAATTAAACCGGGTTAATTTTGTCTATACACACCACATAAACAACACTGGTTCCCTCTAAAACATGGCGGAACGTCTGCACGAAGGAGATGCGCGTACTTAATTTTCCATGGAGACTGGGCATTCTGATTGTTCAATATTCTGTTATACTAGATTTAAAGTCTGGTAGACAGCTTTTTCCACATTTATATTATCTTTAATCTAAGTACCAAGCTCAGGATTGTGTTTGTCAGCTGAATCAAGAAAAAAATGTATTTAGAAAACAAATATTAGTTATATTAATTTAAAAGTTTTGGTTGATTTTTAACACTGTGTTCATTGCTGGACATATCCCTCCCTCTTATCCTTCCTGCTACCTGCCCTCCTGCTCCCGGTTCATGTATTGCATTATTAATAATACAAACGATAATTATTATCAAACATAATTTAAAGACTTATGTCTTCACTTAATGTTCACTTAACATAAATTTGAAGTATGCCGTTTTAGAGATTTGTGAAAAGTCAAAGACTGTCATAACTGGGACATGTGCAGAGACAAAACGATGCAAAAACAACAAAGAAAGTGTTACAATGGGAGCCCATAAGAAGGCGAAAAAAAGGAAGGCCCAGAACAAGATGGTTGGATGACGTGAAAGACAACCTGAAAAGAATGAACATAAGACAATGAAGAAGAAGGGCACAAGAGAGATCTGAATGGAAGGACATAGCCAGACAGGCAAAGACCCATCCAGGGTTATGATGCCAAAAGAAGAAAAAGAAAAATGCCGCTTTTATATTTTAGATCTTAATATTTTACAAAAAAGTGACTGTACGTTCTTTTCCTGACGTTTTGTTATTATGTTAACTAATAACTAAATTCACAAGGACTAACTCATCCAGAATCTAACATTACACTGACAACTGCTGCGATTGAATTATAATTACGTACGTAAATTTATAAAATAGTTACTTACTATTTTGATGAAGTTGTATAGTTGTCAACTCACTGGATGGTTCATTTCTCTAAAATATTCGTACTCACAGCTAAGTGCAATAGTTTACAACTTATAGGTCATTTTTCCATTAGCGTTATCGATAAAACATAAACAATAAATTCACTAGACATCAAAAAATAAAACTTTAACAACTATAACCTTAAAAACGCAAACCACACAAGCTGCTAATGTTTCAGCTGACTTGTTGATAGTGACATATTACTTTGTGTAACAATAAAGCACTAAAAACTTTGTTTTTAAAATTCACAAAAATTTATTTTAAACTCTTATCAGTTCAGCTGTTTCGGCAGGTTGCCTTTTTTAAGTGATCTATTTTTGGCATGCGTTTACACTTTATAGTCTTTAATGAAATAGGTTAAGAGGGTAGAACTGTTTGTCTCAAATTGGTCATTCAGAATTGTATTTGTGTTTTTAATTTGTTGATTTCCATAGATTTTAACAAAGATAGCTTGAGGTCTTTATTTTGAATGTGAAGAATTTTAAATTTGCTAATAAAAGAATGATTATGATCTAGAAGGTGAAGTGCAAATGTAGATTCTGTTTTTCTATTATTGAAAGCTCTTTTATGTTCTGCTATTCGTTTATTAAAATTTCTACCGGTTTGACCGATGTAAGTTTTTGGGAAATCGCCATATTTAAGTTTGTACACACCACTGTGTAAGTTTTTTTTTATTTTGGTGCTTGTTGTTTTTAATATATTTGCTTAAGTTGTTATTTGTTCTGAAAGCTGGTGTTATTCCTTTCTTTTTTATGTGTTTGGCTATTTTTGTTGATATTTTGCCTGTATATGTAATCGAGCAGAAGGTATTGGGTATTGGGATAAAATGTTCGACCTCCTCATAACGATGATATCAAAACTTAATGTTCAACCCCAAAATTAAAATTGGATATTGGAACGCAAACGGCCTCACAAACCATAGTGAGGAGATTAAGGCATTTATAAAGTTACATAATCTTGATATCATGATGGTCTCTGAAGCTCATATGACAAACAAGAGCCATTTTAGTATGCCAGATTTTTGCACCTATGTCACACCACACCCAATGGGAAAAGGTCATGGTGGAACTGCTTTAATCATTAGAAGTAATATAAAACATCACGAAATAAATAAAGTGTGTGAAATCAACATTCAGGCAACCTCTATATCTGTAGAACTCAGTAAAGGGCACATAACGATGTCAGTTGCGTATTGTCCCCCTGGCAAAATAATTAAAGAGGACCATTTCTCTAGTTATTTCAAAGGGCTTGGTCATCGCTTTATTGCAGTAGGTGATTTTAATGCAAAACATACAAGATGGGGTTCAAGACTGATAACAACTCGCGGAAGAGAACTTATTAAAAGTTTAAACGAAAATAACTTGACTCCAATTTCTACTGGGCAGCCAACCTACTGGCCTACAGATAGAAATAAAATACCCGATCTCATTGATTTTGGTATCATAAAAGGAATAAGTAACAACTTTTTAGACATTAAACCTTCTTTTGACCTTTCGTCGGACCATTCTCCCATATTTATTGATGTGATGGAACATGTATATAATACAAATAAATACCCCACGTTTTCAAATCATAAAACAAATTGGAGTCTGTTCAGACTTAATATTCAAAATACAATTAACTTAAATCTTCCTCTTAAAACAAGTGAAAATATTGAGGAAGCAGTTCATCACCTTACATCAATCATTCAACAGGCAGCTTGGAGAGCAACTCCAGATCTAAATCGGAGTAATAACTGTGAACCATATCCACATCATATAAAAATCTTAATCAACGAAAAGAGAAAACTTAGAAAACAGTGGCAAACTTCCAGATCTCCTGAGAACAAAACTGAACTGAATAGGGCCACTCGTTTGCTTAAAAGAGAATTACACAAATACAAAGATCAGGGCATAAATGAATTTCTTGAAAGTCTTACTGCGACGGATGACACAAACTACTCTATTTGGAAACTCTCTAAGAAACTTAAACATCAGATTAAGCATGACGGTCCCATTAGAAATAAAGACGGTGATTGGGCCAAGGCCGATGAAGATAAAGTACAAGCATTCGCTAATCATCTCAGCCAAGTTTTTCAACCACACTCCAGAACTATCTCAGAAGAAGAAGAAGAATTCATTTACAAGAACTTAGATGCACCCTACCAGATGTCACCTCCTATAGAAAATATCAAAATTAACGAAATAAAAGAGTTAGTTAAACATCTCAATACTAAAAAAGCTCCAGGGTATGATTTAATATCGGGAAAAATCTGCAAAAATTTACCCGAAGAAGGATTTCGGTTGGTTATGTATATATTTAACGCTATACTAAAGTTAGGCTATTTTCCGTTTCAATGAAAAATGGCACAAATTATTCTAATACCGAAACCAAATAAAGATCCACCAGAACTATCATCCTATCGTCCAATCAGTTTGCTTCCCATTATCTCTAAGATATTTGAGAGGATACTACTTCAGAAAATGAATTCTATAATCGACAGACAAAAGTTAATACCCGATTATCAGTTTGGATTCAGGCATTAACATGGAACAATTGAGCAGGTACATAGAGTTGCCAAAGTAGCAAGAGATGCGATTGAAAAGAAAGAATACTGCACTGCAGCCTTTTTGGATGTCTCACAAGCATTTGATAAAGTATGGCATGAGGGGCTACTATCTAAAATAAAAACTCACTTTCCTCATCCTCTGTATGCTCTTTTGAGATCCTATCTTACCAATCGATATTTCCAGGTCAGATGCAATGAAGCAGTATCAAACATATCTCCAATTCTATCGGGAGTACCTCAGGGTAGTATATTGGGACCAACTTTATACTTACTCTATACGGCAGATATTCCCACAACAGTAAAAAGCACTATCGCTACCTATGCAGATGATACTGTGATAATGGCTTCTAGCTCGGTTCCTGTTACAGCCTGTCAAAATTTACAAATTCATTTAAATAAACTAGAGAAATGGCTAAAACTGTGGCGAATTAAAGTAAATGGCAGCAAATCAGCACACATAACATTTACTTTACGCAAAGAGAGTGTACCATCTGTGTGCATAAACAATGCCATAATACCCAAAAAAAGTGATGTTAAATACTTGGGAATACATTTTGACAGCCGACTAAATTGGGGAAAGCACATCTGGACAAAGCGACTGCAACTAGGATTAATATACAGGAAAATGTATTGGTTCATGAATAAAAAATCCAAACTAAGTCTACATAATAAACTATTACTGTATAAATGTGTTCTAAAGCCAGTTTGGACCTACGGTATACAGATATGGGGTACAGCATCTAATTCTCACTTACTGAAACTTTAACGTTTCCAATCTAAAGTTTTGAGACATATTACCAACGCACCGTGGTACGTGCCCAATTATGTTATACACCGAGATCTTCAGATCCAAAATATTAAAGACACCGTTGTCTCACTCAGTGGCACTTACAAAAATAGACTACTAAACCATCCAAATACACTTGCCCAAGACCTACTTAAGCGACCAAGGAGAGGAAGACTAAAACGACGTGATCCTCTAGACCTCTCTATACCTTTATATACATAAACGTATAATATATCATTTTATAGCTACAACTTATATTACAAATACCTACAACTTATAATTGTGTGTGTTGTTTTAATTTTAAATATTGCTATTTTTTTTTAATATGTTAGTAAAATGTCTTTGTAAATTGTTATTTATATTTCAAATATTTATATATATTAGAAATTTATCTTAAGGATTTCTGTCACTGGACTGATCTCCCCTATGTTAATTACTTGATAAACATATTGATTATTGTTTTTTTTTATTTGTAGAAACAGATTTCAATAAATAAAGGATGTAAAAAAAAAAATATTTGCTTAAGTTGTTATTTGTTCTGAAAGCTGGTGTTATTCCTTTCTTTTTTATGTGTTTGGCTATTTTTGTTGATATTTTGCCTGTATATGTAATCGAGCAGAAAGTATTGGGTTTTTCTCTGGTGGTAGAAATATTAATTTCAGGGCTTTCTTGTGTAGTTTTTGATTTAACATTCTATTAATTGTTTGTTCATTGTATTCATTGTTTACTGCTATTAGCTTAATATTTAATTCTGTCTCAAAGTTGTATTTTGACATCCAAATTTGTGTTAATCTATGTACATACTATGATAGGTTGCCAGTTTATGTTGTGTGGGATGGAATGATGAATTTTGTATAGTCGTGTCAGTATGGGTAGGTTTATGAAATATGGAGAATTCAGGTTTGTTTTTAAGTTTGATAATTTTTAAATCTAAAAATTTATGGATTGATTTTGTTCTGTTTCTGTTGTAAATTTAACATGAAGTGAATTATTGCACCATAAAAATTGGTCGATTTGCCTGTTAGTTCAAGTATCGGTCGAATTCATCAGTTACATATTATTTTGTGCACAATTATTGCATGTCCTGGATATATTCTGTCGTTTCTCTTTTGATTACTAAGAGCACAGATATTGTATGTATGGACAAGCATTTATTGTTCCTTTCTTAATAATACATTTTTGAGCTTAATTCACAGTTTTGAAATGTCATTTATACCACACCAAACGCTTTAGAACATACAAAGTCTGTATAGAATGATAGATTGTTAGAAGGTCATCAGGGCACAGTGTATAACTCAAGAATAAAAAAAATGGGCATACAGTAAGTGTGCTTTAAGCCATCGATATTCAGAAGTCAACGAAATAAAGAATTAAAAGATAATTTAATTAAAACATTAGGCGAATATAACTAATAATAATTTTAACAAAATTAATAACCTTTATGTATTTGGTTTAAATTATTTTTTAATCAAATACAGCTATCTGTGTCTTATTGTTCATAAATTATACAGTTCTTTTCAGAATTTCCTATACGAAAAACTGAGGGGGAAATTTTTAAGCTTATAATAGAATAATAAATATTTAAAACAGCTGCAAATAAGATGCAAAGTTAGATTAAAAAGTAGTTTAAATTAGTAAAATTAACAACACAGTTTATTACACTCAGCCTTTCTATTAACCTTCTGAAGACGTTTAAAGACTGTGGTAGGTAGTAAAGTAATAACTAAATAATGAACAAAATCAAGCAATAAAAGTGAGTTACCCAATACAGACCATTTCTATTAAATTCCAAGGTTATTAAAAGCACTACCAAGCAGCATCTTCCTCGGTTACGAGCACGATCGACTCATTATGAATGCAATAAATCTTTAGATTTTTTTATGATTGGTTGGTTGGTGTGAAAGATGATTTAGATAGTTCTCGCACCATAAAGTTTAAATTATTGGAGTGTACGAGGTTAAATAACTGAATATTAGTCACAATTTTAAAATGATTTAGCCGTCAATGAGGACATTAGCATACCTAAACGAAATTACAGGATTCGCAGGATAAATAGAAAATTTAACTTAACAAATAATTACTCTAAAGTTTAAGATTTAAAACTTCACCAATTAGTGTGATTTAGTTTCTATCCATTTCTGCAGTAATAACCAGCACACACTTGGGTCTAATATTACACTAACACTAATGAGTCTTAAGGTTTCACCATTTTAAGCCGTCTAGATAGCTGCGAACTATTTGGAGATCATTTGTCTTTGGAATTTCTTGTTTGTGTATTCACTGTTTATAATTTTATCAAAAGTTACTCATTTCAACGTATATAGTAGTAAGTAGGGTAAAGAAAACTAAAATAATGACTAATACAGAAGATAGATCAGTAATTACCATAGGTGGAATGAACATAGAACACGTCCAAGAATATATTTACTTAGGACAAGCTATCAGAGCAGACAAGAGTAACCAGACTAAAGAAATAACCAGAAGAATAAAAATGGGGTGGGCTGCATTCGGAAAACTCTCATATACTATCAAAAACCAAAAAATACCTTTAAAACTAAGAACGGAGGTATTTAATGCATGCGTCCTACCTGTTCTGTCATATGGTGCCCAGACGTGGACGTGTACCAAGAGAAACTTAGATAGAATATAGAAAACTGAAAGAGCTATGGAAAGACAAATGTTGGGAATATCGTTGAGAGATAAAAAGAGGAACGAGTGGATAAGATGCAAAACCGAAACAACAGACGCTGTCGAACATGCATTGAAATTAAAATGGAAATGGGCTGGGCATCACGAAAGATATCAGGATGGAAGATGGAATAAGGAAATTGGCCGCTGGAGACCATATACTACAAAAAGGTCAAGAGGTGGACCGCAAATGAGATGGAAAGATGACATTAAGCAAAGCGCAGGTCGAATGTGGAAAAGACAAACAGAAGACAGAAACAAATGGAGACAAATGGGAGAGGCCTATATTCAACACATGAATAGATTTTGGGCTATAGATAGATAAATAGGGTAAAGGGAGAAGTGATGGACCACCTTTTAGAAAACTGAAGCCTGTTTTTTTATTAAATGAATATCAGAATAGAAAAAAATGGTATAACATTACTTAACATTGGTATTTATTTTGGTATAAGTAAAAACTAGAAATTATAATTCTTAAACCTAAAAAAAATATAATGCACTGGCACGTCATCGGTCCATCTCTCCTCATCTGTGGAGATAAGACACTAGAAATAGGAGAGATGAAACAAGCTAAACCTTTTTCTTTTTTTATAATAGCAAGAGACTTTCCGCACTTGTTACAGAGATTAGCAAAGCCAGTACAAGTTTCATATAACCAGCGATTATAAAAAATACATTGTAACCCGTCATCTTTTTTACATGTTTGGCGATAGTCCTCGTTGCCCCAACATAATCATTTTCCATATCACTTATGTTTTCATCACCACTAGTGTCGTTTAGAGTAACATCTTCAGATAGGGACGATTCGATTGGCTTTGTCTTACCTTGTTGTATTTTATAGGTTTTTAGCACTTTTTCATCAAGGCATCTTTCTTCACTTTAATAAAGTTTTGAGCAGTAATCTCTTCAGTTATTTTTTTTACGAACTCTTTTATCGCTGCTGTCAAGACAGGCACAGGCGGTACCTCATGAAGAGCCTTTTTGGGAGTTATATCTTCATCAATAATTGATGACTTGTTTGGGCTACAGTGCAAGGATATTCTACCACTGATTCCAGAGGAACCTGGTTGAGGTGATTCTCATTTACCTGTAAAATTAATTGTTTCTGTTTATGATGTGGAGTGTGTCAAAAATGCATATTCTGGGATTATTATTGGATTAAAGGAAAAAATTCCCGTGGATTTAAATGCAGAGGTCGCATTTTGAACAGTTGCTGAGTTTCCCCATGCTCGACCTAAGCATTTACCAAACTACAGGTCTTTTAGAACCCTGTTTGTGTTATTCTGTATTATAAAACGGCATTCAGTATAAAAGTTGCTTGTAAGTGACATAAAAAAAGCATGATTTAGAGGCTGTAGGTAATGTGTTGTGTGGAATGGCAAACAAAATAAAATTATTTCGTTTTTGTCTGCAAATTCTATTAGATCCAGGTTGGTCGTATGGGATGTGTGACCATCTAATATAAATAATGTTGCACTGTGAGGCTTTCTCGACAAAAAGTGTGTTTGTAACCATTCTAATAAAATGCCACTATTAATGTATGCTGATTTTTCCGACATCCTAATCTTGGAACTCGGTGGCATACCATAATGCCACTAGTCTTTTTTTTTTGCCCCTTAAAAATGTAATATGGGGACCAGAAAATCCCTTCTGCAGTACAGCAATATACTAATCGTTTCACCTTTTTTCCCAGGGCTTACGCTAGGAACATATTTTGAATATTTTTCTGCTAGAACTTAACCAGCTCTAGTATTTAGTTGTAATCCTGCTTCGTCAGTATTAAATATGTGTCCAGGTTTATCATAAAAAATTTATTCAGTCATAATTCTTTCGAGATCAGAAAAGTAGTTATCGACTGTTTCTTTGGACATTCCTAAAGCTCGTGCAATTGAGGTGTTCTCAGCTTTTCTATTAAAAATTTCAGGTTTTCGTTTAAAAAAAATCTAACCATTTTTTACCAGCTTCACCTAAAAGTAGAAAATAAGTAACTCTTTTATCAGATTTATGAATTTAAAAATTTGCCTGCTTCTACATTAAATTTGGGAATGGGATTCCTAATCGCTGAGCTATATTAAAAACCATGATTCTAACTTCAGTTCTGGTTGGTGCAGAGTGTGCTTTTTGTAGTTTTTTTTTATATGGCTACCGATTTTAGCTTCAACAGCAGTTTCTAAAAAAACAATCTGGACCCAATCGGTTTATCTTATCCATATTGTTTGTTTTTATTCGACGTTTAAAAGTCGGTTTATGTATTCCAAATGCTTTGGCGGCTTCATTAATACCCATATCACCATTTTTTACAGCATTTACGGCATAAGTTAGCTCCCTAGAGGTCCAGTTAGGTGTATTTTGTTAGCGAATATATTTATTGGGCATAATCCTAAAACAAACCATACTGGTCCAACTCTCCTCCTCGTAAGTGGTCCATCTATCCTCAAATAGGAGGACAGGTGGACCAGCCTGTATTGTTTAAAGTAAGCAGACTATAGTAGTAGGTTTTACTTTATAAAATACATTTATTATTTAAAACACCTGTTTTTACAAAAAATGAAATTTAAAAAACTCAAATAAAATTATTACACGCGGCAGTTTCAATTATCGTAAATCACACTCCTACAAGTACGCACCGATGCATTACAACTGGCGTCTCTGAAAGTCTTAAGCAACTAACGTTAAACGATACAACAGAGTAGGATAGACTTGCCCTGTTGCCAAGCTTGGTCAGGTATACCTAGCGGACCGACTATCCACCTGGACCCATCTCTCCTCTCTTTACCCTTTATCTTTTTCAGTCTATTTGTTATACAGTTTTTTATTTAGAAAATAACCACAATAACCACGAAGGTCATTAGCTGGGTAAAGAAAACACAATAATGTACACAAAGTATGAATTTAAGTAGATACATTATATCTTACTTGCTAAGTTAAATATGTTAAGGAAATGAAACAGAGGTTTACAGTTGGTTTGAAGGTTGTTAAGAACGTCTTTCGTATTGTTTAAATATCTCTATTGCTTTTAAGCATTAATTTTATCACATTCGGTTAGCACATATACGAATGTTATTGGTATATTACACCTACTGCATTTTCGTGCTTTGGTATAAGGTGTTTATGAGTGAGTTTGCATTTTGCAGGATAACTTGGTGATCTGTTGATTAAATGTGGTTTCCATGGACCAGTATCTTCTTCTATCTCCCTTAGTTTGCTTGTAGATGTCTTTCATTTTTCTTTTTATAAATTCAGGGTTATCGATTTTATTAGTTGCTTTATACCTGAGGCTGGAATCGCTTGTTCTGCCAATGAAGATTCCAATTTAATTCTGCCAATCAAAACTGTTTGATGGAAACTGTATAATGTTTCTTTGAATAATACAGCTATAGTGTTTTTTGTGAAGGTGAGATATATGAGTCTGAATGAATTAAGATTCAGAGAGTACGTCAGATATTATTAGAGTGTTCTAAAAATGCACTTAAACGCTCTTAATATGGCATAAAGTTTTCAATTTAAAATACTTTATGAACTAAAATACCTTAGAGCTTTGTAAGAGCCTTACAAATCATGCGAGGAATAAGGCAGGGCTGTGTGCTCTCGTAGACTCTTTTCAATAATATAGTCTTAGGAAATTTTTACTGAAGCCCTCACAAACCTAGAGATGGGAATCCGAGTGAACGGTGAATATATCAATAATATCCGCCACGCCGATTACTCTGTGTTACTAGCAACCAGCCTAATACTAGAACGAGTGAAAACTGGGAACGTAACATACGGACAAGACTTTAATATTAAGAAAACTAAATTCATCGTTGTTAGCCGTGCAAATATAGATCCCGGAGTACTAATGGCAGGTTGTAAAGAGATCCAGGGAGTCGACAGATTCATTTACCTTCACCTCACAATGGGAATACGGTCAAGAGATTAGATCCAGAATTAAAATGGCACGGTCTACATTTATTAAGTTGAGATTCTTGCTGTACTGCAGTGATCTTAGTTTGAAAACCAAGATGCAGGTAGTGAGGTGCTACTGAAAAGCGGATTGAAGCCTTCGAAATGTGGATCTACAGGAAGATACTAAAAATATCCTAAGTGAACAATGTCACCAACGTTGAGGTCTTACCGCACATGCCAAAAGAAAAAGAAGTGCTTAATTTAGTGAAACGTGTTAAGCTTGAGTATCTCGGCCACGTAATGCGAAACGAAGCAAAATATCGATTTCTTCAACTCGTTACTCAGGGTTAAGTATTTGGCAGCAGACGACCAGGACGCCGTCGTATCTCATGGGTGAACAATCTCCGACAGTGGTTTGGGATGACCTCCGCGGAGCTACTTCGCAGAGCAGTCAACAAAACCATGATAGCCTTGATGATCGCCAACATCCAGACCCGATAAGACATTGACGAAGAAGATGCAGCTATTGGGACTAGAAAAATACCCAAAAAACAAAAAACGTTTGTTTTATACGTTATGCTATGAATACATGTGTTTGGAACACATTACAGATATTTGTCGATCTTGTCATGAAAATGTCTATAGCAGGACAATTTTTAATTAAAGGTGACTAATCTACAAACTGAACTATACGGTAGCGGCAACCATGTAAAATTTCATTAGTAAATTCTTACCGGGGACATTTTTATTGTGTATGCTTCGCCCATGTAAATAAGCGAAAAAGTAAGATAAATTTCAAAAAATTGTTTAAAATCCTTTATAAAAGGTATATAAAAAATGCCCCAAACGGGCTATCACAAACACATTGCAAAACGTTTTCGGATTAATAAATCCATCGTCAGTGCAAACCTGTATGTACCTTTACATATGGCATTAATCGACCAGCGTCGATTAATGCCATATGTAAAGGTACATTATATTCTGTGGTTTTTTCTACTAGTGTTCTGATGGTTTGTAAGTGATCATTAGCACCAAACCCTTTTCTAAATCCCAAACAAGTTTTTGTGTTATGCGGTTGGTTATTATTCTTGATAACAATTTGTATAAGTGTGACAACAAATTTATAGGTCTGTAGTTTTCAATATTAGTAGTGTCTCCTTTCTTGTGTAAAAGTATTATTTCGGCGTTTTCCCGTAGGCTGGGTATTCTTTTTTCTGTTAGACACTTATTCAGTAAGACTTCCACAACTTCTACAACGATGTTGCCGCCCATTTTTAACATTTCAGACGTTATACGATCCTCGCCAGGAGCTTTTTTGATTTTCATTTGCTGTAAGGCATGTCTAATTTCCGAAGAGGTTATTTTAGGGAGGGATTCCGAGCCGACGTTTAGAATTGTTCTGTGGTCTGTTTCGGGGTTCTGTATAGTAGATGTATAAAGATTCTTATAGAACGTTTGTATTTCCTTGATTATTTGAGTTTTTTCGGTCACCGTATTTCCCTGTTGATTTTTGATTTTAGTTATCTTTGATTTTCCTTTAGTTAAATTTGATTTCAATACTCTCATGTTTCTATTGTTTTCGATGGTTTGCAATATTTGTTTTGTTTTATAAGCCCGCAAGTCTGACATGCTCTTTTTAACTTTATTGTTGATAGCTTTATACTCTGGTAATTCTTTCGATGTTCTTCTTCTTTCTTCCATTAAATTAAGTGTTGTTTGTTTCAGTTTCGTTTTTCTGGGATTTTTATTTTTATTACAGATCTTTTTTGCAGTTGATGTTATGTCATTCGTTAATTTTTGTGTTATTTCCTTTATATCTTTCGTGTTGAATACTGGTAAAGGTCCTAGTTTCTTTTTTAGTTCACTTTGATATTCCTCTTGATTCATTTCGAGTGCTTCTATGTTTGGCAATTTATTCTGTGTTAATAATTTTCTTCTATCTATATCTATATTTCGTATAGCAACCAACAAAGTCATCATAGCCAGAATGATCGCCAACGTTCGGAATGGACAGGCGACTAAGAAGAAGAAGAAATAAACCAATTTAAGACCAAAAGCTCCCCCATCCTTAACTTATTTAGTTAAAGACTATAAAATATAGACGCACAGTAAAAATACATCACTTGAGAAAGGCACTTTGTCGAAATAGCTGTAGTGATAATAAATTTTGTCAAAGTTTATAGTTTATTTTTATGAACGAGAGAGCAATTAGCATAATTTTAACTGGTACCTCCGACCACTCCATGGGCGTGCTCAAGATTAATTGAAAAATTACTTTGAATAATTGAAATAAATAAATGAATTATTTCAGTGTTATAAAGTGTTATGTGTATGTAAACAAAAGTGACCTCTTTTATCACACACTATATTAGAACTGACTGGCCTACATTAAAAAGGGTTTTAAAAAATTCACATTTTTTTTAATTTTTAAAAATTACAAAAGAGAAAAAGAGTTTTTAAAATCGTCTAAGGTATGTTAAATAGATGAATAAAAATATTAATATAAAACTTGCAGCTACTTGTTACAAATCCAAATCAGATTCAAAAGATGAACTTTCAGAACCAAGATTTATAATAACTGGCTCGATCATTTTATCAGTAATATTGTCCAGCTTCCACATTTTTTCCTCTTCTTTAATAGTGTGATTTACTGCCTTTTCCCAGTTTTCAGGTTTTACATTATTTACGGCCTCCAAAAACAACTGTTTAACATCATGAATTTTAAAAGTGGTATTTTTTCTTGAAACTTCACTCTTTATCTGTGCCCATACCAGTTCAATCGGGTTTAATTCACAATGATATAGTGCGGATCTAAGTATTGTCATTTCACGATTTTTGGAAATTTCATCAATTTCGTATTTTTTAAATTTTTCTTTATGAAGGGCACACAACGAATAAAGTTCTTTTCTTATAGATCCGGAATGGTACATAATATTTTTTGATCTTAGCCAATTCTGCAAGTCTTTTTTAACCACTTGGTTGTGGGCAGTCCTTCTATAAGTCTGGAGTGATAACTTGCATTATCCATTACTATTACACAGTTCTTAGGAAGAAGATCTATCATTTGTTTGCACCATTCTTGAAAGACATCAGCGTTCATGTCTTCGTGGTAGTCACCGGTACGAGTTGATTCAAAAGTTAATAAACCACGTTCAACAAAACCGTCTGAACTGCCAATGTGTACTATTATCAGCCTGCGTCCCTTTCCTGATGGTGGGTTTAAACCAGTATATAAGTTATTTAAAAAAGCGTGCCTTTGACTTGTAACAGTTTCATCCTGCCAAAATTTATTTGGTGTATGACCCTCGTTGATCCATGTTTCATCAAGATAAAATATTTTTCTTTTTTGGTTTCTCATTTCCTTTATGGTTCTTAGAAAATGTCTTCTCCATATAACAATATCGCTTCTTTCTAAAAAATAGACTTTCTGGGATTCTTTTTCCATAACGTACTTCGACTCATTTCTGGGTAATCCTTATCATCTCGAACTAAGACAAGAACTTTATCCAATGTTGGAAATTCTTGTCTAAAGAAGAATTCATGCACTTCTCGTCGAAGTCCTTCTTTAAAATGATATTCTATTTGAAATTTTGGTTTCCCTGGAGCATTACGTGGCATTTGAAAACTACCACATTTTTTTTCTTTAATAACTCTGTAAATCGTAGGTTTCCCAACACCAAGTGTACTGCTAACTAACTCAACGGTCTCATCAACACTTTCACATAAACGTTTGTCTGTAAATGTAACAATTGTAACAATGTAACAATATTCATAAACAATTAAATATTAATGTTTTTTCATTAACTGTTAAAGGACGAATTTTTCGGCGTTTACACGGCACTTCCAAATTTTCCATAACACTAGTATACACAATAAACTGCACCTTGCAACTGAAGTACCTACTTTTAGTGAACTGTTAAGAATTTTGAATACGCCACTTGGACCTTCCTACAAAATGGAAAAACCCACTATCACATTTTCTGTGGAATAAGTTTAGAAGGTAATTATCTAGTCAATTACTGTCGTAGATTCCTGGAATTAAAGAATTAAATGTTTGATTGTTGAAACCCTTACTTCGTGGAATGCACTCATTTCAGATAAAATAAAACGTTTTATTTTATCTAAAGAATTAAACTTTATTTTGCAAATAGGTAGGTACTTATTAAACTTTTATTGGTTATACATAACCAATAAAATAAACATCTTACATTTCTTGCAAATTCATTAGTACCTGTTAACCTCCATCACTCCGACACTGGCAACCTTATTTAGGGATTAGTAACCCTCACAACTATTGTATTCTATTCTGCTCCAACCTTTATACCTGGTGGTCATACTCAATTTAAAATTGTTTTCCTGTATACTTCTGTAAACTTGTTGACAAATATCTGTTTTTCATTGAGTCACCCGTATCAACAGTTTAGGGATTTGCATACATAATTTATTGTTTTATTAGTCTCTCATACATAAAAATACACTATAGAAAACAAAAGTTTTCAGAGGTTTATTCGTAGGTACTATAATAACAATGCAATGACCTTATAATTATAACAGTTCGTTTGACTCGTATTTATATTTTGTTATCTCCAATGGTATAGATTGTCTGAACTTTCTTGTTCATCTTCGTCTTAAATATTGCGAAAACCTTTTCCATATTTTCATTGGGAATATACATTACATAAAAATATACATATCGTGCCATGTAAATGACATAAAAGATTTAAATATTCAACTGCATTAACCACGCAAATAAATAAATTCAGCAGCAATTTCTCTGACAATTTAACACCGTTATATAAACAATTTATTCGAAATGCTGCATTCTCTTAATAGATGCAATCAGTTGATTGTTCGCTCTTTATTTATTGTCATTTATTTATGATAAGAGAGTGGATCTAATTGATTATGCATTCGAAAAACTCGTTCTGCATCTGCGACAATCGGGAAGTTAAACAGCAGAGGAGGCGGATTTTTTACGATGTCAATTTATTGATACCATTAAAAAAACAGAACACATTACACATTCCTTTCTGATGTCCGCTGCTACAGATTTAAAGGAGAGTTAAGACTGTGAAGTATTTCTTGTGATATAGTGGAGATAATGTATGCAAACTATAAATTACTGTAGTAAAAAATTATATGCTATTGGTTTATACAAATATTTTTAATTGATCTGCACTTTTGTTTACATTTAAAGAAACTTACAAGTTAGAGGTTCTGACAGACAAACTAGAAGTTTTTTCTATACCTAAGTGAATTTACACAAGTTAGGTAAAATCTTCATTATTCTATAGTTTCAACTTACATCAGATTAAATTTAACCTTCCAAAAGTCGCGTATATTTGCAGGAAGTGCATAGTTGCGCCGTTCTAAGAGGCCGTTATTTCGTGAACATTATTTTTGTAAAAAATATGATACCTTTTCATTAACGAACAACAACTTGGACTTTCTTTCTTCTTCTTCTTCGTCTAGCCATTCACGTCCACATCTGAACATAAGCCTCTTCAAGTCTTCCTGACCACTTGGGCTTTAAGAATTAATAATACATACCCTTAATACAATAAACATATAGGATATTTTAATTTTAATCAAATAAATTAAAACTAAAAATTAAAATTTAATTTTTATATTGAAATGTCTGTAACACAATAGTTAAACAATTGAGAAAACTGCCATTTGTACTGTTATACTAAAACAATTTTTAATTGAAGGTGATTACTTGGCAACACCGTACTTAACGAAGCCCTTAACGATAACTCTTCACCAAAATCGTATTCCACTTATCAATTTTACAGAGGCGTGCCAAAAAAAATTTAATTATTTATTTAAACACATAAGTAAATATGTAAAACTTTAATCTAAGACCGATTTAATTATTAATTATCATGTATCTTTTAACAGGTATCTTATAGTCTAACAAAATAAAGTAAAATTTTATTATTATTAGAGAGTGTCTAATACAGAACTTCAAAAACAGAAAACTTTGGAAAATATTTTTTTTATTATTAGACTAAAAATAATCTGCAATTTTAATTACACATTATTACACATCATTCTTTATTTATATTTTGTAGAATTGCTGTGTGCTGTAAACGTTATATTTGTTTTTTTTTTTTTTAACTTAATTTGAAAGTTTCTTTGTGTTAATTTGTTTATATAAATATGAAGATATATTATAAAGTTCATATAAATTAAAATGAAGAAAGTTAAACTATTATCATGTGAATGCGTTTATATAGTAGTGTCTTTGTTTATTTCAGTAAATTCTCGAAATATGAAATGAAGATGGCACTAACTACTAAAGAGCTAATAGCTTTGTTAGGAGAAGACTCAGATTGTGAAAATGCTGACTTACTTAATGTGGTTTATTTACCGCCGAGATTAGATTAGAAAGTTTTTGATATAGAAGACGTTGATCTTTTTCTTCTTTCTTCTAGTATGTAGGTTTTAAAGCCTGTTTCTTCTTCAATATTAGCCTACGAAATTGTTTAAATTGTCGGACCATGTTTTTCTTGGTCTGTCAATACTTCTTCATCCGTTTAGTGACATATCGTGCTATTCGTACTCTGCTGATGTGATCTACTCTGCTGATTCTACTGATGTGCTCGTTCCACTCCTGTTTTTGTTTTGTCACCCACCCATTTATGTCTTCTATATTGCATGCTCTTCTTATGTTTTCGCTTCTCTTCCTATCCAACCGACTTCCCCCTGATATTTGTCAGAGTATTTTCATCTCTGTTGCTTCTAGCAGTCGTCTCGTTTTAAATGTGTCAGGTCTTAGGTGTATGTTAATATAGGTCTAATTACTGCTTTATAGATTCTTGTTTTTGTGTCTTGTCTTAGGTGATTGTTCTTCCAGATTGTGTCACTAAGAGAACCCGCCGCTGTACCTCTTTTTAAGCTTTGCTGTCGTACTTTTTCTTCAACGTCTCCGTAACTAGCTATATCTATTCCCAGATATCTAAACCTTGCTTCCTGCTATATTATTTTCCGGTGCTTGAGTGCAATTTTTAGTAGATTTATACCTCTATAATTGTTGGGGTTTTCTTTATCTGCTTTCTTGAAAATTAGTATCATTATGCTGTTTTTCCATGCGTCTGGTATCTTTCAGTGCAATATTGTGAAGAATTAATAAAATCGGATATCGCAGGTACATACGTAATATAAGTGATTGGGAATTCTGACAATTCTGATTATGATATTCCTCTAAACCATAGATAAAACGTCCAAAGAAAAAACCAGGCAAAAATAGTAAATACAAATTTGTCTCAAGTTGTAACAAAAGATATTCATTCGTGCTAAGTAGTTATTCAAGTTTGATTGAATATGAAATTGATTTGCTTTTATATTGTCTAAATAGCAATCAGTTTGATTGATATTTAGACAATATAAAAGCCCACCATGTAGGCAAGTCATATATTGAATGTTTTTCACTCTTTTTAATAAAATATTAAAATTGCAAAACGTTTTCGGATTGATAAATCCATCATCAGTGCAAACCTGAAAGTATATAACCACTTTAATTAAAAGAACGTTAAATTAAAATGTTGACAAAGGTTAGAGCAAAATGTGGTTAATAGTTACGGTTGTACATGCTAGTAGCCACCAAAATATATGGGTCAAAACCCTTTAAATGTTTTAAATTTGTAGTTGTTTTACATTATTAATAGTTATAATTTGTGATGTTTAAGTTGCCGTTGGATAGGTAACATGGCGGCGTATGACTCTACATAAGTAAAATGGTCCTGAGACAAAGTGTCTACGAGGACCTGTTGATAACAACTGATAAAAATGACATTGTTGACATGTTAGGACGGATGTTGTGTCAGAGCAGTCAGTAACTTACAGTAGTTGTCTAAAAATGGCAGATGTCAGCCTTATTTAAAATTGAAACAGTTAAAATTATAATAATGTAACAGTATCAACCATCAATGTTGTAATCTGTATTGTGAATTAATCAAATAGCTATATTTGAAACATTGAAAATTGGTTTTTTAAAAATTATTGTGGGTCAACTGGAATTTATGAAATTTTGTAGGATTGATAGGCAACCAACTATACATGTGTAAGGATCTATTTATTTTAAGCTAAAGATTTTGTCAAAAGGGCCTTTTGGTTGAACAGGCGGGATTTAGAAAAGGGTTTGGTGCTAATGATCACTTACAAACCATCAGAACACTAGTAGAAAAAACCACAGAATATAATGTACCTTTACATATGGCATTAATCGACTTTCACAAGGCTTTCGATAGTATTGAGACTTGGTCCTTTTTGTCAGCCCTGAAGGATGCTCGAATAGACTCACGGTACACTACACTCATTGAAAACATTTATGAACAGGCCACATTCCACACCAAAATCAATGAAGACAAAAAAACTGAAAAAATGCGCCTTGATAAAGGTATTAGACAAGGTGATACTATTTCACCAAAGCTTTTTACCTTAGCATTGGAAAATGTATTCAAACAGCTTGACTGGGAGAAAAAAGGTCTAAACATTGATGGTGTACGTTTGAGTCATTTGAGGTTTGCGGATGACATAGTATTATTTAGTACAGATATCAAGGAACTGGAGCAAATGTTGAAGGAATTAAACCAGCAGTCAAATAAAATAGGTCTCAAAATGAACCTTCAGAAAACAAAAATAATGAGTATATTACAAACTAATCTTGTTATTGATAACGTCAGTCTTGAAAATGTAGACCATTATATATATCTTGGACATACCATTAAAATCGGCAACTGTCTTGGGGAGTTTTCGGCAAATTAAGCTTTATTTTGAAGAATAAAGATATACCAATGTGTCTAAAACGTAGAGTTTATGACAAATGTATCTTGCCTGTAACTACATATGGACTGGAGACCATGGCCTTCACAAAGAAAACCTTCGAGCAGCTCAGTACAACCCAAAGAGCAATGGAGAGGGCCATGCTAGGGATTAGTTTGAGAGACAGGATTCGAAATAACGTCATTCGTGAAAGAACAAAAATTACTGATGTCTCAGAACGTATTGCAGGGCTCAAGTGGCAATGGGTCGGACACGTTGCCCGAGATAATCTCGAAAAATGGACACAAAGATTAACAAACTGGAGACCAAGAGAGAACAGGCGAGGAGTAGGCAGACCGCAGAAGAGGTGGACAGACGAAGTACTGTAGCTTACCTGCTCTTCACGATGTTGACCAAATCTGCAGTTGTGTTCATCCTCCCCAGTACTTCTTCATTTGTGGCTTTGTCTGTCCATGGTATCTTCAGGATCCTTTTGTATGACCATAGCTCAAAAGCCTAAAGTTTTGATAGAGTTTCCGTCTTCAATGTCCACGTTTCTACTCCGTACAGAAGAACTGAGTACACATAACATTTAAGGGGCCTTATTTTTGTTTCTAGCATGAGGCCATGGCTCCTGATCACAGAACTCATAGTCAAGAATGCACTTTTTTATTTTCCGATGCGACATTTATTCTCTTTGGTATTATCCCACGACTCATTAATTATAGTTCCCTAGTAGTTGTATTGTGAGACACGTTCAATTTTTTTTGGTTTACGTACAAATTTGCTCCAGTTATGTTTTCCTTGCTTATGATCATTAGCTTGGTTTTGCTGGTGTTTCTATCCAGTCCATATTTTCTACTGGTTTCCGTTATTTTGTTCATTCAGCTTTGCAGCCCTTCTATGATATTGAAAAACACTATTGTATCATCTGCATACCGCAGGTTATTGAGCTTGACTATATTTATTGAGATGTCTTGATCAATATCTTTTAGATCCTCTTCAAAAATGTGCTCCGAGTAAAGATTAAATATCATTTGTGAAAATATGCACTCATGTCTCACTCCCTTAAGATTTTGACCTGATCTGTACGTTCTTCAGCTATTTGAAGTACCGCAAATTGATTCCAATACAGGTTGGCTATTATTTTTAAGTCTTTTCAATCAATCCATGTCCTCTTCAGCACTTCCATCATTTGTTTATGTCTGACTCTATCAAAAGCCTTCTTGTAGTCAATCAGGCATGCAAAAACATTACAGCTGACATCTCTACATTTCTAAAACAATACATGTACGCTAAATAAAGCTTACTTCGTACCAACGGCGTTTACAAATCCAAACTGATTGGGCGAAATTTGTTCCTCGCATTTCCGATAAATTCTTTTGTGGATAACTTTTAAAAACAGCTTTAGCAGATGGCTCATTAGGCTTATGGTTCTATAATCCTCACAAACTTTTGCTCCTGGTTTTTTGGGCAATGATACGAACTCTACAACGATTTGAGCCACTCTACTGGTATTTTACCTGACTTGTATATTTTAATAAATATTTCAGTTACTATTATTATTTGTTCTGCATCTAATAGCTTTAACAGTTCTGCAGGAATTTCATCAAGTCCCGATGCCTTTCCATCCTTCATTTTTCTGACGGCTGCCGTTATTTCTTCTAGTAGGATTTCAAGATCTGATTTTTTGTCAATGGTGGGCTCTTGTATTGTTCTAAGATCATGGAAAAGCTTCTCAAAGTGTGCTTCCCATACTTTGGTCTAATCTTCTTTGGTTATGGCAAGATTGCCTTCATCATCTGTTATTTTTCCACTGTTGCGTTTTCGGAACTTTCCAGCTATTTCCTTCACCTTTCGATGAACATTGAAGTGTTATCATATCGACCCTGATAATCCTCTTTTTCTTGAATTTGGTCACTCAGAATCATATCTGCATTTTCTAATTTATTAATTGCTCCAAACATAGCTTATGACCTTCATTTTCAATATGGATAATTTGAAATTGATTAACAAAAAAAAAACGATTAAAAACTGGAAGGTGAAGTGAGTACGTAAAATCTATTTTTTAATATTTAAAGTCCATTTATGTACTGCTATACGTTTGTAAAAGGTTCTACCAGTTTAACCGATATTACTTTTTATGCAGTTACCTCATGTGAGTTTGTATATACCACGGAGTTAGCGCTTCTTATTTTGAATTTTGCTGTACTTAATATATGTGCGTTGTTGCTTATTCTGAAAGCTGGTATTCTTACTTTGTTTTTGTTTAGTTATCTATTTTTGTTAATATCTTGCCTATATAATATGTAATCGAGTAGAAGATACTGGGTTTTTTTATGGTGTTGGAAAAAATCTCAGCACTTTCTTTGCAGTTTGTATTTAAAAATTATTATTTGTTCGTTGTGTTCATTGTTTACTTCTATTTGCTTATTCCAGAACCATGAATCAATCCATAAATTATCTAGATATAAAACTTACCAGACTTGAAAACAAACATAAGTTCTTCATATTTTATAAACCAACCTATACTGACAAAGTGAATTTAATTCATAGCCTACTATAAGTCGGTCTAATAAGCAAATTGTTTAAGTCACAAACTAAAAATTTTACAGGAGAGACAAAAAACTTTGGAAATTACAGAAAAGTAATTTTAAACAAAATTTTTTTCTGATATACATTTTTATAGATAATGAATGCGCAACTTACGCTATAACAAAAATTTAATAAATTTCTTTATCTAAAACGGGACACCACATTTGCTTGGTTAAGACTTGGGCTTAGGAGAGATACGTCTAGAAATATTCAGAATGATCAAAAATATCTACCAAAATAACACAATAAAAGTAGAAATAAATAAAAGAAGAAGAACTAACGGACCCTATTGAAGCTGTCAATGGCATAAGACATGGAGATTCCTTGAGTCCTGTATTGTTCAACCTGATTATGAATGAAATATTAAAAAAAGTAAGAACTAAACAAGAATAAGAAATGGGAGAAAAACAACTTAAAATAATCTGCTATGCAGACGACGCAGTACTATTCTCTCAAAGTGAAGAAGATTTACAACGTAATAATAATAGTCTCCCGTTTTATACCGCACGCGGCTTTGGGAGTATAGCAGGGTAGTCTACTATATCTAGGGCCTACGGTATACAAGGAAGGTAACATGGCCAGTGCTACGCTTCAACCGCCTATTATTACCCCTGGTTTTACCCAAGGTACTCATTTTATTCAGGCTGAGTCGACCTGGGGCCTATAGACATTTAAAAATGCCTAGTTGTTCTTGCCGGCGGTAGGATTCGAACTCACGACCACCGGCATGCGAGGCAAGCACACTACCGCTTGCGCTACGCGGGCCCTGATTTACAACGTATGCTGCAATAATTTATTATAACCGACAAAAATTTTAACATGTAAATTTACCCAAAAGAGACAAAATGCATGGTTACAATAGCAAATTACCTTAGACGTAAATTGGAGCTGGAAGGTCAGATAATAGAAAAAGTAATAGAGTTTGAATATCTAGAAAAACTCAAGTGGAAAATCAAGTGAACAGAACAAACAGCGCTGCAGATTGCCTGAATGAAACAAAATGGAGAAATAAAAATATAGGGAGAAAATGAAAAGCAGAATTTACAAAACAGTCAATATACTGGCACAGAGAGGACAAAAAAGATGTTAAAAACAGCAGAGATGAAAACACAACAAAATTAATGGTAAGACACGATGGGACAGAGCTAGCAGTACAGATTTACGACGTAGGTCCAAGGCGGAGAACATCAAGAACTGGGTGAGAAAGAAAATAGTAAAATGGACCGATCATATAAGCCACATGACAACAAGTAAAGTAGTAAAGACAGCAATAGACGGTTCTTCAATGGAATGACGATCAGTAGGAAGACCACGAAAACGATGGAATGACAATTTACTAGAGGCACATTAAAAAACAGAGTCGTGTGTACACATAAAAAAAGAAGAAGAACGGTTGAATTGGAGAAGTCCATAAGGATTGTTAACGCCTAAATTTGGATTGTGGCAGCATGGAAAGATGTTTCAACCAAAACAATTTAAAAAGGTTTCATTGGGTGCGATTTTTTAAAAACACTAGTAATGGAGAAAAAATTGTGAAAAATCTGGAGCTACAAGATCTGGAAGATGATTTACCATTGTCAACCTTTTGCAAAAGTCATAAAATTAAATTTTTTTTAAAGTACTTAAAGATTAATGCAGCATAATTGATGTAAAATCCTTAAATAAACTCCTGAAAATGGTGAAAAATAATATTAAAAACAAAGAAAATCCGAAGAAAAAAAGATATAGCAGATCGAAACCTGTTTTTTATTTCAATTAACTAAGCGATAACTCTACATAATGGACAACTCTACACAACGGAGAATTTTTTTTCCTCCGTTTGTGTCCATTATGGAGAAGTTTCACTGTATTAAGACTGACACCCATAAAACCAATACTATAAATAAATACATAGTATTTATTTACGTTTAGCCAAAGACCGGTAATGTGAATAACCTTTTAAGGTCTAGACAACCATTAAATAAAATCATTGTAATTTAGAAGCAAAATGCAGTTTCGTAATATGACCTTACATGTACGAGAAAATGGCATGAGAATGTTGCACATAAGTCAAAATTTGATGATATGCAATTAAGTTGCAATGGAGTATATACCTTTAATAAGTTAAGAAGTAACATTTTTACGGGTTTTCTACGTTCTTCTTTAAGTTTATGTGCATTAGAGTTATTAAACATGATGAAGGTATATAACATATGAATATTTTTTAAATTAGATGCAAATTTATGTATATATAAATCTGCAGTCGTAATTGGCAACCATTGGCACTCTTATGAGAATTTTCCTAGAATTGATAAAAATAACTGAATATAATAATATCAAGAGTTAAAATATTGGCAGCGATTTATATCTTTCACTGTTCCTGTTGATGTGACCGAGGTATTCGATTTTGGCTAGTTTTATTATGGTTAACAGCTTATCTTTTTGTATTCTTGTTAAAATTTCTTGATTAAGTGACGTAGTCAGTATAAGATTTCTTTGAGATTCAACAATAAAGCCACACTTGAGAAAAGCCTAAATTTCCTGCAGGGACTTTGTAACAATTCACGCCTCATCTCCAAAAAATACTAGTATCTATCAATTTTCAGTGTAACGCAAAATCGACATTTTTCGCAAAAAAAATCGCTCGAGAACTAGAACGCCCAAGACTATTTATCATAGACTTTTAATGCCTACGGGAACTATTAGTTCGTTACGAAAGCATTGGTTATATGAGTGTAACTATAAAATGTGATCAAATGGTAGGTGATATGACTTAGTGTCATATTTGGATTCAGCGTCCCAAAGGACGTAATAAGAATGAGGTATTTTTAGTAAAATTGTTTTTTCGTCATCGACCTGTATTATCAGTAGAGACTGGATTATATGGAAAATGCAGAGCATATTGCCACATATTTAAAAATATCACATAAATAAAATGCTTTTCTATACATATTGAGATAATAGTTTCTTGGAATTATTCATAGCAGATACTAGGAAATAGCTCTTGAGATAATTTTTTTCTGATAAATCAACATTTACATTGAACGGAGAGGTAAACTGACAAGACTGTAGATATTGGTCAGCGAAGAATCCTCATTTAATACGTGAGACACACACTCAATATCCTCAAAAGTTAAATCTTTGGGCAGGTATTATAGAAGATCAAATTATTGGTCCTATATTTGTAGATGGTAATTTGACATCGGAAAAATATGCTAAGTAATATGAAAGTATGCTAAAAGACGATGTTCTTCCTCAGTTGGCTAACTTATATTTCAATCCAATAAATCCGACCCTACCACATGAAACTGTAACGATAATATATTTTATCGTCTAGAGTACACCTATGTGTTAAAAAAAACATGTTTTTGTTCCGTCTCGAATAGTATAAAAGTCGAAACTGAAAGACAGCTAACCATTCTCGACGCGTTGAGTTGAGAATATCTAACCTTGGGGACAGGTGAGTTGAACGTGTCCCAAATCCTTCCGAACCCAGTCGATCTGGCGCGTTGAGCGAGAATGATAATCCTTCCGCTGGCTGCGTCAATCTGGTGCGTTGAACGAGATTGGCGTATTCTTTCTATCTGGTCCGTTGAACTAGATAGACATCCTTGTCCCTGTCCAAGTACTCGTTTTGCGTTGAGGAACGAGTACGACCTCAATTCCTCGATCGCCGTATCTTAGTTTATCATATCGTATATCGTCACACCCATCTATCGAAATAAATAAACAGTATGTTTTTGTATTCAAGCATTATCTTCAGTAGACACTTAACGATAATTACTTTTTCATTTGTATATGTTAATTCGAAATAAATGTCTATACGAACGAATCCAGTTTCTCTATCTGAATTACGCTACCCGACCTCACAGATGGCGCCCGAGCAGTAATTTTCTTTTATAAATAATAATAATTAAGGCATTTATACGACTTGAACAAATATATAAATTATGTCGGACTTGAAAGATACGGTGGGTTAGAAATAACGGACGAGACGGTAGGATGGGTATATAAATTAAAGAACGAGGAATTACAAAATGTTTTGGCTAAATTTAATTTAGAGGTAAGAGGGAAATTGGACGGTTCCAGCAGGCCGATGCAACACCCCATTATGCTTTAATGGTGAGAAAAAACTTGATTGTAATCTTCGTCAATAACTGAATAGGGCGAAGGGGTACTGTTGAGTGGCCAGCTAGGTCGCCAGATCTTACGCCTTTGGATTTTTTTCTGTGGGGGTATCTCAAGAACCAACTATATGCAACACAACCAACTAGCATTGAAGATCTCAAAGAAAGAATAACTATAGAAATACAGAATATTTCACCTCAAACTTTAAACAAAGTTCAGAAGAGTTTTATAGGAGACTGTGGTAATGCCAACAACAAGGTGGAGAACATTTTGAGCATTTATTTTAATGTAATCCCATCAATTACCTCGGGTATTCTATGAATTAATTGTCGTAAAAAAATATCACACTATCACACAATTCTATGACACTACATAGGTCAATACTTAGTGTCATAGAATTTTGAAAGGTGCAGATCACATAACTGCCCTTCATAAGCTGTCATTTGTCACATGTCATCTCTACATTTCCGTCAGACCGGGAGCCCATTCTGTCTCCGGCTTCTTCACAATATGTAGCTTCTCCATATAAATTTTAAAGAGAATGATTATATTCTTAAACATTTGGTTCGTTAGGCAGTGCATTTTACATCAAGTCACTCCTACTTTTGCTAAGGTCAAAACATCAAAAAATGTACCTGATAAGGATAAACAGATTTTGGAGAAAAAGATCCTGAAAAGAGAACTTAAGAAGCACTATACCAAACTCCATCATATCAATGTCAATCTGAAAATTACCTATGATCAAATTTTGCAACAGAATCCTTGGTTTCTTGTCAACGATTTCTTCAACAACATAGAAGATGAGGTCGCCCACTTAAAATCTACCAAGAAGAGAAGTCTTACCAACAAACTAAACCGTTTGATATTGCAAAAACAACAGAGAAGCACCTCAACACCTATGCATAAGTTTTCAGATCACCAATTCCATCCTAGAGTCTTAAACTTAAGTAACACTAACTTTTCAGAGGATGAATTGTATTTTTTAGGATTAGGCCTTAAGTTTTCTTGTCAGAATTTTAGGTTAAATAACTCAGTGCTTGGAGGATTTGCAGTGGAGCTGGATACTCTAATAGAAGGTATGACTAAAAATGCTGATATTAAACAATATTTGAGAAACTCTTGCATTAGCTTACTTCAACAACAACAATGTAAGTACAAACGCAATTTTCATAGACATCACCATAATTTTAAAAAACAAAAGGATTTGGTAACATCAATTAAACATAAAATTGATAGAGATTCTCTTGTACTCAGCAAGGCTGATAAGGGTAATTGTGTTGTAATCTTAGAACAAATTCAATACATTGAGAAAGTAGAATCTTTTCTTTCAGATAATAGTTTTGTAGTTTTGGAAAAAAATCCACTTAACACCTTTATTAATAAAACAAAAGCTATGGTTAAATTGTTTAATGACACTATTACTAAATATAACAACAGAAAGTTAACTGTATCTAATCCTATAACACCTAGGTTATATGGACTGCCTAAAATCCATAAACACAATTGTCCCATAAGGCCTGTAGTAAGTTTTTGTAACACTCCAGTTTCTATATTATCAGAGTTTATTTACAACACAATACAGTCTATCACTAATTTTAAACCTAAGTTCTCTATTAAAAATTCTTTAGATCTAATAGAACGTTTAAACAACATTAGGATAGAAGAGGGTTTTTATTTAGTTTCTTTTGATGTTTCCAATTTGTTTACTTCTGTACCAAGAGATGAAACATTACCTTTAGTACACAACCTTCTAGAAAATTGCAACATATCTGCAAAGGATAAAGATGCTATATTAACTATGATTAAATTCTATCTGGATCAGGACTTCTTTCAGATTGCTTTCAATAATGGCTATGATCCCAACATTATATACAAACTTCTAAATAGAGCTAAACTAAAAATTGCAGAAAAGCTTGCATATTCTTCACAGTTTTCCCAACCGAATGGTTCAGATAACATCAGATATTTCTCCTTCACTTATATTAGTAGCATTTCCAATAAAATATCTAAACTTTTTTCTTCTACAATTGATAACATCAAAATTTCCTTTAAATCACATAACACTTTAGGTTCCTTCTTAATCAATACCAAAGATAGGATGAATACACTTGATAAAAGTGGTATTTACAAATTAAAATGTGATGATTGTGATGCATCTTATGTAGGTAGAACCATCAGAAAGTTATCCACTAGAGTCTCTGAACATTTGAAAAGACCAAATTCTTCAAGTTTTGGTCAACACTTAGTATCCAGCAACCACAATTTTAACATCAATTCTGGTTCATCTATCTTACATGACATTAGCAGAAAGAAAAACTATCTTGAGTTGGATTTATTGGAAGATTTGGAGATTACAAGGGAAACAAATGAAAACTCTCACTGTCTTAATACTCAAATTAATTTAAATTGTACTAAATTTAATCCTATATTTAAAAACTTTATTACAGCTTCACCTCGTAGAGGACCCAGCTCGAATGTTTAGACTTCATGCACTGAATATTTCAATATTAATTTTAAAGTTCTTCCATTGACTGTGGATTCAACTGAACTACGTGGACTATAACACATTTATATATTTTGTCTTCAATTTTGATTTTAACTTTTAGTAATTTAACTGCATATTCAGATTTTTCTTTTTTACAGTACTGATAGCGCTTGGTGGACCATTTTATTGTAGTCAACCATCCACTGTCTAATATATTGTTAGTCTTTTCTCACATTCATACTTTATGTCAACTTCAGTTGCTCTCAAACCAACATCCTAATTATTATAGACAGGTTTGAGTGTGAGATTGGAATTATTCAATCTACATAAAAAATATACTATATAATTTTATATTTCATCAGTCGATTTCCTATAGTGGTGTCAGTTGGACCTTTGGTCAATACTTAGTGTCATAGAATTTTGAAAGGTGCAGATCACATAACTGCCCTTCATAAGCTGTCATTTGACACATGTCATCTCTACATTTCTGTCAGACCGGGAGCCCATTCTGTCTCCGGCTTCTTCACAATATGTAGCTTCTCCATATAAATTTTAAAGTGTTTGTTTGTCTTAGTGTAGTGTATTTTGTATTGTTATGTCCAGATTTTACTTTTATGACATTCTACTATGTCGGATAGGCCACAATTGACGAAGTAAGTCTATAAACGTTTATCACATATAAAAAAATTTTTTTCAACCATACACTTGGAGTTTTTTATCCAAGTGAATTAATTTTTCTTTTTATAAAAAACGTTTCTTGGCTTATTTCAGATGCCCCTGAAGATGATCTATTGATCGAAAGTACTTGGGCAAGATTAAATTAATCACCGTGTTCGATAGTTGCCTTGTATACCCTCAAAGTAAAAAAATATATTTAATTTCAAAATTTCACCTTTTATTATTCATAATAGACCCTACATAATATAGTTCGTTAGGATCAGGTTGTTAAGAAGCTTTTAAACACATAAAAATATACAGTGTGTTTTATTTCAAATATAGATTATGGACTATGCCAGACTTGCGTGGATCACCCTGTACATTCAAATTTATGTTTAAAAAGTGCACATTTAAGTTTAACACTTTTTCATTATTTTCTAAAATAAGGACACAAACAATTTTATTCCATAAGTGGTTTCCACACTGTATAGTAAAGGCATATTTGGTTACTTTTTAAGTGCATGTTGCATGCATATTTTAACCATTTTTTAAAACTTATAATTCAGTCTCTAATTATCAGTTCTACATTTGGAAATATTGTCGATTTTTTTGTCTTTCTTGCATAAATATTTTAGATCCCAATAAGAGGTTGCTATATTCGTTACATTTAACTTTTAATGTAACATTTTTGTTTTTGTTTAAGCACCAATAATAATAATACATAGATAAAAACGGTATCCATATAATTAAAAAGTTTATGTATAGAAAGTAAAAATCCTAATAGGCAATTATTTAAAAAAATTAATATTAATTTATCATCAACTGCACACCTACAAATATGGTATATAAAATATTCAAATTTATGATAATAGAGAATTTCCTGTTCACAAGGTGTAAAAATGCATAAAATAATAAATTAATAAATTGAATTTAATTATACGTTTGAGATAATGCTAAAACTTTCGTTTTTATTATTTTTTACGCGTTTATGACTATGAATAAACTATTAAAAATGAAATACGGATCTGCCAAAAAACTGAATATCGAAATCTAGAACGATTTAGTATGTTTAATTGTTACAGTTTTTACTCTAGAAATATCGCCTCAATAGTGCCGTGGAAAGAAAGCTAGTTTTTTAAATGATCGCTCAGTAAGTAGTGGGCTTTTAGTTGGAGACCTGTTCACCCGGAATTAGGAATTACGTTCGGGTGTAACAATTCATTGTATTAACTCGAGTTAAAAACAATACTTCAGACCATCCCTTTCCCCCTTATAGCACTCTAATGCGCGATAGGGGTATAACTACCAGCCAATTGCTCTTCATGTGGGAGTTCTGGGTAATAGAACTCCAACATGGTTGCCTAACCGGCAACAGTATCATTCTCTCTCCTGATCCCGACCATAATGTAGCTTCGCCTATTTAAAAAATTGTTAACTGTCTGTCCTTGTGTAGTGAAGTGTAATGTACAATTTTATATCTATGACATTCTATGATTGTTGGGTAGGCCAAAATTGACGAAATGCCCCAGAAGATACTCTGGGAAGCGAAAATACTTGAGCAAGATTTAATTAATAAAACTATGCTCGATATCTTTCTTTCATTTGATCAAAGTTCATTTATTCGAGCATTCAACCTTATATCAATTTACTTCTGAGTTAAGCAGAACTCTAGCAAGTTATAAGGTATCGGCATAGCTGGCTACAAAGGAAAAAAATATAATTAAATATGTGTATAAGATGGGGGGAGGCAACCGTATATGCGTATTTCCGACTATTTATCGTCTTAAGTATAGTGCAGCCAAGTTAGAAAAGGAGCGTGTTAACTTGGGAAAGGATCAGCACAGAAGTAATTTAATCAACTTGTCAAAGGCTGAGCAACAACTAACACATCTACGGAGAAAGCTAAGCTAGCTGAGGGAAGAAATGCAAAACGTTTAGAACGTTTCGAACAAGAAGAAAAGGTTTATGGGAGTTATTGGCAAAGTAAAGTTAGCAGGTGTTGGCATATATCGCAACAAAGGAAAACACATATATAATAAAATATGTGTATGAGGTGAAAGACAACCGTATATACGTATATCTGACTATTGATTACCTTCATTACCGTGCAGCCAAGTAAGAAAAGGGGAATATTAGCTTGGTAAAGGATCACCAAAAGAGGAATGTAACCAATTTATGACAATAATGTTAGAAGACTCAGCCTTCCAGAGCAACAACTATCACAGCTACGGAAGAAGCTAAGCCAGCTAAAGAAAGAAATTCCAAACGTTTAGAACGTTTAAAACAACAATAAAATGTTAATGCGAGTTAATAGTCAACTAAAGTTAGTACGTATCGGCATAGCTCGCAACAAAGGATTATATAGTACTACCATCTTTTTAAGAAGCTTATTTCCGTCTTAGTATTGATATGACAACAACTCCACTGGCCTAGGCTATTGACTAAAGGCCAATTGCTTCTGGCTAGAGTATTGATCTAGTGCCAGTTCCGTAATTGGTCTTGGAATATTAATCTGAGACATACCTATTCTCACTTGTGACCAACTACTGATTGGTTACCGTTCGTTTATCACCGGGACGAGTATTGATTGGCCCCTTCCATCTCTATTCCTTTGACACGTTCCCTACCGTCTGTGTGTATTATCGCAGCGTAATTGCTATTTAGATTGTATGTCATTAATTGTATTTTATTTTTCGCTGATTTAATATATTTGGGGTGGCGAGGATTGACGTGTTAATGTTTATTGTATATATTACCTAAGATCTAATTATATTTCGTTGTTTATTTATTTGAAATATAATTTTAACCTGTGTTGTACTGAGTTTGCCGTCTAAAAGAGCTACCCATCACAATATATTATTATATTTTTTTTTCTTTGTTGCTAGCTATGCCGATACCTACTAACTTCTTTTTGCTATTAACTCGCAATAAGCTTTTCTTTTTGTTTGAAAGGTACTAAACGTTTGGACTTACCTCTGGTTGCTTAGTTTCCTCTGTGGACGTGTTAGTTTTTGATCTGGAATCCTCAGGGTCTTCTAACATTATTGCCAAAAATTGGTTGCATTGCTTCTGTAGTAATCCTTTCCCAAGTTAACTTGCTCCTTTTCTAACTTGGTTGCAACGTACTGAAGACAGCGATCAGTACTTCAAGACTGCAGATAACTTGAGAATCGATAGGACCATACTCTTTAAAAATAGTTTTATATAATCAGGGCCAGCCATATTGAAAGAGCGAAACAAATTTTTATTTTTTGAATGGAACAATCTGTATATTTTTGATAAAATTTTATAAGGTTTATAAGTTTCAATAGTTCAATTTCATCTGATCTTCTGATAATTAAAGATCTCTTCAGAGATTCGTCAGTCAACTGTGGTTGGGTTAAAGTTTGTTTGTCGGTTATTACTACTAATTCCAATTACGTCGACCCTGGGAAGTGAATACGTAAAAGATACTTTACAGCCTCCTCCTCAGTGGCTGTATACTTAGAGGAATATGTTTTTCTGGTACAATGGACAATGCCAACGAGTTTTTGGAAGTAGGACCAAAGAACTATTTATTTTGCAGCTCTTGTATGCTGGTAATTAATGATAATGTTAACCATTATGTCACCATTAATAGTTTAATTTTAGATAATTACCATGTATTTAGTTTTCTTGATGTTTAATTCCCGCATATACTAGTCGACTTCTTCATTTCAAAAATGTTACTACAGATGAAATAATATGAGCAGAGATACAATTAATTTGTAGTTATCTTCTTTATATTAACTTACTTCCAAAACTTCATTAAAATCAAAGTCAAATCAATAAAAAAAATACATTAGAATTACTTATGTTTGACGCCAAAACATCTCCATTCTTATCGTCTAAATTGGTACTTACATTGGTGCACTTTGGTGTAATTTTTTAACGTAAGTGTTATCCAAATTAATAACTTTGAAATAAAAATTATAAATAACATAAAAATTTGAAATAAAAATTTTGTAGTGCAATAACCTTTCCATTAAATGCCCACAAACAACCTTCAAATAAAGGCACACTTGTGCTCCATACAGATGCGTTGATATGTAAACAGCTGTTTTGAGTTTATTAATAGTGTTTTTGAAACCTAATATTTCAGTGATTTATTTATGAAAAATATTATCAAGCATAAGTTGAGTTCTTAAAAAAGTTTTGCAACTTATTTCTTAATTATTCGTTACCTAACCGGTAGCTCGAGATAATTTGTTGATTTAATGATAAGATTTAATCAAGACACATTCTACGTGAGATACATCGAGATCTAACACCTGCTTAACGAAAATATGTGCATCTAGTCTACCGGGACTTCATGAGCGTTACATTTAACAGTATAAGGATGTGAGAATAAAAAGTTTAATAATTGATATTATATTGTTATAAAATTTAATCCAAATTAACTTTTTTATTCCATTTCAACAGTTTTTTCGAAACTACTGTGTAGTATAGGAAGCAATAATGAAAAAATGTGCCGTAAATATAGAAAAAATCATACAAACAAATTACAAATGGTGTAAAAATACAAAAAAAAAAAAACCAAAAAAATGGTACAGTAGACGGTACGGGACTATTTGCATACTACTGAAATATTTTAAAATTAAATAAAGTAATTTTATTGTTTATTTATTTATTATTTTAATTACACTTTTGAAAATCTATTTTCTTAGATGTTTGTGTCAGATAACGTTAATATTTTGTTAATATAATAACAGTCGACATATTTTATAAATGTTTCAAGAGATACTAACAATCAAAGGAAAGGATAAATTCAAATATTTGGGGTTATAATCACAAGAAAGGCAACAACAGAGGAAGAAATTATGCAAAGATTAGGACAAACAAGAACACCAATCCGACAACTTAACTCAGTATGGTGGGATAGACACCTAAATATGAAGACAAAAACATTATAGAGATTTATAAAACATTAGTGCGAAGTATTATGACATATGGGGCTGAAAATTGGATTATAAACAAGAAAAACAGCAATAAGATAGTAGCAACAGAGATGGAATGCCTGCGAAGATGCTGCAGAGTAACAAGAATTGATAGAAGAAGTAATGACGAAATAAAACAAAGAATATCAATAGAAACAGATATACTAACTAAGAGGTATGAACATATAAGAAGAACTAGCGACATCAGATGGATAAAGAGAATAAACGAATGGAGCCCCATAGGAAGGAGGAAAAGAGGACGACCCCGAAGATCCTGAAGGAACGAAGTAGAGGACGCCATGAGTAAAAGAGGCCTACACGATGGAGTATGGGACAACAGAGAGAGAGAGAGAGAGAGAGAGAGAGAGAGAGAGAGAGAGAGAAAGAGAGAGAGAGAGAGAAAGAGAGATGAAAACAGTTGAGCGAGGGAAGGCAGTGAATACTGTAGAATCCCTGAACATATAATTTAAGAGATACAAGCCAAACTATGATGTTATTAAAAAAAAAATATATATATACCTACAAGTACATACAAGGTCTTTGTCTAGTTGTTACACTTTGGAACTAAAGATTTTTCATATTTCGTTGAAAGTTTAAATTAGGTGTAATTGTTTTTAATAAAACAACAAACATCTAGGGTTTTATATTTATTAAGTATACTACAAAATCTTAATTTATTAATCTGATATGTTTTCTTCGTCTAACGTAGTGGAGGCTACAGGAAGCCCGTGATTAAAATCCCGATATGTTCTTGGAATCGACCCAGAATTGCACAAGGAAATCAGGTCTTTTGCGTTAAAGGTGAAATACCTGGTGAATAGCTATAATCAGGGTTTAGCTTAATGTCCTGCTGTCCTCTTGTTCTCCGATTAATATTTATATTTTTGAATTTTTTTTCAAAAAATGATTTTTTGTATTCAATTGTCTAGGGAGCTGATTTTTCTAATTAAACAATATGCACATCACTCCATTTAATTGTTTCTCCGCTGTTATTTTTAGTATAGATATCTGTGTCTTTAACCGAAGCTTTAATATCCACGAAATTTTAAAATTCGTTAGGAATATAGGGTTTTGCATTTTTCAAATGGGTTTTCTGCCAAATTTATTATAGGTATTACTTGTTAAGGCACATACAATGGTTCCCTTCAGAGTACGTTGTTTTTTTACGTTCTTCAAGAGCATGCATTGTATCGCCCTCATTCTGGGTGTGTCCTGCTACAAAAAACTTACTAAGTAATGCTTCCAATATGTGTATTTAGTACAATGTAGGAGTAAATAACTATTTGTAAATAACTATTTCGTTAACACCTCCCACTCGCTACTCCTTTGTGCCATAAATACCAATATTCTTGTTTATTACTTATATCGTAAATTGTGAAGTTATAACGCACAAGCCTTTTTTTTATATAAATCACTTTTATCTCCGTTTGCAACAACTCAAACTGCTTGCAAGTCCATACAACATATTACAGTTGATGAAGAAAATATTTTTAAATTTTTAATTGGAATTTCAGCCTTTTTATTACCACCTTTTCTATCATTTCCTATAAAACCTGTATCTCTAATCTTTTTTAAACCTGTATATATAAGTTTGTTGTTTATTTTCAATGTATTTTTGAAATAGGTCCACAGACTCTATTTTATTTTTATGTAAATTAAAATAGTATCCATAATTGCATGTCTTTGTACTTCCAGGCTGCTTTGTAGAATATTTAGGCCTGATAGGTTTAAGAGTTTTAGTTTTAGTCGGACATCTTAGTCTGGATTTCTCAGTGCAATATCCTTGCACTTTACGGGCTGTTATCTCTTTCGAAGATTTTGTAAAAGCTTGTCCAGAATTGCGCATATATTTTTTTATATTCCTAGTACACTGTGAAGGCTAGCGAAGTCGTTTTTTATATCGTTTTGAAGTACTCATACTACCACTATCAGGTGCCGTTTCATTATTTACGCCAGAAGCTGCTGCATTCCTTAGAAACAGGTAACATTTGGCATTTAGTAGTATCTGGTGTTATGCCAGAGGATGTATCAGAGGATTCTGGAATGAATATTTCATCAGATCCACAAGAAAAATCTGATTCAGATTCAGACAGAAACATTCTGATTAACTGAGTGGTCGATGTTTGTAAAATAGATTTTTCCTCATTTCCAGCATTATCTTCGTATAATACATTTTCATTCTGAAATAGAATCAATAAAGAGTTAGGTAAAGTAGCTTTTAATATTGTACTTGACTATTTACTTCTTTTATAAATTAGAATAGCATTTGAAAACTATTCTCTAAATTAATTACCTTCGTAACCTTGTTTAACTTGTGGAATCATTCATGTTCTCAAGCTAACTGTAAGATACTTAGATCTTGTTAAAAAATCACGTTATTGGTCCATTTTAGGTTAAAATGTTCAAAATTTTCAAAATTATGCAAATAACTTCTTTATCGAGTGTGTCAAATCATAAGCCAACTACGGAACTGTAATTGGCTATGTCAAGTTTAAAAAGTGATATAGCATACAATATGCTACAGCATACAATATGATATCAGCAGCAAAAACCAAATGTATGACAACATCTAAATAACCACTACGGTGTAAAATCGAAATTTGAAATGGAAAATAATAAAGCAGGAGGCACGGTTTAGATATCTGGTAATAGATATAACTTGTTATGCAGATGTTGAATAAGAAGTGCGACAACAAAACTTAAAATCAAGTAAAGTGGCGGGATCTCTTAATGATACGATCTGAAAAAACAAACATCCTAAAACAAGACACAAAAACAAGAATCTATAAAGTAGCAATTAGACCCATATTAACATACACGGCGGAGACAAGACCTGACACATCTAAAACGAGACGACTGCTAGAAACAACAGAGAAAATACTCCGACGAATATCAGGGAGAAGTCTGTTGGATAGGGAGAGAAGCAAAAACATAAGAAGAGCATGCAATATAAAGATAAATGAATGGGTGACAAAACGAAAACAGGAGTGAAACGAACACATCAGTAGAATAGCAGAGGATATAATAGTACAAATAGCACGAGATAAATCACCAAATGGACGAAGAATTATCGGCAGACCAAGAAAAAGATGGTGCGACAATTTAAACAATTTAGGAGGCTAATATTGAAGAAGAAACAATTTAAAGCCTACATAATAGAAGAAAGAAGAAAAAGAAGCTTAAAAAGTGAACCAAGTCTAAGCAATGTTGCCAAATATTACGGTTTGGAACTAAAAAAATGTATCGTTAGGAAAAGAAATCAGTTACAAAATGAAACAACTCGAATTTTTACACTTTGGAATCAAAATAAGTATCATTTTATGACAAAAAATATGTGTGACATCTTCACAGAACGCTATTATAGAGTTGTTACTCTTTGGAACTCGTAAATATTGGTTGAACATTATGGGTTTGGTTTTACAACCTATGGTGTGACTTTACTGTTTTTACTGCTTTTCTCGATTCTTAATTTCTATATTTCTAATTTTCATATTTTAGTCTTTTTCTACTTGTCTTCATCTCAGTTTAGGTCTGCGTCTGGTTCTTTTACCTGGTAGTATACATTATGTTATAACTCATAGAAAATTGCTTATCCCTTTGTTTTTCCTCTTTGATCCCAGTATTTTTTTTATAATCTTCCTCCAAAAAACTTTCAGTGGCTTTTTCTCTTGCTTTTGTTATAAATGTCTTAGGCGTGTACTATAATTGGTCTTATGGTCGTTCTGTAGATTTCCCTTTTTGTGTTTCGGCTTATCTTCTTATCTCTAAATATTTTGTTATTTTTATAAAACGCTGTATTTTCCCCATTAAATTCTTCTTTCATATCCATACTTTAATTTCTTCTGTTGAGTAAATTACTTTAGTGACTGTTGTACTCCCAAATATTTAACCGTTTCAACCTCTTCGAAACTTTGTGCGTCTGTTTCTAATTTCATCCCTATCATTGGTAATTTATGATCTGTCCCGTATTCTGCTCCCCTTTTTACTGTTACGTAAGAAATGTGCAATAATTGTAATATTATATTTAATCTAAAAAATTATTTACTTATAAGATAAACATTTTTAAAATTTATCTAATTAATATTCTTTTATGTTTCAGGTGAGTACTAATCTTTTATCTCCGAAATATTGATGGTAAGAACAAATCGACATAATTTATATTTTTTATTTCTTCATCAAAACAAAATTTCTCAATTTAACTTCTGGAGCGGTATTATTATTACACACTACGCTATTATTATTGTTATATTTAATTATATCTTTTGGTTTTATAGCATCTCGCCGTGCTTTCCACTTGGAACACATGAATAAACTTCATCGGGTTTCATTTCGAATTTTATATTGCTGTTTTAAATTCACTACTTACAATAAAGAAAGAGTTAATATAATTAAATAATAATTACAGGGATACACCTCCTCTGCAATATAAAGATTTGAAATTTGATGTTCATAACGTTGTCAGATTTATCATTTTTCTGATATCATTAGTCACTTTGGTTTATAAAAACCACACCCTGTATTTGTACCCTTATTGAACTCTCCACTTCATTACCTGTTTAACCGTATAAAATACTTCGAATTTATGTAGTCAGGAATATCTTGAAAAGATAAAACAAAAGCATCTTCTTCTTCTTAGAGTACCGTCTCCTTACGGAGGTTGGCTATCACAATGGCTATTTTTATTTTTGAACTTGCTGCTCTAAAATCAATCGATCGGCATCAAGTAGATTCTTCAGCCATGAGTTCTGCCTTCGGCCAACAGACTTTCTTCCTTGAATCTTTCCCTGTTTTATATGTCTCAAAATTTCATATTTTGGTCCCCTCATCACATGGCCTAGATAGTTCATTTTTCTGGTGGGTATAGTGGTGATTAGTTCTGTTTCTTTACCAACACTCTCCAGAACTTCTTTATTTGTAATTCTATCAGTTCATGATATTTTTAATAATCTGCGGTATAACCAGAGTTCAAAAGTCTTAATTATTTTGAAATTTCCTTTTTTTTAATATTTAGGTCTTAGCTCAATATATTAACACTATATCACTAAATATGATCATTGATTTCTTCTTCTTCTTCAGCCTGTGTTCGTCCACTGCTGGACATAGGCCTTTTCCATTTGCTTCCATCGATTTCTACTTTTGGCAATTCTCATCCACTGCTTGCCCGCGACTTGTTTGATATCGTCTGTCCACCTCTTCTGCGGTCTGCCTACTCCTCGCCTGTTCTCTCTTGGTCTCCAGTTTGTTAATCTTTGTGTCCATTTTTCGGGATTATCTCGGGCAACGTGTCCGACCCATTGCCACTTGAGCCTTGCAATACGTTCTGAGACATCAGTAATTTTTGTTCTTTCACGAATGACGTTATTTCGAATCCTGTCTCTCAAACTAATCCCTAGCATGGCCCTCTCCATTGCTCTTTGGGTTGTACTGAGCTGCTCTAAGGTTTTCTTTGTGAAGGCCATGGTCTCCAGTCCACATGTAGTTACAGGCAAGATACATTTGTCATAAACTCTACGTTTTAGACACATTGGTATATCTTTATTCTTCAAAATAAAGCTTAATTTGCCGAAAGCTTCTCAAGACAGTTGTATGCGTCTTTTTATTTCGGCTATTTGATTTTCTTTGCCGATTTTAATGGTATGTCCAAGATATATATATATATATATATATATATATATATATATATATATTTATAGTATATATATATATAGTGGTCTATATTTTAAGACTGACGTTGTCAATAACAAGATTAGTTTGTAAAGTTACTCATTATTTTTGTTTTCTGAAGATTCATTTTGAGACCTATTTTATTTGACTGCTGGTTTAATTCCTTCAACATTTGCTCCAGTTCCTTGATATCTGTACTAAATAATACTATGTCATCCGCAAACCTCAAATGACTCAAACGTACACCATCAATGTTTAGACCTTTTTCCTCCCAGTCAAGCTGTTTGAATACATTTTCCAATGCTAAGGTAAAAAGCTTTGGTGAAATAGTATCACCTTGTCTAATACCTTTATCAAGGCGCTTTTTTTCAGTTTTTTCGTCTTCTATGTGGGCCTGTTCATAAATGTTTTTAATGAGTGTAGTGTACCGTGAGTCTATTCGAGCATCCTTCAGGGCTGACAAAAAGGACCAAGTCTCAATACTATCGAAAGCCTTGTGAAAGTCGATAAATGCCATATGTAAAGGTACATTATATTCTGTGGTTTTTTCTACTAGTGTTCTGATGTTTTGTAAGTGATCATTAGCACCAAACTCTTTTCTAAATCCCGCCTGTTCAACCGGTTGATATAAATCAAGTTTTTGTGTTATGCGGTTGGTTATTATTCTTGTTAACAATTTGTATAAGTGTGATAACAAACTTATAGGTCTGTAGTTTTCAATATTAGTAGTGTCTCCTTTCTTGTGTAAAAGTATTATTTCGGCGTTTTCCCATAGGCTGGGTATTCTTTTTTCTGTTAGACCCTTATTCAGTAAGACTTCCACAACTTCTACAACGATGTTGCCGCCCATTTTTAACATTTCAGACGTTATACGATCCTCGCCAGGAGCTTTTTTGTTTTTCATTTTCTGTAAGGCATGTGTAATTTCCGAAGAGGTTATTTTAGCGAGGGTTTCCGAGCCGACGTTTAGAATTGTTCTGTGGTCTGTTTCGGGGTTCTGTATAGTAGATGTATAAAGATTCTTATATAACGTATGTATTTCCTTGATTATTTGAGTTTTTTCGGTCACCGTATTCCCCTGTTGATTTTTGATTTTAGTTATCTTTGATTTTCCTTTAGTTAAATTTGATTTCAATACTCTCATCTTTCTATTGTTTTCGATGGTTTGCAATATTCGTTTTGTTTTATAAGCCCGCAAGTCTGACCTTATGCTCTTTTTGACTTTATTGTTGATAGCTTTATCCTCTGGTAATTCTTTCGATGTTCTTCTTTTTTCTTCCATTAAATTAAGTGTTGTTTGTTTCAGTTTCGTTTTTCTGGGATTTTTATTTGTATCACAGATCTTTTTTGCAGTTGGTGTTATGTCATTCGTTAATTTTTGTGTTATTTCATTTATATCTTTCGTGTTGAATACTGGTAGAGGTCCTAGTTTCTCTTTTAGTTCACTTTGATATTCCTCTTGATTCATTTCGAGTGCTTCTATGTTTGGCAATTTATCCTGTGTTAATAATTTTCTTTTATCTAATTTCGTATTTATTTCTATTCGCCTCCTAACTAATCGATGATCACTACCAGTGTTGAAAGAATTTAGTACAGTAAGATCTTTAGCAATGTTTTTGAAGTTACAGAGTATAAAGTCAATTTCATTTTTTACTTTGCCATCTGGGCTTAACCACGTCCATTTTCTCTGCATCTTTTTCTTGTAGAAGGTATTTAAGCAGAATAGTTTTTCTTTGCTGAGGAAATTTACGAGCATATCTCCCCTGTGATTTCTACTTTCCAGTCCAAAATTTCCAATATATTCGTTGTCGTTATTATTTTCGTTCTTTCCAATTTTAGCGTTAAAATCTCCCGTAATCATTACGTAATATGTTTTCTCTAGGTTTCTGGCTCTTGTAATGTCTTCATTAAGTTGTTCTACCTCTTCATCATCTGCAGAAGAAGTTGGTGCATAACAGTCGATTATTTGAATGCTGTATCTACAATTTAGTTTTATTAACATATAGATAACTCTATTAGAAATCGCTTGGAATTTGGTTACCATGTTTTCAATTCTCTTATGTACTAAAAAGCCTACGCCTCCTATACCTTGGTTATTTCCTAAATTGTATTGGTACATTGGTACAAAGTGTGCCATTGATTTATTTGATCAAAATTCCCAAGTACTGATATTTTTGTTCTATCACGTTACCATTGATTGTGAATAGGTTATATATATATATAATATATATATATATATATATTATATATTATATATATATATATATTATATATATATATATATATATATATTAGTCTTTTTGCAATTACCGTGTACTTTTGTGGTCTCTTTTAATTAGCATATACTTCGTTTTTTTAGCGTTTATAGTAATTCCCATCTCAGCACTATTCATACTTAAGCTTTCGATAAGATGTTGTAGATCTTATATACTCGTTGCTATGATTGCAGTGTCGTCTACATTTCGTGAGTTTTAGAACCCAAACTGCGTCTTGCTAATATCCTCCTCTAGCATTTACCCTTAATACCCTTGTGGTATTATTCCCGCATCGTACACCGGGTTGAATAAAGGCAATACTTCCAAGTTATCCTCTTTCAGTAATTTTAACAGTTTTACTGGTATTTCATCTAATTTAGCTGCCTTATTGTCTTAAGGACAATAGGAGCTATTGGAGCTGAGACTTGGACATTAAAAAAATGTAATTTAAAAAGAATCTAGGCCTTCGAACTCTGGTTATACCGCAGAGTATTGAAAATATCATGGACTGATAGAATTACAAATAAAGAAGTACTGGAGAGGGTTGGTAAAGAAACAGAACTAATCACCACTATACAAACCAGAAAACTGGAATACCTAGGCCACGTGATGAGGGGTCCAAAATATGAAATTTTTAGACGGATAATACAGGGAAAGATTCAAAGAAGAAGATCTGTTGGCTGAAGGCAGAACTCATAGTTAAAGAATCTACGTGATTGGTACCAATGCAGATCGATTGATTTGTTTAGAGCAGCAAGTTCTAAAATAAAAATAGCCATTATGATTACCAACCTCCGTAAGGAGACGGCACCCTAAAAAGATCTTAAGAGTTTTTGATAGCATATTTGATTACATCTATCGTGATCTCCTGTCTCTTTAAAGGATTTAATTCTTGTATTTTCTGCATTTCACCTCTTTCATCTTAGAAAAGTTCTCTAACGTACTCCTCCCATCGTCTTAATTACTCTGGAAAATCTATTAGTAGTACTCCTTTTTTGTGTTTTATATGTCCTTGCTGTCTATTTCGATCCATTTCAGTCACTTCTCTTATTTTTTTGTGCATATTTCTCATATCATATTTTGTTTCTAGTTCTTCTACTACTTTACATTGTTTCATTAAATAGATTTCCTTAGCTCTTTTGATTTTGTCCTTAATTATTCGTTGTATTTCCTTCGTTCTTTCTTTCGTTTATAATAGTATTTCTTCTGTCATTCACTGTTATTTAGCCTCTGACCTATGTTGTATCAAACTTTCTTGAGCTGGTTTCAGAGTATAGTGCAGTGATGTTATTGCATGTTAGTTGTAGTGCATTATTTGATAGATAAATAAGAGTAAGTAGGGTAAGCCCTTAGATTTGAGTATTTGCTGTGTATTAAGTTAGGTCATAAAATAACTGATAATTGGTCATCTGTAACCAGATAGCAGGATAAAAATACAGATGTTATACAAAAAAAAATCACTTTTTTATCTAGTAGTCCATTTAGCAGATTAATAAAATAATGTCTTATCCTCTGCCATCATTGGGCTTTTCCTACATTTATTTGATATTCTCTCAGTTATTCATTTCCTGCTATATACAAGCTGATAAGCTTGTAACTTTTGAAATTATTTCCTATGTTTTTCAAAATTTTTCGGTTGTACGTTCTAGTTTTTCGCTTAAATTTTTTTAAGTTCTTTTAATTTATTCGGGATATTATTTTTTGCCTTTTAAATTTTATTAAAGTTAAAGTAACTCCGCCGCTGATAGAACTAAGAGAAATGAATGAAAGTCTTTTTATGTTTAGCTAGATTGTCTCATTACGGCAGTCCGACAACTACACCTTAAGGAAATCGAAAATCCTATTACCCCGCCTTCCGAGTTTTTTGGTATAACGACCACTTTAAAACGTAAAAACTTATTTAATAGTTATTGTTTTGGAGCAGTATCGATTAAGGTGATACGTTTTATCTTGTGGTATGTCGTATAAAAACTGGGAAGTCGAGATATCAATAAAAATGAACGAGTTGTGATTAATTTTATGTTTAAGTTAAAGGTTTCTCGAAAGCAACAACACTTTCTGTATATTGTACGTCTTACGTAATATTTTGCTGTATTTATGAACTGGTTTAAAAAAAAATATTGCTTTAGTTGATCATATAATTGTATAAAAAAAATTCGTGAGAATCTGTGCCTATCTTTAAACCATGTTGGCAAGTTATTCCATATGTATATTATATATTTTTAGTAGAGAAGCTTTGAGCTAAGAAAATCAGAGAAGCACTGAACTTACGTCAATACGTTCCACTAAGGTATTTATTTAGGGACTCTGGACAGAAAAGAATCCTAAGGACAATGGACAAAAGAGAAAACACCATTTTCAACGGTCTCGTAAATCATCCAAGCAGGACATTAAGAGAGTTGACAAACTACGACATAAACACTAGAACGGTACATAAACGGTCAAAGCAACAACTCATTGGATATAGAGAAGAAGGATAAATGAAGAAAGAGATAGACACAGAGCCGACTATAGAGTATATTAGACAGTGAGCACCAAAAAAAAATATAGTATATAAGAACAATATACACCGGAGTGTGTGCAGGCACTATACACCCGGGAATGCACACCCCACGCACACTTAGGTTAAATTAGGTTTAGATTAGAATAGGGAAAACAAAAAACACAAAAAACATATACACGGAGTGTGTGAGAGCGTTATACACTTGGGAATTCACACTTTATAGTTAAGGTATTAGCATAGATAGACTTAGTTTTAAAAAACAAAAATCGCTTACTGTCCAATTAATGTCATGTCATCTTCAAGATAAACAAGAGCACCTGCTACATCACAAAATTTACATAACACAAATAAGAATGTATAAAAGGTCCGTCAGGCACTCTATACCAGCCAGCAGGCATAGGCCCTTCAGGCAGATCAAATATTGATCAAACGCCGACTCTGAGCATGGAGGTCATGTGCGGCAAGCATGAGCTCGGTGGCCAGGACTCATTTCTCGAACATCCAGCCGGCGAGGAGAACAAAATTTTTATTTTGTCAAATCGGCGACTGAGTGAACGAGCACATACATTCTTTTCCAGACAGAGAGCTGTCGGTCTAGACCGATGGCTCTCTGTCTGGAACACACGCTTTTTTTTAGGGACATGAGTCCCGAAGTAAAGCTAGAGTAACTTCTATAGAGTCAGTAAAGTTAAATAGGGAGAAAAGCCGACATGTGTGCTACCCCTACAGTTAGGTGGCCTAACCACAGTCATTAAAAACAGAAGGTGTCTCATTACCCAAGACACCTTACGTAACATTCAGATCATAAGCCTCCTCACGTAAGTCACACGCTGAGGAGGGGTGGAGGAAAAGCCTGGAGGTTCCACCTCAACTAGTGAGGTGTGACCGGTTTGATGACTTCTCAAACTAATGGACAACGAATCAATAGCAATAATCGCAAAGATATTCAACGACATATACAACTCTGGAGAAATACCAACAGAATGGCTGAAATCTGAGTTTATTGCACTTCCAAAAAAAAAAACCGAAAAATGCAAAGATTACCGTACTATAAGCCCCATGATTCATTTCCTAAAATTGTTTCTAAAGATAATTTATAAAAGAATCTACAAGTTGTGTAAAAGTCAAATTTTCTCCAACCAGTTCGGGTTCACAAATGCTGTTGGTACTAGGACCAAACTTAGGCATTGTTCTCACTACAAGTCTTATGCCAAAGATGCAGAGACGTCAACTATGACGTATACGCATATCTGGTTGATTACGAAAAAGCGTTTGATCGAGTACAGCATGCCAAGATAATGGAAATACTAAAAGAAACAGTAATTAACAACCAAGATCTAAAAATAATTAGAAATATTTACTGGAATCAAACAGCAAATCTTAGAGTACAATGTGAACTATGTAAAAATCATGCTTAGAGTGAGACAAGGCTGTTTGTCTCCTCTAATCTTCAATCTGTACTCTAAAAGAATCGAAGAAAGAATCGAAGCTTTGTACGAAACTAAAAAAGGTATTCTACTAAATGGTTACTGGCTAAACAACATCAGATATACAGGTGACACCATAGTATTTGCGGACAACTTAGAAGACCTACAAGTTCTTATGAACAAAATCACGTATTACAGTCAATAATATGGACTCAATATAAACGATAAGAAGACAACGTTTTATGATAATTAGCAAGAAAAGGATAACAGAAGGTCAACTCTACGTCAACCAATCCCCTGTAGAAAGGGTAATGTACTTCAACTACCTCGGCACCATAATAATTAAATAATGGACCAATAACCAAGAGATTAAAGCACGCATTGAAAAAGCTAGATCCACCTTCAATCGGATGGGGGTCTTCTTCAAGAGTCACAACATCTTTCTTCATACAAAAGTAAGAATGCTGCGATGCTACGTCCTTTTCTGTCCTTTTTATGGTGTTAAATCGTGGACCTTAAACGAAGATATGTGCAGAAAACTGGAAACATTTGAGATGTGGCTTTATTGGAGAATGCTTAAGATCCCGTGGACTGACCGGTCCTGGACAGAATGAATCTCTACTCTTCTTTATGGTTTGGAAGCTTGGACACTAAAACAATTTCATCTGAATAAGTTGGCCGCCTTTGAATTTTGGTGTCACAGAAGAATCCTACGAATATCATGGATTCAAAGAATGTCAAACATGGAAGTAACTGGAAGGATAGGAAATATAGCAAAAATACGCATTATTACAACTTATTATGCAGGGCAAAATCCGAGGAAAGTGAAATGTGGAAAGACGAAGAATATCCTGGCTTAAGAACTTAAGGGAATGGTTTGAATGCAGTAGTGCAGAACTTTTTAGAGCGGCAGTCAACAGAGTCCGCATAGCCATGATGATTTCCAACCTTCGATAGAAGATGGAACTTAAAGAAGAAGATAACACGATATGTACCACGATAAATTGCATGCGTTTTGGATGTGGTAAATTAGTATTACACTCTAGAGATTTTTGCCTTTTTTTCGTTCCAACAATTCAATTTGATGTGATTTCTTAAAAGAATAACGTATTTAAAATTTTAAAATAGAATTTTACCAAAAAGTTAAAAATTCGGATGACCCGAAGCCTTGTCCGGGACGCTGGGACACGACTTCGTAGTTCGAGCCATGTCCCGGATTTTTTGGGGCTAGTTGGTCATACTAGTCATGATGTATACTTGAATTTAAAACTAAATTCTATTCTAAAAATCTCAAATATTTATGAAATATTGGAATTTTCTCTTTTGTTTATCTGTATTCCTATCCTAATTTTACATAAGATTAAATAACTACAATATTTTATATATTAAAAAAAATAAACAAGTTATTTAACATAAAACATAATCGCGTATAATTCATAATATATTCTAGACGTAACATGAACTCCATCTGCACAATGTAGTAAATAGTTACCATGATGTACTTATAATATGCTCTTTTACATAAATGCTGCATTCCTATGGGAAATTTTGTATGCCTTATATGTGACTGTTGTCATCCAAGTACATAAATGTGAAAAACGTTTTTAGCTTCTTTCGTTTCAATGTCGATTCTTAGTTGGAAAAATGAGCTAATTTGTAATACACGTTTGCCATATGTACTCATAATATTTATTACCATTTGTGCTAATGATCTTTAAATTGTAACGTTTATAGCAAAAAAATAATGCAATAAATACTTGGAAATATGGTCAATTGTTTATTGTCATACACTTTAATGTAATGTCTCGGTTTTTCTCATAAAATATCCTGCTACAAAATGTTAATTTTGTAGCAAGATAAAAACTTTTAAGATTATTTAAACAACAGTAGCTGCCCAAGCAGTAATTTTAGAGGTATTCTGTTAATCTTAATCGATGTTTTGTTTTTAAGGTACAATAGACTCCATCTTAACCGGCCATCTGGGGACCAGAGCCTGACCAGGTGACCAAATGACCGGTTAATCCGATGTGCAGGCATTTCATGATAAAAATCAAGTTCATACATCAAACACATGTACAGGAAGGTGTATATTAATAAAGTTGACGAAGTATACAGTAGAAAAATACTATTTATTTCTGTGTACATATATACATACTTATATATATTACAAACTTGTTTGAAAAAAGTCGGTAAATTTCTTTTGTTTCTTGACATTAAGTAAATTTTTAGATGCTATATCTCTTCATTGTTTAATAATCAAGACGTCTATTGAAGATGACAGAGGTTGTTGTTCAATATACTTCAATGCCACCTCCATTGCAGCCCTCGCTTCGATGTGGCCGACCTATACCTCTCCGTCAACATCATCATGATCATCAGTCTCCTCATTTTCATAGGGCTCTTCATGTGTTGCTATAAAAAAAAAAAAATAGTGTAGACTACATTATAATGTGCTCCCTAACTTTCGCGTGATTGGTTGGTGGGTGGGTCCCAATTTAAAAATTGGCGGGTTTCATGTTTATTAAAATGACAATGAAATTGAGGTATTGTGGCACAGTACCGTTTTACTAGTACAGTTTTATTAATTAGTTTTAATTAGTACAGTGTTTATTTAATTTTGATATGCTAGTGATGCTTTTTTTATTAGATATATAGATATTGTTTTATTTTTTTTGTTAAGGTAATTTTTTATTAAGATTTAGAGGTTCCTCTTATTATTTTGATTTCTAGAACATTCGTTACCATTATTATTCTCATTAGCTTTCTCTATGTGGAATCGGCTTCTCTAAGTATTTTCCTCTAAACTTTTCGGTTCTCTTCCAGGGACTAAGTACCTCTCCGCTTTTTGTATGAGATTATGGTTTTTCAGAAACATGTAATTTCTGTTCATCCCCTTTTTTACTGCCCTACATTCAGTACCATACATCATAGCTGGTCTAAAGGCAGTCCTATACAATTTAGGAGAGCTTTAGAGGGGTTTTCCTTCGCCATTGCACCAATAACGCCCCCCCCTCCTTTGATTTCCCAGATTTTTAATAAAGAATAAAGACATTTTAGATATAGCTATTTAGTGTTTTATTGGTTGCAATCGTTATTTCCAGTAAACCTTGCTTCATTTTGTTGACAATGACAATTTTTCATAGCACTCAATTCACAATATATCTTTTTATTATCCTACATTTGTGGTAAAATCTAACAGAATTCAGTGTAAGGTTCTAAAAAATGAAAATGGATAAATGTCAATTTGGATTTAGGCAAGGCAGGTCTACAACAAGCAATTTTTATTAAAAGAGCTAATTTAACAATTTAGAGTGAATTTACATTGTATTATTAAACTTGAGAAAGCACATGATGAAGATATCAGAAACCTACTGTGGCAGAGATTAAGTAGGAAAGGAGTGCCGGCTGAATATGTGAGTGGAGTATGAGCAAGTAACAACTATAATAGTGTTTAAAACAACTATTATAGTGTTAGAACGATTACAGGTGAAACTGGCAAATTTTGTGTGAAAATGGGTGAAAATCAGGGTTTCGCCCATATTTATTCTCATTTGTGCTGGATTAGATAACAACTGAACCTCCTGGGTATTAGTAGAAAAGAGTAGCGGAGACAGGTCCTTGAAGAAAAATGATTAAAATTAAGTTGGATACAAACAAAATATTTAGAATATTCTTTTAAAGATGAAATTTCAAGACCAGATAGAGTAGTTGGCTTGGATAGACAAGAACTCATAAAAGATGATAATGTTCGGCTTTTAGATTGGTATTACCGTTTTATCTCTAATATTTCAATTAAAGGTAAAGGAAAGAGGCAAATTGAGTGATGTATGATAAAAAAGGTACCAAGAAAACTAAAAGGTAAATTGTATAGGACTGCCTTTAGACCAGCTATGATGTATGGTACTGAATGTAGGGCAGTAAAAAAGGGGATGAACAGAAATTACATGTTTCTGAAAAACCATAATCTCATACAAAAAGCGGAGAGGTACTTAGTCCCTGGAAGAGAACAGAAAAGTTTAGAGGAAAATATTTAGAGAAGCCGATTCCACATAGAGAAAGCTAATGAGAATAATAATGGTAATGAATGTTCTAGAAATAAAAATAATAAGAGGAACCTCTATCTTAATAATCTTAATAAAAGAATCTTAATAAAAAATTACCTAAACAAAAAAATTAAAACAATATCTATATATCTAATAAAAAAAAGCATCACTAGCATATCAAAATTAAATAAACACAATGTCTGAATTTAATTTTACCTACATAATGTCAAAAGAAAAATAAATTTTAATTTCTAATAAAACTGTACTAGTCAGCTTAATCCTAAAATGTGAATATCATCCGCTTTGTACAAATACCACAATATATTGCTAATAAATTGTTTAGCGATATACTGTGCCACAATACCTCAATTGTCATTTTAATAAACATGAAACCCGCCAATTTTTAAATTGGGACCCACCCACCAACCAATCACGCGAAAGTTAGGGAGCGCCTTATAATGTAGTCTGCTAGAGTTATTATTTCGTCGTCTGTCAAAAATTTGTTTTTCAAGTTCCTTGTCACAATTCGTACATTCTTTAATATCTTTGGCCTGCAATTGAACATTTTCGGGTAACGTTTGGAAATCTTGAAAAATGATAGTAGAATTTAAAAAATAAGTGACTTTTTGGCTTATAAACATTTATAATTACCTTGATATTTTTATCACACGGTTGTAAGTAGGCATAATGACAAGCTGATTAAAAACACACTTTCCGAAAACAGAACCTTCTATGGCCAATAACAAGAAATAAGCCGAGATATTACAGCGGACATTTCTTCCACTCACTTGCGAGGCTGTATATTATGAGTACTGTCACTTTAACTTATAACTTTTTACTTATTTCTTCTGTATGGTGTCTATAAGCTGGATCAAATGAAATTTAAACATTTATTAAAATTATACAAAATAAATTTTAACAAAAAATACGGGCAAAAAATAATTAATAACAAACGGGCTACATCACATAAGGTTTTCGAATCTATATTATATCATAAGTGTGTCTTAAAAGTTTATAACCAGTTTAATTAAAGAAATCATGAAATTTAAAAATTTGACCACGGTTAATACAAAATGTGGTTAATACTTTTTAAGAAAGCCTTTTTATAATACAAAACAAAATAAGCACAACAGGCATCAACTATAAATGAACCAGAAATGAAATGAATACTTTATTTAGACAAATAAAAAGGAACTCAAGCGGAGTTTCTCAAAATAGATGAAACACGATTTCTACGAAACATGAAAAGAAATATGGAGAGTGATCAAATGACAAAGAATTGAGATGAAAGAACTAATCAAAAAGAGACACATTCAGAAGGAAACATGGGTAGACTACTTTCGATCCCTGTTTGCTAAAGGTGACAATGACAGACCACCAACACCAGGAGCATTAAGGAAAATAAAAAATAAAAAAATCACCAGGAGAGGATAGAATAAAGAACGAACTACTAAAGTACGAAGGACCAGATCTGATCAAACAAATATTAAAACTAATCCAAAAAATAATAGAACAAAAGAGAATTCCTCAAGAATGGAGATCAAGCATCCTAATATCTCTCTTCAAAATAGGAGACAAATCGAACCCGGAAAATTACAGAGAAATTAATTTATTAAACGCAACACTAAAATTAACAACTAACGTAATAACAAATAAATTAATGAAATTATAACACTAGAAGAAGGACAAGAAGGTTTTAGTTCGGAAAGATCATGCACCGACGCTATATTTATAATGAGGTAAGTGCAAGAAGATGAATCGGCAACGTGGCGCGGAGTTGAAGATTTTTGTTTTATTTTCTGTCTGCGATAAACCCGAAATTCGAGAGTTGCAACGGGAAATAATTCAATACGTTGTAGTGAGAATTGAGATAACTGAATAAGGTAACAACTGTGCAAAAATAAACACCGAAAACTGTAAAAAAACAATAACAAAGTGAATAATCGGATAAGGTAAAAAAGCGAGGTTAACTGATAAGAACTAACACTGGGAAGGAAGCTACGTTTAAGTGAATTGCGACGTTGCCAATGTGTGCAAAGTTTCGTGTTTGCCACGGAATACAAAATTAGTCGAGACTTCGAATAGGGGATTCAACAGGAAGTGGTAGATACTGTTTCTTCCGAGCTGTTGAAGCGAGAGATAGTGTCTGGCGCCAATCAGAGTTGAAAGTAATCCGCGAAGTGACCAAAAAAAAAAGGAAAAGCATACAAGGATGGAAAAATATCTACAAGGTAAAACGTATATGGACAGTGACGATACAACAACAGATGAAGGAGCAAAAAGAAAGAATAGAGGAGAGGATGATGAGCAAGAGGAAGAGAGATCCAGAAAAAATAAAAAACTAACAAGAACCCCTCAGAAGACAGGAGGAAAAGAGGATGGAGCAAAACTTGATAAATTGCTAGAAATGATGAGCAACCTAACCAGCGACATTAGACAAATAAAAGAAGACCAAAAGGAATACAAGGAGGTAGTTGAACATCTAATAAGGGAAAACAAGGAACTAAAGAATGATAATAAAATTCTAAAAGAGGAAAACATACAGATTAAGAAAGAATTAAGGGAAATACGAGACAACATAGAAATTATAGAAAAACAGAGAAGGCGAAATAATGTGGTAATGAACGGGCTAGCAATTGATACGCAGGATCAGCTGGTATTGAAGGAAGCAATTGGCAATTTTATAAAAGATCACCTTGCAGTAGAGGCCAAAATAAAGACGGCCCACAAACTAGGTCCAAAAACGTGCCTAATTGAAATGGAGAACCAACAAGAAAAGATAAAAGTTATGAAGAATAAAGCAAAGTTAAAGGACGTCAAAAAGGAAAAGGTATACATCAACGATGACACAACGGTGAGAGAGAGAGAAATTCAAAAAATAATAAGAAAAATTGCACAAGAGGAAAGAAACAAAGGAAACGAAGTCAAAATAGGAGCAAGGAAAATGATGATAAATGGTGTTGAATGGAAGTGGAATAGCAAGGAAGATAAAATGGAAATAACAAACTCAAAAAACTAGAAAACGGCTATGATAGTAAAAATACGAAGACGAACAACGCAAGGAACAAGGACATGAATACCGGTAACATTGTCATAGGAAAGGGTGATTTAAAGATAAAAAATACAAAAAAGGCAATAGAAACACATATCCAAAAGATCACTTAATGGTAGGAACGTGGAACGTAAGGGGTACTTTTGAGGAAGGAAAACTGAAACACTTAACTAAAGAAATTGAAAAGTTTAAATTTGACGTAGTGGCACTACAAGAAACAAAGCAACTGGGTCAGGAAATGCTGGAAATTGAAAATAGCTTATTTTTTAATAGTGGAGGCAGAAACAGAATATTAGGCACAGGATTTTTGGTAAATAAAGCGTTAAAAGCATCAATTGTAGAGTTTAAACCAATATCTGATCGTCTATGTTGTCTAAGAATAAGAGGAAAATATCAAAAAATCACATTCATTAACATTCACTCACCGTCAGAAGAAAAAGATATTGAAGTAAAAGAGGATTTCTACTGTGAAGTTAATAGGGTATTTGAAAGTATTCCAAGATATGACATTAAAGTAGTACTGGGGGACGCAAATGCAAAGATAGGAAAAGAAGAAATATATAGAACAACTATAGGAAAATTTAGCAAACACGAGGAAACTAATGAGAACGGGCAGTTTTTGATAGATTTTGCCAAAGAAAAAAATATGCTAATAATGAGTACATATTTCGAGAGAAAAAGCATCTACAAAGCAACATGGCGATCCCCAGATGGAAAAACATTAAATCAAATTGACCATGTACTAATAGAGAGAGAAGACCGAAAATGTATAAAGAACGTGCGAACATACAGAGGACCAGACGCTGACTCGGATCACTTCATGTTAGGAATTAAAATGGCTCAACTGATACCGGAAGAAAAAAATCGCAAAAGAAAAAATAAGAACACAAATAAACCAGTGCGGCTTGTAACGCAAGAAGAACAAGAAATGTATAGAAAAGGTATCGATAGAAAATTAAATGAAATACACCTAGAAGGGCACATAGACAAGGACTGGGACAAAATTCAGCAGATTATCAGTAACACAGCTAAAGAATGCAATAAAAATATAACTAAAAAGAAAAAGGATTGGTTTGACGAAGAATGCCAGAAGGAAATTGAAGAAAGAAGTAAACTAAGGATGGATATGATCAAAAGTGATACGGAAGAAACAAGAAACAGATATGAAAAACAAAGAAAAATCGTAAAAAAAGTTTTGAGAATGAAAAAGAGAAAGTACATGGAAAATCAGCTGAAAGAAATAGAAGAAAATTACAAAAATCGAGAAATTAGAAATTTATACCAGGGAGTAAAAAATGAAAAAAGAGGATACCAACAAAAAACAATATTTTACAAAGATAAAGAGGGAAACGCCATTAGTGGAGAAAATGAAATAGCCGCTAGATGGAAAGAATACTTCGATGAATTGCTAAATGACGAAAACAGGATAGAACAGCAACAGCCTATAAGAACGGAGAAACATAGGAACCAAATAAATGAGACAGAAGAAACACCCCCTACCAGAAACGAGATAAAGGAAATAATAAAGAAATTAAAAAATAACAAGAGTCCAGGAAGTGATAATATAACTGCAGAGATGTTCAAATATGGAGGGAAAACGCTAGAGGAGCAAATGTTCAAATTAATAAAGGAGATTTGGATTAAAGAACAACTACCACAAGAATGGACAGATGCAATTATATGCCCACTTTATAAGAAAGGCGATAGGACAGATTGTCAAAATTACAGAGGGATATCACTATTGAATACTGCATACAAAATTCTTGCAGCGTGTATAAAGGACAAATTGGCAGGAGTGATAGAAAACATTGTCGGCGAGTACCAATGTGGCTTCAGACCTGGTAGAAGTACAACAGATCAGATATTTACGCTCAGAGAATTGCAAGCGGAAAGTTATCAACACAATCTGCCGACAAGGGTCCTCTTCATTGATTTCAAACAAGCGTACGATAGAATAAAACGGAACCAAATGAGCAAAGCACTAGAAGAATTGGGTATCAGTAGAAAACTTATAAGAATGATACAAATAACGTTGTCCAAGACTGAGAGCAGAGTTAAAATAAATAATATAATGTCGGAAAAATTTGAAGTCAGTGAAGGAGTAAGGCAAGGAGATCCCCTATCATCGATACTATTCAGCTTGTGTTTGGAGAAGGTCATACGAGATGCAAATGTCAACAGAGAGGGATTGTTATACCAAAGAAAGCACCAATGTCTAGCCTTTGCAGACGATGTAGTAATACTGGCTCGAAGCAAATGGGAGCTACAAGAAGTAGTAAAGAGGCTAGATAGAGAGGCAAAGAAAATAGGCTTAGCCATCAACGAAAGTAAGACAAAATACATGGAATGGATAGATGACAGTGAACAAAAAGGAGGAAATCTAAAAATAGAAGTAGAGGGTGAAAAAGCATATATATTTGAAGCAGTGGAAAGATTTACATACCTGGGGTCGATGTTCACATGCAAACCAAATATTAGAGAGGAGCTCCAATCAAGAATAATGGCAGGAAACCGATGCGTGTACACCTTAAACAGGCTATTAAAAAGTAAACAGATATCTAGGAATGCCAAAATAAGGATTTACAAAACAGTTATACAACCAGTGGTAACCTACGCCAGTGAAGTGTGGACACTGAACAAAGGCGAAACAGGTATGCTCGAAATATGGGAAAGAAAGGTTTTGAGAAAGATATTTGGAGGCAAGATAGTAGACAATACATGGAAAAGAAGAACAAATAAAGAATTAGAAGATATGTACAAGAATCCTAGTATAGTGGGAGTAGTAAAGGCTCAGAGACTCAGGTGGCTAGGGCACATAGAAAGAATGACAAATTCTCGAGTACCAAAAATGATTCTGATGCATACAATGGGTACAAAAAAAAGAAGAGGAAGGCCGAGAAGTAGATGGAAGCAAGAAGTAGAGAAAGACCTAGAAACACTGGGAATAGAAAGATGGAAGGACAAGGCTAATAATAGGAAGAAATGGAAAACAATAACAGCTCAAGCCATGGGCCTACTAGGCTCGTAGTGCTATTATATATATATATATATATATTATATATATATATATATATATATATAAGTGCAAGAAGATAGAGTCAAGAAGACAGGAATGTGTTATGTCACCGATGTTGTTTAATGCTTACACTGAACCAATTTTTGAAATAGCGATAAATAATCGCCGCGAAGGTGTTAAGATCGGTGGTGAAATAATTATTAACATCAGATACCTCGATGACATCGCAATAATGGCAGATAGTCTAAAAAATCTTTAAACCCCGTTGAATGCTGTAAACGACGAATGCATTGAAAAGGGCTTGACAATCAACGCAAAAAAAAACAAAATGGATGGTGGTCGGAAAAATTAATATCGAAGACTCAGTACTAAGATTTGATAACAAAATCCTGGAAAGGATGGAACACTTTAGATATCTGGGTAGCTGGAGTGACTGCAGGGTTGAAAGTGACGAGGAACTTTCGACCAGAATAGAACTCGCATGGAAAAACTTTATTAACTGGCGTCCTGTATTATGCAGCCCATCTCCATTTTAGTCTGGCTAAAATGGATGAACTAAAATGGAGATGGGCAGGACACATAGCCAGAATGACAGACGGGCGATGGATAAAGAGGTTATTGGAATGGAGGCCAAGGGAAGACAAGAGAAGCGTCGGTCGATCACCTACAAGATGGACTGGCGATTTAAGGAGACTCAATAAAAACTGGATAAGAGCGGCGCAAGATAGACGGAGTTGGAAACATAAGGAAGAGGCCTATGTTGAACACTGGACTCTTGAGGCTGGATGATGTACTATGCAGTAGAAGTCTGTCGTTGACCACACGTCTAAGAGTATTGAAGTGCTACGTCTGGTCTACTTTGTTCTATGGATGTGAAACTTGGACAACAAAAATAAAAAATCTTAACGAATTAGAAGCGTTTGAATTATAATGTTACCTTCGCATGCTCAGAATCCCGTGGACAGCACACATATCTAACGAACGTGTCCTAGAGACCGTGCACAAAGAGCGAGCATTGATTAACATCATTAAAAGGAGAAAGGTCCAATAATTCGGTCATATAATGAGAGGACCTAAATATCGCTTACTCAGGTCAATCATTCAGGCAAAATCGAAGAAAAACGTTATGTCGAACGGTCGAGAAACTATTTCATCTAGCTGTCGACCGAGAATCATTTCATCAGCTTGTCAATATGACGATAGCCAACGCTTGAATACAAGCACGGTACACAAAGAAGAAGAAGTACAAAATCATTAGAATACAACAAACCCGCATATCTATGTTTCGTGGACCTTACAAAGGCATTTGACCTGGTCAAAGTAAAAGACGTAATCCACTTATTGTATGCAAGAGAAATACCTCTAGGAATAATCAAAATGGTCGAAAATATCTACCAAAACAACACAATACAAGTAAAAGTAGAAGAAGAACTACCCGACCCTAATAAAGCTGGCAATGGAATGAGACAGGGAGATTTCCTGAGTCCTCTATTGTTCAAAATGATTATGGATGAAATAGTAAAAGAAGTAAGACCTAAAAAACGATACCAAATGGAAGAAAAACAACTTAAAATAATCTGATATGCAGACAATGCAATACTACTCTCTCAAAGTAAAGATGATTTAAAATCAAATCCAAAGTGGAAGTGGAAGATGAAGTGAATAGAGCAAACAAAGACGCAGGCTACCTAAATGAAACAATATGAAAAAATAAAAATACCGGGAAAGAAACGAAAGGTAGAATTTACAAAACAGTCATTAGACCGATAACAACATACGCAGCAGAAACAAGACCTGACACAAAGAGGACAAAAAGAATGTTAGAAACAGTAGAAATGAAAACACTTGACGATAAGACACAATGGGACAGAGCTACAAGTACAGATATACGACATAGATGCAAGGTGGAGAACATCAAAAACTGGGCAGGAAATAGAAAAGTAGAATAGAACGATCATATAAGTAAAATGACAACAAATAGAGTAATAAAGACGGCAAGAGACGGTTCGCCAATAGAAAGACGATCAGTAGGAAGACCACGAAAACGATGGAATGACAACTTACTGGAGGCACATTGAAAAACAGACAAAGTCATGTCTATATAAAAAGAAGAAGAAGCAACGTAGCACTCCACTAGAGGTTGCTGATTTTAAGAAAAAGAAAAAGAAAAATTATTTCATAGGTAGGATAATTAACTCTTTTGAACCTACAGTTACACCTCGCTGATCTAAAATCAACATTTTATCTATCGTGCTTTCGTTGTCTGTGTCTTTCATTCATTTGGCATTTCTTAAGCATTTGGTTACGTAACTTAGCTCTTACCTGCGGTAGGTGGATACCATTACCTACCAGGATACCATAGTGTTAGTATAATACATGCTGCCTATTTTTTGTATCGGCAATCATCTGTGGAGCTATCGAATACATAGTCCGATACGCACTAACTACGTCAAGCAACGTTTAATCTACCAAGAATCATTAAATTTTACAATTTTTCATCCTAGTTATTATTTCTACAGCACATGTAATCCAGCAAAGATCGGAAAAGAAGCAGCGTACAAACCAACAATCGGTAACCATAGTTTTCACGATGTCAGCAACGATAATGGAACAAGGTTCATAGACTCTGCAGCGTCTCACAACCTGCTAATAAAATCGACAATGTTCGATCACAAGAAAAGAAACAAACAAATATGGGTCTCCAACGATGGCGTCGCAAGAAATTAGATCGATCATGTTCTAGTAGATGCCAGGAGGGGTAGTAACTGTCTAGACCTAAAAGCCTAAGAGGAGCTGATGGAGACACGGATCATTTTTTGATAAAAGCGGAGATAAGGACAAGATTAGCGTCCAAAACAACACATGAGAATACACCAACACAATTATGGAATGCCGCAGTTTTACGTAATAAGGAGATAGAATAGAAATTTCAAAAGGCTATAAAACTCGCTCTAACACAGACAGAAGACGATAGCAACATAGACTCAGCTTGACAAAATATCAAATTAGCTCTGACATGCGTATCAGATGAAATACTAGGACACAAAAAGAAAACAACAAAAAAATGGTTTGATGATGATTGCCTGAACTCCATAACAGCAACAAATATGGCTAGAAGGAACATACTACAGAACCCCTCGCACAACAACAATGAAATGTATAGACAAAGAAGAACAGAGACAAGAAAACTAATGAAAAGAAAGAAGAGAGAGTATCAGGAACAAGTAATCAGATATATAGAAAAAAAAAAAGAAAGAACCAACAAGCGAGATAGTTTTTTAAAGGAGTTTCAGATATCAAGACCGGGTACCAAGCAAGAACAGGAAACTTCCTTCACAACAATAGCGGGAAGCTTATCACGGATGACAAGGAAATCCTAAAACCCTGGAAGGAATACTTCTATCAACTATTGAACGACCAATCTAGCAGAAATACATCAAACATAGACGTACATACAGCTGAAATAGAAGACCAATACCCGTCATACAAAGAAGTAATACAGGCAATTAAAAAACATAAACAGAATAAGACACCAGGTAGCGTTGTACAGTTCTATATACAAGCAAATTCAAGACATTTGGCGAGAAGAAACAATGCCAGATGAATGGAAAAAAGGGGTTATTGAGCCAATAACAAAAAAGAAAACTAAAAGCAATGCATTAACTACAGGGAAATAACACTCCTAAACACCACCTGCAAAATCCTTGCAAACATCTTGCTAGAAAGAACCAACACAGAAGAAATCGTTGGAGATTATTAATGCGGATTTAGACCGGGCCGCTTTACTATTAACCAGCTATTCACAATAAATCAGAAAATGGAAAAATGCTGGAAGTTTGATCGTGAGCTTCATCAGATGTTCGTAAATTTTAAACAAGCATTTGATAAAGAATGCAGGGACAGACTGTTGTCAGTGATGCAAGAACTTGGCTTTCCAAAAAAACTAGTCAGGTTGATAGGGATGTGTATGGAACGGTTACGATGTAAGGTGAGAGTTGGACAACAATACTCGGAGACATTTGAAATAAACAATGGACTAAAACAGGGAGATGCACTTTCACCACAACTTTTCAACTTAGCTCTGAAGCACATAATCAGAAGTGCAAGAATCGAAAAACCAAATACAGTATTTCATCGAGAAGGACCAAACGTACTATTGGAATTTGCAGACGATATCGATCTAATAGGAAACACACGATTAAGGATGAAGGAGACTTTCGTGAGGTTCGAGAAGGAAGCAAAGAAGACAGGGCTCCAAATCAACGAAAACAAGACGAAATATATGTATATGAGCCGCAATAACCAAAGCAGACAGAATCGGTCAGAACATCACTATCGATATCGATAAATAAATAACAGCATTTAGGCCGGCAACGGATGTCTTTTTGCCTTCCAAAACCTTATAAAATCGAAACAACTAACAAGAGGTACGAAGATACAGGTCTATAAAACAATCATACGACCCGTTGTGATGTGTGGAACCGAAATGTGGACGATAACAAAGACAAACGAAGAGAGACTATGTGTTTGGGAAAGAAAAATCCTAAGGAAGATCTTTGATCCTGTGCTGGATGAAGCATCAGGACAATATGGGATAAGAACCAACAAAGAGCTCAAAGAACTTTACCCAGACGACAACATCATAAAAGAAATAAAGTCCAGAAGACTCCAATGGGCAGGACACCTCAGAAGAGACGAACAGTAAGACTGGTGCGGGAGGAAGTCCCAACTGGAGGAGACCACGTGGACGCCCTTGTCTCCGGTAGCGAGATAATATAGCAGGAGACCTAAGCACTATGGGCGTGGCGAATTGGATGGAGGTTGCTCAAGACAGAAAACAGTGGAGGCATGTTGTCGAGTCGGCTGAAACCCACGAAGGGTTGTAACGCTACGGAGTAAGTAAGTAAGTACATGTAATCCTTGTCTTGGATAATCAACATCGAACTCTTCAAGGCACTCTAATAACTCTCTTTATCTCATGTGAATAGATTTTGTGGTGAATCGAGGTTTCAATAATACACGAATTTGATTTTATATAAGGTAACTGTGTAAAATAGACAATCTTTAAGAGTGCCTCTCTGGCATTACTATTTATGTCTGCTTCACCATGTCTATTAAATTTTAATAAACTTTAAAATAAGTTAAGTAAGTTGTCTACAGCAATAAATATCAATTACAGTAATTAATACAAATTCCTCATAATAGATAACAATCTCAAATATGAACACACAGCATATTATTTATTAATAATGTAGAAAGGTGACAGATTTATAATCTTGTGATTACACTTTTTTATGTAAAAATAGGTAAACTCAGATATTTGTTTTTGAAGTTTATTTTAATAATATATTATTACAGAAATGTCAATATATCTTGTCAATAAGTAGGTAATTGCGTAAGTGTCAAAGAAAATAAATTGTTTTTAAATATCTGAATATTTGTAAACGCAATGGTTTACAAATATTATATAAATATGTTTCTTTAGAATTTGCTATAGCCTTAATCTTTATTAATCAGAAGAAATTCTTTCACGGATTGAACAACATAAGCTGCATTCGTCAAAATAAAAAAAATGTTGACAGCACCGTATCTTCATATGACTTTAAGAATCAGAATGGTTAAGTGTGTACGATGTGGAAAGCTAGATATCAAATTAAAAGCTAGTCTTTGAAATGTAGGTGGGTTTACAGGAGCGTTCTCAGAGTTCCGTTGGATGGATAGAGTAACATTTGATGAGATCCGAAACTCTCACGAGGACTTTCATTCCAAATATACAGAACTAGAATACGATCATCAGTTATGTTATCTATGGAAGTGAAACATGGAAGCTTACAAAAAAAGAAATAGAAATTGTTGGTCCTTAAACGTTGGTGGTTGTTGGGTAGTCCGAAACACATTTTGGGAAAGACCAGATGAGAGATGTGTAGGACGGCCTAGAAAAAGATGGAACGCAACCTAGAAAAAGGTGAAATAATGCAGTTAAAAAGGGTTTTGATAAAATGCAAGTGAGATAATGGCAAAAAGTGGCACATAATGACAATGCACTACAATAATGAATGGAAATAGTCAACGTGACGAAGGGTTGTAACGCCATTTATGATGATCTTCTTCTTCTTCTTCGTCTTCTTCTTCTTCGTCGTCGTCTTCTTCTTCTTCTTCTTCTTCTTCTAGTGCCGTCTTCACTAATGAAGGTTGGCTGTTACCATTGCAAATTCCTCTCTATCTTCTGCTTTTCTTAAGAGCGTCTGTGTGTTTAACCCGGTCCAGTTGCGAATGTTTTTCAGTCAGGCTATTTGTCGTCCACCAGGACCACTTTTTGCTTCAATTTTATAATTCATTATCAGCTGCAACAACTCGTACTTATCATTTCTAAGTTTGTGCCTTAAATCTGCTGTTTTTCGCCTTTTAGTGGTGGTTAAAAGGTCTCTGTCTCTTCTCATTCTGTGTAACATTAGAGAGTTTTTGTGAAAAGCAAATACGTATACGTAACGTATCTTTTTGACATATAAGCATGCGCATTAATGGTTGAACTAACGTATCTAGACACGTCTTACCTAACGTAACGGGCTGATACGTTACGTTCATACGCATCCCTATCGAGCCGAAAGTAACCGAATGCTCAAGGGGATCTTACCCGATTACCAAAATATCAACATTTCATCACATTTGTGGTTAAGTATATTTGTTTTGATTTTATAAATAATGGAAAGCAGTAGAAAACGATTTCACTTCAGCAATGAAAATGATTTGTTTTTGTTGAAGGAAGTCGTAGGCCAGAACCCTTACGATTATCCAGAAAGGTGGAATTTAATCCAAAAGCGAAAAATATTTTTACATTATATATCAGACATGGTATAAACTAAAGTGGTCGTATAGACGTGCAAGATGTGGAGAAGAAGCGCATTTTCTATGTCCTTGTTTTCTTCATCATCAATAAAGGCACCTAAGTTTATTATTGCATCCATCACCAAAATATTAAAAATTGTTGAAAAAATATTTATTATTTATTTTGAATAACAAAAATAGGGTTAAGTGAGAAGGAAAACACTGGCACTGACAACCTATTAGTTTGTCACTATTTCGATGAGGGCAACACCATCGTTACGTTACGTGCAGAACAAAAACTCTCAATTTAACGTTCATATTCTTCGATACGTAAGTTCTTTACGTATAGGGAGATACGTTACGTTAGGTAGTTACAAAAACTCCCTATTATTTCGTTCGTAATATAATCGGTCCATGATATCTTCAAAATTCTCCTAAAAAGCCACATCTCAAAAGCTTCCAGTTTTCTCACTAAGTCAACATTAGCAGTCCAGGCTTCGACACCATAAAGAATAATAAAGTGGATATAACATTTTGTCATCCGATATCGGATTTGTAGATTGAGTGTTTGGTTACTCACAAATTTCCTCATCTTCAAAAAGGCTGCTCTTAATTGCTCTACTCTTAAGCGAATTTCTGATTTCCGATTCAGATCTTCCGTAATTCAGACTTCCAAGTATTTCATTTTGTTCACTTACTCAATATCTTCATTTTTCACCTGTATCATTGTAATGACTTTGCCCCTCTTACTGATAACCATGGCTTTAGTTTTCTTTATGTTTATTGTTAAACCAAATTGTTCCCCAGTATTACAAATTGTGTTTATTAACGTCTGCAAGTCTGTCCCACTTTCAGCAATAGTGAATATATCGTCAGAATAACGGATGTTACTTATATTTTCACTATTGAGCTTGATCTTTTCTGTACAGTTTTCAAGTGCTTGCGTAAATAACTAATCGGAATATATATTAAATAGTAATGGTGAAAGAACACAAGCCTGTCTCACTTCTCTACTTATCTGTTGCGTATCCGTGCTTTTTCCATCTAATGTTACCACAGCCTGTTGGTTCCAATAGAGATTTCTCACTATGTTAATGTTGTAATATTAGCGGAGTTAAGCCCGCTGTCACCATTGAAATACTAGCGGAGTTAAAATTACTGTAACCCCTGTAACATCCTCAGTTTAAACTTTAAAGGATGCTTATCCCTGTGAGCGGAGGCAAGGCTCACTGGTCCCACTAGTCTGAACTGGCTGGTTTGCCCTCGTGGATTTACAAGAGGGTAGGAAAATCTGGGAAAAGGGTTAAGGACTTCTAGGTCTCAGGTCCTGTAAAAAGTTGAGTCTATGGGCTTACTTTAGAAGCCGGAGAAATGCATAAGCGGAAATTGTGTACTCTTCTAGTTTCTGCCTGTAACGGCCGGGAAGGAACAATAAAACCAAGTTTCGAGTCTACAAATGTATTAAATAGACTGTATACTACAATTAAGTTAACAAGCTGTCAGTTATAACCAATAAAGATTCGTTCAGGCACGAAGGAAGACGAGAAGAGATCTTAGCAAGAAATTAAAGGGTGAACAATCTGCGTTTCTATATATTACTTGGGTTAGTATATAGATTTAGTTACCTTCGCGTATTTAGGCCCTGGTTAATGAATACGCCCTTCAGTTCTACTGGAATTCAGGTTCAATTGTGGAGGCACCGCGCGCTATCACGAGTTTTCGAAACTCCAGGTACCCGGCACTTTATGGTACTATTATCCCGTCGAAATACAATGGCGCGCTCACTTGATCGCCTTGTGGCGCGGAGCCTTCCCGACGGTTCCACTCTTACTGACCCACTGGCCCACTTCGTTTGTTTTTTTATAAACCCGTATTCTCATTTACCGAAGTCGAGCTTTTGCCAACTCAGTGCTCATGCGGTGTTATTTTTCAACAAAGGTCTCTGTTTTTAAACGTGCTTTTTTTCTTTTAAACATTTGTTGCAAACTGATATTGAACTCGTGTAATACACTTAAACTAGGTCTAGTTATCATTCTTTGTTTAATTTGAAATGTATATGCTATCTATGTCAAATTATTTGATCTTCATTCAATTTGGGATATATAATAATTATTTAAATAATTATTACCCTTCTCTAGGCTACTACCCCTTATTTTTTTTCTTTATTTTCTTGCTATGTTTACATTACAATGTCATTTTTGTCGAGTCCTTTTCTCTTTAGACATTCCATGAGAATGTTATGTTTAACTTTGTCAAAAGCTTTCTCATAGTCTATAAACGCAACGAAAAGATCTTTTTGTTTGTCTCAACATTTTTGGGCAAGAGTTGTGAAACTATACAGAGCTTCCACTGTTCCGAAGCCGTTACATCTAAAGCCAAACTGTCTAATATTCATATCCGCTTCGCACTTTCTAAATATTCTTGTATGTATAATCTTTAAAAATGTTTTTAATGAGTGTGACATTAAGCTGAGTAATCTATAGTGATTACTGTGTTTGGGGTTTTTGGTTTTTGGTAGCGGAACAAAGGTCGATAGCAGCCATTCTGTAGGTATCTCACCAGATTTGTATATGTTGGTAAAGAGTATAGTTATTGCACTTAAATTGCCTTCGTCTATAAGTTTAATCCGTTTGATAATAACTTTATCTGGCCCAGGGGCTCTGCCAGATTTTGAGTTGTTTATAGCATGTTGGACTTCAGATTTTAATATCATTGGAGCTTTATCGATATCAATTTATGTTGGTTCCGTTTTTGTGTCCGTGAATAGATTTTTAATATATTTGGTCCATACTTTTAGTTTCAGATAATTCTTTTACTTTTTATGTAAATTATAATGATCATGTTTTTTCTGCAATTATTTAACTTCGATGCATGTTTCTATTATCCACTTTTCCTTAGCCTCTTTCGTTTTGTTCCTTAATAATTTATGTTTTTCTCTGTATATATATATATATATATATATATATATGGGTTTTTGTTTGTATATTTTCTTCTTTGTTCCATGATTTACAATATTTCTTGATTCATCCAAGGTTTTTCGCTTTCTGTTTTCTTTTGTAGAGTTTTTAGCACTGTGTTTTTATAACAGAATCTTTGATTGTGCTTCACATAATGTTCACATTGTCAGTGTTCTTTATTTCTGACGTTAATTTCTTCAGTTCTTGATTGATACAAGGTAAAGCCTCAGCACGCATTTAATTTATCTTGAGTATTATCTGAGGAATATGAGCACGCATTTAATTTAATGAGTATTAACCTGAGAACTTTTGGATTTTATTTTCTTTTCTACCCCCAGTTTCATTTTTTGAGATAAGGAGGTTATGGTGTGGGGAGACATCTGGTCCCGAAAAGTCTCAACGCTTACAATGGAATTTCTAAATCTTAGATTGAATAGAATAAAGTCGATCTGATTTCTAATGCAATTTTGTTTATTATCCTGTAGTGACCTCCAGGAAAACAGTCTATCGGGTGGTAATCGAAACCATATGTTCATAGTCGCCAGGTTTTCTTGTTAACAAAATTGATCCAATCGGTCGCCTCTAGCATTCCTTATTCCTAAACCATAATCACCTATTATATTGTCGACTCGGCATTTTCTTATCTTTGCATTTAAATCACCCATTATTATAATAATAAGTTCCTTCTTTGTGTATTGTAGAAGTTGTTTGAGTTATTCATAAATATGTTTTCTTTCAGCTTCTGATTTATCTACAGTTAGAGTATACACTTGTACTATATTAATGTTCATTGGCTTACTCTGTATTTGTAATAATAGCATTCTATTCGAAAAGGGAACAAAATTTACAACGGCTGCTTGGATTTTCCTGGAGATAATTATTTCAACTCCATATAGATAATATCAAGTGTCATTTCCAGAGTAGTATATCGTTTTATCCATGACCAATTTTTACCGGAACTAGGCCAGCGCATTTCGCTTATGCCTAATATTTCTAGGTTCAGTCTGTTCATTTTCTGAATCGTGTTGTTTGTCTTTCTTTGTTCGAACAAACTCCTCACATTCCATGTTCTGAAATTTAAAAAGGATTTGTTCTACCTATAGGTAGTTGCTACATTCGGGTGGCTTTTCCTTGCGGAGATTCTTAGCACCTTTCGACCATTAAAGATCCACCGCGGACTAGGGGCCATGTGATTGACCATACTTTGCATGGTTATTGTTCTAGAAAAATCTGATGGTCTTTAATGTAGTGGTCTTTAATTGACCATTAATAGGTTAATCCGCCTTTGAAGCCAATTTCTCAATTTCAGGACAAAAAAGTGCCCTACCATTTACTAACTCATCCACCCGAAGCCGTTGGTCAGTTAGTGGGGAATTGCTTATACCAGATTTATGATGATGGTGATTTTAAAATGTACTATTCTTATGGCATTATTTAAAAAAATACTATTTTACATTTTATTAGACGTTTAAGTATGTATACCTAAATATGTGTCCGTTTAAGCACTGTTGGTGTTTAGTTTCTCTATTTAGTATTTTTTTTGTAAAATTAATAATACGTACTTCAAAATTTATTTACCGGAAACACACTAAATCCTTTTATAAAAAGGTCTTTATAAAAATCCTTCCAGCACGATAAAACTTTTTATTTTCACGATGTTTCCAATTAAAATTCATTAGGAATCACGAGAATCGACACACTATCATTACCTGGTTCCTTATGCACAAACAATGCCTCTCATTTGATTTAATGATGTGAGTTACTGTTTCCGATTTCAGCCCACGGTAATGATAGCCTAGAGAATGGTAGAGAACTTTCGGTTTCATTTCACCGGCACTACGTTTACACATTGTGTAAAATCATTTCTTGAGAAGTTTCTAGACGTTCTTAAAATGGAGATAAAATTTTGTTAAATGATTTTACGAAGTAATAACTTTTTATTTTTTAACTTTTTAACCTTAAAACAAATCAAATCAAAAACAAATTTAATCTTTACATATGCCTTTATTAATAAATTGGACTTAAGAAATGCAACTGTCGCTAGAGTGGACGAATTACAGCAAAAAATGTCTCTCTGACAAAAATTTCGTATGACATTTTTTGTATACCATCGAAAGACCTACAATAATGCTGAAACATCGTTGTTACTTCTAAGAATTTACTGCCTACAATATGGACACTTTAGTATAGCTTGTACTTTCTCAAGCCCTGACAGCCTAGCAAAGTTACTTTGTTTTGCAACTCCAGGTGCTTAAGGGACTTCCTGCAATTCAAGGTTGTTATGGACTCAGTCTTAAGACTGTAGACTTCAGTCTTAGGATAGCGTGGATCTCAGACGCAATAATGATTGAATTGAGGCGTTTTTCAAGAAGAGTGCAATATTTCGCTTGAAATATTGTAGACAGTTTACTAAAAGTATTATAAAGTTGCGGGTTTTTATCAAAAATTTTGGATGAAAATAAATAAAAGCACAAAGTGTCGTATAACATTCGTACGACCAAGTGTCAGAGATAAGCAGTGTCGTTTCCAAGTTTAGTTAATTATGTAAACGTAGAATAAACAATTTATACTATTCTCAAAGCAAGAATCGATATACTTTGTGGTCTTACTGTTAATGTTGCTCCAATGACCTTGCAAAAGGATGAGACTAATTTCAAGCTGTATCTCATATCGAAGAGTTGTTTATGGCTAGCTCGGAACCATATTATGCAAGTCTTATAATTGATTTATGAAGAGTTTCTTTATATAACGGAGACAGTATTGATTTATTCTTGGTTGTTAAGCTCATTTAAAAATAATGTTTCTTACAATAGTCCACTTGTATGTTATAATTTGTTACATGTGTTGTAGCAATAACAAATTTACAAATTACTTATTATTAAAACGAATTATATTGTTCATGGTAAATTCGTTTTCCAATTATTTTTTATGTTTCCCTTTAATGTATGTACATTAAAAATAATTGAACCAATATTTAAAAAAGAAGAAGAAACATATAAAACATCGTCAGATGATTTAAAACAGTCATTAGGCATTACACAATATCTTTTATTCTAAAACATTGGCAAATATATATTTTTATTTACTAAACATAAATAAGATGCCTAAGAGCAATACAACTTGATCAAACAATATGGTTAATGACACACTGATACGTGTTTATTTTGTTTATGTTGTTTATATTTTTATGTTTAGCTGTTCTCTTCTTAGTATGTGCCCTCCAGCGTAGCCTAGCATCTAATGTATTACCCAAATATTTTGCGGTATAGGCATAATATGGTATCTGAGTATTATTTACATTCCTGGACTGTGTTGTTTTTAATTGTTTGTAAACTTAATGTGCACTGACTTCACTTCGTTTTATCGTCAGCATTTAGTCTCATTGTTAAGTCGATTAACCGAAGTTTGTAGTTTTATTGTTGTTTCTTCATGATCTTCACCTACGGCCAACATGGCAATTTTATCAGAAAAGTTATTATGTTATGATCGAATTTAGAGATATTCCTAGTATATAATAGGTACAGGACTGGTCCTATTACACTACTTTGCGGCACACCTGCATTGATTTCCTTTAATAGTTCTGAGTGGGCTTTTTAATATGTTTTGTGTATTTTGGATAAATGTGAGAAATCTCATATTTTTTGAACGGAAATCATAAATCATATAAATATATTCCAAATAATGAATAAACATATTTATTTGCAAATTTTACAAAATAAAATAGAAATAACACTTTTACTTTTTAGTCTATTACATTGTTCTGAAGCCATTTTCTTGTGGCATTGTAAACTAATTACTATTTAACTGGGAATAAGGCACAATTAAAGGTAAAAATACGTTTATTAACGTTTCAATTTCCACTTCGGAAATCGTTCTCAAAATACAAACAGTAAATTTACTGTAAGTAAAAGAGTGTATTTTTAACTTTAATATATTGCTGTATTGGACTATTAAATTGTATAAACTAACACAAAATGTTTACTTTCAAAAAAGTATAAGGAAAAGTAGAAGCAAAAAAAAGAGAATTGTAAATTCTTGTGAAATACAGGACAGAAATCGAGGCACAAAGCTGGTTTGTATGCACATTCCAGGCAGCAGTACATAGTGTCCTTTCGTTGTTTTTTGAGGGCACACAATTTACACTTACTTCTTATAGAACGAAAATTTCCATCTTTATTTGTTTTTTTTATGTTTTGCAGAAAGTGCTTTGTTTTTTTGTTGTTTAGAAGCTGTTTCGCCGGTTGTATTTTCTTTATGTGATAATAAATATTGTATTACCTTCCGCCTAAAATCGTAGGACATTGTATGTCCTCTAGGATGATTTTTTATTATAAAGGCTAAATGTATTAAACATCATAATTTGGAAAATATGTATTCCAAGTTTAAGGTACCATTGCATACTTTTTCGACCGCAACTGTAATAAGAAAACAGCTGACCTTTCATGTCAATACCACCCATATGGTTATTGTATTCTGCAATACGTCTTGGTTTTTTAAATTGCTGCTTTTATTTGTTCTTAAAAAGAATTTGTTAAGCCTTATTACAATGTCTCTCTCATCCAAAAATGTTGATTCCATTTGAATATTTTGCTACAAATCCCGCTTTTTTAAGTTTTGTTTTTAGTATTTCAGGCGGAATATTTTTTTTGTTTGTTCTCAATGCACCGGTAATATATGTACCATTTTGTAACAGGTAATGTGCTGAACTAATGCTTGTCTACATAACTGGCATGTCCCCTGTGAAATATGTTTTCACACAATTTCATCACACCTTTTGACGAAGGTCCCACTCCACCAATATCAGTATCATTGGCACCAGTGTAAATTAATATTTTTTGAACCATCCCATAAGGCTCGCACAACATATACAGCTTTATATCATACCTGTGGCGTTTATTTTTTATATATTGTCCAAAAATGAGCCTTCCCCTTCAAGGCATTATTGACTCATCGATTGACAAATTTTTCTCCGGATAGTAGATTTCTTCTATGCTTTAGTTAAACAAATTAAGAAGAGGTCGTATTTTAAACAGACGGTCACTGGGTATGCGTTCGCGATCTACAGGATTATCTACAAAATGTATTGCTCTCAGAATGGTTTGAAATCGATTACGAGACATAAAATTTCTAAATACAGAAATATTGAACAGAAACGTGGTATTCCAATAATCCTCTATTCTATTTAGCTTTGTTGTACCTGTATGGTACAATAGTCCCAAAAATACTTTAAATTCATTCACAGACACATCTTTCCATGCAGTAATTCTAGAATGTTCAGCAACACCTCTCAAAAAAATCTACTCTGCAAATTTGTTTGTATGTATAAGAAGGAGGTTGTAAAATTCAGGTGTAGCCAGTAAATTAAAATACGAATACGCTTCGTCATTCTCAAGATTAAGTGGAATTTGCATACCGTAAAGTCTATTTGCTGTAAATATTCGTTATCTGTCCAATGCCAAGTATCAGAATTTTGATTTTCAGCAACCGTAACCTCTTCATCTGAAGACGTTTCATTTTCCGTCAAATCAGATGTTGATTCATCGTCTCAGATTCCTCATCGGAATCTAATTTTCCAGAAAACAGCAACTTCATGACCTCCTCGTGTATATTTTCTTTATTATCACCTAAAATTTAAAACCGAACATAACCTCAAACATTTTTGTATCAATCAAGCTAATAAATTTATAGCGGTTTAAAAACTTACCTTTTTGTTTTTCTCCTTCCGAATGTTCCACTTTATAAGCATCTTTTGATGTACTTGGATGATCCATTAGAACACTTAACAGTTATCTACTCCACCCTCTAACAAAATGACAACTGACCCCATCGAGCAATAAGACAAAAGAGAGAATGTAAAGGTAGTGGGGGTAAACATATCGAGAGACAGGAAGTGCCATCTTGAGAGGCCACTTTAGACAAGGATAGACAGTCTCTTTCCTTGTTTAAGAAGTCAAATTTAGTTAGGTTATGTTATTGTTTGTCCCAACTGTCACATGATATTTTATTTATATTGAAATCTTTTACCAATTGTGTCACTTTTTATACTATCATAGTTAATATTTAATTAAAACTTTCTCGTCTGAAAAATATTTTATAGCTATTGTTAATAAGTGTTGGAAAATTTAAATTTAGCGCCTTTGGATTTCCGGATATGTCCGCCATCAGAGGCCACTTTTTTGGTCTCCTTTTCATAACGATTAGATTCCGTCTTTTGTCTTTTTGCTCGATGGATTGAACATACATTGACCTTGAGCATACGTGTATGCGCTAGTCATTTTAAAGAGATAATTAATGTTGGACATACCGGTATTACGAGAACAGCCCTTCTGAGTTTGTTTTTACCAGCACCAGGTAAGAACTATTATGCCAATACATGTATGTCTGTGACCTTTTACTTATAAAATTAGTTAATTATAAATTTAACCTTAATTATATATTATAAAATCAGTCTTACTTGCTTACAATTTGAATTATTTTGTAGGTGGTAGTTCAACAACTATCTTAAAAATCATCACCTTAGAGAGGGTTCGACATAAATTTCTACAGGTGTGCGCCTTTCAAAGTTGGATTAGATTAGCAGACCATGACTACACTATCATATGGAGAGGTCTTTGAGCTTGCCTGTTAAGTGCGAGGAGGGATCTGTGCTCTCTTGTGAGTGAGATTGGTCTTAGAGTACCATATTACCATGGTTTGTCTCATCTATGTACATTTAATGTTCCATTTTGTAGAATAACCTAAATCTAAATGTATTTAATATGTCTCTCAATAAATATATAAATATTAGTAGAAAAGAGTTACTGGTAACATAGATTTTGGAAACTTAACTTTGTAAAATACTTCATGTTTTTATTGTAATTAGGTAATACTTTACATATTTTTTTATTTTTAATGTTATTCTTTCATATTTATAGTGCTGGATCTTAGAATCTTAGAGCTAACTCTTGGATTTATAGGTTTAAATATGACTAAAAATATTATCATATAAATGTATATAAAGTTCTTTTTAGAACTAAATCATTTAATTTTTCTGTTTCCAACTTAGCAGAGTTCTTGAGTTCTGTCTTTCTGTGAGTAGAACGCCAGACATTAAGAGTTCTCACTGACCGCTTTTAGTGTGTGTTATTAGATTAGGATGTAAGTACTACAAAGAATTCAGAATGTCTGACTGCTGTCTGTTGCTTATTAGGCTTTAATTTGACATTAGAATTCCAAAAAAAATATTTAATTACTGACAAGTTCATATCACAACATTTAGAACACTAAATTATACTACATTTTTCCGTCCCTATTTGTGAACAAAATATTGCAACTATCTTGGTTTATTTTTAGCTCCAGCTGATTTATAGCTAGATTGAAAACTTGAATTTTCCAATCTTGGTTCATAATTATCATCAGGTTTTATGAACAGGTAAATTTTCTGTCACATCTGGTATTGATTTAGTAGTGGAATTCTCTAATGTGTTATTTGGACTTTCATCTTCATCATTATAGTACAGAGCTCCTGGTAAAGCAGTTTTTCATTTAGTGATGTCTAAATATTTGGTTTTCAATGCTAGATTCACCAATTTCCATATAACTCATTGTATCTTTCAACTTAACCATTTCCTTCATGGTTATATGGTGTTGTTCTACTTAAAATATTCCTTTAGAGTGTAGATAATTAATAAATTCTTGTAAAGTAAAGCTAGATCTCCTTGCCAGATTTTATATATGCCAGCAGTCTATATAAAAAAATAGTTATTTAATCTGTAATTGGTTTGAATTGCTTTCCTACCAGATAATGTCTGCATTTTTTAATATTTCAATGCATTTGCATTTTTTCAATTGCATGTTTTCATTCAGAATCTGTGAAAAAAGCAATTGATTTTTTCACAGATTGTAGTAAAATGCCTTTTGCACAATTAGGCTTTTATTCACATAAAACGTGACATACTAGACAAAACAATTATTTAAATACTGACCAGTTCTTGCCACAACATTAAGAAAACTAAATTATAGTACACTTGGCTTGTATTATTAATATTTCTTGTAACACATAACATTTCTTGTAACATTTTTATAAATAAAGATTTTATTCTATATTTTATTTTACTTTACTTTACTTTAAAATGAGTTCACAATTCTAGGTAATATTACTAAACTTTTGAATTTCGCAACATGTATATATAGTTAGGCGTCCGGTCAGTAGGTGATGCGCCAATCATTGTTTTACTCGTCAACACAAGAGTTTCAATGCTAGGTGGTAGTGTGCTATGAACTGACCCAAACAAACAACCAACCATCTAAAAAATAATTTAAGGTCACCCTACCACGCCAACCAAAAATATTATACCTGGATATTAAGCGCTGCCAATATTATAGGCAATATACTTTACAGTGTCCGAAAACGCGTATTCACGTCCTTGGCGTTACAAATGAAACAAAGAAGACGCGAATTAGCGTCTTTGACAGTGAATTGGTTAAATTTAATAAATAACAAAAAATTGAGTAAATCAGATGTTTCTAGTTCTAGTGTGATTAGAAATCAACTTTTAATGAATTAAAGCGCAAGAAAAGAAAACATATAATTTATAAAATAAACTAAGAATTCTAAACTTTTTAAAACCACTCGTCCTTAGCCTAATTTACCTTTTTGTTGTTAAAATTATTGTAATAAATTCTCGTTAATTATTATGTTCGCTTGAAAATTCTGCACGGCAAATAATAAAACACCTGTAACTTGTATTTTCTTTGTTTACGTTTAGGGTCATGTAATTCCATATAATCAACTTTATGCGGCACATTGTACTCACTCGTAATATTATTAATAAATAACCTCCGGATATTAATTACAAAATAATTAGTCGGTTTTTCGTTAGTGCCGGATACCGTGTAAATGCATATTACAAAGCTACTTCCCCAATTAGAATTGCAAAATAATATTTTATTGGTAACTATATCAAGATAATAATGTTTTCTATAGGAAGGTAAAAGTTGAATTTATTTTTAGTCTAATAACTATTTATTCATATCAAAAGGCGCTATCTAGTTGTATGAAGTAGTTCAATTTTAATTAAAAGTAAATGAGATCGTGGCTATGGTTATATTATATTATATTATATTATATTATATGATTATATATATATATATATATATATATATATATATATAAAAAAAAATTATATAAAAATATATATTTAAAAAATAAATCAAAAAATCTATATGTATAAACTAGCAGAACATACTTAGAAACCACGTTTTAATTAAAAAAAAAAGATAAGAATTATTTTTAACCCTGAGATATTCTTTGCTTTTGATTTGTTTGATAAAGATAAATTTATTACATTTCAGACTATATAAGTAGTTTTACAATTCTTAAAAACACAAAACATTCTTAACTTATCTAAATTATACTTTTATGTAAGTACAATATTTTAATTTTGAATATATTATGACATTGATTATTATAATGATGTTTGATTTATCCAGAAAGACACTCGTGTCTGTTTTTGTTATTGATAACTAGCTCTAGATTGTTATTATGCTTATGTACAAAGTGGCTTTGTACAAATCCTCAAAATAAAACTTCATTTTACATAACGTGTCAGTCAATAATACCTAACTACTTTATATTTAAAGATGGGGTTCTATGAAACATCAACTAGTATGGACCTACAACTGAAAGGTTACTAAAAACTTGGGCAAAATATAACAGCAAATTGGCATCTTCACAAAATAGGAAAACTTTCTTAGTCAAATGTAGAAAACACCACTTACACCCTAACCACATCGTACATGGCATTGCTAATACCAATAACCTACTACACCATCGAGGAGGAAGAACAGGAAAACAAGTACAATCTATTAATTTAAAGTTAAAAACACAAGTTATTAATTTAGAGATAAAAGCTACATTTTCAGACATAAACTTTTTAGAAAAAAATATGTCAGAAATTAAAGATAAATTGCAGCACATATTACCACAACATATTATAATTGAATTTTTTCGTAGACAGAAAATAGCTTACAACAAAATATTTCATAACATAAAACGCAATAACATACAAAAATTTTAAAATCTGAAAATGAAAGCTTATAACTCTATCACTTTTAAAGAAAAATGGTTTAAAAATTTAACGAACATTGAATTCCCTTATAATGTAAGAAAGATACTCGCATTAGGTCCAAAATTCTGTATATTACCAACACTTAAAAATTTTAAAATTTCAAATATACTGGCTGATATTGAAAATATAATAACTAGATTTTCTGAAAATAAAAAAAACTTAGTCAGAGCTCAATGCACTAACATCATAACTAACTATTTACACAAAAATAAAAATAATAATCATTTTTTAAATAGTTTATATCATGAATGTAAATAATTTATCAAAGAACACCCTGAGATATACATTGTGAGAAGTGATAAAGGAAATGTGACTGTTGCAATGTACAAAGATGATTACTTTAATAAAAGTTATGAACTTTTAAATGATCCTAAATATTACATAAAATTACAAAACAATCCCACAAGTACCTTGCAACAGAAAGCTAACAAAATAGTTACCGAATTGAAAAATAAAAAAATGATCACTAAAGAAGAAGCCTCAACTCTCACTATATATAACTCTGTCACACCATGCTTTTATGCACAACCAAAATTACATAAACCTAACTTAACAATGAGACCAATTGTATCATCAATTAATTCACCAAACAGTAAGTTAGCAAAATTTTTGAGTGATATTCTTACAAGGTCATATAACTTAAATAATAGTTTCTCTATACAAGATTCCTTTAAACTAAGTAATTTTCTCAATAACTATCAACTACCAAATAATTATATAATAGTAAGCTTTGACGTTATATCTTTATTTACTAACTTACCACTACATATTATTAATGATAGTATAAACAAACACTGGGATGAAATCGAAATAAATTGCAAAATTAACAAAAAAACATTTTTGAGCACTTTAGAATTCATTTTTGATTCTAATGTATTGATTTTTGATAATGCATTCTATAAACAAATTTTTGGCACACCTATGGGCTCAAGTATATCGTGTATATTATGTAATTATGTACTAGACGATTTAATAAGAGATTCTTTAAATAAGTTGCCTTTTCATATCCCGTTTATCAAACGTTTTGTGGATGACTTAATACTTGCTTTACCTGCAGACAAAATAAATGAAACTTTACAAACTTTTAATAATTATAGTGAACATTTACAATTTACATGTGAAAAAGAGATAGATAATAGCATCCCATACCTTGACATAAGAATCAAACGAAATGCACAAAATGTATTAAGCACTGAATGGTACAGAAAACCTATAGTTAGTAACAGATTTATTAATTATCATTCGCAACATCCACCTCATATGAAAATAAATTTAATATTAGCTTTAAAAAACAGAATAGTCAAATTATCACACACCAATAACATCAACAAAGGGTTAATAGAACTGAAAGACATTTTATTAGAGAATTCATACCCAATTAAACTAATTAACAAATTTTTATTTAACAATCCTAATAATAGAATGATTGACATGAATCAAACAATAGAACCAAATCAACAAATCATGCAATCTCAATTTACTTTCACATCACTACCTTACATACCAATATTAACACCCAAATTAACTAAAGTCTTTGCTAATTATTCTCATATTAAAATTGCAACTAAAAATGTTAAGACATTAGCATCATTATATACAAAAACTAAATCACCTATTAGCATTATGGAAAGCTCAAATGTAGTTTATAGAATACCATGCCAAAATTGTGATAAGTCATACATCGGACACACATCTAGAAATCTAATAGGTAGACTAACATCACATAAAAGTGACCTTAGAAATAATAAAAATACGTGTGCATTAATAGATCATGCAATTAATAATAATCATTCATTTAATTTTAATGAAACTAATATATTAAGACGTGAAAACAAATTAATTAAAAGATAATTTTTAGAAATGGTATGCATAAATAAATATCAATGCGTTAATAAAAAAACTGATATTAACAAACTAAGCAATATCTATAATTACATTCTATCTTACGAAAATTAATACTTTAATTTTCTAATATATGATTTTCTGACTATAAATACTATATTTAAAAAATTTAAATATTCATATTTGGCGCCACTTTGTACATAAGCATAATAACAATCTAGAGCTAGTTATCAATAACAAAAACAGACACGGGTGTGTTTCTGAGATAAATCAAAACATATTAATCAATGTCATAATATATTTAAAATTAAAATATTGTACTTACATAAAAGTATAATTTAGATAAGTTAATAATGTTGTGTGAATTTAATAATTTAATGGTTTAACCTCATGTTGTAAGTTTTTATATTAGTTTTATACAATGTTTTTTAATTCTAATTTCATTGTATTTACCATAACATATTTTAGCATATCCTGATGAAGCTTGATTTAAGAACAAAGAGTTTAACTTATCTTACTCTACTTAAATGACTGCATCCTCAAAATAAAACTTCATTTTACATAACGTGTCAGTCAATAATACCTAACTACGATTACGAAGCCACGATATGTTTCTTCTTCTCACACTTCTTTTGCCCTTAATCTTGCCCTGCATGATGTTTCTTAAAAGTTCGTACTTTTCACCTCTCACAATGTGCCCCAAGTATTCCATCTTTCTAGTTTTTATCTCATTTAGAATTTCGCATCTTTTGTCTAAAGTTTGGAGTACTTGCGTGTTAGTGACGCCGTCCATCCATGATATTCTGAGAATGCGTCTATAGCACCACATCTCGAAAGCTTCGATGTTTTTTATAGTCAACTGTTTTAGTGTCCAAGCCTCAACTTCATATAAGCATTCGTATTCGTAACTTTATATTGATATCACGATTGCAAAAGAGTTTGCGCATTCTATTAAAGACTGATCTAGCGATTTCTATTCTACATCTAATCTCTTTTGTTTGATCAGTATCGTCTGTGATCCAAGCACCTAGATATTTATAACAGGGCACACGCTCAATCGTTGTATTGTCTATTACAAGATTAGCTCTGATGTTCTTTGATTTCGTGATTACCATAAATTTAGTTTTTTTCAAATTAATTTTCAAGCCGTAACTGTTACAGTATATATTGAGACTTTGAACGAGATGTTGTAGTTCTACTAGCGTTCCCGTTAGGAGAACTGTATCGTCAGCATACCTTATATTGTTGATCGTCTCACTATTTATTATCAGACCAAGATCTTCTTCATCGAGATTGTTCACAGGTAGCTTCACTATACAGATTAAATAAAAGTGGCGATAAGATACATCCCTGCCGGACTCCTAGATGGATTTGAATTTCTTCTGTTAGTTTGCCCTCAACCTTGACATTTGCTGCTTGATTCCAATATGGATTGCAATATAGATTGCATATAGATTGCATATATTTTAATACATTATAATAATTTTGAAAATCTACGGGAAAAACCAGCATTTCACTTCTGCGTGCATTCTGGCCTGAAGGTTTGGAAGTTGGTAATTTTAAAACAACTTGGGAGACGTTGAATATGTAGTTTTTATCGAAGGAAATAAACGTGAACTTGGGAAATAAACGACAGATATAAGTAACTTTCACTGTAGTTTTAGTTTTGCCAATAATAATATGTCCTATATACATTATTTTTATGCCTTTTGAGACACCTTCTTTAATGAGAACACAATCGCCAACGTTTATTTTCATATTATTGTCGTAATCCGTTTGAGATATTTCTTCGCCATTACTTATAAACGATCAAATACTTAAGTCAGTTTCAGCACAACAGAAAGATTCTTCCAATTTCTCTGAGTCAGCAGAAATTTCCATATCTTTTTTCTCCAATTTTTACCTATATTAGCGAACTCTTCTGAAGCTGATGTATTTTTCTGAATCCTTTGATGTAAGACAGACATTTTTGTTCTACCACATTTTTTTGACGTGTTTATTTTACCGCCTTTTCTAGTTACGTTCTTCTCATGCCATACTTTTAGATCAGAAATTTTAATAGGGGTATTTGTTAATATTTAACTTTCACGTTTACTATTGTTTCCTTTTCCTTCTTTTCTAGCTTCTGCCGGAGGAAAAGAGCGAACTTGCTCTGGAGAGACTAGCGATGACAACCATGATGAAGTTAACGAAACTTCTGAGGATAATACCGAGCATGAAGGAAGATAAATTAATGCAGTTGCCACAGGCGTTATCTCAGTTAATTGCTGTGTTTGTATCCCAGCAATTACAAATACATCCAGTTCACTATAGAGAGGGAAGATGATAATTGGTCCGTCCCCTTTCTCGACATAAGGATGATCAGGGAAAACAACAAGAATAAAATAGATTGGTATCAAAAACCGACCCATTCTGGTAGATACCTTAACTACCAGTCTTACCATAATAATTCTACCAAAGTCAACTTAATCAAACAGATGAAAAATAGAGTAATATAACTACCAGATCCTTCTTTTCATACAAAAGACCTCTAAATCCTACAGAAACTTTTCATTTCAAACGCTTATCCAACACCATTAGTGAATAAGATTTTGTTTAACACTATCCATAACGAAGGTACTTCACCTTCCTTCGCGACTAGCAATACTGATTTTGATGTCATATGTTGGAAACCAGTCTCGGATACTTCTACCAACAAATATTTTTCATTACCATATTTCAGAGATATCACTCCGGGGTTAACAAGGATTCTGAAAAGTGTTGAAAATAGCTTTGATAATAATAATAACAACATTATACTCAATGTGGCTTGTTTATCAGCCCTAACAATTAGTAATCTTTATTCTAAGATAAAAGATAAGACTTTCATAGATAGGCTTAATAACATTGTCTACAACATTCCATGCGTCTCTTGCAACAATTCCTACATCGGCCAAAGAGTTGAAACAATGAGTGAGAACAATAAATCTAAAAGAGATTTTATAGAAATGTCTTATATTTTCCTTAACGATTTCTCTATCAATGTTAAGATTGACATTAAGGATCTAAGCGATATATACCACTTCTTACTTAAATTAGATACCAAGAACAATACAACATCACCGATAACTAACTTGACTGATATATCCATTAACAACTAACCTACTTTAATAATAATTTTCATTAACTAAAAAAGATAACATTTTCTTGCTTTTCTTATATACATCTCAATAAGATATGATTATAATAATACATGAACAATATAATGTAATAAAAAAAAAATTTCAATTAAGAAAATCTAAAATAATATATCCCTAAACTGGAATTTAACTTCATTTTGTTTTACCAATGAACCTTAATGACATAAGGATTCAAAAGCACTACTTGATTTGTTAGAATGTGCGTTCTGATAAAACAGAACCTCACATTGAAACTTTCAACCAATCAAAAATTTAGTTATTGCCGACAATTCAAAGAATTACTTCCTTTTAAATGTAGTTACATCGAGTTTTTCGATTAACCTTGGGTACAGTGTATTATGCCAACTGGCTATGTAGAACATTTTTGTTATTTTATAAAAAATAAAAAATCGTTTATGTGGTGTGTGTGCCGGTCTTAAAGAAATATAGTTTTTGATCGCATTGAGAATGGTATTTGCTTTGTTATCTACTGTGGTAAATATTCTATTTGTGTGTGTTTTTAATACTTTTATTGTGACAAGAAACTTTGGCCCCAAGTCTTAAACGTTATTTCTTTCTAATATCAATAGTTCCTCCTTTCTTAAGGCAACAGACACTCCGAAAATCAATGCAACCAACAAAATGAAATGCTATGAAATGCGAGTATTAAATATATAAACTTAATTTACTGGTTTACGTTTATCTTTATGGGGGAGACGCACTACATCGCCAAATCCACCAGCTAATAAAGCACATATGGTTAGAAGAAAGAATACCAGCACGATGGAAGGAAAACATAATAGTGCCCATCGACAAAAAAGGGGACAAAACAAAATGCGCGAATTATTGAGGAATCTCACTTCTAAACACGACATATAAAACACTCTCAAACATTATTCTTAGTAGACTAATCCCTTATGCTGAAAATGTCCTAGACGAATATCAAGCCGGATTTAGGGCAAACAGATCAACAGTAGATGTTGTCTCACGCTGAGACAACTTCTAGAAAAGGGATTGGAGTATAACAGACCCACACACAATCTTTTCATAGACTTTCGACAGGCATATGATAGCATAGAAAGAAGCCAAGTATGGAATGCCATGGCGGAGTTCTCAATACCAAAGAAACTCATTCGGATGACCAAAGTCTGTATGGAGGGTGGAATATCTAAAATACGTGTAAATAATAAACTGTCTGGCAGCTTTTGCGTTATCTTCACTACTTTTTAACCTTATATTAGAGAAATCCATGAGGTCGGCCGAAATAAAAACACAATTGCTATCGGTTCAAGGTCCCAAGGTGTTACTAGCATATGCAGATGACATAGATCTCGTTGAAGACTCCATTCTCTCCACGAAAGATATTTTCAACAAGGTGGAAGGAGTAACAAGTGAAGTAGGGCTGAAGATTAATGAAGAGAAGATGAAATATATGTGTATAAATAGAACGACACGAAGAGGCAGAATAGGACAAAATGTGACGGTCAACACCTTCAGTTTCAAAAGAATACAACGTTTTACGTATCTGAGGGCAGTAATCACAGCTGACAACGATGTCACTAAAGAAATAAAAGACAGAAAGACAGAAAAGTTTGCAGATCCAATCTGCAAACCGCTGTCAATTTGCACTGGATAAGCTCATAAAATCAAAAAATCTCACAAGAAGTTCAAAGATCAAAATCTATAAATCCATCGTCAGACCTGTAATAGCATACGGATGCGAAACGTGGACCATGACCAAAGCCAACGAAGAAAAGCTCAGACGCTTTGAACGAAAAATACAAATTTTCGGACCTCACCATGACATCACCACAAACCAGTATAAGATCAGAACCAATATGGAATTAAAAGCACTCTACAACGACGCCGATATTGACCAAGAAATTAAATCACAGCGACTAAGATGGGCAGGCCACGTGCACAGATTGCATAACGAAAGACTTATGAAACTGGTATGGGAAGAGATTCCCACAGACAAAAGACCACTCGTACGTCCCATAATGCGATGGAGAGATAACATCTAAGCAGATCTCCGGAAAATGAACATTCCATTTGACTGTAGGTTGATGGAAGACCGAACAAATTGGAAAAAAGTTGTACAGTCAGACAAGATCTACCCAGGGTTGTAGCGCTACGTGATGCTGATGACGTTTATCATTAGAAACACGTCGTTAGGAGCATCGGACATAAATTTGTGGACTTGTTCTTTTTCAAGTGTTTTTGAATTCCTTGGTACATAACCTGTTCTTTTTTTCTTGATAAGCATAATTAACTTATTATATTTAGATATATCAACGTTTGATTTTAAACTTAAAGTTGATTTTAGCATCGAATGTTTGGACGATAAACTTGCTATTAGTCCTTTTTCGGCAACGTCTAAAAAGTATGTCAACAATACAGATTCTGAATATCGTATTATTTTTCTCTCATCACACCACGCAATAAATTCAGCGTATGTTTTTTTCGTACAACACTCTGCTTTTTTTGGGCGGTAAACTTAAAGGATCTTTCATTTGCTGTTTCTGGTACTTCTGGTGGAGTTAAATTAAACTTTTCGTGAATATCCATCTTTTGATTTTTCAAATACACAGAATTTTAAACAATAAAGTAAATAATGACATACAATGACAGATAGTACTAACAGCGGCTACTTCATTTTAAATTTTTTAGTGAGAATATAAATAGGTATATGTTTGGTTGTCTACACCACAGGTCACTGCCAATCACAGAGCGTTTAATTAATTTATGCAAGCAATGTCTGTTGTGTTGCTTATAATGAAATCGTTCAATAATAGAAAATTATTTATTAACAGGGGTGTAAAGCTAGTTCGCGTCCGTAGTAGAATACTACACGTGCACCCTGGGTAGTGCTAAATGAACTAGCGCAATAGGCAGCCAGACAATCTATTATTTCTAGATCTCCTGGCAAGAACACATCACGAATATAAGATATGCCTCCAACCAACAATTTAAATGGACCTTCTCAGGACCAAGCGACAAAAAGACTCGGACCAAGCATCCGAATCTGCCATTTAAATATAGAGGGTATTAGTAGAAGTAAATGTGAGTACCTTCAAAAGGTACTCATTAAAAATGATATTGACGTGGTCGTAATTCAGGAAACCCATGCAGAAAATGAAGAACAAATTCTCGCTAGAGGAAGAATTCATGGCTATGATTTATTGGGTGCAACTTACCATCCAGCTTATGGAGTGGCAACCTATGTTCGAAACAAAATAGAAAATGCATACATACGTTCTACACCAGACATAAATAACATTCATACGGTTACTATACAAATTGGCGAAATTACTGTCAGCAATATTTATAAACCCCCGGCAGTCCTGTGGCCTTCGCATGTTATTTACGCCCACCCACACCCCTCAGTTTATGTGGGAGACTTCAACAGTCATCATGAACTCTGGAAGTATAGGCACAATGATCAAAACGGCGAGGCTTTAATAAACTGGAGCGAAGAGGTTGACACTTATTTAGTCTTTGATGCTAAAGATCGGGCAACTTTTCGATCTGCAGCCTGGAAGCGAGAATACAATCCAGACCTATGTTTTGTTTCCACAAATGAAACAATCAACCACTGGCAGCTTCACGTACAGTATTGCCAGATTTTCCACATAGCCAACATAGACCAGTTGTAATAGAAATTGGCATCAAAATACCAATAATATCATCTTTTCCCCGACCTAGGTGGAACTTTCAAAAAGCAGACTGGGCGACTTTTACTGAAAGATTGGACAAATGTCTGGGATGGATACCCCCAACACGTTCAAACTACATGAGATTTGTTGGCGCGGTTATCTCCACAGCGAAGAAAACTATACCCAGAGGATATCGTAAAGAGTATGTCCCAGGATGGGATGAAAATTGCGAGAAATTGTATCAAGAATACAACGAAAGCCAAGATCGAGAAATTGCGGACGAATTACTGCACAGTTTAGATGCAGCCAGACGACAAAAATGGATGGAAACCGTGGAAAAATTAGACTTTAGTAAATCAAGCAGAAAAGCATGGTCTTTACTTAGAAAACTTGGTAGTAGTAGAGTCCCAACTAGAGAAAAAGTACCAATAGCTCCAAACAGAGTGGCCTCCCACATTGTAGCAACCTCAAGAGCACCTAGAGATCGTGATCACACCACCAAAGTCAAACAAGAACTTAAAGTACTAAAGTCTGCATGCCCGCCTACTTCTGAATATTCTAACGAGTTTACTCCAGAAGAAATTATTTCAGCCATATCAGAAATTAAGTCTGAAAGGCACCCGGCTCCGATAAAATTCATCCAGAATTTTTACTCCACTGTGGCAAATATGCTAGGAAATGGCTGGCTGATTTCTATACAGATATGTTAAAATCAGGAGAAATCCCCCATTCATTAAAAAAGGCCTCCATTATAGCCATATTAAAACCAGGAAAGGCAAATAATCAGCCTCAAAACTACCGTCCGATTGCTTTGCTGAGCTGTGTTTATAAACTGTTGGAACGCTTAATCTACAACAGAATTAGTAGAAAAGTATTTGAATTGATACCTATTGAGCAAGCAGGATTCAGACCTAACCGCAGCTGCACAGATCAGATCCTATCCTTAACAACACATATTGAAGCTGGTTTTCAAAGAAAACAACAAACATCCGTTGCTTTCATTGACCTATCAGCTGCATACGATACTGTCTGGAGACAAGGACTAATCTGCAAGCTAATCCGTGCCGTCCCGTGTCAAAAGGTAACTAAACTCATTGATAACATGCTCACCGACAGACCTTTTCAAGTCACAATAGACAATTCTAAAAGTTCCCAAATGAAGCTCAGCAATGGACTGCCACAGGGATCTGTTTTGGCACCCTTACTGTTCAATTTATATATCGCGGACCTACCTAGGACAACTTCGCAGAAATTTGGCTACGCTGACGATTGGGCAATTGCAGCAAGACATAATAACATGAATATCACAGAAACAATATTAGCGGATGACCTTGCCATTATGGGAGAATACTTTCGCAAATGGAGGCTACGGCCTAATGCAACGAAAACCGAAGTGTGCTGTTTCCATCTGAATAATGCCCAAGCCAACAAAAAACTCTCCATCCACTTCGAAAACAGACTGCTCACTCATAACTCAACACCAAAATATCTTGGAGTGACTCTGGACAGAACATTGAGTTTTAAAGAACATCTTCAAAGAACGACAGCAAAGTTGAAAACGAGAAATAATATAGTCCAAAAGCTATGTGGCACTACATGGGGGTCTTCAGCCTCCGTACTCAGATCATCCGCTCTCGGACTTGTATACTCGGTGGCTGAATATGCTTCCCCGGTATGGCTCAATAGCAAACACACAAAGATTATTGACACTCAATTAAACCAGACAATGCGAATGATCTCAGGTACAATTAGACCCACACCGAACTATTGGCTTTCCATTCTAAGTCACATTCCACCGCCGAAACTGCGAAGAAGTCATTTTCTTCTCAGAGAATATCGAAAAATTGAGGCTAACCATCAACTACCTATACACCAAGATAAGCTTGATATCGAAATAAACAGACTGCGCTCCAGATATCCTCCATTGCTAAGAGCCAACTCCTTACATCAGGAACATTTCAACCTGACCAAAGCTTGGAGAACACAATGGGAGAGCGACTCACCACAGGAAGCACATCAAATGGCCTGTATCGATCAGAAACCGCCAGGCTTTGAACTGACCCGCAATACATGGACAACGCTAAACAGAATAAGAACAAGCAGCGGTAGATGTGCTGACAGCTTATATAGATGGGGAAAAGCCCTTACTCCTGAGTGTGACTGTGGTGCGCAACGACAGACCGTCCGTCACATTGTTGAAGAATGTCCCCGAAGGCGATTCCCTGGAGTTTTCGATGAGTTCCTGAATGCGACCGAAAATGTTTTACATTATATTAATAATACATTAGATGTTCGTTTGTAATACTTCATGTAACGTTTTTATATTGATTTTTTTAATTGTGTGTTCTTATTATATGCCATACGATAAATAATAAAATAATAATTTATTAACAGGGGTCATTAATAAATGATTTTGAGGGTGTTAAAATTGATCATAAATGGACGGTCGACGGAAAAAACATTTATGTAACACTGTGCCCCTCTTCGCCTACTATTAAAATTTAAATAGGACTTTCGATCTACTAATGATGAAAATTTTAAAATTAGTTACAGAGATCATATCAATAAGTGTGGGTTTAATAAGTACATAACTAGCTTTAGTGGTTCATAAATCCAGTTATCACGGAAGAAATAGAAAGATACTATGAGATTTCTAAATGAAAATTTACTGCGTTGAATATACTGACGGAAGTAAATTCGCCGACGAAATAATGTCTATTTAGAACGATGTAATAGGTCGTTCGTAAAATATGGAAGCGTAAATTTTAATGTCTATTTAAAGAGTGTAACATGCATATTACGTGCTTGGCATATGGCAAACTTAGTTCATTTTTGAGTTCCTCTCGATAAAATATCGGTAATATGTTAGCCGCTCCTTAAATCCCCAAGTGTTAATTAGCGTGAAGCAGTAAATTAGACAACGAAATATAGCAAGATAAATGCACTTACCAAAAAAGAATATTACCCATTACCCAATATTGACATCAAATACCACAGCAATTACGTAAGTTTTAGCAATAATTATACAGGGTGTCCCATAATTCATTGAACATTAACTAATGGAAGATATCTGACATCAAAATAAAGCGTTTGAGCTCAAATTGCTTAGGCAAAATGTTGCTATTTTTCGTTCTACTATTGTGTTCTCGATTCATTAATATTTTTATATTATTTTTGGGGATATCTTGAAAACTATTCAACCGACTTACGTGAAATTTGGTATCTTGCTATTATTTATAATCCGTTCACAAATTGTTAAGAGCACGAAATGTACCTCAAAGTCATAAAACGGTCGTAAAATTTGTATCATCATAGGTGTTCCTGAGGCCATTCATTAAATTTAATGCGTTCTACTTTTATTTTCCTTTCCAAAATGTTTATCAATAATAATAATGTTTTAATACGAATATATTTAGCAAAAAACAATTAAAACTTTCACAGCCAATGTTGGTTTTTAAATCATATTAATAAAAATAAGATTTTAACCATTAACAATTTTGTAAATAAGAATACCTTATCTCTTTAGATATTTCGATACTAATCTTAGCGTTTAATCACTTTACTAGAAAACATGGAATTCATATCCGAAGGTAATATTCGTTGCAAGATAATTAGGATGAAATTTCCCAGATTTTTATTAATATAATGGGTATAAAGATGCCGGCTTTGTCCACGTGCCTCGTCTGTTCAGTTTATATTTGAAACTTAACTTGAAAGGGTGAAGTTACGAACGAAAACAATTTTTTTGTTTATTACGTTTTTGTTCGCATGTAATTTACTGCTCGTCGGTGTTTCCGCATCTACGGCAGTAATTAGCGTCTCGAATATTTCTTTTGCGAATAATATGCAGTGCGTGAGTGATTTTTTATTCCACATACCTACGAACATATACGTACCTTTCGCTCGTGCTCGTTTTGTTGGATAAAAATAATATAAAAAAATATAAATGAATCCATTAGCTAATGTAAAATGAATTATGGGACAGCCTGTATGAGGTAGTTATTTGCAAAACTCCTTTGCTATTTGATATAATTATTTTAGAATTTTTTAATTATGTTATAACTAATACGTCAATACAGTTTTAAAAAATAATATCAAAAGAGTGTTACAAATAAAATAAAAAAAGGTTCGCATTAAAATTTTATTGACTTTAAAAACTGATTAATTGAACAGCAAATTCATGTTAGGCAGTCTTTCAAAGGAGTTTTTATTATACCAAACTTAAGTTTCTTCTTTTTGAAACAGTGAAATTAAAATTAAATTATTTTACTGCCGTTTTCATTTTAACATAAATCTTGTTGATCAGTATTACATACTTTTGTTCCTATAAAAGTGTACTTTGTGATAATTTTCATGAAGCTAGTTTTGATACGTTCCATAAAGCTTAATGATAGTATTACTAATACTAGTTTAATAATAGAAATCACACTGATCCCTATCTGATCTATAGGAGGTCTATGTTAGGTAAACCCTTTATCTTTATCTCATGCGTTTCCAGATAACATACTTTGTAGTTCCTCGTACATAAAGTTTAATAGTATAATATGTATAGAGGTTTTATCCACTACTTCATAGAATCTGCACAGTCGACAATGGTCTGTAAGTATTCTTGGTGATAAGACCAATGCTTTTGTTTAAACTAATGTAATATTCAAATGTTCTATGGCTAAAGTTCCCGTAAAGTATTCTTCATATTATTATTTTATTTAAGTCTCCAAATGTTTATATATTTGCGATATTTTTTGTTTTGAATTTTAGCTGTTACTCTGCTCATTTTTTAAACGTTTTGTGGTGGGTATAGAATCGTTTGTCAGATCGTGATGTATGATAGATCATTGGAAAGGAGAGGAGGTAGTAAATATGTTAAGATAGAAAAACACACATTGCGTCATTGCTGAAAGGGCATCCCATCATATCTTCTTTGTTATTAATAAAAGATACAAAAATCAAACAAGGCGACTACCAAAAGGGCAGTATCTTCATTATTAATGAACAAATAGGTACATACGAGATATCATAGAGCGCTATAAATAAAAATAGTTTAACGCAAAGACACATTTTGATTTATTGACTTAAAGGCCTCTGGCTGAGTACAAAATAAACAACTAAACTAATCCTCACATGAGACATAGCAGATGAAAGGCAAGGAAATAACCAATATATTAAGAAAGAAAAATTAAGCAAGGTTACTACCAAAAGGATACTATATAGTATCTTTATTATTAATGAACATATAGCGACATACGAGATACCATAGGGTACTAAGAATACAAATAGATTTACTATAAGAAAAATTTAGATTTATTATATTAAAGAAGGCCTCAGACTGAATACAAAATAAACATCTGATCAAATCTTAACACGCGACATAGCAAATAAAAGGGGAGGATATAACTAATATATTTAAATAGAAAAGACAAATAGTCTACAAAAACGGCACTACCATTCATCTTCCTTATTACTAAACATATAGCAACACATGATATATCTTCTTCTTTGGGTGCATATCCTCTGTAGATGTTGATTTAACTTTGTTAATTCTTTAAATAGTTGTATGGTAGTCATTTCTGTCTACTGTCTGATGTTCTTCAACCACGATGTCCTTCTGCGCCCTTGAGATCTTTTGTCTTCTATCTTGCCTTATAAAATTAGTTGAATAGGTTAATACTTCTCATTGCGCATCACATGCCCTAAGTATGTTTTCACTCTGATTTTTAATATACGCATAATTTTCAGATCTTTATTCATACGTTGGATCACGGTGTTGTTTGCTAAACTCGATTTGCTAAACTAAAGAAATATCCAAAAATTTGGGCAAAGACGGTATTTGAGCGAACTTCAAAGCCACAAATAGATGGTTCCTCGAATGGAAAAATCGTTTACAAGATTTCTTAAAAAAAATGCTGAAAAAGCAAAAGTTTTCGCTATGTTTATTTTGTACCTTTGGACCGAGGTGTTTATATACATATAATAATCTCATAATAAAATTATTTTTGTAGTATTTTGCAAATAATCTATTTTAACCGAAAGGTAAATAGCCTCAAAAATAAATTAAAATACATATAAATATCTATTACAATTACATAGGTAAAACTAGGAAGTTAAGATTAATGTTGCATTAAAAATTAAGGGGTTTAGTTTGAGATTGTACAGTGGCTAAATGCTTTCTGAACATTGTAGACTCCTTATAAATAGTAATTTACTGAGGAATTTAAAAGATATCAATTTTAATGACATTACCCAATGCTTATCGTACAGTACAAGTACATACTACCATACTTGATTAAAACTGCCATTAGCATAATGGTGGAAATTACAAAATCTGACATGTACAAGGCTCTCAACGACTTTTATGATATATTTGCAGGTGTAATTTCTCAATACCTACTAATAGCTGAAACCGTAAAATCTTGTATATCATATTTCACATCTACCTACTTATGTTAAGCAGATCAAGAGAATTAGCCATTTCGGGTAAATATCTCGGCAGTATGTAGAATACATATCGGTCATCTGGACCTATAAAAGTCATTTATTTTTATGATGCAATGTAAGATCAAACTGTAGTAATAAACATTTATATGATATTTTTATACCATTGAAGTCTATATTCATATATTATTGTATAAATTTTTTATAACTTTATGTATTTATTTTCTTTGCAATATTATTTTTCACCATTTTCAAATATACATTTAAGTATTTCCCACGGACATTTGTTGATGTGATTAACCTTGTAAAAGGTATCTGTTTAATATAAACTATTTATATATTTTATAAATATGTATAATTATGTGCCTACATTTACAGAAAATTAAAAAACTAATTACAAATAAGTAGTAGATCCTCTCAGAGGGATTATGATAATATTGGGGAATTTAACTAATACAAGGAATTAACCCATATAGCCCAGGGAAATAAGCATTTTTTCATGACACTCGTCCGGCCAGGCAAACGACAGTTGTTTTGAGTAGTACGGACCTCTATTACAAATACCTATATGTTTCCTGCAGTCGATATTTTGAACTTAATTAGTTATTAACAAATTAAGGTAAAAAAACGGAAAATTTTTGCTTTTTTCGTCTAGCAGCAAAAAGTGAAGCAATTTAAAAAAATTTTAGAAGAAAAGAAACTTATAAGTTATATAAAAACCTTCAAAATGGCGTTTTTAAAATGTTTCTATCCTTATTTGTTGCTTAGAAAGTTGCAAAATAAGTCAAAAATTTCGGTTTTTTATAAATGTTAATAACTTTTTTGAAAATAAACTTAAAATATTTATATTTCTTGAAATGATATATCTTGTAGTGCTTAAAATAGGGTTAAAATTTCAAAGTGATCGGTCCAATAGTTTAAAAGTTATTTTATTTGTTTATCCCAAGTTAACATTTTTTGCAACAATATAAGTCAGACATTTATGCAGATTTAGAAATTGTAAGGGTTGTTTCTGGTAGAAGACGTCTTGTTTTATTATTTACATTAAAAAAAAAATTAGAAAATTAATTTTAAATATTGCAAAATAATTTTGCAAAAACATGTCAATTTTTTGCTTATAAACAATTAGAATAACTTTTTAACCATTGACTGTAAAAATATTATTTTTACATATTTAAAAAGCTTAAATTTTTTCACAAATTTAAATAAAAAAAGTTTGTCCTAAACTAATTTGGTACAAAGTTAGCCTCTGTTTTTATTTAATTCACAGCACCTTTGTTTATAACAATTAAGAATACTAATTAGAGCTATTTGAAAGAATATACATTATAGTTTTAAACTACTAAATTTTAAAATTATTGTCCTTTAATGGAATCCTCCCCCAAAGCTTCAAAATGTATGTAAAATCCGTCGGCTTTGAAACTCTCGGGAGCTGAAGGGAGGGGGAAGGCGCTGTTAACTGTATCTCTGTTCCTTTTTTATGTATTTCAACGTTTCTTTTTGAACTTGTATGTACTTTTTGCGTACATTACGAATATGCATTATTTCAATAAATAAATTGTCAAATAAACCACATAATTTGTTTAAAAACAATTTTTTTTTAATTTTTTTAGTAGTATTTAAGTTAAGTTTGAATGTAAAACAGAAGTACTTGTCATTTCCTATATTTTGGGGAATAAGCCTCAATTTAAGTTTATAATAAGTTTATTTTTGACGTTTCGATTTCTACTTCGGAAATCTTTCTCAGAATACAGAACATTAATAAATTAATCAAATTTTGTTTTTGATTACTTGGTAGAAAATTTGGTTGGAAAATGTTTCTTATAACTCTTCTGGGTGATTGATTAGGGTGAGGAAGCTCAGTAGATCTGTTTTAGTAAAAATTACAAAAAAAATTTATTGACAAAACTTGTAGACATCTTTAAACTAGACATTTTAAAATTAGTTACAATCTTACAGGGTGTTCTATAAGATGGTGGCAGACCAAACTTATGTTTTTTAAATGAAACACCCTGTATTTTATTTTGAATTTGAAATCTGCTTCACTTTCACATCACAACACTGTAAAGTTTTATTATGTTATACCGGGTATTTAAAAAGTTATAACCAATATTACCTGAAAATCGTATTAAGTTTAACTCCCTGTATAATTAAAAAGGAGTATAGGTCCATTGATCTATTGCAACCATAGTTTTTTAATAATTGTTAAAAATTATGAAAGATATTCGTTTTCATAATATTCGTTAAATCAAATACATGGTAAGTCAAAATGCAAGTACATTATTTTCTTGGTAATTTTAAATATAACACCCTGTATTTTATATCACTATCGAAAAGTACTAACATCGTACTTCAAATTTTATAGAGTACTCCCTATACATAAAGTTATTAGTTTTCTAAATATTTTTATTTTTCCATCAAAGTATAAATTTTGAAGATATTTTAACGTTTATCAATAATTATTGTGAGTTGACCATGATTGATTTGTCAGAAACTGACAGTTTGACATTATTGTTTATTAATTCAGTATTGGGGTACATCGTAAATTAGCAACAATAATTATTTAGAAATTCAATAATTTATTCAATTTAAATTAGCAATAATGAATTTTACTACTGATGAAATGATAGATAAATATGATCTAGATATTGGGGGAATGCACTAAAAATTCATTACTATCAGCTAGAATTTATCATGAACGGTTTCCAGATAGGCGGCAACCTAGACAAGATACATTTGAAAAATTAAAAGGTCAATTTAACCGCACTGGTTCAGTGAAATATGAAAAACATGAACTAAAAAAAACTAGTGTGACAGAGGAAAACGAAATGAGTGTGTTGATGGCAGTTACAGAAAACCCACTCACAAGTATAAGGAGTATTTCCAATAAGCAAGAACTTATAATTTCCTGAACTTACATTCCACCCACGGTCTCAGATTGGGAATAAGCTCCTTCGTCCACCTTGGCTTTCCACTATCATTCGCTCATTCTCTCTGCCACCCTACTATAGTTCTTTCTCTTCCATTCTCATGTATATTTACATCCATCCTTTTCGCATACATCCTCGCTCGCTCTTTGCACAACAGAACGATCGATATCACCGCTCCAATGACATATAGAGCCTCACTCGAGACTGTCCTATATGCACTAGACACCCTGAGGAGCATTCGTTTATGCGAAGTCTTCATCAGCTTAACGTATTTCGCAGTGTTTAGTATTTCCTAGTGGTTACAAGGTATTTTATAGGTGAAGTTGATATGAAAAATTACTAAGGACCTATAAGTTAAAATAATAATAAATAATATATAATAATTTTTTAAAAACAATTTCTGGATTGGAGATAGAAACGTCGAAAACAAATGAAAAATGTAATTTTTATTATAGTCAATTGTAACGTAATCCCATATAAATACAATATTTACTGAAACATACCTCAAGACAATAGATTCAGTCTTAGAAATCATTTAACCCATTGGGTTTGTTGTCGTGTATGTCTGTAAGGTAATTGCCTTGTTACTGAGTAAAGTCGATTTAATTGTATTTAAAAATATTCTCTTATTATATTTAACTGACTGCGATAGCTCGTATGAGTACCGATACCAAAGAAAAAGAGATTTTTTGTTAAAAAATTATCTTTCAGTTGGATTCGAACTCACAGCGCCTTAGTTATTACCCTAAGTAAGTCGATGTCTGTACTCATGCTCCACCAAGACGTTTTTTTAAGTATTTAAGTATGATCACTTTTCTCATGATACGTTATTTCTGTATTAGACATTTGGTAGTTAAACAAAGTCAAAATATGATCACTGGTTAAAAATTAATTTGATTATTTTGAAAATATAATAATGTTTACAATGCCCATTAAATCTAAGGTAATTACAATATGTGTATGTTTATATATATATATATATATATATATATATATATATATATATATATATTGTTATGATATGTAAAATCAAGAAAATATTGGTTTGTTTAAAAATATTTCAAAGTTCAAATATTTAAAATAATTCAGATAAGTCAAATTAATAAACGACAAACATTTCGAAGAATGAAAGTCCTTTTATCTTTGAATTACCAATATCGAACAAAACGTAAGCTATGCATAAATTATTTTCTTTGTTAAAATATATTTGAGTGACGTGAGCGAACTTAAGACAATTGAACCGGGTTTTCCAAATACATTAGTGCAGTGATTAGGACAACAGAATATATTTTAGAAAGATAGGTTGTTGTTAGTTTTTAAGAATTGGTAGAAAAAGATTAGTTTTTAAATAATGTTCGGAAATTTTATAATTGTAGGTAAAAATTTGTTTGTGATCGAAATGAAGAAATGGGAGATGTATGACGCGTTTTGATTGGATGAGATTGAAAAAGGTGGGAGGTTTGGTTTGAAAATGAGACGTTAGTTAGTTTTGGAAGAGAGAAAAGATAGTCAGTTGGTTTCCAAGGGTAGAAGGCGAACGGCCGTTGTTCTCGGGTAGTTTCCCAGACGTAGGTAGCAGTAGCAGTGAAAGTTTGTGAGTTTTCGTGTAATTAGTGTACCTGATAGAAGCTGATCCAGTAAAAGATTGTAAGTTATATTTTCTACTTATATTCCAAGTCACTGTTCAGGCCAACGAGAGATTCAGTTTATCGTAAAGAAAAGATATTCCAAGAGTCATTTTTCACTCAGGCCAACGAGATATTCAGTTTATTGAGAGAAGGAGAAGATAGCATAATTTGAACGATTCGTACATTTGAAGGAGATCATTAAGGACAATAAACTTGCAATAATTTGTTGTAAGATTGCTGATTACCTAGGGAGCGACTGTGAGTAGATAATATAGTCTACAAGGAACAAGGATTTGGACCACTCATCATCAGAGAGAGAGATAGTTTTGTTTTCTGCAGTTTTTCTTTTATTGATAACACAATTTTTACACTTAATTTAGGAAGGATATAAATATTTTGATTAGAAGATTTAGAATAATATTTGGGATTTTGAGATTTCAACTAATATTGTTTGTACCATTAATTTTAAAGGTTCCCGTACGTAGAACAAAATTTTGAGAATCATTATATGATATTTTGTTTATTGAAAATTTTTGAGTGTGAATTTTATTTCAATATTTTATTTCAATATATAATGTTAGATCCTATATGTTTTTTATTATTCCGGTATTCTTTGGACCTTACCATTCACATGTAATAGCATAGATATTGAAGCACGAATAGAACCCTGAGATAAGAGAATTAAAAATTGTGATAGAATCATAATTATATCATTTAAATAATTCAATTAATTAATTAGCTAATTAATTGCTTGGCGCACCAAGACTTTGAATATTACAATAATATATATATATATATATATATATATATATATATATATATATATATATATATATATAATCTTAATCCTACAAGAAGTGATATCTTGACATATAAGACAAACATATTTAACCTCGAAAATCCAAACCAGTAACAAAAAATGGTACAGAATGTGACCCAGATACATACATTTATTGTTTTTACCTTTTTAAACAAAACTCATAATGACAACATTCGTGTGATAATGAACGAAGAACTTAACAATTTATCTTTGTTGATGGTCACCACCTGGTAACCGTTTTTTTTATGTTTATGGAAGTGATTAAATCACTTCAGTTTATCCGTAGACGGATTCATTGTTTTAAGGTTCTAGAAATAGGTATAGTAAGTAATTACTATACGGTGATAATAAATTTACTACATATTTTTTGCCGCATAGATAATAGAGATCATGTTTACAAATTTTGTAATAAATACATTTATTGCATAAATAAATTAGGAACTGACAATACAATTATTTTTTTCATTAACCGCTTAACGTACTTACCCGAGTTAACTCGGTATTAAACTACGTTTCTACTTTCGCATAATCGAGTTAACTCGTGCTTAAAATATTTGTACGATATATGATGTACCTACGCGTTTTAACTCGTCTAGCGCTAAATAACGGTTCCCCCACTTGTTTCCTCGTTTCTAATTTTAAACATACTACGACCGACCGCTTGTATTGTTTACTTAAAGTCAAGGTTACTCAAGTTTAGTGCGTTTGAAAGGCATATAAGTGAAATATTTTTTCGACTGTGAGTAGTGATGAGTATTTATTAAGTTCAGATGTATCTGATGTCAAGGCTAATATGGACGACAGTAGTTCATATCGACCTTTTTTTTAAGAAAATTCATTGAGTTTGAATGATACTATTAGTATGACTATGATACGAACATGGTGAAATTTACAACCAAATGCTCCTGCATCCCCATATTTTCTTTTTACTATTGTTTCGGATTTAAAGAAGCGCTGCATAATTTGGAATGGGGCGTGAAAGTTAATGAAATTCTGATAAAAACAATCAGATATGCAGACGATACAGTTATTTTAAGTGATGACATGAATGGATTACAATGCCTTTTAAATGACATTGATACAGTGGGAAGAGAGTTTGGCTTAAACATAAACTGTTCAAAAACAAAACACATGGTGTTTAGCCGTTTAGCACATCAAGATGCACGATTATATGTTGATGGTCATATAATTCAAAGAGTCTCCAGTTTTAAATATCTTGGTTGCCATATTACTGAACAACTAGATCCAGATCAAGAAATAAAATGTAGAATCGAGAAAGCCCGCACGACATTTTTAAAAATGAGGTCATTCTTCTGTAATGATAACTTGAACCTTCAACTTCGAAAGCGTATGGTTAAATGCTACATTTGGTCAGTCCTCTTATACGGTGTCGAAGCATGGATATTAAAATATCCACCATTAATCGTCTGGAGGCCTTTGAAATATGGCTGCACAGACGTATACTAAAAATTCCATGGACGGCTATGCTGACAAATGTGGCAGTCCTTGAGAGAGCAAATGTTGCTCGCGAGCTGCTAAATAACATCAAATGTAGAAAGATGGCCTATTTTGGACACGTAGTAAGGGGAGACCGATATAATATTCTTCAACTTATTATGATGGGTAAAATCGAAGGACGCAGAGGAATTGGTAGAAAGCAGGCCTCTTGGTTGAAGAATATCAGAGAGTGAAATATATTGAAATTTTTTAAAATTTTTTGAACATTTCTTAGATGATGACCTAATAAATTCCATTTTTGAAGAAACTAACTGATATGCTGATCAAAACAATAGAGACAGTAGTTGGTATCCAGTAACTTCGGTGGAACTTAGAGTTTTTTGGGGCCTCAATATTTTGCAAACTGAAATACGACAATATTGATCTAAGAATCCACTGATGACGACACCTTTTTTCTCAAACTATTTAATAAACTCCCAGCTTCTAAAGGAAAAAAAAACAATAATATTACATTTTTTTTTAAATTCCATTGTGGGTGGTTAAGTGTAAATACGAAAAAAATGTGTAGAACAAGGCAATGTAATCTAATAACTAAAGAATGTTGACAATGTCACATTCGTGTAATTCTCTTGAAACTTTATTTCTTCGCTATTTGGTCCATTGTATTGACTCCACCCTTGGTTGCATTATAGAATAGATTTATGTAAGACTTATTCTTGATATTGTTACTCACAACGTCGCGTCGTCACCATGTTGTAGAATTTAAAATTAGTATTTTTTTGGGCTTTATACTAGATAGATAGGAGAGAAGGGTAACTGGAGAGGTTCCGGAATGGGAATCTGTAAAATCGAACATATTTAAGTATAGTTTTCTATCTTTAGTTCTTTTGATAATGTCAAGTATTTGTTTACAATTGTTGCATTGTATTAACTATAGTAAGTCCGAAATTATCATTCAGTTCTTCTGATAGCTCCATGGAAGTTTAATAGCAATAGGTAGTAAAGTTTCTACCTTTTTTTTTAAAGAAAAAAATACTATTATTGACGTTTCAATTTCCACTTCGGAAATCGTTCTCAAAATACAAACAGTAAATTTTGTTTTTTTGTTACATAGTTAAAAATTCTTTTAATAATTTAATTGTTTCTTCAAACGTCAAATAATGATGACATTACTTATCTAACTCTTTACGGCGGAGGGAAAAATGTTGTCATGGCAACAATATAAAACATGTCACAAAACAACAATGCAAATGTAATTAACAACAATTAAACATCATTTTTATTTATATCTAGTAATATTAAAAGTACAATTAGTTAATGAGGCATTTTCAAAATTGAAACCGTGCAAAAATGTTCCCGACTCTTGATACGCATTGGTAATTGTTGATGATACTGATGGTCGAGAACAACTTTCAGCAATCATTCCCGATGTTGGCGGCTTGCGAACAACAATAAGCTGTCTTTATTAATTGCAAACATCTGTCAAACAACTGTAACCAGGGAGACGCAAATCCCAACGACGACTTAATTATTTTAATTTCTAACATCTAGACGACTTTGATAGTTGTCACAGTTAATTTCGAGTAAAAATAGCGTATGAATTGAACTATTTATGGTTGAAAATTGTTACGTTTGAAGAAAAAATAGTATACTTTATTCGGCAAAGAAGCGACTTTTCTTGACTTGCCCTCTATTACGCGCCTCACTTCGTTCGGCGCGTAATATCGGGCGCGTCAAGAAAAGTCATGCTTCTCCGCCTCATAAAGTAATATACTATTATCTGACTCATTTATATTGACAATTCAGACATACATTATGCATTTTAAAGTAGACGACTTTAAAATGATATTGCCAATATTGTTGAGTTGCGCTCATGGGACGACTTTACTTATAAGATCGTTCATTCAATTACATGAAATCAACTTTAACTTGAGAATATCCATCAGAAAAAAATCATAACATGTAATTCGTCTTTAAAAAGACAAACACATGACACGATGACAGTAAAATTCTCCAGTTAGTGATTCCATAGTAAATTATGAGGGAAAAAACAGGAAAAAAAAACCTCATAATACTATCCCGACATGGTAAGTATTTGTTCGTGCATTTAGTTTACCTTCAATAAACACTAAAATTCTGATTTTATATGTTTTGTTATTTAAAAAACATAAATGATGTATCCTCTATATGTTACTGACTTACTAATACTGGTATTTTCTTATTAATAACTTCCTCTTTCAATATTGGTAACCAGATCCTACTACATTCTGCCGAGGAATTTGCGACACAATTGGCCTCATTTAGCATAATTAGAGCCTCTTCTTTGATTTTTATATTTTTACCATCCGTTTCTTTTAGGACTACATTTAAAAAAAAATAATTTTAACCTGTATTCCTTATTGGTTCATTTAGACCGCTTCACAATCCTTTTGGTCTTCTAGACTCTGGTGTCGTACCTTCCACCTTTCCAGAATAAACCTCCATTTTCAGAACGTAACGAGATTTAATAACGACATTCACTCCTGGAGTAAAGTATCTTAGGAATGTGTCATTCAATAATTCAAAGATATTTCTAAGTAGTGCAAATTAATCTGGCTTTAGCTATTCTTTCCTCGTCTTTCTATCATTAAATCTCAAAACTTTAACAAATCTACAAATCTGTTCACAAATCATGGTAGTTTAGCTTAGTATCCGCATTTATACCTATCAAAATTAAAATGTCAGTAAATGTCAGTTGTCGATTTTCTCCACATTCTTTCTATCTTTCTATCCATAAGAGGTTAAATGTAGAATAGAACAGGCAAGAAACACCTTAAAGATTCGACAGTTACTCACTACATGTAATCTTGATGTGTCCCTACGATACCGCATGATAAAGTGTTATGTATATAGTATAATATTACACGGCGTGGAAGCTTGGACGTTAACAGTCAGCTCGTTACGACGCTTAGAGAGCTTTGAGATGTGGGTATTTCGTCGTATGCTAAAAATTCCATGGACTGACCGCGTTAGAAATGAAGAAGTTTTAAGGCGTATGAATAGAGAACGTGAACTAACAGAAATTGTCAAGAAGCGTAAAACGTCTTATCTTGGACACATATTTAGACACGACAGGTATACCTTCTTTTAACTTATTATAGAAAAGAGTATAGAAGGCAGACGTGGCACGGGTAGACGACAAATGAGCTGGCTGCGCAACATCAAAAGATTGGACAGGATTGGACTTTCAAAGTTTAGTAATTAAAGCCCAAAATAGGGAAGACTTTGCAGATATCATTGCCAACCTTCGCCTAAAAGACGTAACCCAAAGAAGAAGAAGTCACACTGTCTCTGATTCTAATCAAGTCGTTTTTGACCCTGTCCCATCTAGTCTTACCCAACATCCTCCGTAATATTCTCATTTCAGCGACGTCAATATTCTTTTCCTAAATCTTCTTTACAGGCCAAACTTTACCGCCGTACACCAACGCAGATCTCACGACACTCTTCTTTATCTTTCCTTTCAGTTATTCCCCGATTTTTCGATCATAACGTACCCCGCTTATTCGCTTTTAGTTAAACCGTCCAGCCTATATTGTAATCTATTTAGTGTTCCATTTTTCGTTCTATATGAGCTAAAGTATTTAAATTCTCCTACTTGTCCTATTTTTTCTCCAAATAATTTTATGTTCCCAATTATTCCTCTTCCCCCTTCCCCCAACCACATATACTTTATTTTCTACCAACCTTATGTTCTCCCCCTTCAATAATGTGGTATGCGGTTTAGATGGTGGTGATGTAGAAAAGGAACAAAATACATGAAAATAGGTCCGCAACCACAAATACGACGGCCACTTGTTATAGAAAACGACGTCATCGAAGCAGTTAACGAATTTGTATACCTGGGAACGCTCGTCAATACTGAAAATGACATTACTGCAGAGATAAGACGCAGAATTTGCACGGCTAGTAGATGCTATTTTGAGCTAAATCTCCTCTTTAAATCTACAGCTATATCAAGAAATACAAAAGTAAAATTCTACAAAATAATAATACGCCCAGTCCTAACATATGGTTCAGAAACCTAGACTTTAACAAAAAGCAATGAAAACATGTTAGGATGTTTCGAAAGAAAAATACTGAGGCGAATCTATGAAGCGGTAAATGAACATGGTGTCTGGAGAAGACGATACAACTTCGAACTCTATAGAATATACCAGGAACCAGATATCGTAACACACATTAAGATAGGACGTCTGAGGTGGGTAGGCCATGTAATGTGGATGGAGCAAACCAACCAGCTATAAAAACGCTCCTTGATAGACCTATTGGTCAAAGAAGAAGAGGAAGACCCAGAACAAGATTCCTAGATAACATAGACCAAGATATGAGAAATATGGAAATACTTGCTTGGCGGAGGAAGGCGATGGATAGGGACGACTGGAAGAGAATTTTTGAGGAGGCTAGGACCCACACAGGGTTGTAAAGCCAAAATGATGATGATGATGATGTAAAAAAGGAGAGGTATAAGGAGAAATTTAAACTAGCCAGCCAAGTCATGAGCAGAAGGTACCTCCGGTGTTATGGCTCTGAATACCTGCGACCCTTACCTGCGATATTTGAGGAGATTTGCTTCGATGATATCGTAGTATTCATCAGAACGTTCGTTACCAACAAAGTGGACAAGCCTGGCTGAAGGGAATGGGACTTTTGTTAGGGGGACTCTGGTAAGTATGTTTCCCTGGGCGGTGACATGGAGTCCTTTAAAATTGCTTAGCTTATTGTCCAGAGGACGTATCTTTTGTTAAAAGATCGGACTATGTTTTTTATTAATATTATTTATTTGCAATGTGGTAAATTATTGACGAATATTCTGTACGTTTTCTCATGTATATGAGGTCATACACAGAATATGGAGATAAGAGAAAAAGCCAAAAGAGTGGAATAAGAGTATTATATGCCTAATCCATAAAAAGGGCGATAGGATAATATTAATTATATTTAGAGTGCCATCACGCCATAACAAGAGCTCAAATAACGAGGCGTAGGAGGAACGTATACATGGATTCGAATTAATTACAATAAATATAATGTACATTACCTTTCTATTATTGGCAGTCAATCAGAAAATGCTTCACTGTCAAAGAAAGGAAACAATTTCTGCAGGTTCGCGAAAATTATTTTGTGATTAAGAATTTATAGTTTAGTGCAATATGTCTAATTCTTAGTCAGTTAGTTATAACTTAACTTGGTATCTTCTATTTATTGGATTATTTAAGCTCTCTACATGAGAAGAGATCTCATTTAGTTTGGTTTCTGCACCTTTTTAGTAGCTTTGGCATATATTCATATAAAGGGCTTTAATTAAGGTTGTAGAGATAATTTCTAAATTTTTGTATGTATTGTGAATTTTTTAGGATTGTATTTGCTAGGTAGTATACTTTCTTATTCCATCTGTTCTTAAATGCGAAGGTATCCAATGCTACTTAACTTGTTTTTTACTGCCCGTAAATTTGTTGAGCACCTAATGGGCAATTCAATGAGTTTGCGATGATGGCACAATTGTTGCTACTATGCGTTTTAAAGAACATTAATTCTTTAACTCTATAATACGCGATTTTTTGTATTGTAATAAAAAATATTATTTTAATTGCATTAATTAATTAATTTTTAAAAAAATCTTATGGTACATAGCGAAATTTATTACAAAACAAATTTTAATAGATTATTAATAACTATATTATCTTATAATAACTAAATATCTAAGTTAAATGGAATTTATGAAAACAAGTACTATTTTTGTTCAGGAAAAGATATAGTCCACATTTTGAACATTGAAGATACGAAAAAGAAGTACACTTTGGCATCTTGCATCTTTGTCTTGTATCTTTGTATAATGACCAGTGTCAGTGACCATCAGGCCTTACGTCTCTTAGAGGTATATACGTTGTTATTGCTGACCTATTTTTTTTCTGCTATTTCTTTCTCAATATCTGATGGCCTTCATCTCTTAAGTAAACGAATACTTCCAACGTTGCATAAGCAATATTCCACTTCAACCCGAAATTCGGCAAGTTTAATACATTTCTCTACCTTCTTTCCATGGAACATCGACGGTAAAAAAGCCACGAATTTACAAGCGTCATATCAAGAAGATATAACGCTTTTCCGCGCTGCTTTAGATAAGATAAAAATTGCTATGATGATCGCAACATTCGAAACGGATAGGCGGATAGATTTTGATTTCATTTTATAGCATCCAATGAGGCTATCCATGAGGTCCACCTCTCCCATATGTTGGTTATAGTCCTGAACCAATTTAGGGTATTCAATGTTGTTTTTCTGCTTTCTTTTTCTATCAAACCTTTCAAAATTTTCTTTCGGCAATTCTCCAGCATATGTTGACAACAAAAAAATAGTTTTGTTGTCAATCCAGGTCACTGACGATATATCTAAACTTTCAAAGTCACACATACTCAACTAAGGTCCCACGATCCAGTTTTTTGCTTCATCTTCAGATGGCAACTTAGAGTTTGGAAACGGTTTCGTCTAACAGTGCCTAGGGAATATATACCTTTGTTAGCAAGATAATGGAGTTGAGGCAATAAAGTATAATATTTGTCAAATTAAGTAACATAATTTTGATTTTCCGGGATAATCATAGATAATCTGACAACTACATTGGCACTTGCTCCTAGGTCCTATACCTTGCCGCATAAACTGAAAAGTTTGTATCTTCACTTGTGGGGTTTGGCAGGCATGTTTTGTTTCATATAGTGGCTTCATTTTGAGGCTCACATTTGCTCATCTACTGAAAGCTTTTGTTCCAATGGTATGCCTTGGAATTTGTTATTCAAATGATCGACAAGGGGCCGTAATTTATGAAGACCATCTAGATCCTCATCGTTTTTTATTTGCGGATAGCCTAGTGAATTGGACCAATAACTACGACAAACAGGCATGTGAACAAGGGACATATAGATGCAAATTCCTAGGTATTGATTTATATCTACGACGATAGTTAACTCCTCAATAGTTTCTATTTGTTGGTCTGAAAACTCTATGACAGTAACCACATGTTCAAACTCCACGGGTAAGCTTTGAATACCAATATTCTCATCAGGATCTAAGTTGATCTCATCTCTAAAACATTCTTCAGAGTCGCCATCACTGTTCCAGAAATTTGCTGCCAACTCCCCTAATTCACACTCCGACAAAGCTCTTTTCCGTCTATAATGAATCTGATGCAAACTTAAAAAGATGCGAATTTTAAAGAAATTACTTGTAAAAGTATAAATTAGCTTGATCTATATTCATATTACTTACCTTTTAAACAAAGTTTATACAGCCAAAATAAAAGAATTACAAAAAACGAATAAAAACCGATCAAAATTTGAAAAGCTATAATACGTGCTCAATGCGAATAGACACTTGCCAGACAATTTTTTTTATTTACGCGTGAACGGGTAAATTTATCGGGTTAAAAATGGCTATGGTTTTACCTATGAAAATGTAACTGTTTGTAGGCATGGATCTGATATGCGTAGCGTATTTACAGTAGTATGCAGCAACAGGTCCACTAAAAGAAATTGTTGATAAAAATAAAAAAATAATTTTTGGTGTTCTAATACATATGACAGAAAAAGAAAGCTACTAAACAAATTTAAATATACAGGAAAAACTTGAAATTTACTTCTGTATTGTGGCACATCAGTTTTTATTTAAGATCACGATAAATTCAAAAAACACCTTGTCAAATTAACGTATCATAATATCTAAGACTGCCTATACTTCAAATATGACGTTTTTAAATTAAATATTTACTTGAAATTTAAAATGCCAGTAGTCAACTTCATTACAACTAATTAATAAAGTTTTTAAACGAAAATGATATGCCTTTATGCTAGTATAGCCACCGCAGTTTTAGTCGCAGCCCTTTGTTGTGTAGCGCGAAGAATATCTCCATGTTTTTAAAGAAAAATGTCGAAGTCAAAAGCATCTGTATCTTCAGTAAGTAAAGCAGGCCACTTGTCTACTAGTGGAATAAGTAGAACCAGTAGAATAGGTGTGAGGGTTCCAGGGCCACCACCTAAAGTAGGTTTGGAGAAACCCCCAAAAGGCTTAGAATGGACATTGCCCCCTTTTAGTGTTTGTCCCAAACCAAAAACAGGAATTGATTGGGATGTATTACAAAAACGGATGATTAGGCGTCAAGCTCCAGAAGGGGAGGATATAAAAGGAATACGATTAATTTTAAAGGAGCTCCAAGGCAAAAAGATTCCTGTTCAAGATTTTGTAAACTTAATATCAGCTTATACCTCTGATAATGGTGAGCAACTACGATTAAACTTATCTAACGAAATATCACTATTTCAGCAACTTTGTAAAAAAGTTTACCAAACTATGACACAAGATATAAGTGACGTTCTTATAAACGAACAGCTACTGACTGTGCAGTTCTATCAAGAAAGACATGACATACATATCGAAAAAATGATGAAAGCTATAAACGAAATTTACGACATGGCACCAACATTTGACTTTGAGCGGTACTACAATAAAAAGGAAGAATACTTAAATTCGATATTGCCAGTTCCTCCTCCAACTGCCTTTGATAAAGATACCGAAGTAATGATGAAAAGACAACAGTTGTATCACAGGCTACAATGGTTAAGAAACGAAGGCGAACGAATGTCAGATGAAAACAATTGCCTTGAACAAAGACTTAAAAAGCTCAAAGAACAACAAGAATACGAACAAAAACAGGCCGCACAAGCAGCAGAAACTGCAGAAAATAAAGCAGCTATTTTGGCTAAAGAAGAGAGTAAAATGAGAGACACTTTGCAAAAACTTAATATTGATATAGAGAAGACGATTATTGAAAGTGAGGCACACACAGTAAAAGCTTATAATGAGGCTAATATGCAACCCCTTCCAGAAGAACACGGAAAAACTAAGCGGTATAGTAAGAAAAAGCGACAGGATTGGTTGAGCAACGTTGCTCAAGAAATTGATACCGAAAATGTCAGACAAATCATAGCTATTGAAAAAGAAGACATTCCTCCTGAACCGTGCTTAAGGAAAGTTAAAATGGATAGCACTTTAATGGAAAGTCAACTTAATGTTACTCCCAGAGAAAAGAGATCTAGGATAAGTTTCAACCCTGACTTTAATTCAACAGAATTACCGCCACCGCCACAAGAAGTAATACAAGACACAACGATTGACCAATCACATGTAACAGTTCAGAAACAGAGGAAATACTTTAGAGATCGTCCAAACTTGTCTTCAGACGATACGTGGAACAGATATTAAAACTATTTAACAAAAATCTTGTATATTTTTATATTTATTTAAAATAAAATTGCAACCTACTAAATTTTGTTCTGTTTTGTTCTAAAGTTAAAATCAAAGCTTAATAATCATAAAATAGTTGGAAGTTATCTATGATTTTCTTGGTTCTTGCTCACTAATTAACATTAAATAACATTTAATTTACTTTAGACTACATGGTCATTTGCTGTGCTAATTTTATAAGTTCATATATGTTGTTAGTTACTTAATTGTTTATACAAAATCAGCGTATTATGTCCATTTACTTAGTTTCATTCACATTATTGTTAATAACATTGACTGCTACATGTCTTTGTAAGGTAACAATTAACATCGTTTCCATGATTGTGTGGTTCTCATATTGTACTTTTTTAGATGAACTGATGATGCTTTCAAAATTCGAAAGCGAAACGTCTTCAAAATAGATAAAGTAGCCTATCAACTTTGTCTTGTATTTCTCCACCTAGAGACCGATATAAGAACCCACCACTCGTCTGAGTGATCCTTATATATATATATATTGGATTGACGGTCGTACTCCTTTTTCCGATATATATATATATATATATATATATATATATATATTAATATTAATAGTAAATTTAAAATATATAGGGTACTTTCAATAAATTTAATTCTGTTTGTTTATAAATTACTATAAAATTCTGAAATTTTTGTCAAACTTCATAAATCCTGTATAACATAATTAATCATAATTTTGCAATAATATATCCTTAACAAAATATCTCCAAAGGCTATAATTTCATAGAAACCAGTTAAGAATGTCAAGTTCAGGTAAAGTTAGGAGTTGTTAACATTTGTAATTGTCCGTGCTTTATTTCAAGTGCATATTTCACAATGATAATTATGTCAGTTTAAAATATTACTTACTAAACCATTACTATACTAATATCATGTAAGGAGTAAATTTCTACTAGTAATTTATGGGTTCAGATAAGCGATTTTTTTACGTGCATCTTAAAAGATTTATTATTGGACTAGAATGAGACATTAAATTAAAAAACAATAAGTATGGTACTAGTTTATAATTTCACAAACAGTTTAAAGAACAAATAAAGAATTTAGTATTTTATAAAGAAGAAGATTTTCAGACTTTGCATGAAAATTTTAAGTTTTCTCAAAACGTTAACAAAATAATTTTAACAGTAAATGCGAGTCTTAGAAGTTGCTTGTATATGATATAAGAAAAACGTTTTGGAATAAAATTAAATACAATAAATAACTAAATGTATTGTCATAAAAAATAACAATTGTAGCAATATACCGACCAGAGCAAACTAGTAAAGTTATGACCTAAATCATTGGCTGCCAATTGCTTGACAATAAAATAACACCTTAGTAGTCTAACTATAAAATGACAATTATACCAATTTTATTGCTGAAGCTTCGACTAGCTCTGTCTTAGGTTTGGGTCCGTCTTACTTTAATGCAAATTGCACAATGAGACAATTGACAGGGAGGAATACTGTGAGGAAGAAATTTCCCCCAATGATTGGAATAAGCAAGCAGGCAAGCAATAGTTTAACTCAGCCTGAGAGACTTATACACCCCTTAAGTATGAAAATAACGTGGTGCTATACTAGTTCTAAAGTTGATCATAGACAATGGTTACTAGAAGAGACAGTTTTAGTTTATACCATACCAGCTTATACACATTCACAGACAAAAACACTCTTACTCACAAGTCTTACACTGTCATGATGGTAAAAGAGGTCTTCTTTCTGGTATCGAAGTAACCTTACCGTTGACACGCTTAGCCGATCACCGAATACTTGAACACGCCACAGGATCGACTAAGGACGTTTAAACAACTCATGGAACTAAAGTAACACCCAAATGATAGCTTTTATCACTGTAATGCTATCTTACACACACACTGAGCTATTTGTGGCAAAACTGCCTCTCGAGCGCTAACAAGGTCAGGCCGTTTTTTGTTCAATTTTAGTGCAATACACTCGTTCTGAAGTTGGATGTAGACGTAAAAACTGCTTTAAGAACAAAAGTTGCAATAGTCTTTATAACAGGAAGCTCAAAAAACTACACTCTGAAAAGAACATCACATTCAAATACTATTTAACTGGGAATAAGCCACAATTAAAGATAAAAATACGTTTATTGACGTTTCAATTTCCACTTCGGAAATCGTTCTCAAAATACATTGATTTCCGAAGTGGAAATTGAAACGTCAATAAACGTATTTTTATCTTTAATTGTGGCTTATTCCCAGTTAAATAGTAATTAATTTAAAATGCCACAAGAAAATAGCTTCAGAACATCACATTCAGTCAAAACCTTTCACAACTGATTCAACACACGCTACGACAATTTGCCCCAGTGTCTTTTTTGGTACTATTTTGCCTTGTTTAGTGCTAACCAACAACATTCAAAGCAAACTTAAAGAGTATCACAGGATGATAAACGAAGTGTTCATGTTCAATCCTATTCGTAATAAAGAACAGGGAAACTAACTTGGAGCCATAAGAAGTTCGCAGATGACATAGGTCTGATAGCAAAAAATGTAGATCTGTCTGAAACAATAAAAGAATTAAAAAAACATATAAAAATATAAAGCTCCGAGTGAATTACGGAAAAACAAAAAAACCAAGCTGTTAAGATACTGACACAACTGCAAGCATAAAAAATTTTTTATACTTATAAAATCGATCACTTTCAATCACCAGACGGAAAAATTGGAAAACTCGTTTCGCCAGACAATATGAAAAGTAGTTTTTGCTGCTGGTCATGAAAGTATCCTGATAAAATTTGCTGGTTATCTATGAATTCTATCACAGTCGTTTTTACGACATTTGAGTAGTCAGACGGGTTGAATGATCTATATTTATTATCAGACAATTTTATTTTTGTGTTTCTTGTTTAGCTATTTAAATAAAAAGAGTAGCAGTATCTATACATTTTTGGTATGTCGTAAAATCCACATGTTTTGGGAACATTGAAAGATAAACGTCCCAGAACCAAAAATGTCGCAGAGGGAAACAGTTTAAAAATTAACTTAATGAAGCGATAACTAGATTTTAAGAGATAACCTACCTATCAAAAAATTTACCATACCAAACCATAATGCCTCGCAGTCCTGTAAGGTATAGTTGACTCTTTTAAGTTCTTCACTACAGTTTCTGCTGCTTAGGTATTCATGAAAGAAACCCAACAGAGTTAGTAATAGGAGTCGGTATTAAACCATTTTTGAACTTTTTTATAAGTCCAAATAAGTGTCTTTAGCAGTGCAAAGAAATATGCATTTAAAAATATGTGTTTCCACTGTCGAATTTAACGGTACGTCCTCAACTTATACTCTTTAGTGACATAAGCAGCAGAAGATGATTTAGATAGAGAAAAATTAAACATTTTTTACAAATCACTGTAATAGTTCGCAACGGTATTGGCTTAAACCGTATGTTTACATACTATAATATAATGTCTTTTTAATTTTTATACCCATATTAAACAATAATAAATTAACTGTCTCCTAAAACAGTTTGTCTTCAAGAGACCCATCTTAGAAATACCAATATAAATCTTCAGAATCATGAATGTTTCTTTAAAAACAGAAACGCATACCAAGCCAGTGGCTGATTAGCTATCTTCACTAGAATAGATATACAAGCTTAACCAATTGCGTTAAGAGCTAGTCCTGAAGCTGTAGCTGAAACAGTTACGTACCAAAAACACATTATTATTTGCAATATATATCTGCCTCATACCGATTGCAAGAGGGGTCAGGCAAGGATGCGTTTTGTCTTCGACGCTTTTCAACGTGTACTCACAGGTCATATTTAGAAAAGCCTTATAGAAAAAAAGAGGGAATAACAATTGGTGAAGAAATCGTAAACACCATGAGATTTATAGATGACACGGTAATAATTATGGCTGAGAATATAAAAGAACCACAAACTGTACTAGATGCAATAAATAGTGAGTGCATTCAAATGGGACTTGACATTAACATAGATAAGACCAATCATATCATAAGATAATTTATGATAGTATCAAGGAGTCCAATAAATAACGAACAGCTAACCCTTGGTGGACAGCAAATAAAGCGAGTGTCAAAATATAAATATTTAGGAGCTTACATCAACACAGAATTAGATCCAGACCAAGAGATTAGGGTACGAATAGAAATTGCAAGGGCAAAAATCTAAATACTGCGCTGAGACTGAGGTTTGTTAAATGTTAAGTCTTGTCCCAACTATTGTACGGAGTAGAAAAATGGACAATAGAAGAACAAATAGTTAAGAAGCTTGAAGCTTTTAAACTTTGGATATACCGGAGAATGTTAAGAATTCTATGGACTGCCAGGGTCACCAATGAGCAAGTGCTGAGAAGGATGGGTCGAGATAAAAAATTATTGAGAACAATTAAAGTACGCAAAAGTGCATACCTTGGACACATCTTGAGGAATGATAAACCCAGTCTTCTGAAGGTCATCATGCAGGGTAGATCGATGGCAAAAAGGGAATTCGTAGAAAGAGGAAGTCATGGCTGCGAAATATTCGAGACTGGACAAACATGACTCTAGACAAATTATTCCACGTTGCAAAAGACAGAAAATCTTAAAGAAATGTGTCGCTAACCTCCGTTAATGGGAACGGCATAGGAAAAAGAAGAATCTACCTCATACCAGCGATCAGATTTGTACTATTGATTTGTACTATTAATGTACATAATATAGATATTTAACATCATATTAAAAATGTGTCGTTTGAAGCACTTATTGCATATCAAAAACTGCTGTAAAATATGTGTCATTATTTTCATATCCCTTTGATTTTTTTTTGTTTCTCTTGCAATAGCCATGTTCTTTAAATGGTCTTGAAATAAATCTTTTATTTCATTTCTCTGTTCTTCATTGCTGTTCTTATGTTGTTCGCATAGGTCATACAAATCCTTTTTTGGTTAGAAGAATCCAAGGTTAAAATTTGTATTGAATAAAGATATATACATTGACAACTTAGCGAATTGTTGAATATTTTTATTCACACGGTATTCTTTATATAAATCATACATTTTTTATAATTAGATTTGAATCTAAATATTGCCCCTTTGTATCTTTTCGGCAATAATGGCTTTTTACCCTCGGACACATTGATACGATCCATCACTGACTGTTTTATTTTGTCAGATTTTTCCTCTTTGATCTACGCCAACTGTATTCAGTATTTTATCTCTTTTGGAAAATGCAGTTTTTTCCATTTGACATGACAGACACAATGTATTCAGGAAAAACATTCTACAAACTCTTTCCTTCTTTTCAGAAGTACAAAGATAATAGAAATATGACATAGACCTACGTAATTGTTTTCTACCACTATTTGCCGACGTTTTTTTTATCATCCTTATCGTCAACATCATTAGTACAGTAATCAGTTTTATTATTCCTTACTCTCGAGCGCATAATAGGCTTCGCCTCTACATTATTTATAATAAATTTTCTCTGACGGTTAATGTTGCCTAGATTCCAGAAAGTATCCAATGTACGTTCTTCTTCTGGAAATTTGGAAACACAATTAAACCTACAATTATTGCATGTAGTTTTCTTTGATCTTGCTTGCACTCTGTTGCCTCTCCAGTTTATATACTCTTTTTCCCAATTCCTCTTACTTTTAATCTCATTCCTACGCCGTGATTCTTCTGACCTTCTTTTCTTTCTGGACTTATTTTTTTCAGAATAAGATGTAGTTGGCAAGCTATAAACATGTCCATCTACAAATTCAGTTTCAGTTACAGCCTGTGGTCTGGAAATGGTAATTATAAAACCGCTGTTGGCAATAAATTAAGGAAGTAAGGAGGTAGAAATATTCAGAAATACCACTTCTGTTCTTGTTTTTTGTCTCTGTTGTCCTATTCCCTGTTCGCCATTTATCCGCAGTGGAACGTAATGAACACATTTTAAGAAGGTAGCAGTTAGCAATTTCCTTGAGAGGATTCTTGGAAACAGCCTTTAGTTGATTAATTTTGGTACTGTTTTCTTACCGAGATAAATTCCAACCAATTATATTTAGGGAGATTTTTATGAGAGAATGCTTTATGTTAGTCGGTTTGGATTTAATAAATTAATTTGTCAAAGGATATATAGTTTTTAGGATTTGTGGGATTATGAAAATATGTGAACGTAACATCATCCAAATTAAATCATTTGTTATAAATTTTATGCAATAAATTTAAAGATAATACTTTTTAGTGGTAAAAATTATGCAACCGATTAATAATATCATAACATGACGTATTTGCCGATTATATTTCAATAAAAAAATGTCAAAAATAACGGAACCAACTGGCAGTACAAAATCCAGACAAGAGCTGCCAGATCTGGCGAGTGCAGAACTCGTTTATATCCAGATAGACTAGTTCTGCACTCAGTATATTTGATTTAAATCAACTCAGATTAGAAGAGAACTAATAAATGTTGACATACACTACTTCTGCACAAACAAAATTAAGATAATGTACATAGACCACTTTAGTATTATTTAAAATGCTTAAATAATTTTAAACTATTGTTTAAACAATCGTATTAAAACTATTGTGTTGTCATCCCATTATTCTATTAACCCTGAGTGGTTGATGTGGAATAAGTGTTTTAAATAAAAAAAATCTGTAATTATTGTATCCGTATTCTAAAAATATAAAATATTTTTTCTACTCTCTTACTATACTACGTTTCACGTTTAGAAAATAACATTGCGGAGATAGGGCCATGTATTTCTTATGGACGATAGCAACGCGGCGTTGCCACGACACTCACAAGCACAATTTAGGGTTGTATAATTTGTATTTTTGTTTCCACAAACATGAATTAAATTAATGTTTTTCACTGTAATTGACCAAAAGTGCCCATTCGAAACAAGAGATGAAAAGTAGGGAAAATGATTTTAATTAGATAAATAGTATTTACAAAAGATAATTTTATTTTATCTTATTTTAATTATAGTAACGACAGTTTATTTGTTTTTCGGTGAGAATACGATATGCAATGAATCATAGAAATCAGTAGAAAATATTGACCGCTTGGAATGCGTATATCTAATTACTAATTGCAACTTCAAATAATACGATGTGGGTATGTCAGCTATTTTATGTCGTTCTCTGACTACATAATGATAATAAGGCTTTTATTTAGTAGTTATTCTGACTTTACAGTTAAATGTTAATTGAAAATGAAAATTCAAAAATTAAGCAAAGGAATATCTTGGACATCCGTGCAAAAGAGAGTGTCTGAGAGTTTTGGCAACACTGATCTCCATAAGCGTAATGTTATTTTCTTAACTTGAAACAAAGAATAGTAAATTGTATATTACCTACTATTTGGATGCTAAGTAAATGCATCATAACAGATACTGACACGTAATGACTAGCACGTAATAAAAAAAATTACGCTTCAGTTTTATAAAAATGTGTAATATCACATAAGCCTCGTAAGTCAGTTGGTCGAGTTACCATGGAAACGAATTAACAGACGTTATTTTGACAGATTAAAAATTATTAATCTGTCAGTGTAAATATAGTGGTAATTTAATTTTTATTTTTATAAACGAAAATAATGGTAGAAAAAGTATAATACACAACTTGAGTTGTAAGCTTATTACATGCTTGTAAAATTACTGCGCTCGCCGCTACGCGGCTCGCGCGCAACTTTTTTACTCGCATGTAATAAGCTTCTTTCAACTCTCGTTATGTAATATTCTATTAATTATTTTCTGCAATTTAAAATTCATTATGATTAATAAAATTCGGTGTTGGATACTTGACTAAGTAGGCGAACTATTATTGCACCTTAGGGTGGCCGCACACAGAAAGAGCAAATCTGTTTTAGTCAAAAACGTTTTTGACTAAACGAGTTTGATGCTGATGTTTTCATATAAATGAAATGAGCTGACGCACACTGATTAGTCGTATGTCTAAAGCATGTTTAGGCTCATTTAGTTTCAGTCAGTCTGTTTGATGTTGATTACCTGATCGTCGTTTTGTCTCGAAACATTCATCAATGTACGCAGGTGCAACGTGTTTTTGGAATTCCCTTTTTGAAACCGCTCGAATAGTCAACAAGGAGCACAAGTGGAAACAGCGATATTTTGTTTTTTTCGTCTTGTAGGAGGAACCACTGCCAGAAAACTAGTGTAATTTCGTCGTTATCTGTCGACATCTTTAATAAAACTGATTGCAGTATGGTTTGTGCAAACAGTTTGTTTCTCTTGAAAACAAAATGTTTCTTGTGGAAACAAAAACGTTTTTTTTTTAAACAAAAACGTTTTTGCCTAAAACAGTTTTGCTCTTTCTGTGTGCGGCCACCCTTACTTTAATTAGTAAGTAGGTATATAAAAAATATTTTTACAGCATATTATCGAATCTATTTTACCTGAGAATAAAATCATCATTTGTTAAAACTGGTCCAATTATAAAGAATGGCAGAGGTGTACGAATAATCAGATAATTTATGCGTTAAATTACAGTTCTTAATTATGCCTGTGATACTTTAACAAAAACATTGAATTGTTTTATCTGAATACTTATAAGTTGCATGTCAATGTTGTATAACTTAATTATATAATTATAAAAAACAGGAAGCTACTTGACTCAAATACAGGTCAGAGTGTAAAAAATATATTTATCCAATTATTTACGCTTTATAACCATGAAAATCCTTCAATTTTTATGATATTGTTATAAAAAATGACTCCGTTGTTTTACGTTATCTATTAGTATAAATTGTAAAATACTTTTACAGTTAAGAAAACTGAAAAAATATGATGTGAAGAATATCAGGATGTTAAGATTATATTTTGATTTTGTTTGTGTAGCTCTTTATAAATTCAGCTTTTTTTTTTTTAAAATAATGTAAATTAAGGCTTAGAATCATACTATAAAAAGTGATAAGTCAAGATCGACTACAGTGTCAGAAGGATAAAACTATCGACTTCACACAAATATATTCTTTATCTTAGTGACTAACGTATGCATTAAATTTAAATGTTTTTCCTTACATGACGGTAACTGATAATATCTTAAGTCTTATACAAACAACCCTTGTCGCCAACACCTCGCAAATCTAAAAAAAGATTTCCCTGGCATGGTGATAACGCACATTTAGAGAACATCTCTGCAAAGCATAAAAATAAGTACTGTAGCAATATCATGAAAATTGTGTAAAAAGGTTTATAAAAGGATTATTTAATAAACTTAAAAGATACAAAATAAATTCAACATTTCAACAACATTAAAAAAAAATCAATTATGTTGAGATCTATTTTGTCCAAAACCAAACCTAACAATGAACAAAAAAGGAGAAAGATTTGCATTTATAAAATACCTTGTGAATGCAATCAGTTTTATTTAGGCGAAACATCAAGGTCGTTAAATGTTAGAATAAGTGAACATCAGTCTTATATTAAAAATAGAGAATTTGATAGATCTCAAATATGTAAACACGCATGGATAATAAACATAGGGTTTAATGGAATTATTCAAATATAGTCACATAATTACATGCTATGATTTTTTCTGACGGATATTCTCAAGATAAAGTTGATTTTATGTAATCGAATGAACTATCTTATAAGTAAAGTCGTCCCAGGAGCACAACTCAACAATATTGGCAATATCATTTTAAAGTCCTTTACTCACAATTGAAGGGTCCAGGGGAAGAACGGCAATAGTCCATTTGGATTTATTTCGAGAAAATTGAAAATTAAGATTTATAGACTTATTATAAAGTCAAATATAAAGAAAAATAATCAACAATAATATTTTTAGGTAAATACATTTTTTATTAAAAAACGTTAAAAATAACCTTATTATAAAAATAAATGAGGTAGAAAAAAATATAGTACAGACAGATGCGTGCCACTTTTCTTCTATATTAGACGTCTATTGGCGGATCGTCCACAAATTCGTCATCGCTTTCTCCAGATTGTTCGACAACAACTATTACTGTTAATTGTTGATAAAACAACCTGGATTCTGGTTTCTCGAGGAATGCAGTTAGATCTTGCAGATCTTTTCATTTGGATTTTTTAATAGGAATTGCGCCTTGATAAAGTTTTCGTAATGTTCCTACTTCTTTTTTGTTGTGATTATTGTGTGTCCTTTTGCGGCACACCTTGATCGGTTTATTTTCGAATTTAGAATTATAATATAAACCCATATTCGTAGATTTATGGAAAATTAACCGGATATCCTTGCTGCAAAATAAGCAATTTTGATAATCAAAATTTTTACTGCAATCAATCACTTTAAATGGTGTAGGTTTCAAACGGCAATTTCGCAATTCGTCTCTCCAGTCCTCTGGTACCTCAGTGTATGCTTTCTGATTGACAAGGCTAATGTTTCGATCACATTCAAGATATGAATGCCCTCTAATAAGGAATATTACTTTCATAATATTAAAACGATTTTTTCTTGTAACTAAGTAATGCAAGAATCGAATGATAGTAAAATTTTTATTTTGTCCTGCACAGGAATCACAAAAAATAGCTAGTTCTTTTACTTCCATGGGCAGAATATTATAAAAAAAGTGATTCAGCATGAAAAAACATCGTCAGCTCCTTTCTTAGCAACAGATTCATCGTAGGTATAAAATACAGATTTTGAATCCGACAGAATATGAATGTTGAAACTGATGAAATTTAGTTGACGTTTATAGTATACGTCGTTGGTTCTAATATTTGGACATGGTAAGTTTTTTTGATAATCCATGCTTATACCTTCCATAGTCGAGGACTTTGAAGCACGTTTGCGGTAACTTTTTTTTAGACTATAAAATCGCTCAATTTTTTTTAAGTGTAGATTCCTTTCACGTGTTTTTTTTTCTATATCATTACTTGCTGTTTTCCTAGTTTCAAGGTCCGAAGTAGAATTTAATAATATAGTTATTGATGATATGTCGGCTTTTAAGGAGTCACACGTGCTACAAGTGTCTTTTCGTGGATATCCGAACGATATATTAAAATTTGACTCAAAAATGTCACGGAAGGATTCGTAGGATATTTTATTGCTAACGTTTGTTTCGGAATACATTTTGTGTAATTTCACTATGTTTAAGTGTTCAGGTAAGTAAATTTTATTCGAGTCTGCTAAAGAATAATGAGATTTGCGTCCTTTTAGACTTTTAATGAACTCCATCACCTTTTGCTTTGTGACTTCAGAAAGTTTGTGAGGTCGCGAATTATGTTTTCCTCGCATATCGATAGGTGCTTTCCCATTAAAAAGCAGGGAGTCTCTAACGTATCTAAGTCGACGTCCCGTGATTCCATGGAAAGATAAATAAGCTTTGATACATACTGAAACATCACGAGTAATTCCATCCTCACTATTCGAACACGATAACTAAAGGAAGCACTATTAAGTCTAGATTCTTCAGCGGTTTTTCTAGGTCGCCTGCGGTCGACAGGAAGAACACTGATTAGACCACTAATGTAAGAGTTTTGTGCATCAGTGTTACCTAATTGATTAAATTCACGAATTATTCTATACCGTTCAGGTTCATGAACCACAGTAAAACATTTAAAACGTTTACAAAAACAGTCGGGTCCCAATTCATGCGTTGTGGCACGTAAAATTTTCATTACATCTCGCCCTCTGCCAGCTCTTTTACGTTTCTTCGTTTCCCTGCTTGATAGACCAGTTTCACTTTCACTGGACACTGAATAGTCACTATCCCTGATAATTCTTGTGTTTTTAAAAACTTTTACACTACAGAAATATGCACAAAGTATCAATATACAACAGATGCACGTGGCTATGAGTGGTAAACTAACGGCTGATGTAACAATTGATTTACCGACACCAACTGATAACAGGGACTGATGCCCTTTTTCCATACACGCGCACGGACTCATGCCATTCTTCACCGTATAGTAAATCTTATAACGGTTATTTTAAGGATCTACGCTGTTTTTACAGATTAACGGTATCACCACTTGAAAGTAACCTAACAGTACCACAAAAATCAATGGTGACCTCAGTTTGTTGAAAAAATGGACTAATGCCGTTTTCCCCTGGACCCTTCAATTGCTTTTGGTTTTATGTTTTTCTTCATCTCCTCATTTCCAGAGTAGAAATCGAACTGTCAGAGTTTGTTTTGGTAAAAATGTAATTTTTATTATAACCAATTGTGGCTTAATTTAGGAAGCAGTTTTTAATTTAGAAAGCCTAATAAATAATAGGGAAATTATAATAATGAATATAATGGTTATCTCTGGTATTTTTTTGTTTAAGTGAACTTTACATTTTATTAACTTTTTGACTAGTATTAATAATCATGAAATAAGAATATATAATGGCTATAATAAATACGGTACTTACATATTAACGCAACTTGCTCATTAGCACAAAATTAATCAATTTCCAGCATTTTAATTTTAATAGACACTTCCTATATTCGAATCAATCAGCACTTAAATGATACAATTAGTAGTTTTGATATAAATTAATTATGATTGAGATCGATTTAACAAGTTAACACCCAATGTTAATTATTAAACATTGAGTTGTTTGGACGTTAAACGGTTGCCTAGAGCGAATAATCTGATTAATAGTTACCAGCAGCTAAGATGCCGTGAGCTTATATGACCAAAATTAATAATAATAGGTTATAGCATGCCAAACAACAATGTAAAAATAGTCAGATTGATATATAATTACCGACAACTTTATTATCTGAATGTAGTGTAAGTACTCAATTTTCAAATTAAGTATTAAGTACTCAATACCTTTATCATTTCTTGTGTTTTTATATAGATACATCTTGCGATATATTTTTTTATTGTTTGAGTATATCAGGAGCTTGGGAGTGTAAGGGCTAACTCGCAAAGTGGACGTTTCAAAAACAGTCTCACCTTTCTTACCTTTTTTAAACCTTTAAAGTAGGTTTGTGTATATTATACACGGGTTGGACTTACCATATGTATTTGGTCTATAGTTGATCTCTTTGGTCTGAAGCCACATTGGTATTCACCAACTATCTCATCCGAAAACGATTTCAGGTGGCTGTATATAATTCCTGATAATATCTTGTAGAATGCTATAGAATACTATACGCACCTATACAGAACAAGACATAAACCACAGCAAGAAATTCATAAACAAATAAACACAAAAATAAAAAATGAAACTCTGACCTACAACCAGAAATAAGTAAAACAGAAATAAAGAAAGCAATTCAAGAATTAAAAAACCATAAGTCACCTGGATAAGATGGAATAACTGCAGAGATGCTGAAGAGAGGAGGGAACACAACTAGAGAAGTCCTACATATCCTCATGAACAAAATATTGACCACAAAAGAAATACCCGATAGCTGGAACGATGAGGAGACACTATTAATGTTCAAAAAAGGTGACCGACAGAACTTAGAAAACTATAGACCTATAGCATTACTAAGTGTTGTATTTAAACTACTAACGAAGATCATGACAAATAGACTAACAGCTAAGCTTGACGAATACCAAGCAAGAGAACAAGCGGGATTCAGAAAGGGTTTTAGCACTAGCGATCATCTGCTAACAGTAAAAATACTGATTGAAAAGTCGAAGGAGTATCAAATCCCATTATACATGACATTCATAGACTTCCGAAAGGCGTTTGACAGCATAGAACATTGGGCCATCAGAAACTCTCTACAGAACGGTAGAATTGATTACAGGTACACGGACCTAATAACAAACATATAAAAAAATTCGAGTACCACAATTAAATTGACGATCGAACACGCTACAGCAAATTGTTCAATCAGGCTATGGAAGACATATTTAAAAAAATAGAATGGGATACATACGGAATAAGAATAAATGGAGAGCTCTTAAACCACTTGAGATATGCAGAAGACATAGTCCTGATAACAGATAAGAAGGAAGAGTTACAGAAGATGGTTGAGGAACTAGATAGAAAAGCAACAGAGGTAGGTCTAGAGATGAACTATAGTAAAACCAAGACTGTGACAAACCAAGAAGACCAATTAGAAATAGTAGTCAAACAGAATAAATTAGAGTAGGTGGCAGAATACATATACCTAGGACAGATAATAAAGCTGAACAGGGACAATCAAACAGAAGAAATAAAAAGAAGAACTAGACTAGCATGGGTCTCATTTAGTAAACTATCATATATTCTAAAAAATAAAAAGTTCCCTTAATACGTGCGAACAAAAGTATTCAACCAGTGCATTTTACTAGTTATCACATATGGCTCACAAACATAGACTTTCATAAAGGAGAACATCAACAGGATATCCAAAACACAGAGAGCAATGGAAAGACAGATGCTGGGTATCGGTCTTAAAGACAGGAAAATAAACTCATGGATCAGAGAAAAAACAAAGGTGAACGATGTATCAAGACAGGTTGCAAAACTTAAATGGAATCTTCGCCGGTCACACTTTCCGGCAAAAAGATGAAAGATGGAATAAGCGAATTCTACACTGGAGACCATGGAAAAGAAAAGAAAAAGAGGAAGACCACAGATGAGATGGACTGACGATCTTAAGAGAACGGCAGGAAAGGACTGGATGCAGATCGCCCAAAATAGAGACCAATGGAGATTAACAGGGGAGGCCTATGCCCAAGAGTGGGCGTTTAAGGCTGATTAGATAGATAGACATAGATTTTGTAGACGACATTTTAAACTGTTACGCCAATATAATTTTTGCAGAGTCGTTTGTTTCCCCCTTTGTATATAGGAAGTATGATTCCTACTTTCCAATCTTCTGGGATGACTTCTAGTGTCCATATGCGGTCGATTAGTTTATAGATACTCCTCTATAGCGCATGTCCATCGTTCTTTATCAGTTCTGTAGTTATTCCATCTATGCCAGGTGCTGTGTTATTTTGTAGATGTTTTATGACGTTTACCGTTTCTTCCAATGTTGGTTGCTCAATCAGTTTTTCTGCTGTGTGGTGAAGTATTTCTTCGTCTTCGTTTTGTTCCTTTTCTGGATTTAACAGCTCTTAAAAGGCTCCTTCCACCTTTTCATTGTTTCCTCTTTCTCGCTGATAATTCCCCCATTTTTGTCATTGCAAACTGTTGATTTTGTCATGTATCCTTGGGTGTATGGCTTGCTTTCCTTGTAAAATGTTCTAGTCTCGCTTCTATTATTATAATCTGTAAATTGTTGTATTTTTCTATTCAACATTTTTCTCAACATATTTTCTTTGCATCTTTTCTGAGTTCTTTATATCCCCTTTTATTAAATTGCGAATTCCATTGTAGACATTTCTGTGTAGCTATATTTTTGCTATTTATTTCTTTTGTACAATCTTGGTCAAACCATTCCTCGTTTCTTTTGTTTGAGATTTCACCTAATGTTTCCTTTACCATATTTGTAATTGTCGTTTGGATGATATCCCATTCTTTTTCAATGTTATTTTGTTCTCCTCTTTCATTTAATATTACTTTTATTTTCCGCTGGTACTCATTCTTCTTTTTAGGATTTTTAAACATATATGTGTTCCAGTTTCTTTGTTTGTCGCATTTCTCTCTTATTACTATTCATATAGTTTGTTTTATCTTCGATATAACCAAAAAATGGTCCGAATCTCAATTTGCGCCCCTATAAGTTCTAACATCCCTTACTGAGGTTGCCCACCGCTTAGATATTAATATGTGATCAATTTGATTAAATTTATTAGTACCAGGTATCATCCAGGTTGGTTTATAAATATTTTTATGAGGGAAACACGTACTAACAACTCTTAGTTTGGTTGCCATTGCCAACTGTGCTACTCTTATACCGTTGTTGCTGGTAATATTATGTAAACTATGCTTACCAAACGATTCTGCATATATTGACTCTTTTCCCAGCTTCGCGTTGATATCAGCCAGGACTATAACTGCATCTCTCTTCTGTGCGTTTCACATTCTACTTGTAGTTGGTCGTAGAATTAATCGGTTACTAGTTCATCTGCTGCTTCTATTGGGGCATGGATATTAATAATCGTAATATTAAGAAATTTTCCCCTTAGACGTATTTTGCATATTCTTTCATTAACTGGAGTGAAACCCAATACTGATCTGACCTGCGGCATTTGTAGTTTACCATAAAACTCACTCCAAAGTCTCCTTGCCTCTCTGCTTTACAGTAGTACATACTGCATTCTTTTTTATTTATGCAACCATGCCCTTTAAATCTACATTCTTGGAAGGCTGCTATGTCTACTTCGTACTTCAATAGTTCTTGTGCAATACTTTGCATTTTGCCTGCCTGCGGCGTGGTTTGGAAATTCCAGGTTCCCAGTTGCAAACCCATCATTAAGTCCTTATTTCGTAGCTTTGGTGATTGTCCGTTGGTCCGTGGGTTATTGCATTGTTTGTAGCATTCCTGATAGCTGAGTTTAAGATGAACAGGCTATCGGCCTATTGCACCCGAGTCTAGTGCCAGGGCTGCTGGCTATAGCTTCTGAACAAGCTATGCTTTCTTCCTTCCTCGTCCGCCCTGACCCTATCTTTCATTGAAGTTGGTTACCCAATCTCCAATAGGATTGCTCAGGTTTACCGGGGTTCACCCGTGTGATCAAGATCACACTTCTTGAAGGTAAGGATAGGAATTGAGTAGGAGAGGCTAGAGGTGTTATCTGGAAGCAACATTTTGTATTGCGCCTCTCTACTCCTTTGAACCCCTTTAATGTGTTAGTGTTGCTATTATTTTCGCCGTTTGTGCACATTTTCCACAATGTATAGTAAAGTTTTGTAACTTATTGATAGCAGTGGATATTTTTTCGTTTGTAAAAGGTGTGAACTCATTTTTTTTTTGATACTGTGGCAGATTTTTGAAGAAGACTCAAGTTATGGCACAGGACGATCTTTAAAACGATGCCATTAATAATTAATTCCAGATACTATTATTTATATTTTTGGTTATAGTGTTTGAGGCTGTCTAAAATATCCGTACCTTTACGGTTATTTGTGTTTTTTCCAATTTTTCCAAACATCCCTTCTGTAGAGTTTTTCTGGTTTTTACTAATTTCTCCACTTTTGTGCCATATCCTCCTCATATGTCGATAAAGTAATAATATCGTTTTCCACTATTGACAAACGTGCACATTTTTTATGTGTCCATCTTTGGCGTATTTCTTATTCTTTTTAATATACTATTTTACAGTACTTACTCCACTATATCATAATAACAATATTATATTTTAGTTCTTTATGCTTTCCAGTAAAATAATTTTTTAGTTTGTTACACTATATTTTTAATTACATAGTTTAACTTCTACAAGGAGTCAGAATAAATTATCATTTAAAATTATTTATTTGCCATATAGAGCCAGCAATATATAATCTTTAATAACAGCATATTTCTCTTAGCAATTGATATATTGCTCACATGTTGCTACATATCTCGTATAATAAATCATATATAACAATAATTTATTTTAATATTACAAATCATTGCAATACTTCATTTTCGCTTTTCAAATAAAATTTTTCAAACAACAGGCTATAAATTATTAATTTTATTGTTCAGACGCGTTCATTTATTTTTTTCTTTTTAATAAACTGCAATACTTCAAGTAATAAACTCTTTTTCTCTTTCTTCATATAAATCTGTTGTAAATACTTATTCTTAATTGTAAAAATATCGCAGGAAACAAAAATGCTAATAAACTAATTCTACTATTTAACAAAATATATTACAGCTGATGAAAGAGCGAAGAAAATTAAAAGGTAGAAATGACAACGAATATAAAAAGTTGCATAAGACTGACTATACTAAAGGGGATAAATGGAGCAAAAGAGGCATGGCTGACGAATAAATGTAGGGAAGTTACAACAATACAACGCAAACATGACGATTTCCATATGAACAAAAAAATTAAAGAGGTACATAATACCAGAAAACAACGCAATACACGCATAGTTGTAGACATTGAAGGCCAGATTTTGACTACCATTGAAGATAAATTACGAAGATGGAAAGGATATATGAAAGAATTATTCGAAGAAACAGCACAAACTTCGATTGAAATAAACAATCCCTACTGCCCAGAAATAACAAACGAAGAAGTAACTACGGCCATTAAGCGGATTAGAGATGGAAAAACACCAGGACTTAAAGAGGTGCATGGTGAAATTTTAAAGCTATCAGAGGCATACCAAATCACAACTCTTACGAAGCTATTCAACAACATCTAAGGATTCTTAAATGTTACGTTTTTAGTTTCCTTCTCAATGGATTAGAAAGCTGGAGCCTTACAGAAGATGCCATAAAACAATTAGAGGTATTTGAAATGTGGTGCTAGAGATGTATGTTGAAAGTCTCATATATACATCACACAAGTAACATGAATATTCTCCAGAGGCTCAGAAAAGACAAAGAAATTATTAACATCATAAAAAACAGAAAATTGGCTTACTTCGGCCACATTATGCGTAATGATAAATACCTTCTACAGTTGATTCTACAGGGCAAGATTGGGGTACGAGAGGCCCTGAACGTATCCTGGCTGGCCAATCTTAAGAAATGGACTGGTCTAACGTCAAATGATCTACTTCGAGCTGTTGTAAATAGAATAAGATAGGTTAATGTGGTCGCCAACATCTCTAGAAGATATGCACATTTTGAAGAACTATATTAAAAAGGAGATAAAAACATCCAGAAGACATCCAGAAACTACAGAGGTACAAACAGTAAATAATACCCTTAAACTCACAACTAAAATTAAAAAGAACTTATGAATCAGAGGATCACTTTAGCTAATGAACAACCGGTTGTTCGTACCGGTATATTATGTATAAACGCAATATTAACATGCAGCATTGCTTACAACGAGGAAGAAGAGGAAGAAAAAATGTCTAGTAAGTAAGAACTGGCAAAAAGCAATATCCAAGAATCATGATATTTAATACAACACCCTCGGAAACAATTTTTTTTTCACAATACAATACAATATATATTATTTCCCTTTGTAAAACCATTAAATACTAGGAAGGGTGTTGAACTAATAACATACACTTATGGTACTCTATTTGTTATGTGTATTCACATAACAAATGGAGTACCATAAGTGTCTCTGGTACTGGAGTACCATACTCCAGTATTGAAGTGTCAAGTAAGAATCTCAAACTCTTCGAAAACTTCTGTTTGGATACAAAATTGTTAATAAATGATAAACAGTTTCCCCGAATTATCCACTTATACAACGTTTTTCGAGAACTTAATAGAGCGAGTCATTGAAAACAACAGAGGCTTATATCTAAGCAGAGCTCAGAAAATCATCAAAATTAAATACGCCAACAATAAGGAGGAGAAGGACAGATATAAAATAACAAATATTGTCGAAGACTTCTACACATCTTTGTACAGCTCGCAAAGCCAGCCTAATGAAACAACAAAGCAAAAGGTCAACAGAAAAATAGAAACGTGGGATCAGAAGTACTACCAAAAATAGAGGGATTCGAAATAGAAAGAGCTTTAAAAGAGCTAAAAAATAATAAAGCTCCAGGACACGATGGTATAATTGCCGAGCTCTTGAAAACAAGCAAGACATTAACAATTCCTGTACTAACAGAGCTATTTAATAGATGTCTGCATAATAGCAAGATCCCTAAAGACTGGAACGAGAGTCTAGTAATACTCTTACACAAAAAACAGGACAAATGTGATCTACAGAATTATAGACCTATATCGCTGCTTAGTCAAGTAAACGAACTATTTCTGAGAATTATTAACAACCGGTCGACCTACAAAATGAACAATTACCAACCGGTTGAACAGGCTGGCTTTCGCAAAGGATATAGTACATCAGACTATCTGCTGACAATGAGAACATTGATAGAGAAGGCAAATGAATACCAACTACCCGTATTTCTTGCCTTCGTCGACTATGAAAAGGCGTTTGATAGTATCGAGATGAGGCTACTAATAATTGTAGAATAGATTTGAGATATAGGCAACTAATACACAATAAATCTGAAAATGTAACTATGATAGTACAACTAGAAGAAAATACAAATCCCATCACCAATAAGAGAGAAGCGAGACAAGAAGACGTAATACCGCCAAAGTTTTTCAACCTAGCCCTAGAAGACGTTCAAAACTATAAATTGGTTTATCTATGGCATTAACGTTGATAGCAACAAGTTAAACCACCTCAGATTCGCTGACGACATAGTTATTATAGCGAGCACATTCGAGGAACTGCAAATTATGATGGGGGAACTAGCAGGTAGCTTCCAGTACGTCGGCCTAAAAATGAATATAAAAAAAACAAAAATAATGACAAACACAGATGATTCCAGACGCATAACTATAAATGGCAGTAAAATAGAACAAGTTTAGGAATATATCTACTTAAACCAAATCCTGAAACTTGACAAAGAGATCCAAAGTACCGAAATTATTAGAAGAGCGAGACTAGCATGGGCAGAATTTTAATTAAAAACTTAGTTGGATACTTAAAAACCGCAAAATACCCCGATACTTGAGGAGCAAAGTGTTTAACTAATGAATCCTTCCTATCATAACATATGGATGCCAAACCTGGACCCTAATCAAGGCAAACATGAATAAACTAGCCACAACAGAAAGAATAATGGAAAGAGAAATGTTAGGTATATTACTGTCAGATAAAAAGAGGAACGAGTGGGTAAGATCAAAAACAAAAGTCGAGGACATAACAATAAAAATTGCCAAACTTAAATAGAGCTTCGCGAGCCATATCTACTGCTAGACAAAAAGACTAACGGTGGAATACTACAATACAACATTGGAGACCTTACGAAAATAAACGACCAAGAGGAAGACCACACATGAGATGGGTTGATGACATTAAAAGAATAGCCGAAAAAATTGGAAATATGTTGTTCAGGATAAAGACCGATGGAAGGAGTTGGAGAGGCCTATGTCCAAACATGGACAATAGAAGGCTAACAAGAAGAAGAAGACAACGTTTTTAGAAAGCTGTATTTCCTAACAGTAATAAAGCCAGTTTTTATGTCAGAAATATCGCTGCACATTTTCTGTTAGTTTGCAAACGATTCCAATATATCAGTATATATAGAAGGATCTAGAACTGATAATTTACCTATCGATATAATAAATCTAGTAAGGTTGTAATTATTTAAAAAGTTTTGTTAAAAATCGGTAATAATGTTGTATAATATTTGGTCCCTTAAATTTGTATTTTGTTAGTTCCTAATTGTATTAACTCTCCGTTAGTCGCCTGGTTTTTGCTGACGAGCTTAGTTGCACGATCGTAGACCAATATTTTTCTTATTGTATAATACCGAATTTTGTCAAATTTAACAAATAATGGTTAAAAACATGTTTATTTATGTCTGTATTATACAATATTTTCTTATTGTATAATACCGAATTTTGTCAAATTTAACAAATAATGGTTAAAAACATGTTTATTTATGTCTGTACCTTAATATTAGATATGCCTTGTTCCTTAGATTCGGTAATTTTGACAGTGGTAAAATCAAAAACAAGGTTGTGCTTTTTTGTGTCTTTATTCGCATATAAATAAAAATGGTTACAAAAATTAACACAATTTAGCAATTTACATAAAACTTTTATATTTTTGAACTTACAAAATAACCGATAGTAATAAATAACAGAAAATAAAACAAAAATGTATACCAAGAACAAAACTATTAAATGGTAAAAGTGGCACAATTTTAGGGCGTCAAACATTCAGTGCAAATATGAGTGAGATGAGCCTTACATACAAATTTACCACATCTTTTGCATGACCTTTTTGTTAACTTATCACGAACTCGTGGACAAATACAGCATATTCCGCGTAATTTATTGGAATATTAGGGGGAGGGGGTACGACTTCTTGAACTCCAAGTAGTATGCGAGCTTGTCGTCTAAGTTCTTTTGGCACGAAAGGTATATTTGATCTATATTCAATTTGGGGTTTGATTAGTTTTCATGCTATGAAACTTTTTCATTTATGTTATTAGCTTTATATAAACAGCAGGCATTTAGCACAGACCTATTTAGCAGATCATAAAATATGACCATGGGCCACCGATTTGTGTTTCTTGCTACATTGTATTTTTCACACATTTGGTCAACTGTATCTACACCTATTTTACTATGGTTGTAAAAGATAACGATTTCGGGTTTCATCTTATCACCAGTTTCTAAGTCAATCGCATTATTCTTCTTCTTTCAGTGCCTATTCGTTCCGAATATTGGCAATCATTCTGGCTATAATTATTTTATTAACTGCTGCTTTAAATAAATTCGTTGTTGTTGTGGAGAACCATTATGGAGAATCGCATTATAATTGAAAGAAATCCTTGACGAAATCAAGAGAACAGCCTTATTCTTTTTGGGACAATAGGAAAACATGGTGAAATTTTACTGAAAACCACAAAGTAAAGTTCGTTTTTCTCTATTTTTTTTAGCTAAGGACTCTGGTGGTATTTCACGTTTATTCTTTTTCATAGTACCAACGTAATTTGGTTTTATTCTCTACTGATAGTTTTTTTTTATAGTAGCACACTGGTAAACCAATTGTCCCCGTTATGTTGCGGTTTGTTTCATTTACAAGATGTTCTAACCTATATCTTTAGAAGAATTACTTAGCTTGTATAGTCCTTGAGGTTGTGTTCCAACGTAGGTTTCAAGATTAAATGTGTAAAAGTTCTTTGTATACACTAATGCGAACATCTTGCTTTCATATCTGGCAGGCTTACTAGGCATATATTGTTTAAACAGCAGCGATCCCTAAAAGTCAATAGTTCTTCGTCTATAGTCAAGAATTCTTTTGCATTGAATTTTTTTTTGTAAATTACCTACAAATATTTCAAAGACTTCGCTTATTGTTGCTAGTTTATCTATGTTCCTTCTTTCATTTCTTGTTCAAAAATCATCAAATCTGAGGCACCTTATTAAACATCTAACTAACGTATTGGCATTAAGAAAATAAAAAGCGCTATGTCAGGCAACAGGTACAAAAAAATAAGACAATTTTCACATTTGAATAATAACGAGAATGCCTTATCTCGTGACAGTCCAAACTACGATAAAGTTTATAAAATTAGACCAATAAATTGATCACCTTAATGAAGAATATTCAAACGGAATTTCATTGGAACAATATCTGTCCGTCGATGAGCAAATTTGTTCTACCAAAGCTAGGCACTACATGAAGCAGTACATACTAAACAAGCCACATAAATGGGGTTTTATTTTTTTTTTTGTCTTACGCAGTAGCTCTGGATATGCGTATTGTATAGAATTATAATACAGAACAAGAGAGTGATAAAAAACGAGATCTGCTTTTGAACCTAACCTCGGAGCAACTACAAATGTTGTGGTGAGGTTGTCTAGAAATATTCCTAGGAATATGAGTCACATGCGTTATTTTGACAATTATTACTCTTCTATACCCCTCCTTGTATATCTTTTCAAACAAGGTATTCACAGTTTAGGAACCGTAAGAAGAATTATTATTCTAAAGTGTAAGCTTTCAGGTGAAAAGGCTATTAAAAATTAAGAAAGGGAAAGTAGTGTAGAGTTTGTTGGTACTTGCGATGGTGTGGAAATAAGCAGGTTAGTGTGGAAAGATATCAAATTAGTCATGTTTCTATCGACTTGCGCTAGCAAAGTTTCTCAAACTACTGCCAAGAATATGACAAGAAAGGAAAAAGAACAATAGAAGTAAGTTGCTCATATCTTGTACAAGAATACAACCGTCATACTAGCGGTGTTGATTTATTGGACAGCAATATGGGACGGAATAAAATGATTCAAAGGAGTAAAAAATGGTATTTTATAATATTTTACCATCTACTAGATCTAACCCTTGCTAACAATTGGATTCTTTACAAGAATTCAGCTAAACATAGAACTGGCGCGAAGCCTAAAGTCATACACGTACAGTTTAGAACACAATTGGCAGAAGCATTATAATACAGGACAGGAGAGCGATTCACCATTGGAAAAAGGGGCAGACCTTCAGCATGTTAAACTAAGGAGGCGCTACAAATAAAGAAGAGAAACGGACCAGCACAAGTTATGCCAGTAAAAGATGTTCGAATGAATGGACCATTGGCCTATATGGTCCGAAAAACAAATAAGGTGCAAATTTCCACAGTGCAATGGCTGTACACATGTGTTGTGTGAAAAGTGTTGTGTTGCACTTTGCTTCACTAAAACATACAACTGTTTTAAAAATTGCCCTTTCCCCTAAATATTGTTTTAAGTTCATCCTTATTTGCATAATGTTATTCATAAACAAAAGCTATATTTTTCCAAAAAAAAACATAGTTGTTTAGAATTTTTTTTATTATTTTTTTTCCGCAATTTGACGAAAACCCAGTCTGCAAACTTTTTTGTAATAAAAAAAATCATGCAGGTTGTTGATAAGAAATTGAAAAATAGTTACCTCTCATTAATTATGTGCAACTAGTTACTAAGATTTATATATATTCAATATTTTTGTGTACCTTTACTCATATAAAATGTTTGATTTATAAACACCAATCACAGAAAAGAGAAGTTGAAAACTTTTTAACAAAAATGTTGCACAAAGTTAAAAAAAAAAGTTTTTAAATAATGGTTTTTAATCATTTTATTCCAAAATTAACAAAAATAAAAAATTAAAAAACTACAAAACTATAAGTTGAAGTTTATCTCAGGTGGATATAAAAAAAAGATGAAGCTGGAGTGAAGGCCAATAAAAAAAGGTTTGTGGCTATTTAAAATTAGCATAATGATGGAAAATATTGTAAAATATAACAATCTTGCTTAATAAAATACAATATCTTTTAAAACCTAACTATATTACCACAAATGAGCTGGTTTTTTCTGTATATCTTCCCATTGTTTGAAGATAACTAGAAACCCAGTACTGCATTTCCTTATATTAAATATATGATAATATCTAATGCTCTAGTAACTTTTTAAAGTTATATCTACTTTGTTGTTGACGCTTTCACTTTGATCTTACCGCACAATAGTTGTAAAATAATATGCTATTACATGCAACAGCAGTAATGAAAACTAATACTAATTAGGATCACGTTTGATGCAATTCTTTTTGACTGCAAGGAATGCATTTGAGAAATAACGATATGTCGTTTATGTAACATCATCTATATATGTACGAATTTTAGAGGTCAGTTGCTGATTTTTACTGAGTGTATGTTTAAAAATTAGGAAAGATCTAGTAATAATCGTGTAACCAATAATAGACCAGGAAGGATCTGATTTAAGGCGGATGGAGTTCGGATTTTTGCAGAAATAGTTTGGCAATAACTTCAGTAATAACAATTGATTTCTGTTTTCTCACAAATAAGGTCAGAAACAATATTAAAAATTTAAATTTTAAAAAATTAATATAAACATTAATTTTTTTTTAGTTTTCTTCCCTATAATTCTAAAAAAGACTTGATTTTGGAGCAAAGTTGTAAAATAAAATAGCCACAATTAAATTTTCTATAGGATACGGCTGGTTAATAATATTTTAATTTATTCCCCTGCTGCAAAATAGCAATAAATACAAAAAAAGAGGGGAAACAAGTTTTTCCTTATTCAGTGTTTCAACCACTTAGATTGCACCTAAGAACTTTATAATTCGTCAGTAAAGGGGCTATTAGAATACGGGCTCATTCCCCATGCTAAATCCCATTAGAAATCGCTAAGCTCCATTCTGGTAGTTTTTTATGGTGAAGGGGGGACGGCTCGTCAGATCGTGACGTGTGAGGTATCGTCGCAAAGGGAAGGGAGTAACGAATACAATAACACAAAAATCAAAGATGGCGGCGTATTGCCAAAAGGACACTAAGCTTGTAACGTCGAAATCGCTCAACGTACAACAACGTGCAAGGTATCGATGGAAAGAAGAGGTAGTAACGAATATGTTAAGATAAAAAACAAACGCAAAGACAATGCCAAAATGGCACTTTATGGTATCTCTGGTATTATTAGTCAGATTACTACGTGTAACACGTTAAATGAAAGAGAATGGGATATCGAATACGTTAACATAAAAAACAAAGACAAAGACATTGCCAAAAGCAGAATATGTTATAGCAAAAAACAAAAATTGCAGCATTATCAAAACGGCACTATATCGGATCTTCGTTGCTATTGATTGGATTTTAGCATAATATACGTTGAAGGAATGGAGAGTAGTCACTCAGGCTAACAGAGAAACAAACAAACATGACAACATCGCCAAAACGGCTTTATATCATATCTTTATACAAATCGCCACCTGTCGGCTACATCCTTTAACTATTCCCAAAGCATCTAGCACCTATTATCATAAAAAAGCCACTTCTTCAGCCTATCGCTTCTTCTCTCTCCCTCTCTCTCTCTCTCTTTCTCTCTCTGTCTCTCTCTCTCTCTTTCTCTCAAATCAATGTACGAAAGGTGAGATGACGCTAAAAATGATATACCGTACAACCACGCATGAGGTATTACTAGAAAAAGAACATGATTAATAGAAGAACGTATACCATTCTTACATTATGATCAAACCAACTAACATCCTCTCTTATTGAGTACTACTATACACGGATCTCGACTTAACGTACAGAACTTATCGAAAAAAAGCCTCTCTCTCTATATCTATATCTCGAAACAATTATTATGATACGTTATTGAAATAAAAATTAAACGAATAGGAATGTATACCATTCTTACAATATGCTCAAACCAACATTCATTTACTACTAAACTAAACTCCCATGGTTCTCTCTGGTTCTCTGGTTTCTCCCATGGTAGATTATTGCAAAGTCTGCAAAACTTTTGCAATAATCTACTATTTTGCCAATAGAACTTTATCAAAAATTTGATAATTACAAGTTGAAAAATAATTGCACACCCACACAATTTGTACATCTAAACTTATTCATTGTCATAAAACTTTCACCTTCATAAAACAATTACTCAATAAATAACACACATTTCATAAATATATCTCTCGAAAGTATAAGTACTCTTAAGTATAAATAACTTTTAAATAATACAATGGTATATAACATTACTTTCATTTAACAAACAATCACACACATATCTCTGCTTCATTGGATCAAATCTATCTCCTCAAGAACTTCCCGTTTACTGTCAAACAACTACAATAGCAGAATTGAGTTCTCCATTCAACAATACATAGTAGTTTCAACCATGTTCTACCATCCATTAATTAATAGAGTACCGGCATGTAAGTAATGTTTATTTATTTGCTCATTTATTAATTTATTACAATCTAATAGACTATTTTATAACAATTTGTGTGTCTTACCTTGTCTGTTTAAACTTTTAAAACTTTTTATACCTTTTTATTCAACTTACTTATTTTGAAATTAAAACCACAGACATGCAATAATGGTTTAATTATTGTAATTTACAACATCTAATTTGTTTATCTTTATTAGACAACACCCTAATATGGGTTTTTATCATCTCAGCAGTTATTGAACTTTTTATCGAGACCTGAAGATGCTTTGCATATTGTAGAAAGCGAAACCGGTCGTTTGATAGTTAAACTAAATTGATTGTAAGTCTTATTTATTATTTCTTTACCTATTAAAAATTTGTTTAATTTACTAATGTTTGTATTTTGAGAACGATTTCCGAAGTGGAAATTGAATCGTCAAATAAACATACTTTAACCTTTAATTGTGTCTTATTCCCATTTAAATAGTAATTATCATAATTTGTTTAATATATCTAACTTACTAAGATCAGCTCATGATTTAACTTGGTTTAGTAGACATTTTTTTAATGATTCGATGGACATCTTTTATGTTAAGACACTTTGATTTTCATTTAATAGCTACTGTGCTGTTTAGCATTTAAATGAATTATTGGAGTTCAATACCTCTAGGTTTTCTGATTGTAAAACTAGTAAATTCTCCGACTCCTGTTTTTGGACAGGCTATCGAAGAACAATCTTAAAACTAAATCGAAGTTAAGGTGACCGTTGTCTTAAATTGTTAGGGACGTTTACTTTCGTCTAGGAAATCTTTGTAACGTTGAGTTATGAAGAAATTGTTGGATACTGTGTTTTTCATTGGGATAGCCGTATAGATTATTTGTTTTGTTTTTTTGTTATTCTAAGATAGTTTTTTAAACCACAGATTTCAGATGGAAAACCCTCTTATTTTGTAATACATTAATATCGGTCGTACAAAAAACTTTGATAATTCTACTTATAGTATGAACAAATAGAACTCGAACATTCAAAGATTTTTTAACATGAACCTCCCGAAGAAGAGAACCAAAGATCTAGTAGTTATGCGTACCAATGATCAGCCACTAATCGTAAGTCTTCTAACAAAAAACTGTCGTCTCAAGTGGCACATGTATAAAATCGGACTGGCAAAAAGTGCGAATTGCAGATTTTTTCAGCTGAAGACGAAACGAGGGAACATTTTCTACCTTTTCAGCCCTGTATTTCTACAAAAAGAAAAAAACATTGCTCAATAAAAGACAAACAATATCGCAAAGACTTATGATGTGCACATCTGTAAAAACATGATCTAAACATAATGAACTAGTTGCAAAATACTCTATTTAATAACGTTTTATACATCCTGGTAATATTACAAATCCCATAAAATGATCTCAAGTGAATCAAGCAGACTAGGTCAATTAAAACATATATCTTGAATCCAAGAAACAATACCTAATCCCATTTCACTATTTAGGATTGTATTTTAAAATTACCATATGTTTTGGTGTATACACATACCAAGATGTTACCAAAAATTTGCAGTAGTGTTTTGTAATAAGTAAAACTACACAGCAATACCTCTTGTGATAAAATCTTTGGAGGAATGTTTCAGTAATTAGTACATTACAAACAAACTGTTATCTTTATGAACATTGTTTATTACATAAGGAAATTGGATATTATTCTCAGTATATGGTCTAGATTCGCTATAGATGAACACAATATTTCGTTATTCACGTATATACTTCCGAGATGATCATAAATATTAAAACAATTTGGCACAGATTGCAGTAAAATATATATATGCCATACTGGGAAAATGTATGACCTAAGAATATGGCAATAAAAATTTCATTGGAAATTTTTATAAAAATACGAAGATTATGATTAGAATGTATGGTTATAATAGAATGTAGTATAAAAGAAAGTGCGCTTAAAAATCATAACGATTTTATATAAAAAAAAACATTTTATTATACAAAAAACGCATGAAAATAATCATATAAATTCTGACATACCATTTTTTTACGAATATTAGCATAAAACATAATATATAATAATTTCTAACTACTAAATAGCTATTATTATAAATTTAAACATAAAATAGAGTGAACAAAAAAAATAGATAACTGAAACAAAACCTTTTAGAAAAGTTAGAAAACAAAAGTTTTATCTACACAACTTAGTTGAAGTTTAATATACCATTTTTGTTTAAAGCATGAAGTAACTATATACCATAGAATGGGGTGACTTCATTATTTTTTTTTTCGTGTTTTCTAGCGTAACTTTTGAATGAGTCATCCCAAAAATGTGGAAAAATCACCTTTGGGACGCATTATGTTTATTTAATTTAAATTGATAGTATTTACATGTTTTCAAATTCAGGATTTTCTTAAAAAAAATAAAAAAAAACTGTATATCAAAGTCACCCATTGATGTGTGGTCACTTTTATACCCCATTTTGAAATAGCTTAGCCAATGTACAAAAGCTGTAGTAATATCAATGTTAACCCATGTTTTAATCTAACAAGCCAATTTTTAGATATTTCAGTTTTAACAAAAAGAGAAATCATACGATTTCTACCTGGCGAAATCGAATTCAAATATCAGCCACCGTGCTTCCTAAAATTTGCGAAGCAAACAGTTTAATAAATAAATCGGCAAGGGAATCTAAAATGCATTCCAAATGCTGTTTATCATGACCAATATGCGTGGTGAATTCGATTTCTGGTACCCCAAACGAAGTAAAGAAATAAAACACAATGACGGTATTAGATTTTAATTCGATACAGAGCAGCGACAAGCCGCATATACGTATTTTGACCCCTTTAGGTCTCCTCAGTACGGTATAGCCACTAGTTACGTCTGTACATAGTTATTTTTAATAACTATGGTCTATGACGGGAAAATATTTTGGTTCGATATGGAGTAGTGGCTATACCGTACTGAGAAGACCTAAAGAGGTCGAAATACGTATATGCGGCTTGTCGCTGCTCTGTATGGAATTAAAATCTAATGCCGTAATTGTGTTGTGTTTTATTTCAATTTTAATGGGGGGGGGGTGACTTTGATATCATAAATGTAGATAGTATATAATAAATGATTCTAGTAGCTAATAGTTCATTGAGGTAAAAAGCATTTTAGCAAATTAGTAAAACAATATAAAATAGTAAAAAAAGTCAAAAGAATATATTATGAAAAGCAAACAAAATAAGTTATTTTTCTTTAATATCAACTCTGCCAGGAAATTTCGTTGCTGTTTTATTTGTTTTAACCGATGGGGTCTTTAGAATTGCTGAAATATACCAGCGAAAGGAGCATTAAAAACGTCAGCCTCCACAACAAAATTTAAAATGTTTATGGGTTTCATCCAGTGATTTAAGTCCAATGAGTCCGTATTCGTCAAAAGGTAATTTCTCTTGTATCTTTCCGGCATATAAGTAATTTATACATTTTCGTTTACCTGAGATAATTTATACAAGCACATAAGTTTCAACATTCAATTCAACAAGAGATGGTTTGGTATTTATCATATCTTTATATGATTGGTTTTCCACAGAATCTTCATTTTCAATTTCATTCTCGCATTCACTGGTATAGCTGTTTAATTTGCTATCGGAGGAGCTGTCATCTGCTGTTACCTGACGACGTACACTTTTACCGGGTTGGATATTAAGTTTTTGTTTACTTCGACGTTTAGTAACTTCTATCTCGGACTTCTTCTTTCACACCTATTAATAGCTTAAGCTGTGTTACTTGAAAATAACTTTATCGATAAATCCGATGTAGAAGAAATCTTTAGTAATTTAAAAATAATATCATTATTAATTTCCGCTCCACGAAAGACAAAGCCATTATCAAGAAAATTATTGATTATAAGTTTGATAAGATGTGATAAATCACATAAAACATGGATTTTATGATTTATAGGGCCTTTAAACCACGGCTTTTCTTCATTTATTTCAAGATTTTTATAAATGCCTTTGTTACCACCTCCCAAATCACTAAAAATAGCACAGACATGAAATCCTGCTCTTTCTACTTCCTTAATTACGTTTTTTGATTTGATTTGAGAATTGATTTTTTTATTTTTCTGTCAAAATCAAAATAAATTGACTGCTTCCAGGAGGTCAGTAGTTCTCTCGGTATTGCTACCTGAACATAGTTGGCAGGTTTTAAAAGGTGATCATTTGCTTTGTCGTATGCATAGATTTTTCGAATCTTCATTTCATTGAAGAAAACAACACATATTCATTTAGATTCGGATAAGTAAGAATTTTTTAAAATTTTTAGAACAAGTTTAATTATGCCTGGAACAATTTTGACTTTCTTGGTCCTTGAGCAAAGGGTTGAAACAGCAGGATATGGATAACCTTTTTTCAGCAATAATTTATATGCTTTTGGTCCAGCTGCGTGTATGGTAAAACCTTGGGAGACTTATTCAGTAATCCATACTGTTCGAACTTTGGGCCTTTGCTGTCTTTTGGTAAATATCTTATCTACTCCTGACTTTATTTCTGTTGGTTCATTAACCTGCTGCTGTAAGGCTTTGTTCTCGACACGTTAGTTTTGAAGTTCAAGATCTTGTGCAGTTTCCATAGCTGTATTTAATTTAAAAACAAAAGTCATATTTTTAATCTACTGTACATATTGCATAAAGTTAAGACTATTATGTTTTTATTCAGACGACTAGCGACTGATCAAAGAATATTTAGAACATTTTACATACCCGTCTGATTTTATAGTTTCAGGTAAATCAGCCTTGAGTTTTTGACACACTGAGTCCACATCTGGTACGCCAGCTGTAGAACTAAAAAATAAATGTTAAGATATTACTTTTATGTCATAATACTTAAAGTGATTCTACCAAAAGATGTAAAATAAAATAATGTTTACCTAAATTGTGTAATTACCTGTTCCACAATTCTCTTTGATTTTCTTTTGAAAGATCTTTCCTGTGCTTTAAGTTGATTTATAGATAAGATTTTGATTGTGGTGGACGAAGAGAAAGAATGGCACCACTCTTTTTTCTTTTAAAGTCTTCTGGTTTTAAGTATTTGAAACAAATCCTAAATATATTTGTCTTCACGGCAACAAGCAATAAAAGACCAAAATGTTGTCCATATAAAGTAGGTATACCTACAAAGCCACTATCACTCAACTATCATAAAGGGTTAAAAATATTTTTAATAATAGTAATTATGTTTTACTAATGTGCCTACAAATCAACTTAACTCTCACAACAACACAATAAAATCTTCTACAAGCTAATTAAAGACGTCAAAAGTTATAACATTTATGAAATTCCCAATATAAACAAATTATCTGTTATCCTGTATATACCTGTAATCCTTTATACCATGGTTCAAGGCTAGGCAAAACCACAGTAGACTCAACAAGTCTTCTTAGTATAGGCTCTGGTTGATTACAATATTTTGAGCTTCGATATTATTTTCATCAGTTATTTGGAGGTGAAAATTTAATACTGCCAATATAAAATTAATTCAATGTTACACTAAAGAAAGCGATAAGATAATCTGGAATAACAAGCGGAGGAACTGTTATTAATCGCAACGTACAATTACTAGCCTATGCCGATGACATCGACGTTATTGCAAGAACATAGACGGACATTACCGAATCATTTCAGGCGCTTAAAGCAGCAACAAAAAGAATGGGACTAGAGGTTAACACTAGTAAGACGCAGTATATGGAAGTATTAAATTAAATACAAACGACACAACCCGAAGATCTAACGATCGGAACATATACTTTCGAAGGAGTAAGAGATTTTATATACCTACGTTCACAAATTAATGAGAATAATGAAGTAAGTGCAGAAATTAACAGACGGATATATCTGGCAAATAGAGCCTACTATGAATTAAAAAAATTTATAACAACAAGCCTAGTTACAAAAAGAACGCAACTAGAGATATACAGAACACTTATCAAGCCCATCCTCACCTACGCGACGGAAACATGGACAATGACAAAGAGCGGTTAAGAACATTTAAGATGCTTTAAACTTAAAATCCTCCGACATATATATGGAGGAGTAGAGGAGGGTGGATTATAGCATAGACGCTATAAATTTCGAACTTTACCGCCTGTATGACACACCTGATATTACTAGGTCCATCAAAATAAACAGGCTGCGGTGGTTAGGTCACATAGAGAGAATGAATAAGATGGAGCCGCCAAAACATATTTATAACTAAAGAATTGATGGTGTGAGAAGGAAAGGCAGACCCAGAGCACGATTTATGGATCGGGTGGAGAAAGACTTGAGAATGTTTGGAGTACGAAACTGGAAAGCCAAGGCGAAGAATAGAAACGAATGGAGACTTACCCTTGAGCAGTCCAAGACTCACCATGGGTTGTGGATCCAATGATGATGATGAATATAAAATTAAGTACGGTATTGGTAAAAACTAAATGTAAATAAATTATCCTTATGCTACATAAATTAATTATTGTGATCTAATTGATTAGTTATCTACATAATAGTATACGAACATATAGACAAACGAGCTTTAGAAACTTTTTGTCGACTTATTAAAGTAAATAATGACGTTTATCTGTTGCTATTATAGCCTAAGAAGAAAAGAGGCTTTTTTGATATGCCATTGAATTTTCATCATTGCTTCCTATTCGCACAAAATACTTATGAGATGCTATTCCTATCATTCTATATATTGTCACTATTTAGGAAATTAGAACAGAGATAAAAAATAATACTGGTACAACCCATGGTACAGAGATTGTACCATGGGTACAACCTATGTCGATTAGAGTTTATTCAAAAGTTGCTATCTAATTCACATATGCATTTTATCACAATGATATATAACAACTTTTGTTAAACTACCATAAAATTTTAATATATATTTTTTAATATAACTGAAGTATCTTTAAGCTATAATTTAAATCATATGTGGAACAGTTTACTAATACATTTTTTTTTAATTTCAGATTGCTGTACTATGTCTGGCGCTTCTACCTACAATCCAACCAATAATGGTGTCCTTCGGTACAAATCAAGGCCCTATTGTACCTAGAAAACCAAAATCAACAGCATCTGAAGAAGGAACGGTGGTTTCGAGAAATCCTGCACCTGTTTCCGAGGAAAGGGTGGACGTGCCCAATCCAAACACATACAGACCACCATATCCTCACCAATATAGAGAGAAGTTGTATGCGTATAAAGCTCCATCCAACTTAATTTTTGGTACACCACTAGATCAAAAGTTTACTCCTAGCATTCCTAAGTATCATTATTACAAAAAGCAACTACAGAAGTTGAACTTTGGCGTTGACGCGACAGGCCCACATATTTTCGAAAAGCAAGATTATGAATTCTATCCTAAAACACTCTTGGCTCCTTCTGTAAGGTATAACAAGCCAGTCTATATTCCTATCTCAAACAAAGTTACTGGTGATAAGTATGTACCTGAAATTGGTGTTATTTATTCGTCAGGTGTGAGATACTACATTCCCCAGGTAGTTGTTGTAAATCAACAACAGCCACTTCCAAACCCAAAAGATGAAAATTCTGTGTATGATGTAGAAGATGCAAAATATTATCAATAGAGATCAAATAACTACATTATAATGTGCCAATAATTTAACTTGATTTGCCGTTGTAGTTAACATATGAAAATTTAAGGGTTAAGTATAAACTACAATATTATTTATGATTGTGAAAGATTTAGCTTTATTTCAAAAACCTCCTTTTACAAATCTTTTTTGCATTCATACATTTTTTTTATAGATTTATTATTGTATAGAAGTGGTCAGTTTTATATAATATCCTCAGAATGCATTTTTCTTCACTATTACCTCTTCTTCTAGTTATTTATTTATTTTGAGAAATATTTTGTTTTCTACTACTAGATTTCATATATGTAGAGAGATTGTTTCTTATTGTGTATTTCGAATAACGCTCAGATTTTTTTTAAAGCACAGTATCACTATTTTTGTCAATTTTGGATTTTCTCTGCTAAATGCGTGCAGTTTGGCATCTAGAACTGCTTCCTAAACTCACCTAGATGTAAAAAAAATAAAGTAGAATTTTCTATTTCCAACAAACATGTCCAGCAGATCTTTGCTGTCTTTGTTGTAATATATTAATAATAGTCACAACAATTTTTTAGCTAATACTCGAGATTATTATATACTTGTTTAAAAAGTGTATCGTTTTTTATTTAAATCTTCTGTATGGTTTTGAATAATACCTAATTTGGTCACCTTATTTTCAAAGTAAGATTTTTAAATATTTCAGTCTTTTTCCAATTTGTTACATATGTTTTTTAATCGAGAAGAAAGCCTCTCGTGGTCATACTAATAATTCAAGTAGTAATTTCTTTTTATAGTACTTTATTGCTAGTTCAATATCTTTAAGTCTGCTGAATGAGGAAAAAATAAGTGTAGGAATATACACCACTAAAAATAATACACTACAAAAATCTATAATAAAACCTCATGCTTTGTGCCCCGTTTGTTTTACTTTAAATTTACCATTTGGCTTAATAATATTAACCCGTAACTATAGACGTACAACACTTATTACATATACACAGAGGTGACGTCTATGTAACGTACATCATTTTTTTTTTAATTAAGAGAAGAAACAGAAATGGCTTTCAAGCAACATATCTCAAATGAAGTATGCATTATCTATTGTAATTAAATTAATTTTAAAAACAGCATTAAAAAATGCAAGGACTTGTCATTTACTTTTAAGTTGAACAATCTATACATATTTTTCTGGAACACTCAATATCAATTTGTGTCCTGCATAGCAAATAAATATAGAAAGTCTATCTTTTTTTAACAAAAGGGTATATTTTACCGGTCTTTCTTTTTTTTGGTTTTGTTTCATTGACAATTGAAATCTGTTATTGGATTTTCAATACTCGGCTTATATACATTTTCACTTCATGGTTTATACGAGGATTCTGAAATCTGCGCTGTAGCTCAGCATTACTAGTTACATAGCTAATTGTGTCATATACTTATATGTTATACCACAGATATAAGGAACTAATAGCCAATATATAAAAGGAAGCCAAAACAACCATTAAAGTATATGAAGGAACAAAATCAATACAAATAAATGGAGGCGTGAGACAGGGTGACACAATATCACCGAAACTTTTCAATCAGGCTCTGGAAGATACTTTTAAAAGATTAGAATGGGAAGAAAAAGATATAAAAATTTGTGGACAACGCTTGAACCATCTAAGGCAAGGTACGCTGATGACATCGTATTGATAACCGATAAAAAAGAAGAAATATTTTAAATGATGAAAGAACTGGACATAAAAGCTGGAAAGATATGCCTTAATATGAATTACAGCAAGACCAAAACCATAACAAATACAGATGAAGACATCACAATAAAAATCGGACAAGATGAAATAAAACAAGTTCAGGATTATATGTATCTTGGTCAAACTATAAAACCAAACAGCAGAGATAAAAAGACGAGTTAGACTGGCATGGGCGCATTTGGCAAACTAATCAATGCATACTCGCTGTTCTTACTTATGGTTTCCAAACGTGGACATTTACAAAAGCAAACATGGACAAAATGATAAAAACCCAAATAACAATGGAAAGACAAATGTTGCACATAAGACTAATGGATAAAAAGAGAAACGAATGGATAAGAGAAAAAACAAAAGTGAGGGATGTTAGACAAGAAGTTGCAAAATTAAAATTGAGATTTGCCGGACACAATATAAGACAAAAAGAAGACCGATGGAACAAAATTCTTATAAGTTGGAGACCGGGAGACCACCTAAAATTAGGTATCTACTCACCAGTATCTTTCCTATTATTTCTAATAACTAGCATTAAATTTAGCCTGCATACTCGCACAACACTTTGCTCTGCTTTTCACGCACTCACTGTACCAGTTCAAAAGGCTTTGTTCTTTTGAGCCTTCTTTCTAGGTTCGTATTGTCGAGAAGCTGGAGAGCCTTGACGTTTACATGATGATGGAGTTGTTGTTCATGGCTCCCTGCCAATTTCTTGATTATCTGATTGACATCTTCCATCTTGAGGTCCCGGTGATGATCGTTGTTCCTAACGTACCAAGGCGTATCTACGATGCTCCTTAGCAGTTTATTCTAGAATACCTGGATTACTTTGATGTTACTAGACTTGGCACAGCCCCAGAGTTGGCAACCATAGGTCCATACTGGCCTCAGTATTTGTTTATAGATTAGGAGATTATTATTTATGGATAGAGAGGAATACCTTTCCATCAACCAATACATTTTCTTTTAGCGGATGCCTAGTTCTTCTCTTTTCTTCTTCACGTGAGCTTTCCTGCGAAGTTTCGCATCAAGAGTGATCCCCAAGTACTTTGCTGATGTTGTAATAGGCACTTGGACATCATTTATTCTAATTGGAATATTATTAATTCTCTTATTGGTAAAATTTATATGGACTGATTTATTCTCATTTAGCTTAATTTTCCATTTTTTTGGTCCATTAATGAATTTTATTTATTGAATTTTGTAGTTTTTCTGTAGCTTCTTCGACGGTGTCACTTACTGCTAAGACAGCAGTGTCATCTGCGAAGGTAGCAATAGTGTCGTCTTCTAGTTCAGGTATATCACACGGGTGTATTAGGTATAGGACTGCACCCAATACACTCCCTTGTGGAACACCTGCTTCAATATCCTTGAGATCAGCGTATGCATCTTCTTGTTTAACTCTAAAATGTCTGTTCGCTATATATGATTGTAATATATTTGAATATTGTTTAGGTATGAATGATTTAAGTTTATGTAACAAACCGTTATGCCATACTTTATCAAACGCCTGTGCCACATCTAGTAAGGTTGCAGAACAGACTTTTCTTTTCTTTAATGATCTTTCAATTATAGCAGTTATTCTATCCACCTAGTCAATTGTCGAATGCTTATTTCTAAATCCAAATTGATGATCTGGAATTATGTTGTCAATTTTACATTATCCCAATATTCTGTAAAATATGGTCATTAGCCAACGCCTCGTTTTTCGACTGCAAGAATATGTGGCACATTTTTCATCCTATGAATCTACCACCACTTTTTTGTTGTAATATAATGGATAATTATTTTAGGCTTAGATGTTTTTTTTCCTAATACATTAACGAAGTTGTGCCAGGACGAGATGCCTGAGGAAGTTAGACCTTGGACAATTTGTCCCGTTACCACTCCGATACGGTCAGCGTCCAACTAAAATCCTCTGCTCTATCATTCCAGACATCAGGATAGAAGGGCTGAATAAGGCAAAACATTTCTCCTGATGTCCTGACATCACCCTATTTCCATTCTTTTTTCCACGCATTCATCGGGAAAACCACACTCACATGAACTACCAAAGACTTTCAACCCCCTTACTTCTTCATTCGACTTAAATTTTTACACGGCGAGTAACTTAAGTCGCATGGAGCCAAATTTAAAGAATCGGGTGGATGAGGCAGCAGTGCTTAGCCCAATTAAATCAGTTTAGCTGTGGCGACGGCAAATGTGTCAGTCGGTACATTTTCAAAGCAATTTTTTCACCAAATGGGACAGTGGCTGCAATTTGGCAACAAATCGTTTTAACTATACGATATAGTGGAGCCCTGTAGCCATTTTTCCGTTTTTTGTAACCCGTTTGCCAAATACAGCCCACTGTTTTGACTCTTTTTTGCTCTGTGGTATGTACCAGTAGATCCACGTTTCGTAAAAGGTCACGAAAAGCTTAAGCTTAAGAAACTGGTCTGGAGTGGTATTACGGTTACGCTATCTGGAGTAAGTAATCGTATCACTAATTACGCCGATAGCTTTCTCATACTTAAAGTTTTATGCAGGACATGTCATACTCGACTTTTGAGATACCTATTATCTCAGTTATCTTGCGCATCTTAAGTCGGCGGTCTGCCAAAATGAGGTTGTTTTTTACGTTATCATCCATTCTAGCTATTTTTGAGACACTTGGGCATCGCTCATTTAAAACCGATGTTTTTAAGCATTTTTTAAAGGTCGGCATCGAAGAATAAGAGTTACTGTGCGGTACGCTTTTCGTTTTACAACAAGAATCATGTTACCGATTGATATTGCTTTTTGTCCATTTTTCCAAAATCCGTTGACACGTTCGCTTTCAGACGCGGTGAAAACAAAATTACAAGTAAGATTAAACCAATATTTTGACATTTACCGACTACGAGAATTTCACATACGACATTATGTTTCTTTTGCAGTAGTGGCGTCATCAGGCGTTGACACTAAGTGCTCGTTGGACCGCTACATTGTTTCTGACAATATTAAATTAAACAGAAGTTTACTGAGGCTGTCACCTATCTGTTTTCTTCTTCTGTGCGCTTTTTATGTAAATGTGTTGCTTATGATTACTTTAAGAGGAAATGCTTCAGTTGTAAAATTTAAACTTTTCTTCAGTTGTTGATTTTTGCCGAATAACGTTTAAATTATGATTAAAACTTAAATTTTAGATGATGGTTTTTCATAAAGTCGTCCCACTATATATTATGAAAAATGAATCCAAAAGCATAAAATGGAAATATTCAGACAGACGTTAAAATTTTTCAATAATACATATAATGAAATAATTGATAATTGATATAAATTTTATTGTATCTTTCACATATAAATCGAAAATTTGTTTAAAGGCTTATTTACCAATGTTATATAATAAACTTTTACAATCAATGCATGCAATTTCGTGCATTTGTCCTTAAATTTTCATACGTTTTAATTTTGATACATTTTTAAACTGAAATACCAAGCGAAAGACGCAATATTAATATATTAGTATTCGAAAATTTATTTATTTTTAAAAACTACCAATGTCGTTGTAACACCTCATTTTATATAGTAAAATAAAGCTAAGTGATTATAACAAAATTTAAAGCTTCCCTTACAGAATATTTTTAATATATTAATATTCCTTTTTTGAGGTCTTTTCATTTGTAAGCATAATGCCATATTTCTATTAGTTCTGGCAAAAAGATAAACTAAATTTATTTACGTGATAGTATACAACATATAGTTGAAACAAGAATGTATATATATATATATATATATATATATATATATATATATATATATATATATATATATATATAAATCTCAAACTGTTGGTTTCATTGTGGCTAATGAAATATGGTTTTTAAAAAGGTATCGAAAAAACTGGGGCTAAAGTCTAATTAAGTCATCAGGTGATAGTCAGGCAAAAAACAATTATTGAGATGCCTGTAACGTTCAAAAGAAATATAGCACCAAGCCCCTTGAACCGTGGCCCAAAGTCGCGTTCCAACTTCGCTTTTTCATCTTGTAAAATATATTTGATACAGTTATTCCATATTTTTGTACTTATTTTTACATCATAATATGCGACTGCAAATTAATCAAGAACAGAAGTATTAGTTATATTATTTATAAGAAAATTTAGTATTATAAATCATAAAGGGCATAAACTTTAATAATAAAGAGAAAAATTCTATATGTATTCTATTTTTGATCATTTGTTTTTTATCAGTAGCATGTCTTAAGCAAACGACAGTTCTGAATCATCCTGTGTCTTAAAAAAGTTTGAAACAACGCTGGATTTCGACGATAGTCTTACGCTCTTGGAAAAAAATATTACACGAATATTAAACAATATGACTGTTATTCTGTATGAAATGATGTGTCTTCGTTGGAGAATTAAGTAACGCAACTCTGAAGAAAAAGCACAAGTGTAGTGAGTTGTTAACAGCTTTAGGGTACATAACGATACTAACTTAATAAAAACAAACTATTTATTAAAACCTTTTATAGTCCTTGAACATATCGCTGACACCTCGAAATTATCAGCGTGGGTGTTTATCATCTCCAATATAGTCTAAATATTAAAGTAAAAACACACACAGTGGCGTGCTCGCCATAACACCTCCCTCCTGAAGACCGAAGCTGGGGTGTCCAAGAAGGGCTTCTTTTGCAGCTCTGAAGTTTTGCCTTGTTGTGAACAGGCCCTTTGAACATGCTTTGCACAGGACAGGTAGAATCACATAAAACAAAGAAACCAACCGGCAATAACTTATTCTACTTTTGTAGTTACGAGAAGCCCGTAGATGAAGTGTACCACAAGGTAATCGAATTATATGTTGCAGTTATTGTTAATTAAAATTCTTTTATAATATGGATAATGAAAGCTCATATCTACTACTTGCTGTGTTACACTTCAACTTCGTTTAGTTAGTCGCATCATAAAATGGTTTTACATTATTGACATTGACAATTGACATTGTATATTGACATATACATTAATTTTTAGAGTTTTATTGGTTTCATTGACTTTAAAAACAACATATGGTCCTGTATTTAATACCGATTTTGGTGTATGTGGATTTCTTTGTCTTTTTAGGAGAATTTTATCCCCAACTTTATACTTCAATTCATCGTTTTAATTCTTTAGCTTTTCTTATTTTTTAAAGTGCTTCGATGCTTTCTACGGCTTACAACTAGTCTGAATCTTACATCTTATTAACTCGTCACATTACTTACATCTTATTATTTTTGTTTTTTCTAATGTTTACATAAAATAACACAATTCCTAAATTAGCCACCAAATACAAAATTATTTACTTTGTGGCTAATTTATTCAACTCAAAAAATAATTGTGTATACTTGTTTTCAGTCAAAATACCAGTTTTGTTAATGTTTATAGTAATGATTTTATATCTTGATGTAAAGGTCACAACTTCGAAGTTGGAGGAGTTTAAATACCAGGGAGCGATAATTACAGCTCACAACCACATAGAAAAAGAGGTCTCAGCAAGAATAGCTGCAAGAAATAGAGCATTATACTCAATTTTAACATTATTAAGATCGAAGCTGCTAAAAAGAAAATCTAAATTAACATTCTACAAGTAGATTATTCGTCAAATTATTACATATGGCAGTGAAACATGGCATCTCAACCAGCGGGAAATCAATAGACTTCTAGTATTTGAAAGAAAGGTTCTTAGAATAATATTTGGCCCTTAAAAAGATGAAATCGCAGAGGACTGGAGACGCTGCAATACTATATTGGTGACTCTGTATGGATCTGAAAACATAGACATATCAAGGCAAACCGAATAAGATGGGTAAGTCAGGTGGTACGATCAGGGGATGACAGAGTGATATAGACAGTGATTTTTGAAATACGAGAGGGTAGAAGATCAGTGGGCCGACCGAGAAAAATATAAAAGGATGATGTTGAAGCCAATATATTTAGAATTAGGTTAGAATAATGGGAAATAGAAGCGCAAGATCGTAGAGGATGGAATGCGATAGTGGATGCGTCGAAGACTCACCCCGAGTTGTAAAACCACTGAAGAACAATAAGAAGATGTGAGATTAACCCATACAAACGTTGTACATCCTATTTTTTATATTTACTCTGTTGTTTGACAATCTTTCTCCATTTTTCGTTTCTCTGGGCTTTCCCTCCGATTATCTGACTCCTGTCCTGTGTAAATCTTCTTTAACTTACTTTAATTATTTTTATCTTGCTTCATCCCTTTTATTTCTTTCTCTTAGATTTCACTGTGTTATTGTGTATCTAATTCTAAGGGAGAGTGCCCACCAGGCTGGCATGGCAATTGGCAAGTAGCAAGCGCACACCAAAATGACAGTGATGGTAGCCTCATGCAGCTTGTTATGCCACGTCGTTAAAAATAGAGCTTGTTCCACTTTTTGCCACGTTCTACTTGCATTTTGCATATGTGTTTTTTAAAAAATTTAAATATCAAAGACAGTCCAGAATTTAATATTCATTTTGTTTCATTAATTGAGGAATTTCCAGGTTTCTATAACAACACAAGTCCGGAATTGTTTAATTCTTTAAATAAATTAAATCTACTATGCCTTTGCATCTCTTTTAAATAAGGGTGTACCCAAAACTGACGTTGCGTACGAGTTTTGTTCATATTGTTGACGTTTAACAGCGTTAGCATAACTTTATCCTCAGAAGGCAATATTTGATCACGTGTCTCACATGTCAGGCCAGTTTGGTGAGCGCTCTCGATTGTTTTATTTTGCACCACAAATGAAATGCCTCGCTTACGTCTTTGCAGATGGCTCCTCATTGCCTTGGATTCGTTTTTTTTGTATTTTGTCAAACACCATTTTATACTACTTGGCACTAAATGATGCTAGCTCGTTCGGAGAGGTATAGCCTTACTAAACATAAGAAGAGCATCTTAAAAAATTATCTTTTGTGCTTGTAAGCTGTACCTGCAATGTTTATGAGTTTAAAAAATATAACCGACGAACACATACTTAGTATGTGCCACACACTTTGTCAACTCCACCTTTAATAGCGTTATATTACATGATACTGCTATCATGTAACCTTGATGTAGAAATAAGACAATTAACGACTCGTTTCGGCAGGGAGAGCTGGATGTGCTACGCCTGGTACAGGCAGGTTGCGACACAATTAAACCAAAGTTTGTTTTCTTTTTTTTTGTCTTTATAGAGGAGGGGTCTGAAATCTTCAAAAGCCATCTCAGTCTAGGACGCCGCCTGACAGTGCAGGATTCGTTCTTCGTACTCCCCGCGATAGATCCCGAAGTAGTTTAAAATGCCCTCTCGTCGCCGAGTCTACGCCGAACGCCTACTTGCTAAACCAGACCCTCCTCTGCCATCCAGCGATATGGAAGCGGAATGGTCGCTGTAAGGCCGTCATCACTTCCGAAACACTACCTTCAGTCATTCCTGTTGAATCCCTGTTTCGTTCCAGGTAGCGCGTAGAAGACCCTCATCGCTCATAGTACGGCATTTCCTCGTTCCCCAGAGTCTGATTTATGCATTCTAATTCGAACAGTCTGACCCACTTTTCTAGCTTCAACTTCCAGTATCTTTCCCTCTTACCTCTAGCTGTCTAGCGTTGGTCTAGCTGTCTTTCTTCCTCTAATTTTTTCTTGATCACTGCACGGATATAGTTGTGTGTACGAGTCCAACCTGCTTTATTTTTAACGCCCTTTTAATAACAAAATTCACACCTGTCTCTCTTTCCATTTTGTTTTCTTTCTACTACCCATATGTTGCAATCTAACATCATATCTGTCACAGTCAACTGTGCCACATCCTTCGTGTTGTTCCATTCTTCTTGCCATCTTTTAATTGATCTTTTCCTTTCCTGTCTTCTCTCGGCCATAGTAAGGTTTGGGCCTCTTCTCTCATAGAGCTCTTTTCTTTCCACCGCCGAAACATGCAACAGAACACATCCATTGATCGTTTGACCAATCCTATAAAATCGAAACAAGACAGTATACGAAGACAAACGTGATAAATTCGTATTGCATGTACACTCAGTAGTGTAGAAGACTCAGGATGCGGATTATACTTTAGATCACTAAACCTAAAAATAAAGTGAAATATGGAAAAAAATACCCATATTTTAGTAGTTCAGACACAACTAGCTGGTATATCCATAGCCGCTAAAGAGATAACTTAAATGTATAGCCGGGAAAAATATAATAATCTGCACAGATAGCAGACAAGCGCTACTAGCATTTAATATTAACTTATTATTATTACCTTATTTAAAATGTATCTATTTTTTGAAATATCATGACACAATAGTTTTGATTACTATTTAACTTGGAATAAGCCACAATTAAAGATAAAAATACGTTTATTGACGTTTCAATTTCCACTTCGAAAATCGTTCTGTTTGTATTTTGAGAACGATTTCCGAAGTGGAAATTGAAACGTCAATAAACGTATTTTATCTTTAATTGTGGCTTATTCTTAGTTAAATAGTAATTAATTTACAATGCCTCAAGAAAATAGCTTCGGAACAATACAATTGTTTTGTTCGCGGAGACAGTCCCTGACTAGTTTTGGATGAATTTCGGACAGATTCGGGATGAATGTTGTGAGATGGCACAATTATTTACTAGTTTTTAAAACTTAATTCTCCACGAACATTTTCCGGACGTTTCTGAGCGTTTTTTTTTTTTTAATTCTGTCAGGCAACGGTGGGAGAAATCTTTTTTGGACCTCTACGCAAGGGAACAAGAGACCCTGGTATCTTTCGGCCGAGTGGGATACTAAGCCAGAATACCACAGATAACAGTGCCGGCTAAAACGTTAATTATAGTTCCAGAGAGGTGGTCTTGTCACTCAAAAAACAACTAAAATAAAAAACTAAAAATTTATATACAACCCTACCTATTACCGCAAATCAAAAAATGTTTAGAAGTCAGGCCATAAACTAATAAACAATAATAACTACAAATTCTTAGATCCCTGGCTTAATTTTCTCCTCTGTCCTCCTGCTCCTTTTTCTTCATCACCCCAAAAATCAGACAGTCATTCTCCCCATTATTTCTTTCCTCTCAACATTATGGTTACCATGTTTTTTTCATCCAGCCCGAAACCCGTTCGCGTCTCGTAATCTCCCATCTCATTTGCCCATCTCTGTCAGTTAAAAATGTGGTCAGGAGCATCCGGTACCGCACAAACAGTACAATCTGCCGAGGCAGATTTGCCTATTCTATCTATCAAGGTGCCAAAATTACCATATCAGGTCAGAAAATGCATCAGGATATGGCTCCTTCGTCCACCTTGCCTTTCCACTAGCACTCGCACATTCTCTCTGCCACTCTACTATCGTACTATACACAACAAAACGATCGGTATCACCGCTCCAATGACATATAGAGCCTTATTCGAGACTGTCCTATATGCACTAAACACCCTGAGGAGCATTTGCCTTTGCAAAATCTCCATCAGCTTAACGTATTTCGTAGTGTTTAGTACACTACACCACACAGGGGCAGCGTAGGTTACTACCAACTGGAAAACTCCATTCAGCACCTTTCTTTTGGTGCTTCCTGGGCCTTCAATGTTTGGCATCAACCGTATCGACGCTTCCAGATTTCGGTTATCCTTCTTCACTGTCTTTTGGGTATGTACTCCGAATCTTAGACCTTCCGACAACCAGACTCCCAGATATTTAATTGATTTATCCGGTGCAACCTCCACACCTTTCACTATAAAGCGAAGAGGTCCCTTTTCCGGGTCCCTTTGAGAACTAACACCTCAGTTTTCTGAGGCGCTAGCTGTAGATCGCTTTCTCTGATCCACCTACTAATGCCACGCGGGGCGGTATTAGCCGCATTAGCCATGTCCGTCTTCTGACTCACCTTCGCAACCAGTGCCAGATCATCAGCATAAGCTACAAGAGTAGCATCTGTAGCCTCAAGACCTCATCGTACAGGACATTCCACAGGATTGGACCTAGTACTGAACCCTGTGGAACACTTTGCGACAAACTGATGCTGGTATATTTTTCTCTTATGGACCTGTCAGTGAAGTATCTGTCAACCACGTTGACCAGGTATTTACTAACGCCCAATTCTTTAAGCTTGTATATAATTTTAACCCTTGATGCCGTATTAAAGGCATTCTTAACATCGAGCAGGATGAGAATCACTCATCTCTTTTTATCCTGCGTAACCAAAGAGGTGACTTCTGTGACCGCATCTATGGTAGACCTTTTGGCCCTAAAACCATATTGGCGATCGCTCAGTGCATGCTTTTCTTCTAGCTCTCTCTCAAGGCGGCCTTTTATAAGCTGTTCGTATAATTTAGTTATCGAACTAAGAAGGCAAATTGGCCGAAATCGTACCTCTTCCTCTTCACCTTTACCTTTTTGACTGACTGTTTCTAACCCCAAAACATCAACAAGTTATTTTGTTGATATGTACCTACAAGGAGGAACACAGAAGTCTTACAAAATTTTATTTTAAAGACGATATTGCCAAAATGTGTAAGTAAAAAATAGGGTACTACGAACAAAACTATTATGTTTATAATTATTCCCTGTAAGCACTATATACCTGTAATTTAAGGTTAACTGTGCGCAGTTTAGCTAGACTATAATTGGATATATATTTTAAAATTCATAACATTTTATGAAACGAATTGTTTATGCTCTTTAAATTTTAAATATGTTAATTTAAATACATTCGTCTTGCATCATTAACAAACATCATTGAACAGCATACACAGCACATAAAAACTTCGATATAATTCGATATAAGTATTACATTAACACATTACTACGCCTATATCTCAAATGCTTGCAAAAATTGCTACTGATAGTTTTTATTATCCTTTTTATTATTAAAAGTTTATGCCATTTAAGCCTTGGAAAATACATTAACAGCTCTTCGTAAATATACGAGTATTATTGGTATACAATCTTGTTGTTCATTTGTTATAAACAAATTAGTTACGTCAAACTTTTTACTTACAAACAACATTATTTGTAACAATCATTACACCAGTGGATTAGACAAAAATTGTATTACTACTTATTTTATATTGACGCATTTTTAATTATAAGAAGAAGGCCAATAATAACAGAATATTTTGTTATAGTAAATACCTAGTATTTTGTTATAATTTAATTGTTTTAATAATTTATAACTAAATTAGGATTTATGCAAAAGTGTAAAAAGATAGTGAAATTTCTAATTATAGGCAATTAAAAATGTTAATGGCTTCAGATCGTTAGGCAGCCAAAAGTATAATACAAAGTAATAATAAAAGTAAGTTAAAAAAACAGTAGAAATCAATTTATATCTTACTAAAATCTAAAATGTAAAACTATATTTGGAGGATTTTAATACCAACCTGACTTTTAACTTACATTGTCATTATTTTTAAGTTTCAATCATATGTAAATTATATTTTGATTCCTGATCAATACAAACTGAGAATTTTAAGAGCTAAGATATAATTTTTAGTAAAGTCCTATGATCAGAAAGTTTCAATATATAACTTAATAATATAAGCCCGAAATAGTTACATTCAAAAGTATTTTTACTTTTAGTGGAAAAGTACATGTTTGCCCACTTTCGAATCTTGAATAAACAGTTTTTTTTTTTCTAGTAGTACAGTCAATCAAGGTTTTCACTCCGATTTCGTTGAACCTTCATCAATTTTCATTCAAACTGGTGAGTAGTTAGAAACAAAACTAAAAGAAACAAAAGTTACATGGTGTCAACTCGCGCTTTTACCCTGGGTGTGGATGCCACCCCTTCTCGCAGGTGGAAATTATTTTATTAAAAATAACTCCATAAATCGATAGAGGAACCAAATTTAAACAAAATTTATCTTATAGGTAAAGTTATTAAAATAAATCAATACTTTTTGAGTTATTGAAGATTAAAGATTTTGATTTTTCGTGAAAAAAATGCATGTTTTAAAGCGGTTTTTCATAAATAACTCAAAAACTGTAAGTTTTTATAAAAACGTTGTTATTTCCAAAATTGAAGCTAATATAAAATTGAATAAATTTAGTTTTTAATATTAACTCAAAGTGAGATATTGGTAATTAAATGTGTTTTTTTTACAAATACTCAAATCTGAATATTTAGGGATGAATAACGGGAAAACAATACAAAGTTTTTTAACGTACTCAAAACTACCTTTAAAATAAGATTTAGAAGAAGTTGATAGAATCAAAATTAGGCAAGTTATGATGAAAATAAGAGAACCCTTTCTAATTTTTTTGGAAAAAGTAAAAAATAAAACATACCCTATTTCCACAAAAATTAAAATTTATAGTAATTTCTATAAGAATTTCTTTATTTTAGCATACCCTAGTAATGACCTTAAAATTTTGACCGGTTTGAATGCATATTTTTAGAAAAAAAAATTGATTTAAGAAATCAGAATTTTTCAACTTTTCATAAATTTCATTTTCTGTTGAAAATAACTCCATATATACTCAATATACTTAAATAATTATATAAAACAAAACTTAAGGGTTTTTCTTAGCAAATGTTTTCCTGTTTTTATATTTCGATAGGATTAAAAATAACTGAGGGTAAAGCTACTGGACCAGATGAGGTGCCCATCGAATTATTAAAACTCATCGATGAAGATATTATTGATGTAATGGTTGAACTCTTTAATCTAATATATCAGACTGCCACAATCCCTAGACAATGGCTGCAGTCAACCTTTGTAGCAATTCCCAAAAAACCAAGTTCAACAACTTGCTCAGACCACAGAACAATAGCTTTAATGAGTCACACACTTAAAACATTTTTGAAAATAATTCACAGCCGAATTGTTAAAACTCTTGAATATGAGATTAGTGACACACAATTTGGCTTTAGAAATGGTATGAGTACAAGAGATGCTTTGTTCGGCTTGAATGTGCTGGCTCAGAGATACATGGACATGAATCAGGATATGTACTTATGTTTTGTAGACTTTGAAAAGGCATTTGATAAAGTTTAACATAAAAAGCTTGTAGATATATTAAAAAGCAAAAATATTGACAGTCGTGATCTGAAAATTATATCTAATTTATATTGGAATCAAACTGCCAAGGTAAGAGTTGACAGCCAGTACACCGAAAATATCAAAATACAGAGAGGAGTCCGCCAGGGTTGCGTGCTGTCCCCACTACTTTTCAATGTCTACAGTAAAGCGGTATTTCAAGAAGCGCTCTCAGACTCAATAGAAGGTATATCTATCAATGGAGAAGTTTGGAATAACTTACGTTTTGCAGACGATACAGTAATAATTACGGATAACAACAATGATTTACAGAACCTAATGCAACGCCTTAATGAACGCTGTCATGAGTACGGACTGAAGATAAATTTAAAGAAAACTAAATGCATGATCATGACTAAATCTGCACATGCAAATATCCAATTGACTATTGAAGATACTGCAATTGAGAATGTTGATAACTATAAATATTTAGGAACATGGATAACATCAGATGTAGACCAAACCAAAGAAATTAGGACACGTATTGAAATAGCACGTACATCATTTATTAAACTTAAAAAGTTTTTTTTGTTGTCGGGATATAAGGTTAGAACTACGCCTGAGAATGCTTCGATGTTACGTGTTCTCTACTCTTCTTTATGGTCTGGAAGCTTGGACACTAAAACAAGTTCATCTGAATAAGCTGGCCGCCTTTGAATTTTGGTGTTACAGAAGAATCCTACGAATATCATGGATTCAAAGAATGTCAAACATGGAAGTATCTAGAAGGATAGAAAATGAGGCGGAAATAATATTAACTATTAAAAGACGAAAACTTGAGTACTTGGGACATGTAATGAGAGGGCAAAAATACGCATTATTACAACTTATTATGCAGGGCAAAATCCGAGGAAAGCGAAATGTGGGAAGACGAAGAATATCCTGGCTTAAGAACTTAAGGGAATGGTTTGAATGCAGTAGTGCAGAACTTTTTAGAGTGGCAGTCAACAGAGTCCACATAGCCATGATGATTTCCAACCTTCGATAGAAGATGGAACTTAAAGAAGAAGAAGAAGAAAAATAACTGAGATTAAAACGTTTAAAACCTAAGTTTTCCTACGAGCACCATGTAACCGGGGCCCTTTAACCTTTTATCTTTTAAAAAATAAGGAATTTAAAAGATTAAATTGAATACGACTTTATAGCTCTTGAAATTACCTTTTAAATGATTTTTGAATGAACCTGATATTTTAAAAACTAACGAAATTATTGTCAAGAATCAATAACATTTTTACAGAAAAATTTTTGGACTAGAGATTTTGTATTTATATATAGGGTAAAAGATAGGTAATAAGAAGTAGACTTGTTGATAGGTATATGCTTACGAAATATACATGTGTGGATGCGTGTTTGTATATTTTGAAGATAGAAGAAGCTAGTGAAAGGAATGCTGTATATCTGCTAAAAAACCTAGTAGCACTTTCTATTATGCAGTGTGTCTATTGAATATGTCAGTATAACTCAACAGATATAGCTTCAACTTTCAAGGTCAATTCTTCGATAAAGGGAGAGCCAAAACTCAGTTATATGCAAGCAGCCGAAGCATAAACATTCATATATTTAACATTGAACATAAATTCTACTACGTTTGCTACGTTGTCTGATAACTTCGATAATGTCGGATTCTGAGTGCACAAGATCACATCAAAAGAGTTTATTTACAAACCCAGATATAGCTAGGATGGTGCAAAATTGAAAAATCTATTTTCCTACTAAAAATCCCAATCCACCTGCCCCAGAAGAATTGTTAAAAATGATTTTTTGGACAGATTAAACAGATCGAAAGATCTACAAAAAGTAGAAGAAGAAGAAGATTTTTTGGAACTGTAAAAAAGGGTTCGGCGCCTCTTGCGGGTGTCGAAGAGTAGGGTTATTTTGCAACGCAGTCTGCGGATCATGCAGTGGGGACAATTGTCAAAATAGCCCTTCAATTAATGGAAAAGGAGAAATTGGTGAAGAGAGGTCTGAAGAAGAGTGAAAAATTAACAATTAAAGTAAATGTTAAAAGAATAAAATTAATAAAGTTTGGAATATAATATTAAAGTTTATCATGACCAATTAAAACATTTCTAAATGATTAAAGCTATTAAAGCTAATAAAAACATTTCCCATTGTTTTTATGACAAGGGGTAGTTTTTAAGGGTGCAAAATTACGCAATAAATAAATTAATACTTTAATACTCAGTAAATAAGATTTTAATTCAGTAATGTATTATTTAAATAATTAAAGTTTCTTGAAATTTATTTTTTTAATGATTCTGCTTTAAGGGGTGGTTTTTAAGGGTTGAAATTTCACTGTTAATCAAAAATTATATCATTAACATTAAAGAAACTATTTGGGTAATATTAATATGCGATTTGATATTTCAGGAATATAATAAATATTTTTTCATGATTTTCGATTTAAGGGATAGCTACTAAAAGGGTTGAAAAATTAATTAAAATAATAAATCATGCTTATAAATGCAAAATAATTATTTTATTTAATTAATCGAGATTACTTATGCCAGAATGCTTAAATCTGCATTTTTTACCATTAAAAAAAAAAGGGGTGGATTTCAACCCTAAAATGCAAAAAGCGCAGGTTGAGAATATGCCACTTTTGATGTTTTCGATTTTTCCCTTGTTTCTTTTTAAATTTTCTTTAATTTTACCATTAAAAATTCCAAAGGAACTCACATCTTGATTTTCTGAATATCCAAGATATTCAAGTTTGCGTCTCTTATTGATTTAGTATCCACTAAATCCGTTGATATTCTATTGTTCGAAGATCTTCTTTGTTATTGGCTCTGATCTTTCATGGTATTTTAAGTATTCTTCGATATTACCATATCTCAAATGTCTCGATTTTATTCATGGTATCAACGTTTAAAGTTTAAGTTTCACATCCATAAAAGAGTACCGACTATACATAGTATTTTGCAAACTTTTTACAGAATTTAAAATTCTCAGTAAGTTATCGGATACTAAGGGCCTTTATTTTTAAAAAAAAATTTCATGCCTATTTAAATAGTACATCTAGTACGAGGGACAGATCTAAATTATGGGTGATCCAACGTCAAAGTTAAAGTTATTTGAATCGTTGTGCTCTTTCCAGCGTTCGTTAGTTAAAACCAGTTGGGTTGGGCTGAAATTCTCTTTACTGGTCACAACATATTTGTTTGTAGATGCTTATCAACAGTCCAAAATTTCTGCTTTCTATGTCTGACCAAGAGATACCGAAGCAGAGGTCATCCACCAACACGTTAGACTAACAATCTAAAACGTTGCCGTAGAGATTGGATGCAAGAGACACATGATCGAAACAAATTGAAAATTATGAGGGAGATCTATATCTATCAGTAGACAAATATAGATAATGAAGTATGATAATGATGTTAACTCCATTGATTAGTGTTTGCACGATGTTCTTAGTTAGAGTCACTTTATTCCTATAATAATTTTTTCTTGGTATTTTAAATCCTCCCTATGTATCTTCCCCGGATACATGTTAAAGAGGGTAGGAAAGAGTATTCAACCCAGTCTTACGCCTCATTCAATACTGATTGGCTTCGCTTCTCTGTTTCTCTCTTTTTTGTAATAGTAACGGATGTTTAGTTTCAGTAAAGTTTGGCAATAAGTTTGATGTCTTTGTCATCTAGTTGGATGCTCTTTAAGGTGGTTATTATTTTGATATGCTGTATGCAATTAAATGCTGTTTTAAAATTCCAAATTGCTCTTGAATTTTACTTTAATTACTTAAATGTCTGAACCAATTGTAGATGCTGTTACCTACTCTTATAATTTATGATTTTTTTTGGATAGCTTGGTAATAGCTGTCTGGGATTCTTAAGGTAACGTAAAGAAAATTATTAAATATTTATATTTTTAAATAATCTGTTTAACTATGAATTAAATTTTATAGAGCTATATATTTGTTCCATTAACATTTATAATTCCTTTTTGCATTTACATTTAATTATTTGTTTTGAAGTATGCATATTTTTTTAATTTAATGGTCAGTACACTGTGCTAAAATATTGTACAGCACAGCCTTCTTTCTAAATTTTACAGCATTTTATATCATTTTCTTTATGTATTTTTACTGTATATTTCTATATTTCTAATTTTGTTTAGAATGCTGTAATTTCATGTTATTCTAGTTATGTAGTTTTAGATTTATATGTAATTATTGATTAAGATTTTGTAAAAAAATAACGCAAGAAAATATTATATTATATAAATTATTAACAAAAGTTGGTTGCTAAAATCTGTGATGAGTTGTATTAAAAAAATTGAAATAGATCTTAGAAAGGTGAAAGTATTTTCATATTGATAAAGTAATCTAAATGACTGCGTTCTTTCCCAACTGACTGTATAATTAACTAATCTAAGGCGGTCTCGAATAAACCCTGTACGCTGCGTACAGGGGTACGCAGTCATACGACAAGTCTATGTTTTATGCTATAAATATTGGAATGGAATATATCTATTATTGTAAGCTGATCTCTGCGTGCAACAATCATACAGATGCCACGTATGGCGTAACTATATAGGCGGCCTTGGACAGTGGTCTCCTATAAACGCCTTACGCTGCTTAGAGCATTACGCCATACGTACCGTTTGAATGCTGTATGATAATGTAATAAATAATGGATAAGGTCTCTTATTATACGCTGAGCGCAGCGTGCAACTGCTAAGCATACAGACGCGACGTACGACGTAACGCTATACGCGGAGTACGGGTTTATTGGAGACCAACGCATGGGTTGGGATAAATAATTAAGAACAGTTTATTGTATATATTATATTACATAATATTTAGTAACATAAATACTATTTTATAAGCACAATATTAAAGACAGCATTAGAAGTTCTTATTTTTTCTAAATAAAAGTTTTCAAAAGATTTCCAAATTATATAGAATATAACAAATAACACAAATTTTGATGACAGAAAAATGTATTTTTGAGCAAACAATGAAATACAATAGCAAAAACATAACTTAATAGTATGTATGATTACCCTTTTTTTTATTCAATTCATTAATACTTAGCATGCTTTCACATCATAAAAGACAACAAAAGTGGTGATAGAACACATCCCTGTCTAACTTTTTACAGATCCTCATTTCTTCTGAGTATTGCCCATCAATTTAAACTACGGCACAATGCGCTTGTTCACAAGTATTGATAGATATTAGTTTTTCATGTCATACTTTATCGAAATCTTTTTCATAGTCAACGAAGCACAAGTGCAGATCAACATTTACATTCCGACATCGCTGAATCAATAGGTTGATGGCAAATAGTCCTTCTCGAGTACCCATTCCATTTCGGAACCCGAACTGTGTCTCGCTAATGTCCTCCTCTAGCCTTTCGTATATTCTCGTATGTATTATTTTTAGCAGAACTTTTAAAGTATGACTCATGAGGCTCAGTGTTCGATAATCAGAGCACTCTTTTACTGCCTGTTTTTTAGGGATGCTGACTTCAGCCACTCTTGTGGTATTATTCCCGTATCGTACACCGCATTGAATAAATCTGCCAATACTTCCAAGTTATCCTCTTCCACTAGTTTTAACAGTTCTACTGGTATTTCATCTAATCCAGCTACCTTATTGTCTTTAGAGTTTTTGAGAGCATATTTGATTTCATCTATCTTGATCTTCTGTCTCTCTGGTGAACTCTGGTGGTATCGTGAACTTCTCTGGTAAATCTACTAGTAGTTCTTCTTTTTTGTCTTTTATGTGTCCTTGCTGTCTATTCCGATCCATTCCAGTCACTTCTCTAATTTTTTGTGCATATTTCTCATATCATGTTTTGTTTCTAGTTCTTCTATCTCTTTATATTGCTTCATCAAGTAGATTTCCTTAGCTGTTTTGATTTTGTCCTTAATTATTCGTTGTATTTCTTTATACTTCTGTAAATCTTTTTCTTTATATTTCATTCTTTCTTCCATTAGTAATAGTATTTCTTCTGTCATCCAGTGTTTTTTAGCATCTGACCTAGGTTCTATTAATCTTTCTTGAGCTGGTTTCAGTAATGTGTTTTATATATTATACCCCTTTTTATTAACATCCATAATTTGTTTGTTGTCAGTAAGTGTTTTTTGCATATTAACATTCACACTATTTTTTAGTTCGTTTTTTATCTCTTTTTATTACTGAGTTTTTATATCTGCTATTTATGAGTATACAGTCTATCTGGTTTCTGACAATGTGGTTTTCTGTATGTGAAGGAGACGTCCATGTAAATAGTCTTCTTTTAGGAAGCTGAAACCAAGTATTGTTTTTTTTGTCGTATGGGCAGTCAATATGCTTCACCGTCAACGGGAAACAACAGTTTCTGCAGGTTGGCGAAGAATTTCTGCACTATAAACGAATTGGCTATGTCTTGATTTCTACATATATATGATGTTTGTCGGTCCCGCTTTTGTTTACTTGGTTTTTTAAGGATCTGTAGTAAAACAAATATCTGGTCTATTGTTGACTTATGTTTTGTAAATTTCGGAGCACATTAGATAGCGATGCCTACGTTACTAATTTATTCAATGCCAGGACGTTTCATGTACCTAGTATGTGGTCTAGTTTCTTTGCTTAAGTCGTCGTCAGTAAGCCGATCTCTCCAAAATTAATTTAAAGATTTCTCGAGAACCAGAATTTTTTGTCAGGGTTCCCTTAGCCAGCCGACATGGTTCCAATTTTAAGCGCCAGAAACTAGCCTTTCGCCTTCTCGCGCCTGATTCATAACGCATACACATTGTACGTCATGAACCTAATGCTTACACGGCAAAAGCCTTTGGAAACATGAGAGTAGGATTTGTTGGCACAAGCTTAGTTCTATTTCTAGAGCCTGCTATTCTTTTATCAGAAACAGTGGACATTACTCGGAGTTTTAGTACAGTATGAGCGTCGGCAATCCATATTGCTTCCAAAAACATATAACAGCATTAAACCATCCGAAAAATAAAAACGGCGTATGACGATCTAAGTACTAAATTGACTGTTCAATGAAACCAATATCAGAATTTGTTGAACTTTACAGTCTTTTATTGACTAATCATATAGTGAGGATCAAAACCAAAAGATTGCCGAAAACTGCTCTAAAATCCAGGGCGCACGAAAAATAAGCCTTTCATAAATGAAGTTTGACAGTATTTTGTATGCTGCTTTCAACAGCGTGTTTTTACGGTAGTTTCTATATTTTAACTGGTCTTCTTTTTTATGTAACGGTACAATAATAGCGTTGTTCCACTACACTGGCAACTGCTTATTCAGCCATATTTTTAATGCCTCAGCCAACTCAGCTCATGTTTAATAATGTGTCTCCTACTTCCTTCAGTAGCGCCTAGTAATGTTGTTAGTTTGTAAGGGAAATGATAAATTATGATATGCTGTCGGTATCGTTATTTGTTTGGGTCAGAAAACCTATTTAGCATAGAACTCTCTCTTTAACATCCATGAGAGCAGCTATATATTCTAACCTTTGGTTGTAGCTTCCCATTTCCCAGATCTTTTTGAAAAAATGTTAGTAAACTTCGTCCTTTATTTTTATTTGCACTTCTTTCTACATAATTTTAGCTCTTGCATAGTTTTTTCTTTAATCTCTTTTCCAGTTCTTGTAATATAAGCCTTACCAAAATTTCGTTTTTCTCGTCTCTCCTGTATCATTTTTTTCCTTACTTTGTTTTTGTGTTTTTTAACTTTCTTGCGGACTTTCCCGTCTAAGTTATATTGGTCTACTAAAATGTTATTTATATCTTCTTCTGATTTGGCTCTTCTTTTTTCTTTCTACCATTTAGGTGTCCTTGGCAAAGCTATTATATTTTTCCAATAAGAATCGAATCTAAGTCTAATAGAAATCTAATAGATCCTAGAATCTAATAAAATATCATCTGGAAGTAATGCAGTAAAGCTACTGGCGTAGGACATTTCGGACTTATCTCTGGCATGGAGCTCTACAAAAAAATCATGTTTTTATTAGCTAGCAACAAAAAGTAACACTAAATGCACATTTTGTTTTTGAACATATAATTTCTCTCCCAGTTTATACTACTTGTACCTAGTTTCAATATAATTATTTATTACTTACCAGAAGAAAATTTTGTCTGCATTGGTATAAACCCTTTCAAGTGATTATCAATATATGTAGATATTTTATTGCAATTTGTCTAATACATAAGGAATGCATATGAATATTTTCTGGTGCATCTTTAAAACATTATCACATCTGTTTTTTTTATTCCACTTACAATACACACAGAAACAACTGGGGAATTGTATATTACAGTAAGAATATTGTAAACTACTTATAGAAAATTAATTATGTTTTTACTTACCATCGGCATTATTCAGATATTTAAGGATACTTAGAATTTGTCTTCCTCTAAACATTTTTTAATTTTCACTTATATTGTTATTACTAAATTTAAATAAATATTATAATTTTGCAATAATAATCAAAACTATGACACGTACAATTGTCAACATACAATTGTAAACATACAAATTCAGCTACATTGACTTATCCCCTTTTACCCACAATTAAAACATACTTTTGTTAACCTATATTTGAGTCAATCCCGTTTTCATAAAAAATTGGCTTATTCCCTTTTTCATGACCAACAGCTTATTGTAAAATAGCAAAAAAATTTAAATACATTGTATCCAAATACGTTAGTATCGATTAGGTATATAAAAATGCTCTGTATGTCTTTGCCTAAGTCTGGTTACCTATTATCCTTATTTTGACAGGATAAACATTCCACAATATTTTTTAAATCGTTTTTTATACATAAAATAAGTTCTGTTTTGAACATTTTTTGTTTGTTTATAACTACAGAATAACAATAGCAGTTATTCATTTTTATTCCTATTTGTTTTAACTAATATTTTTCGAAATTCAGTGATAGCTTACCGAGAGTTTACCCTTTATTTTTATAATGCAATGATATATTTTGCTATATTATCATTAGAGAAATTTTGAAAATATCGAATGTAGACTCGGAAAAGCCATAGTACTCATAAAACAAAATAATCCTAATAATATCAAAAAATTTACAAAGCCCTATTTTGTGTTAAATTATCTTTAAACTGTTTTTAAATTTTGAACCACTTGTTTCCCGCTTTGTTCAGGCATATCCGTTTGATATGAGATATACCAAAAATATTAAATTAAAATTTTTTCAATTGTATTAAACCATCTAATGCTTGCATGTCAGTCACTCATCTGTCCCACGGCTTGTGCAATTATAAAGTACAATAACTCACAAAAATGTGCTAATTTTCTTGAAGGCCGCTAAATTATTAACTGAAGACCACATAATTGTGTACCTTTCTTATAACAATTTAGATTACTTTAAAAATAATTAAATATTTTTCACATTTTGTATAACGTACAGCAGTTATGACTGTAATTATCGATTACAACAAAAGATAAATAATGTTTATATAAATAAAAAATTTTTCTTAAAAACTGCAACTAATCATAAATAATTATTTTCCCTTTTTTATTTGAGACCTGCATGTGATAGGAGAAACTCGAAGTGTTTGTAGCAAGTTCTAATCAGTATTATTACTTTTAGGCAAATTTTCAAAATGTGGCTTTACAGAAGAAACCTGAGAATATCTTACAGAAGACGACAGAACAAAAACAGACAGAAACAGAACAGAAACAGAAATAAACAACGAAATAAAGATATGAAAACTGCAATATCTTGGTCATATGATGAACAGAATACCACCTTCTGCAACGTATCAAGCTGAAAAAGCTTTTACGAAAGCGTAGCGACATTGCAAGGCGACGAATTTCATGGTGCGCAATCTCAGAGAATTCGTTAATTGCTTGCGTACCCAGCTTTTTAGTATTAAACATTGCTTGCCTACCCATGAGAGAGTGGTTTGGATGTACCACTAATGAACTCTTTAGGTCAGCTGCAAACAAGGTGAGGATAGCCTTGATGATTTCCAATCTCCGATAGGAGTGGCAAAAGAAGAGGAATGCCTACCCAGCTTTTCAGTACTGAGCAGTTAACGAAGTTCAAATATTCACGATGATTGCCAACAATAACCAATCAACGAAAATTTAATCAAATTACTCTGCTGCTGTCCTTGAATCCTACAATTACCTTGGTTGGGAACAAGTGAGCAGGGGACACTTCGCTGAGGGGTTTTGACATTTAAAAACTACGCTTGCTGAGTTACGACTTGAGTCTCTTGAGAAAACTTATGAGTTTTCTTGGGATATTGGTAGGATATGGTAGGTACGTATTGTGTGGGAATGGGGTTATGACATGATTTATTTCCAGTACAAGAGTTGGGAAAGAATCAAGGCTCTCGTATGACAGGCTTGCATTCCTGAAATAAGTTTGTCCTTTACTGAGATTGTGGAAAGTACCTACTTGCTACCGAATGATGAAACTGTCATATTAATATCTGGAATATGTTTCATATCTACTATTTTTTTCTTTGAGTACCGTGCCCAAATTATTTGCCAATATTGTTCTAGATCTTGCTCGGCATATAAAAATTCATCTGCTGATAAATCACTTCATTAACGAAGGTTTCGGAGCCATGAATATTCCTTTCTACCAGGTATTTGATCTCGATCTTTCCATTAAATATTATCTGCAGTATCCAATATCTGCTATCTTTCATTAAACGCCCTAGATACTTAAGTTTTATCTTTTTTAATAAATCGTCAAGGCATCTTCGCGTTGAGCTGTTCAGTTTAATACCTCTATGTTTGAGATGCGTTAAACCTCTGATATTTTGAGCATTCTACGATATCTCTACACCTCAATGGCTTTTAATTGGTTCATTATATTAATCCTTATGATCCAAATTTCTTGATTGACTTGACTCTTAGTTGTAAGTTCAGCTGAGAATTGCATAGTATAGATCTAAGTTGCATAAATGCTCCTCTTCAATAACTGCTACTGTCGTCCCAATATCGCTTTAGCTGTAATATGTGAAAATTAAACAGAGCAGTCAACAATGACAGAAAAAAATATTTCGCCGCTACGAAAATCGAGCATCTTCCTACTCTGGCCCACCAATAACAACTGCGCATTTCAAGGTCAGAGAGAAGTATATTTGAGCAGCCTTAAATAGGCTTAAGGAAAAGAACAGGTATCAGTAATGTCGTCTATGGCAACAAGAAGCATAGAACCGTAAAGAGTGATAAAAAATGGGAGAGACCTATGTCTAGCAGTGGACAATAGAGGTTGCATGATGATGATAATGATGATGATGTAAATACGCAAACTAGACGTGGATTATTCAGTGAGTTAAGGAGTAAGGACTTCGAAAGATTCGAATGTATAATGCTGGCTAGCATTTGAGAAGGTTGCCGCTAAGCTACGGGTGTGTACTGGAGTAAAAAGTAAGAACGGATAGAAAAAAAACCAACCTCTAGGTATTTAGGCAGTTAAAGGAGGCTTAAATAATGACATATAAGCAAAGGTACAAAAATGAAGTAAACAAAGAAAAAGACGAAGGCAAGATCGATAGAAACGGTCTGGGGAGACTTAAAGGCAGTAAATGACAGACTTAAGAAGAGACGCAAAAAAAGAAGATGAGCAAGTAAACTTGATCCAATAATTTACATGTAAATTTCTAGCCAATTCTATACATGTGATTCTCATATACTATACAGGGCTTTTCAGAAAAAACTATCCGCCTTAAATAACTTTTAAACTTTTAGTAACTTTCTAACTTTCTCTAACTTTTAGGAAAAACGGAAAAACACGTCAATTAGTAATTGAAGTGGGAGACATTATGTCATATTTAAGCTTGCTGGACAAGGCACCCTCTCACCACCCCATATCATTGATTAATTTTTTAAATTGTGTCCACCTTTTTTTATTCGATATTTGGATTCTCCTGTTTGTACTGATTTTAAAAATGTATAACACATTATGCTTGAAGTAATTAGTTTGTAAGAAAAATAAATACAAAATCAAGAAAACTGAATTGAAAATAATTATTTTTTAACAATGTTATTACGTTAAGACTAAACATTTTACCATCATATTAATAATAGTTGTTCAAAATAACTGTCATTCAGTTTCATACAATAGTGCAATCTATTTTAAAACTCTTCGCTGGCATTGCTTACCAGGTCTGTACTTAATTATCGATATTTGTCCTCTTTTCTTTGTCGTAAATCATCCATAGATTCTAGTTGAGTAGCACACATTTTTTTTAAATACCCCAATAAGAAGAAGTCTAGGAGTGTTAAATCCGGTGATCTAAGTGGCCAATCCATCACCTGTCCTCTTCTTACTATCCAACGAGTGAGAAAAGTTTCGTTTAAAAATTGTAGTACAGGTAGAACAAAGTGTAGAGGAGCTTTATCATAGTGAAATACAACCAAATCTTCACAAAGAATATTATTAATTCTCTACTATTTTTCTTATACAAGCAACCACTTGCCTAATTAACTCAAGATACGATGCGCAAGTTTTCAGTGATAAAAAAGGGTTCGATAATGTAATCCTTTATGATACCACACCATAAGTTGAAACTTTAAGGATGCTGTGTGTGAAATCTACGCACAACGCATGTGGTTTACTCTCAACCCAGTATTGGCAATTATGTCTGTTCACCAAGGGATTTAATGAGTATTTATTGCAAAAGCAAATATTCCTTGCTGTGCAAATGATACATTGTGTCACTAATTTGCAAAATTCGACACGACGTTCAAAATCTTCTTAATTTAATTCTTGTATAAAAAAGTATACCAATTTTAAGTCACCTTGCCCCAAAACGTCATGGTTGCGGAATTTGAGAGAGTGGTTTGGCTGCACCACTAATGAACTCTTTAGGTCAGCCGTAAACAAGGTCAGAATAGCCTTGATGATTTCCAATCTCCGATAGGAGTGGCACAAAAAGAAGAAGAGAAGCCCCAAGACGGCTACTTGGATTGCTTCGTTATTTATGAGTCCCCGTTGGATATATAATTTGTATTGCAAACAGGACCTGTTGCTCTGAATTTCTGCATCAGTTTAATCACATATTTATAAGTTGCATGTCTATTGTGGTGTGTTTTATTAAAACTTCTAGCAGCAGCTCTTGCAAAATTATTATTTTTCGTAGTATTCTTCTTCTTAATGTGTTTTTCAACCAAGATGTACTTCTTCTTCCAAGACGTTCTTCGTCTTTCTGGACCTCGCTTTCCAAATATTTTTCCTTGCAGGATGTCTTAAAGGAGAGCATATCTGGATTAATTTCGCATAATATGTCCGAAGAATTGTAACATTTGAGATTTAGTGGTGGTCAGCACCTCTCGATTCTTATTCATTCTTCTGAGGACCTCCTCATTTGTGACTCGGTCAGTCCACGCAATCTTAAGTATTCTCCGGGAACAATACCTCAAATTCTTCCAGTTTTCTGCACATATCTTCGTTTAAGGTCCACGATTTAACACCATCAAAAAATGACAAAGAAAACATAGCATCGCAACATTCTTACTTTTGTATCAAGAGACAGGCTGTGACTCTTGAAGAAGGTCCTCAACGATTAAAGGTGGATCTAGCTTTTCCGATGCGTGCTCTCCTGGTTGTTGTTCCATTCTTCATTTATTATGGCCGAAGTAGTTGTAGTGTGTCACTCTATCTACAGGAAATTGGTTGACGAAGAATTGACCTTTATTTATCCTTTTCTTGCTAATTATCATAAGCTTTGTCTTCTTAAATCCATTAAGTCCATATTGTTGACTGTAATACGTGATTTTGTTCATAAGAACTTGTAGGTCTTCTAAGTTGTCCGCAAGTACTATGGTGTCATCTGCATATCTGATGTTGTTTAGCCGGTAACCATTTAGTCGAATACCTTTTTCAGTTTCGTGCAAAGCTTCGAAAAATATTCTTTCAGAGTACAGATTGAAGATTAGAGAAGACCAAATACAGCCTTGCCTCACTCCACTCATGATTTTCACATAGTCAGTCTGTTCACCTTCAATTCTGAGATTTGCTGTCTGATTTCAGTAAAGATTTCCAATTACTTTTAAATCTTGGTTGTTGATTCCTACTTCTTGTAGTATTTGCATCATCAAGAAAAAATGTTTATTTTATAAGCTAATCACTTCAAGCTGAATGTATTATACATTTTTAAAATCAGTACAAAAAGTGGAATCCAAGTATAAAATAAAAAAGGGAAAAGTAATTTAAAAAAAAAATTAAGGGATGATAATATGGGAAGTGAGAAGGTGACTTTCACAGCAAGATTAAATCTAGCGTAATGTTTTCCCCTTCAAATATTAATTGACGTGTTTTTGCGCCTTTTCTAAAAATTTGAATTTCAAAAATTATTTAAGGTGGATAGTTTTGTCTGAAAAGCACTATATATTAATATCCACGTATACATGTACATCAGCTATACCGTCTGAAGGTACTGCAAAATGTAGAACTCAACCAATAATAAGTAATTTCGTACTAAATTTCCGTGTACTTTCAAATTTTTCCCTTTTGATCTCATGGGAGTCACAAATGTCTCATAAGAAGATTCGCTAAAATAATCAGTCCCAAATAATTTGTTTATTTAGCTATTCCTGTGGGGCTATAACTGTTTTATCTGCTACGTGGCGCCATATATTTTATTTTCATTTAAATTTACCATGTATTCGCATGTTTGTACACCATATAGTTAATCACCTGGCAAAGATTATAGTTTATTCACACCAATTTCGATAACAAACAAATTTGTTTACTCTAAGTCCAAAATTACATGTTTGCATTTGCAAGGTATAATAATCTTCCTATCAAACGATTTTCTTTTATAACAAACTTTAATTATTACCGGTACCTTCTGTTAGACGTTGCAACTGGATTTTCTCTTCATTTTTTACTTTTTAATTAGAAAGTACTGTATAATACTCGTATGAATATAATTCTATACATCATCAACATTGTTACAGAATTCGCTTATTACTATGGAACATTATTTTAATTAAACTAATTGCTGTACGTTGTATAAATATTTTTTGTGTATAAGATCTTGCAAACACCATATTTTAGATCGTGTCATATGTAGCTATGATACTTAAAATGTACATATTATATTTGTAATAAAGTAATTTTAATAACTTGGTGTGTCTTTTAATTTAATTGCATTTTGCTGAAATTCCGTAACTGTGTGCAGGAAGCATTAAGTTCAGCATCATTGACTTATAATGAACGTACACTGCTAAAATATGTATAATAATTATAATACTTTAAGTATTTTAAAATTAATATTATTTGTAACCATAGATATACGGACTTAATATCCAATATGCATGATCAAACAACAACATCCATTAAAATAGTTGAACAAACGGAGCCTATTAAGATACAGCGAGGAGTCAGACAGGGTGACATTGTATCACCCAAACTATTCAATCAAGCTTTGGATGACGTTATGAGGAAATTACAATGGGCAAAACGGGGTTTTAATATAAATGGCCAATACTTGAATCACTGGAGATATGCAGACGACATTGTATTAATACCAGATAAAAGGTAGGAATTACAAAATATGATGGATGAATCAACAAAAATAGGTCTACAATTGAATTATAATAAAACGAAAATTATGACCAACCCACCAGAAGATTTATTAATTACAATTGAACAAACAAATATAGAACAACTAAAAGAATATGTATATTTGGGACAACTAGTTAAATTAAATAAAAAAAATCAGATCGGAGAAACAAAGAGAAGGATAAGGTTGGCTTGGATATCCTTTGGAACTTTCCTATATACTAAAAAATAGAAAATACCCCCAATATTTAAAAACAAGAGTCTTCAACCAATGTATACTTCCTGTTCTCACCTACGGTTCACAAACTTGGACGTTTACAAAGGAAAACATGGAAAAAATAGCAAAGACCCAAAGAGCCATGGAAAGGCAAATGCTGAACATCAGGCTATCAGACAAGAAAAGAAATACTTGGATCCGCAACAAAACAAAAGTGACCGATGTATCAACGCAGATAGCAAAACTTAAGTGGAAGTTCGCTGGACATACCATAAGACAGAAAGACGACTGATGGAATAAGATGATTATACACTGGAGACCATTTAACTACAAACGAACAAGAGGAAGGCCACAAATGAGATGGTCAAATGACTTGAAGAAACACACAGGCCCGAAGTGGATACAAACTGCCTAAAATAGAGAGAGGTGAAAGAAGGAAGAGGAGGCCTATGTCCAATATTGGACAGCAAGGACTGTATAGATAGATAGATAGATTATCTGTTCTACTGTTCATTCTCACTAAATATACAAGTAATCATTAAAAAAAAAACAGTAGAGCCAGCATTGGTTTTATTAGCAATGGAATCAAAAATATGAGAGGCTCAGAGGCAAAGGTGATTAAGCCACAAACTGAGTAGTGTTATGGGATAAATCATGTCAAAGTTAACTTTAAATAAAAAATACAATTTTTATGATAAATTACGATTTTTTTAAGGAAAAGCTAATATCCTAAAACAACATTTAAGAAAAAATCTCACCTAAGTTTTATTATTCTAATTTTGCGTTTAAAAAGTTTCGCCGTTAAATATATTCATAGAGAAATTTGTTTGTTAAGCTATGTTTAGGCAAATTTGCCATTAGGAAAACTGAAACAAGTAAATTGTCCAAAACACAAATTAAGATAAACAAAAAACAAATCTGCAGCTTATTAGCCAAAACTTATTCAACTGCGTTGTTTTGTATAAAACTTAAGAGGTCTGTGGTTAAGTGATATTAGAATAATAACGGTGAAAAAAATACAATACTTTGACTGTAAATAAAAGTAGAGAAAATAGCAAATAGTTGTAAATGGATATGTAAAATAAAATTTTCTTATTCAAATAACAATTGGCAGATTTAATAACTTATTGTCAATTCTACCTATATGAGATTCACTTACCTTTTGTCTGTGGTTGAGCCCCGCTCGGAGTCTAAGGGTAAAACGGGATGCACACTCGATGCTAGTTTGCTTGCGTTTCCGACGAGAAGTTGTTGCAGAGTGCCAGATCATCCGAAAAAAGATATGTATGTACGCAAACCCACTAGGGTGGTTCTTCTGTTTTTAGGACCTTCGTGAATAGCTGTAAATTATTAAGCTAAAAATGATATTTTAAACTTTCTACACAAAGGACGGTTACGTTTCCTTAAGGACTCTGAAGTTTTTGGGGTGATCAATTTTTCCCAAAAACATATTGTTTTTTAGACTAGTGAATTTTCAGAACTTGACAATAATTGGACAAATGGAACAAATGACCACCTACAAGCACTTAAAATACTAATTGAAAAATGTGTTGAATATAATAAACCACTCCCGTTGATTTTCATAGACTTCAAGAAAGCTTTTGATACTGTGGAATTACCGACAATATTAGGAGCATTAGAACAAAGTCAAGTAGACTATACATATACAAATTTGATAAGACATATATACAACAACGCAATAGCATATGTTAAACTCCATGACTTTACCGATAAATATAGAATTGAGCGAGGAATTAGACAGGGCGACACCATCTCTCCCCAACTATTTACTGCAGCTCTGGAATAAGACTTTTAATAAACTAGATTAAGCTAAAAGGGGAATAAATGTTGATGGTGAATACTTAAGCCACTTGCGCTTTGCAGATGATATTGTCATTATAACCACGAGTCTAAATGAAGCTCACAAAATAATGGAAGAACTAAAACAGGCAATAGAACAAATAGGCCTGAACATAAACTTTGAAAAAACAAAATACATGACCAATTTAGTTCCAAGTGATGTTATGAGGGTAGATGGGAACGAAGTACATCAGGTCTTTAGCTATATCTATTTGAATTTAGAATAGGAAAAGACAATCAAACTTGTGAGATCCAGCGTCGCATAGGCTTGGGATGGGCAGCATTTGGCAAGATGCGAGATATTCTAAAAGCAACGCTACCGATTTGCTTGAAGAAAAAGGTTTACAACCAATGCATACTGCCAGTAATAACATATGGTTTTCAAACAATAACTTTAACCAAACATTTTGCAAATAAATTGAGAGTAACCCAAAGAAATATAGAAAGAGCAATGTTGGGAATAACTAGAAGAGATATGGTACCAAATTGGATAGTGAGAGAGAGGACTAAAGTAACAGATGTCATAGAAAAAATTGCACAAGCCAAATGGAGATGGGCTGGACATATAGCACGTTTAAATGATAATAGGTGGACCAAAAGACTCATAGAATGGAAGGAAGACAAAACACACCGAGGCAGACCACCAAAAAGATGGATGGACGACTTGAGAAAAACAGTCGGAAATTGGATACAGAAGGCGCAAGATAGAATGATGGTTGAGGAATGATTATTATGATGAATGATAATGACAATGATTAATCAGCCAATATGAGTTCGAAAATTTAAAAGATGTGGAACTAAAGCCATATTATAAATAGCTAATATATTATGTTTAAATAAAAGATTTAAAACTAAATAAGATCATATTGTAAATATTAAAAATAAAATATTAAAATTAGTCTTGACACTTTTCCAAACACACGTATTTTTAATTTTTATGTGTAATTGCTTTTTCTAAGCCCTCATCTAATGCATCGGAACTATCTTTCAATCCCGAATAAAAGCTGTGTGAAACCGCGGAATAAACTTAAGTAAGTCCATTAAATCATTTTTCTTTTCTTTTGTTATTACTCTCCTATTTGGATACAGAACATCTAGGTTGTGTATTACAGTAGATAATGATCGGGGCCTTTCGTTTTCTTACTTAAATCAATCTCATGAAACAAACCCATGTCCTGTGCTGTATATTTTGCATAAATTTTGTTTTGGTTCGTTTTTAAGATACCTTATATGTTGAATTTTAAGCCATTCAACTTTTTCGCCAGTTAAAGTTAATTTTTCTATTTGTTATCCTATTCTCAAGGGACTTGCTACTAAAAAACTCTAGTAAGTTTATTCTTTTGACCTGGAGTTTTGGATTTCTTTTTTTCGGATTATAGGATCATGATGTTTTCTTTCCTTTTCAATCAACCAAAGTCTTGATCGCATGTATTAAAACCATGTCCAGATACATAAAATCAGTGTTCTATAACTTTAAGTGATGATTTACACTTTTGAAGGTAATTGGATTCAGATTTTGGAGCCCACAAGCATAGCTATACAAAATAAGATATTCGGTTGGATCAGATGAGTGCAGCTCAAGAAGGTTTATTAAGCCTGAAGCTATTTATTGAGCACCTCGGGATGCGACATTTTCAGGCCAGACATACACGTGTCCTTTTTCTGGGACTTCATCATGGATGCCCAAATTATATGTCTATAGTTGTCTCTCATAATAAACTACACCTGTACCTAACTCAGGAGTAGGAAGCGTTTTCCGAAGATCTAAGACTAAAATTGAAAATTTTTGCTGTGATTCTTTTGCTTTAATTATATTTTGCTTTTTGTTTCCTTTAGCTGCTTCTGATTTTCTTTGGTATAATTCCAATTCAACTTTTGCATCCTGTTTACGCTGTCCTGCAGTATCAGATGCTTTTATTTCAGTATTAGGATTGTCACACTTTTGACAAGTATCTTTATGTGGTGCATGACAATGCAAATTGAACTTGGTGTTAAAAATTTTGCGAAACATAAACAGAGAGAGGGGTTTTCTAAGTCTTATGTGTATTTTTTTTGTACTCTCTTGATACTCTTTTTTTGAGCAGTTCAATGAAGCCACATAAATAGTATTCGTCTTGGTTTTATTATGGTGGGTTGAATGTTTGCCCCTTGCATCTTGAAGAGATGTCCCATATTCTTATTTTCGTGCTAAAGGTAATGAAATTTTTCCATCTGTAATGGAAATTGTGTCTTTAAAAAAGTTCTTACATACCACTTGGTTACAACCAGTTTCATCCGGTAAAGTATATACGCGAGTTTTACACGTACGTGAATTTTGATTGTGTGTATAAGTTTTCTTCTTATTTTTTACTTTTATTTGAACTTGAATAAAAGCATTTTCATTTACCAGCAAATAGTAATTTTTAATTTCACCCTGGCTACAAATAATAATGAAGGCGTGTGGTTTTGATACTTGAATACGTTTCATAGACCTCCTTTAATCTAGGCAATGCCTATATTGGAATCAATCAGCGGTACTCCGAATAGATGTAGAATATACAGAACAGGTCAAAATCTTAAGAGGAGTGAGACAGGGGTGCATAATTTCACCACTGATATTAAATCTGTACTTGGAGCACATTTTTGAAGAGTCCCTAAAAAAATTGATAAAGGCATCTCAATTAATGGAGTCAAGCTTAATAACCTGCGGTATGCAAATGATACAATAGTGTTTTTCAATACCATAGAAGGGCTGCAAAACTTAATAAACAAAATAACATAAACAAGTAGAACCTATGGACTGGATATAAACATCAGCAAAACCAAACTAATGATCATCAGCAAGCAAAACATAACTGGATCAAATCTATATGTGAACCAAATGAATTGAACGTGTCCCACAATACAATTACTTGGGAACTATAATCAATGAGCCATGGGACAATACCCAAGAGATTAAATTTCGCATCGGAATGAAGTGCATTCTTGGCTATGAGCTCTGTATTCAAAAGCCATGACCTCACCCTGAAAACAAAAATAAGGCTCCTTAAATGTTACGTGTATTCAGTGCTTCTGTATGGAGTAGAAACGTGGACATTGAAGGCGGAAACTCTATCAAAACTTCAGTCGTTTAAATTATGGTTATGGACAGACAAAGTCACCAATGAAGAAGTACTGCGGAGGATGGACACAACCGCGGATTTGGTCAACATTGTGAAGAGCCGTAAGCTGGGGTACTTGGGACATATAATGAGAAATCAAGGCAGATACGAGCTACTCCAATGCATTTTGCAGGGTAAAATTGAAGGAAAAAGAGCCCCAGGACGAAGAAGAATATCTTGGCTTGCTAACCTAAGAGCATGGTATAGAAAGACCTCAACACAGCTATTTCGTATAGCAACCAACAAAATCATCATAGCCAGAATGATCACCAACGTTCGGAACAGACAGGCACCCTAAGAAGAAGAAGAAATGCCGAGTATGGCGCGAGAAGTTGAACTTATTTATTTTGTTGGGTATTGTAAGATAAAAGAACAAAATTGAAGACAATGCAAACATAAAATAACAAAGCAATACGAAGAGAATATCTAAATTTAAAGAAGAAATAAAAAAAATTAATTGAATCAAAGTTATAATTATTTATGGTCCTCTCTCGAAGTGACCAAATGTTTTGTATACAACTTAAGAGGTCGCTGGTTAAATAAAATTAGGATAATAATGGAGAAAAAATACAATATTTCGGCCTTAAACCAAAGAATATAGACGCTTATAGAAGAACAGTTCAAATGGACGATTTGGTTAGGGTTTACACTTTAAAACACATCTGGCAGTCGGCTTAAACTATCTCATAAAAGATGTAGTTAGGGGAAAGTGGGAAAGGAGTACGAACGGAGCTATTTATTTAACTTTGCATCTACGATTAAAAAAAATCCCATGCTTTTTTTGTTTTTATTTCACAATAAAATCTTTATTTTCAATATATTAAATTGTTAAATTTTGAATTTTGAAATTTAAAAAGGTATGATATTTACAATATTCAAAGCATTTATTTTTTACATTTTATAACTTTGAATTAAAAATAGGTTTGTTCCAACACAACGAAAAACCGTCACATAAATTTTTATTATACTGTTTTTCTGCCCAAAAATTAACGAAATATTTTTTTAAAATATTTCGTTAATTTTTGGGTTAATTCAACCAAAAATTTGATTTTCTCAGGACTTTTCATTAAGCTTTTTAGACATGTTTCCATTATTCTGCAGAAAAAACAGTGTTGTGTTTTACATTTTGTTATTTTATATTAAAAACAAAGAAGAAATTATTAAATTTAGAAAATTTAGAAATATTTAATTCCGGTGATTGATGACTTTATTGGTTGAATTAATTTTATAGTTAATAAGAAGAGAGTTCTTCTTATTAACTATAATATTATTTGAAAATTTGTACCTATTTAAATTAAAAATTCGAATCATAATATTTTTTCTAATAGGATTCATATATTAAAAGTTAAAATATTATTATTTTCTTTAAAAAATATTATAAAACGCAAAAATTTAATCCTATTCTACGGCCACGCGGCATTATGTGTTCGTAGTTCTCTGGCATTATACATAAAAATATCTGTTGCATTTGTTGCCCCACTCTTTCAGATTTTAAAAGCAATAATAGCGTTGACATGACCGCTCCCTTCTCGATCCACCCTCTCATTCTTTTTCATAACGTGCGATCATCTTTTGCAAACTTTCAAACATAACAGTGAAAGATTCTTCTATAAGCGTCTATATTCTTTGCTTAAACACATTAGCGAAAATAGCAAATATTATTGTGAATAAATACGAGAATTAACATCTTTCGAAATATTGATTTATTCGTAGCAGGCAGAAGAGTTGGTCGCTATGCGTCACAACGTTAAGGGATGCCCGGCGCCAAGACTCAAAAAAGGACTTAAACGATATACTCGATGTTTTAAGTACGCTATCTTGTGATAAAGTGTCTCTTGAGATGGTCAGAAATCCTCTAGCCACGCGTTGAGGTGGGCCGTAGGGCGAGGGTATACCAATAAATCACTCTATTGTAGTGCGATTTTTTCTCGATTATTATTTTAATTTTATTTAACCAAGCGACCTGTAAATATTATACAAAACATTGGTCATAAACCTTTCTTTTATTTATTATTAGGTTCATACCTAATGTATTTATTATTTGTTTATGTAGTGTGTTGACAAAATTTAATAATTAACCGTTGATATCTTTCCTTGGATTTGGTCTCAGAACCTAAATATCTTTCCTTATCTCTTTTCATTTCTAAGGTTTTCCGCTAAAATGACGCCGCTTGTATAGTGGTGGTGGTACTGACCTTCCTGGAATGCTCCAAGCGGTTTTCCCTTTAGCGACTGGCGTTATATTATTTCAGTTTTTATTTTTCCTTTGAGAGATACAGTTTAATATTTGTGTAGTCGGTGCTTTTGACCGCGCGCGTGTACATAAGTATCAAAGATATTTGTGTTGCAGTTTCACAGTTTTAGATATTGGTGTGCTTTTTATAGTTAATAATACGGTAAGTGAACCCTGTGTGTGGTTCTTTTAATAATATTTCTTAAGTCTAGTATTTTAGTGGAAAATATAGTCACACGTATGGTGATTTGTAATAGTATTTTTTTATTTGCAGGTTATGTGTTCTTACGAGAAAGAAACAAAGCGTATTTTAGCCATGTGGGCTGAAATTGAGAGCGACGATGAGATAGGTGGACCACCTGAAGACCAAGATGACGTTTTGGAGAACAATGATTACGACTCCAATTCAGAGCAATCAGAAGAAGAAGAGATACCAGATTTTAACGAAGCTCAGCAAGATCTAAATACTCGTCTGTGTTTTGTGGGAAGGGACAAAAAGACTTTGTGGAATAAATTTCCAGTAGCTGTTTCAAAAAAAAGACCCTGAGCAGAAATATAGTGACTCAATCTTCTGGAGTAATTGGAAAAGCCAGAGAAGCAAAAACCATTATTGATGCTTGGCAATTGTTTTTTCCAGACTCCGTCATCAGCGAAATAGTTGAACACACAAACAAATATATTCTAAAGCTTCGGACAAAGTACAGTAGAGAAAGAGATGCTACCAGTACAAATATGGAAGAAATTAAAGCACTTATTGGTCTTCTATATTTTGCTGGAGTCTTGCGGTCATTACACCTACATTTGAGAGATCTGTGGGCACAAGACGGAACCGGCGTAGAGATTTTTCGTCTTACAATGGGAATTAATCGATTTCAATTTTGTTGCGAGCGCTTCGCTTTGACGATCTTGATGATAGAGAGGAACGGAAACAGTACGATAAGCTATCTCCTATAAGAGAATTTTTTGATGGATTTGTTGAGCGATGCAAAGCCAATTATACTCTTAGTGAATTTGTAACAATTGATGAAATGCTTGAGTCATTTCGCGGCAAATGTGGATTTCGACAATATATACCGAATAAACCAGCAAAGTATGGAATCAAAATATTAGCGCTTGTTGATTCCATGTCATATTACACTTATAATCTAGAGGTGTATGTTGGGACTCAACCAGATGGGCCCTATAAAGTTGACAATAGCGCCTCTTCAGTCGTACAACGATTAATTAAACCAATTTCTGGAACTGGAAGAAATGTAACTTTCGATAATTGGTTTACGTCGATACCTTTAGCCTTAGATTTACTTAAAAAACACAAACTAACTGTTACGGGCACAATTCGCAAAAATAAAAAAGAAATTCCTGAAATTTTTACTGCAAAGTTAAAGGAGCGTAAAGTTACTTCGAGCATTTTTGGTTTCACCCAAGACATGACTTTGGTATCCTACAAGCCCAAGCAAAACAAAATAGTTACATTATTGTCAACAATGCATTACAAAGACGAGATTGATCCAGAAAGTGGCGATGCATACAGGCCATCAATGATTACATTTTACAATGCAACAAAGGGAGGTGTTGATACCGTTGATGAGCTAAAAGGAACTTACTCTGTGTCACGAAAAAGTTGCCGATGGCCTCTAACATTATTTTTTACTTCCTTGAATATATCTGAAATAAATAGCCATATCGTTGCTGACAAAAATAACAATACTCATAGAACTCGCCGAAACTTTTTGAAATCATTAGCAATGAGTCTCATTACACCGCAACTTGAACGTCGTCGAGAAATGGTTATGTTACCAGTAACTATGATAAGTCGTATAAAAGAAATGTTGGGCATCCAGGAGGTATCTACGCCACATAGCCAGTATGACGTTCCAGGCAGATGTCATTTTTGCTCATCGAAAAAGAACAGAAAAACGAAGACCCTATGCGTACAGTGTCAAAAGTATATATGCCGAGAACATACTTCCCAGGTTTGTACTGAATGCTATAAAAGCCAACAATAAATGAAAAATTGTAACGTAAGTTTAAAATAAAAGATTTTTGGTATATATTTAGATTCTACTTGTTTTTTTTTATTAATTAAAACCAAAACTATGTCTACGGTCGATTTGACCGTGCGCGTGTTACAACGTAAGTTTTTTGGCGCGTGTAATGCCGGGTTAATTTTTCCCTTGAACCCCAAAAAGTTAAGTGGCGCCTTTTTTCTATCTCATCTTATCTTTGGTAATTTTACCCATCTTTTTGTTTTATTCGGTATCTTCTCTAATATATGTTATCCTGTCCTATCTTTACTTATTTCGTCCGTTGGAACCATTCCCGGTTCCAAAAGCTAGTTTCGAACCCACGACTCGCTCTCCACCAATCATCTGGCTGTCGCCCGCAATGTCTCCATTGGTGACCTTTCTAGCACCATCCAAAAAAGGTTTTCGAGGTTACGGTTGTGGAAAAAAATCAGCCATACGTCCTTATGGATTTTTCGTCAGCTAGCTAAGATTTTTTTAGCTTTTTTTCTTCATTGACTAGTGGTATAAAAAGCATCCATAAACTCATGAATATTTAACATATTATACGAGGAGGTTACAAAATAATAAATAATTTAAATAACATATTTAAATATTTAACCTAATTCTGTAATACTGTAATTTACTATTTCTATCATTTAAATTTTAAATCGAGATCTGTTTTGTTGAATCTGTTTTGAATTGTTTTAGTAGTGTATCATGAAATATCGGTTTCATAATTTAATTTAAACGCAAACCAAATGTTTTAATTGCCAGTTTAGTTTGATTGATAGTTATGTTTGAAAGGAGCGAAAAGAAGGTTATAATTAATAAGTTTGCAACAAATATTGTAAAGAAAAGAAGTAATTTGATAGACACAAATAACTTGTAAGTCACGTATTGGGCTTAAAGAGTCGAATTGTTTTCTGGAACAGTATGTTAAACAAAATTGTTATAATTTCAAGCGGGTCATATTATGTACGAGAAAAATTAAAATCTTGGGAAACGATTCTGTATTTACCAATTTCTTAAAATGATTTTACTTGAGGAGGATTCTTTTAGGTATAAAATGTTTAGTTGATCAAATTATATAGAATTTAAAGACAAAACCAAATCAGATAAATATCGTATCGAAAATAAAATCTATAACATAAAAAACAACGAGGATTTGGAAAAGAAATAGATATAAAAAATATATAAGGTTCTGAAGCTATTTTTTGTGGCATGTCTGACTTAAATATTGTGTTTATATGAGACAAGCTACAATTGGCACAATTTAAATCAATCTTTTTTGAAAACAATTTCCAGAGTGAAAATCCAAACGTCACATGTTTTAGTTAAAAATTTAGTTTTAACTACAATCAATTATGATTTAATCCCATATAAATACAATATTTATAATAGAAAATATACAGGAGAACAATATACACACATATCCAGAAGTTTGGACTACCTACAAATAATATATCTACGACTGTGGTGGTTTTCAAACTGTTGTTGATATTCATTCTAGAGCATTTTTAAATGAAAATGATAAAAAAATGGAATCGTTTTTGTATGATTTTGGTCACATTTAGCTGATTAGCGTATTTACACATTATTTCAGTCTTTGTTTAAATTTAAATTGACCCATTTAAAAATTCCTAGAAATGTGATATCTCGTTTTGACAGATCTATAGTAATTGCGTTGTTACAACAGGGCTTTAGTAAAAGTTATATCGCGAATATTATTGATATAACTCAGAGTACTGTATCAAAAATTTAATAAAAAAATCCAAGATACAAATGACGTCAAGGATCGTCCCAGAAGTGATAGAAGTCGATATAAAACAGCAGCACACACCGTCAAATAACATTGATAGCTCGTAGAAATCGTCTGGAGTCTACAAGTGAATCGGTTTCAACAAAAACGTTCTAAGTCTTTTTCTTAGTTTAAGTCTAAGTACTGGTCCGAAAACCATTTTTTCGGGAAACTGAAAAAAACTGTATAGATCTGTATTAGTCATAAAAATTAATACCAAAAAATTTGAGAATATTTTTGACACTTTTAGATGTTCATATTTCCCAGTGCAAAATAATAGGTGTACATATATGATATATATGTTCAAGTGTGGTCGACTTAGAACTTTTTTGTTTACATTCCTATAATGACACAAAAAACCTTCATTTTGTTTAAAAAAATGTATATTTATCCTAAAAATTACAATTTTTAAGTAAAAGTTTTAAATAAAAACATTCAGTCCTTCTTTGAATGCTTCAAAATGTCATGTTTCCTCCTACTGGATGTCATGTTCATCTTCTCCAGTATTGGTACTATCAGTTGTTGGCCACTCCATTAATTTGCCATAAAACTGTCTGATACTATCAGGTATATAAGGTAACAACTTACCAATATCTTAGAGCTTCACTTTTTAAGTAGTACTTTACCGGATGGATAACAATGAATGGAAAATTCAATTGATTGATAACTTGAGAAAGTTTATAGGTTTGTTCCATGAACCCATCAATGAAGGTTCTACAATCATACTTTTTGCTGTTCCATAGGTAAAGTCCATAAAAGAACTTATGCTAAAAGATATTTTATCCTTAAAAGGAATAAGTTTTCCTCTTGTTTCCTCAGAAATGCACGTCTTTTTATAGTAGGTTGGCCACCAATGTTGAAAATCTAGTATATCTTCTGTGCTATATTCTTTGACTGGAAACTTATCTATCGTATTACTCGAAGTAATAATAAGTTCGGTTATCTCGTGTAAGGTTTATACCCTAGCATGTCTTTTTAGTTTTCTTTTGATGATTGAAAAATCCCAGTCACAAAGAAGGTAGGGGTGTCCTATAATGAAATAATATTGCTCAATTCGATTGAATCGACCACTGTCGGTAAGGGCTAAAAACACTTTGTTTAATGTATGGTTCTTATTTTGACCTCCGCAATTATCCGAGTAAATGTGGACTTCCGCAAACTGAGGTGAAACAGAGTTTAAATAATTATATAGAAAGGAACAAACCTCATTCGGACTTTTTCTGGCAGTCCCTTGACGGGACTGAAGCCTTCTAATATGACTTATTTTAATTCCATAGAGCGACTTAATGCTTCTATACATACCTTTTCTCTGGCTTCACCCACAATTACCTCGCAGAAGCACCTTCTTTTCTGGGTCTATGGGTTTGTACATTGTTACAGGTAATCAATGATTGTAAAAAAATATCCTGCTCGTTTTTAGTTTTCAATGTTCTCAAATGAACGAATATTTTTTCAGCTTGATTCTGCAGGTGGTCTGTAGACTTCTGCTTACATCTGAAATTAAAAAAATCTCGATGAAATAAACCTTAGTTTATTATATAGACTGCAAAACGTATCTTACCTGCAATCATGGCCAACTGATATCTGGTAGAACTCTACCTTCGTAATTAATGTACTCTTCACCTTTAACTTTAGTATTTCTCACGATATTTCGTTTCCACTTAGCTTCATTTTTTACTTTTCTTCCGTCGCTGGTACTGCTTGGTTCGTTATCCATCGCAATTTTTTTAAAAGAATACAATAATGATGCTAAATACAACTTTAACCTCACAAAACCAATCATCACACATGTGGTTATTTAATTTTATTAGAGATTCACAGAATATACAGGATTCATTAATACAGTACAAACACATATGTTAATAGTGTTGCCTACAAAAACATTCTGAGTCACTGACATAGAATCTTTTATGGTACAATGATATATTTTAGTTTTCTATTTAACATACATGGAGAGTAGAGAATATTTTTTGTATCAAAAGATCCGCTTTTGTTCATAGAACAATTTTACACCAAAATGCCAAAAATGAAAAAAAAAACGACTTAGAATGTTTTTGTTTACATCGATTCAAGTGGTATATTCAGAGAAATTTCTATTCTTTTAGGACTGATAATTTTATGCCAAACAATAACCCTCAGAGTAAATGAGGTAAATTTGTGTCGTAGAAGACCGCTACGTGTTCCTAAACTAACCTACTAACACAAAATAGTAAGGTAGCAATGGGCTAGATAAATGGTGCATCATGGTCCTAACTGAAATAACAGAATGTTCTTTGATAAGTCAAAAATTGGGTTGGCATCTGATTTGCGAAGAACACTGGTTTGAAGGGCCCAAGTACGAAAAGCCCGACTAGAAACTGCCCAATCGCGTATCCCATTTCAAGGTAGCAGTATTATGGCTTGGGGTGGTATTATGAGTGGTACACGGACGCCACGACTGGTTCTAAAGAGAAGAATCACTGATGCTGTGTATATCGAGAAAGTTTAAAATCCTGTTGTACGTCTATTCCGAGGGCAATAGGTGATGAATTTGTGTTTATGCATGACACCGCACCTCCACTTCGAATAGCAGCAGTACAAAATATTCTAGAAGAAAAAAGAATATGTACATTACAGTGCTCTAATTTCCCCAACATGAAACATTCTCAAAACACATATCAAGAAGCGAAACAATCCCCCTACTACACTTTAAAAACTAAAAGATGCGGCTCGTGAAGAATGGGACATAATTCTGCAAGCCCAGCTCGACCAATTAATCGGCAGCATTTTAAAAACACACGAAGTCTATTTTAGAATGGCGAAGAGAAAAACCGATTGTACAATTATTAACAAAACAAGAGTTTGCGTCTATTTTACAAGAGGCATGAAGAAATTGAAAACTTGAACAATTTCTAGTGGATTCAAAGCATGCTACCTTTTTTCATGGAGCAGTATTGCAATTGATTTTACAAAGCGTTTAGGAAAACTACAAAACTCTGAAAATCAGACTTTAACGCATAGAGAAGAGTGTGATTTATCTTATGCGTATTTTTGCGAAATAATGGGTTTAGAATAACAGGATGTTATTACATCCTGACATATAACAGATGTTATATGTCAGGAAGCGCTCCTAGAGCAAAACATTGGTATGAACATTAACGGAGAGTTAATTTACAATATACTATACGCTGATGACATACTAATAGTAACCGATAACCTAGCAAATTTACAGTTTTGATGGAAAACATCCATACCAAGAAGTATAGTCTAAAACTGAACATCAAAAGACTAAATTCATGATTGTAACAAAGAAGCCAAGAAGAATAAATAATCAGCCAGTTGAAAGAGTTACGTCCTACAAATATTTAGGGGTTTGCTTCACTGATACTAATGACCAGACAAGAGAAATTAAGAGGCGAATAGAGATAGCGAGACAATCGTTTCTCAAAATGAAAAAGTTCCTATGCAGCCGGGACATAGATAGATAGATAAATAGAACGTTTATTGACCACTTTACATAAAGTTTGAAGTCCGTATAAAAAATACAATAAAAGATATAATAATGTAAACTTAAAATTAACTTGACCATATTGGCTAAAGTAATATACATATGTAAGTATTAGCAGAAGAATTATAATTAAAAATTTAAGATAAAATAAATCTCTAACCAAAAAAAACAAACCTAAACTGTCACATAAAAAATCTTTAAAATATGGAAGTAACAAAAATGTACAAATAATTAAGAATATTCCCGAATCTATGACTAAATAAACTAATACATAAAACTTAGTACATTTTAATAGCAATAATACAATGTGATATGTAAATAGTAAATCGACAGTATTCTGACCAAACTGGGTACACGTTACAAAGGTGTATTGAGGTATTCTGTCTTTGAGTAAAAACAATATGTTAAAAAATGCTTTCTGATCCTATTTTTAAACAGTGGTGGAGACAGAATTTTTACTTCGTTAGGCAGATAGTTATAAAAGTAAATATCAATTGAATTCTTTGTGCTCTTTGATAGCCTGAATCATTGTGACCTAATTAAATCCCTCGATCTTGTTAGATGATCATGTAATTGGGAGTTTATAGTAAACTTATTTTTATTATCGTGAATTTCCAACAGTGTTGCATACATATAAAGTGAAGGTAGAGGCATAATACCCATGTTCAAAAATAATGGTTTAAAATGATCCCTTAAATCCGCTCCAGCAAGTATCCTCACCACCTTCTTTTGTAGTTTAAATATTCTGTCGGCATGACCAGAGTTGCCCCAAACAGCTATTCCATATTGTATATGACTATGAAACAATGAAAAGTAACACATTTTAAGGGTACTTTTAGGTACCAAATAAACCAGGTTACGCATTACAAATATTGTACTGGCGAGTTTAGAACTTAAGTTGTCTATATGGATGCCCCAATCTAAGTTGTCATCCATTAAAATCCCTAACAATTTGATGCTATATCCAAAAATGTGTCTCCGATCTGAACTGAAAACTATATTTTGATTTTTATCCTCGTTTAGTTTTAGTTTATTATGTGTAAACCAGTTTTTAATTTTAAGCACATCGTTTCCTATTTTGTTATTTAAATTATATTGATTCTGGTCGGTACTAATAACGGTTGTATCATCTGCAAAACATATACACCTTAAGGGGTGGGTATAATGAAATATATCGTTGAGATCTAGAAAAAAAAATGTAGGTCCTAATATAGACCCTTGGAGAACTCCATGTTCAACATTGTGAAATTTGGAGTAATTATTATTTAAAAAAACGGCCTGTTTTCTGTTTATTAAATACGATCGAAATAAATTAAGAGCATTTCCCCTTATGCCATATTTGTGCATTTTGTCTAAAAGTAAAGTGTGTGAGACACAATCAAAAGCCTTAGATAAGTCACATAATGGTAAAGACACGAAGTGACCTCTCTCTAGGCCATCAACTACTTCCCTTACAATTTCCTGAATTGCTTGAGTAGTGCTGCATTTTTTTCTGAAACCATATTGATTACAATGAAGTATTTTGTACTTTTCTATGTACTCTATTAAACGGTTATTCAAAATACTTTCAAAAATTTTACCAAGAATGGGAATAATAGAAATAGGGCGATAACTTTCAATTTCTTCTGAAGATCCTTTTTTGAGTAGCGGTAACACTTTTGTTACTTTAAATACATCGGGAAAGATTCCTTCGATAAGGCAAAGATTATAAAGTATGACCAGTTTATCAGTAATAATATCCAGAGTTTCTATCACTAATCGTTTGTTTAAGAAGTAAAAATCAGTGCATTTTGAGTTTTTCAAGCTGTATAATGTATTCCTAACTTGAGTATCACTAACATGTGTTAAAAACAACGAGTGGCAAGGGGAGTATATTCCCTCCAAAAAATTCATGGCATCATTTTCATCTGTCTCATCTAACGAGTTCAATATATTTCCCGCTACCGAAGTAAAGTAATTATTAGACTCGTTTGATGAAATATTACATGAAGTTACTTTTTTATTTTGAGTTTTATTCCTATGATAATTGATGACTTTCTAAAAATCTCGAGATATATTATCAGATTTTATGAAAAACTGCTCATATGCCAGTTTTTTCTTTGTTGATATTGTTAGTTGATAGTGTTTTTTGAATTGATTATACAGAGTGTAATCACTAGTAAGGTTAGCAGTAATTTTTATTTTCGAAAGGTTTACTCGCATTTTCCTTAGTTCATCGTCAAACCAAGAAACAGGTGCCTCAAAATGAATTCTTGACTTTTTTACTGGAAAGCAAACTTCAGTTAATTTTACATATGTGTCAATTATGAACTCAGCTAATTCCGTTGCTGTTATTGAATTATTATTGTTATTGAATTATTATGTTATTGTTTATTAACGACCAATCCACAGATTTTAGTGATTGTTTTAACATTTGGGTGCCTTTACATGTTATGTGTCTTCTGAATATCCTATCATTGTCAATTTGATCATATTTTATTTTTAAATTCAGGAATTGAGCACAATGATCAGCAAGGCATGGGTCTACAACACCACACCCAACTATTTCATTATCTATATTTGTGAAAATATTATCTAAACAACTTGCTGATGTAGCAGTGATTCTTGTAAATTCATCAATCTTCATAGTTAAAGCAAAAGAAGAAATTAGATAGGAAAAATATTTTAATTCGTTTGAAGTGCCTTTGAAATCAATATTGAAATCCCCAATTATAATTTGTTTGAACATAATTATTAGAACAGAATATTAATAATTTTTCAAATAGGCCTAAGAAAATTTGGAAGTCTGCGTTACGTGTTCTATACACTGATACTAGAATAGTTTTTATATCTATAATTTCCAAAGCACAAAATCACCTTCATATTCACAAGATATATCATTCAAGGAAACTGGACGTGTAGATATTTTGCCATCGCAGAAAATAGCAACACCCCCATGTTCTCTACTTTTTCTACAGTAACAAGTTGATAAAAAGTATCTGCCAATTATCACTGTTATTAATTCAGATTCTCTAAGCCAATGTTTAGAAAAGCACAAAATATTGTAAGTTTTATCTTTTAAAAAAATGTTCAGTTGATCAATTTTATTTAATAAACTTTGTGTATTTATATGAAAAATGCTTACCAAACTGGTTTGGTCAGGATTTACTATCAACTTTTGTTTATCAGAACTTATCATATCACTTTCACAAAAACAGGTGTTTCCTATATTCTTTTGAACTACCGCTGATTCTATTCGTACACTTTTATCTACATCTCTTGCGGCTTTCTGGGTGTTACGTGAAAAAAAACGTTGTACGTGAGCTCCACATGGCCATATTTTAGCTTCTTTAAAATTGTTATTAAAAATTGTAACTTTAAATGAACTGTAAATATCAGGATGCTTTGATTTTAGGGATTCTACCTCTACTTCGGGAAATGTAGTCTTCATAAGTTCCCTCATATTTTCCGCAGTCATATCGGGATCGACCTTGTATACATGTAGGTATATCAACATAAATATAAACTTAAGAACGAGATTGTTAAGGTGCTATGTTTTCTCCGTTCTGCTGTACAGCATGGAAGCCTGAACACTGGCCAAAAACATTGAGGCGTTCGAGATGTGGTGTTACAGTAGAATGTGGAAAATACCATGGACAGAAAGAGTAACAAATCAAGATGTTCTGCTGAAGATTGGGAAGGAATGCGAAGTCATAAAAACCATACAAACTAAAAAACTGGAATATCTGAGCCACATAATGAGAGGAGAAAAGTACTATTTGCTTAGACTCATAATCCAAAGAAAAATCTCGGGAAAGAGCAATGTGGGACGGAGGAAAATTTTCTGGTTGCGAAATTTAAGGGAGTAGTATGGGTGCAGTTCAATACAGTTGTTCAGAGCTGCAGCCAACAAAGTAAAGATTGCTGTGATGGTAGCCAACCTCCGATAGGAGACGGTACTGCAAGAAAAAGGTTTAGAAAAACTGCAAGAATTGAAAGATTATACTGATGCAAAATCTGATGAACATTTTCGTTTACTAAAGATATTGAAAAAATTTCTAATTGCGAACACGAAAGAAAATAATTTGGATCCCGAAAACAATTTGGATTTTGTTGCAGATACCTCTATGATTGCTATAGAGGAAATTGATTTACATGACGTTCCAATATTTGACTATAATATTGTAATACCTCAGATCACAGACGAAATTGATATAGTCAGTACAGCAATAATGATGGATGATGATATTGCTATTCCCGGAACTTTAGCTCTGGCTTACCCATATGAAAGTTTACTTGATTTTAGTAATTTTAAAGATATAACTAATACAAATGAGACTGCTTTTATAGTAGAGCATTCTAATAAGAATAATAATAATCCAATATTAAACTGTGTGTCAAATACTAGCTTAAGCATAGAATTTAAAGATTACTTGATATGGCCAAAAATTCCTGAACGAAAAGGGAAAAGAAGACTCAAAGACTTTCTTTTGTTATCACATCAGGTGGTTGGAAAAAAAATTATGAGGAAAAGCAGAACGATTAGACAGAAAAAGAATGGAAAAATAAGAAAAATTAAATAAAGAAAGAAGAAAATACAACATAAAATGAAAAAAAATAGCGAATAAACCTAAACATATTAGAAATATTTTAAAGGAGACAGCAAATAATAACCATTTAATACCAACACAAATTTCATTCAGTTCATTGCCAACAAAAAATAAAATTTTAAATAACGGAACATGCTTTAGTTGTAAAAAAATTACAATGTCATAAAAATGTTCCAGAAGTTACCATTGTGGTTGCCTAAAAAAAGCTGAGACCTATAAAGACTTTTATGTTTGTTAAGTGTGTGCGACACGTGACTTGGCATTTTAGGTTTTGAGTAGGTACGTGATGTCTATAACATACCTATATAGTTTATATAAATAATATAACCTACATTTTTACATTTTATATTTATGTTTTTCATTTTTGTACATGTTTGGCTCATTTTTATTTATTTCTTTTGTTTTTAATAAAAAAAATATATTAAAACGTATTATTTTTTAAACAATATACCTACCTAGGTACAAGTAAACCGTAAGGAGGTGCATATCTGAATTTAGGTGCCAATAACTGGAATGTTTGGTATTGATATAACTAGACTTAAGTGCCAATAACTGGTGAAAAAGACCGATTCCCAAAAAAACAATTTATATAGAATAATTTAGATGGTATTTGAATAAAAAGACGTCAGTATTAAAATCCAAAAATACTACCAAATCTGTAAGTGAAAATACAACTAACAATGTTTTGAATACTGTTTTTAAAATACAATTACCTTCATTTTTTTGCTATAAGTTCCAATAATAACTGTGTACTTTACACTATTAAGACCTATCTTCAGCACTGTTGTATTTTAGATATTACGTCAATTATTCAATAGTAAACCTTATTGAAAAAAAAAACAACATTAAACTTGACACTGTTAGAAAAACAATTTGATCAAAAACATGAAAAGACAGTGTAGCTAATAATTTATTTTTGACAAATGATCTTAATCAAGTAGTCCAAGGTAGAAATCAGAACATCTACCTAGTCTGGTAATTGGACAATAAATTAAACCAACAATAGTTGGAAGAAGATAGCGTGGGAGTAAATTGTAGACATTATTAATAGGTATTTTGTTTTATTAACTTGTTATAGATGTATGTAAAAGATAACCAGTAATTATGTAATTATAAAATGTACAAGCATTATCTAACTGGCAGGAAAATTATATTTATAGTATGCGTCATATTTGAAAACTTTGCTTTGAAAATATCTTGCTTTGCGTGCTTATAAAATCCAACTCAGGCAAGAACTGAAGGTACATCATCACCTAGTAAGGCGTAGATTCGTAGATTCGGGATTGCCGTTGATTCTGATTTTCATAAGCAAATTATGTTTAGCAATAAAGCTGACTTTTGGTTGAATGACTACGCTAACAAACAAAACTGCTCTATTTGGAATAAAAATAATCCTCAAATGTATGTTGAGAAATGATTACATTCAGAAAAAAGACTGTTTGGTGTGCTTAATAGTCTGGTGTAATCATTGGACCATGCTTTTTCAAAAAAGATACTGGCCAGAATGTTACAGTCAGTGGTAACCGCTATAGAGTCATGATAACTGCCTTTTTCATTCCCCAGTTGAACAACAATGATGTATAGGATTTATCCTTATTTTTTATCAGATGTTCTTCTCTGGTCTTGACAAAGGTTTTACATATATTTTGGGGTGATTCCTTTGGATCGTATGTTTGCTTCATGTAACTTAGATTTTTTGAAGGAATCCGTGTGACTGTCTCTTTTGTTTACGTATCTTTTAGTCCTCTTATATTACATTTTTTGTAACTATTCTTTTTGTAATCTATTTAAATCTAAACCTAAATTTACCAATAACAGGAACATGATTTGACGATACGTCTGCACCGGGGTAACTTTTAACGTGATAGGCATCCATTACGGAATCTCTTGTTCAAAATTATGTAATCAATTTGGTTTCTTATTATATTTCCTGGTTGGTATTGCGAAAATACCCAAGTATACAAACGTCTAAGTGGTAGTTTAAAGAACGTATTTAGTATTGCAAATTCTTCTTTCTCTAAAAATAATTTTAATCTTTCTCCCCTTTCATTTCTCTTCTCTGGACCAAAATCCCCAAAGAATTCATCGCCTTTTTCTTTTACCAATTTTCGTATTCAGGGCACCCATAATAATAGTTGAATTGGTCTTCTTAGAAACAACATGAGTCAATTTTTATCAATATTGACATTTCTGCATAAACCCGTTTTTCATTTCAATCTACATAAAAAATATTCTATATATTTTTTATATTTCATCAGTTGATTGCCTATAGTAGTATCAGTTGAACCTTTGGTCAATACTTAGTTTCATAGAATTTTGAAAGGTGCAGATCACGTATCTATGATTGTAACTGCCCATACAAGCTGTCATTTGCCACATGTCACCTCAACATTTCCGTTTGACCGTGAGCCATTCTGTTTTCGGCTTCTTTACACAATGTAGCTTCACCTATTTTCAAAGATTTTAAAGTATTTGTTTGTCCTTGTGTAGTGTATTGTAATGTTTCATTTTATGTGTATGACATTTTACTCTTGTCGGACAGGCCGCAATTGACGAACTAAGTCTATAAACGTTAATCACATAAAATCTATCAACCAGAAACTTCGAGTTTATATCTCACAGTTAATTAATTTCTTTAGTTAAAAAACGTTTTTGGCTTATTTCAGATGCCCTGAAGATGATCTAGGGGAAGGTGGGGGAATGGTGCGCACCTAAGCGAGAATCGTTGTGGTGGTCAACTCTTAAACATAAAAAATAAAATAAAAACGTTATCTGATACCCTAATTATTCTACTTTCAGTATGCACTATAATAGATATTGAATTTCTTAACATAATCATATATAATTAGAAAAAGTAAAAAATTGCATTTGCGCACCGTTCCCCACCCCATGGGGTAACTGTGCGCACAGGGTGGGGAACAGTGCGCAGTAGTTTGGAATATACAAGTACCTAATAATACAGTGGTATAAAAACAAATTCACATGCAAGAACAAATATTTATTGTACGAGTGATTATATACCTATAATGTTAAGTAGGTATCTGTTTAACCTTGACAAAAGTCGCAAATGTATTGTTCGGGGGCATCTTTACCGGTACATGCCGCGTGGTTCCATAAGCCACATGCAACACACCGGTACCATAGTTCGCTTTTTCCATGTTCTCCACATATGCCACATAATTCAGTCCGCACGTCAGGTTCTGCATCAAATGGAACATAGTTGGGGTTGATATCGTCTACTTCATCATCGTCACAAATGTCACTATCGTCTATGTCAGATACCTCTGATGATTCAGGCGTTGCTGGTTTCTTATTTCTCCCTCTTTTAATTTCCGGAGACTGACATATGCGTTTTTTTACTTTTTTTGCAACATTCTCTTTTGCCGTTATTTTTCTTGTAGTGGTTCCGTAGAAGGAGTGAGGTGGGATCGAGAAATAAGCATTCTCGATTTCATCTTCCTCGTCACGTTCTTGTGCATCAAGTTCAGGTGTTGGAGCCCTCTTCATTTTCTTATTATCTTTCTTAATATTGTTCTTTCCTAATGTTTTGACACTTTTTAATTTCATGTTTTTTTTCACGTCTTTTTCCCTTTTCTTTGCTTGAGCTTGTTCTAATCGTTCTTTTAGGGGTGTGCTAGTCAATATTTCAGAGTGTTGTTTCGAACGAGACACTGTTTTTACTCTTCCTTTTTCTTTTCTCCTTGGAATAGGTGCAAATTGGAAGAATGAATTATTTAATGTAGATGTCGATGGTAGATGGTTGTGTCCAGACTTAGATGTAGATGGTAGATGATCTTGTTCAGCGGTAGATGTACATGGTAGATGACCTTGAATAGGTAGATCCTGCTGCTGTTGTTTTGGCATATGAGCTGTCTGTCTATCTTCACCGTCTGAATTTTCACTAGGTTCGGGTGTTGCCGGATTAGGAATTTTTTGTAGATTTGGCTGAGATGCAAGTGTTAATAAATTAGCGCTACGTTCGGGAGAACCTTCTACTACAAACTGTCTCATTTCGTTGGCCGGAGCGAAATCATCTTCGTTGAATTTGTTAGGGTCAAATGGCCTTATTCCAGCAGAACGAAATCCCGAAACTGCTTTCTCCATCGATGCGACTTTTACGAACGCTTTATTTAACAGCTCAGCTACGTCATATTCAGTGATCTTTTCATGGCCTGTTGTAGTTAAATAAATATCATACTCCCTGTATAGCGCATTTTTTAAAGGACCAAAGAAGGATAGGTCAAGGGGTTGAAGGTGATGGGAAGTATGTGGCGGAAGGGACACCATATGAATATGATTTGACTTACAGAAATCGTATGCCTCTATGGATATATGGCTTGAATGGTTGTCAAGGATAAGGAGAATCGGGTCATTTAAAGTGGGATTTGCCTGTTTTTCGAAGTGCATTAACCAATCAAGAAAAAGTTCAGAATTCATCCATCCATTTTTTGAACATTTATAGTTAGCACCAGTTGGCCCATTTTTCTGCAGCGCAGGAGCCATTCTCTTTCTGGGATATATCAGCATGGGCGCGATATAATTTCCTGTGGCACTCATGCAAAATACGGCTGTAATGGTCCTCCCTCTTTCACCTGAAATAGCAGCTCCTACTTTTTTTACACCCTTACGTCCATAAACCTTCGGGCACTTCTTCTGTACAGTGGTTACACCCGTCTCGTCCATATTATATATCCTGTTTGCTTCAAATTTAAATTTTTGTAAAACTTTCTCGAGATTTGAATAAAAAAGTTTTAACTCGTCCGCATTAAATGCAGCAATTCGATTAAGACTAGTCCCCTCAGGCTGTCTCAATGATATTTCAGGATTTCGCTTGAGAAACCCATACAACCAATCTTTGCCTGCTAACTGAGTTTGTTTATTGAAATTATTTGGAATATTTTTCTGTTGAGCATAATTAAACGCTAACTGCCTCAGTTGTCGGGGCGTTACGCCGTAAAACAATTTTGCGAGTGTCAGAATATAGTGGGTTAATTCAGCTTCCACTTCTGCTGTAAAAATCGCCTTTCTACCGAGATGGGGGATTTTTAGTTGATTTAGAGAAAGCTTTTTTCTGAGTGTTGATTCAGGAATACCAAAAGACCTCCCAACTTCTCGTATTTTCCTCCCATCGTTTCTAATTGCATTCAGTGCAGTCTCCAGCAATTCATCACTATATTGATGGATTTCAGTCTTTCGAACGTAATTTCGTGGCATCTGAAAATAAAAGACGGATTTTAGTACCCAAAAACGATAACAATATTGCTTCATATTTAATTGATTAGTGGGTAACCGTGCGCATTTTCGCGCACGGTTACCCCACTATGGTTTAAAAACGTAATTACATCATCCTACAAAAATTACTTATCTAAATGCAACCAAATGGTGTGCATATATGCAGCAGATGATATTCTTTAAGAATATAATTATTTCAAAACAAGTAGTTAAGATTTACGGACTCACCGTCTTAATTTGTGCAAGTGGAAAATAGTAACAAAAACCTCAAATGCACACTTTCGCCTTTCACTAAGTACACAACTCAACTGCAGTGGCAGTTAATGGCTTCAGAGACTCTGTGCATGTTCCCGCTTAAGCCTGTTCGGGAGGGGACTCTCAGTATGCCGCGTAATTTGAATTTTAATGGTGCGCACCGTTCCCCACCGCGCACGGTTCCCCCACTTTCCCCTAGGGATCGAAAGTACTTGGGCAAGATTAAATTAATACTGTGCTGGATATTTGTATTTTATATTATCAAAGTTTATTTATTCGAGCATTCAACCTTATTTCAATTGTTTTTTAATTTGTTTAAGTGAGTTTATGAACAACTTATAGAATTCCTTTACCCCTTCTTCTATTTTATCGTTGGTTGGGGCAAACACTTGTAAAATATTTAATTTTACTGGAGTAGTGTTCAGTTGTATTATTATTAATATTTTAACCAGCGAAATAGAGCGTTTCACCATTTCACCCGATTTACCATATCACCCTAAATTAATCTATAGTGTTGCTGATAAGCAAATTGAATATAAAACCATGCAATTCATGCAATGCGAAATAGTCCAAAAAGGAAAATAAAAACATTAGAATATTTCGTGACGAAAGAAGGCGGTGCAGTCATACCCAAATATTTGGGACCATCAGCTGGTGTTAACAAAGTGGTCCTTCTTCTTCTTCAAGTTCCACTCCTATCGGAGATTGGAAATCATTCTTGCAATTATAATTTTATTGGTTACTCGCATGAATAATTCAGTTGAAGTGCATCCAAACCATTCACGGAGATTGCGTAGAAACGAGATTTTACGTCTTCCTACGCTTCTTCTACCTTTGATTTTACCCTGCATTATATTCCTTAGTAGTTCGTACTTTTCACCTATCATTATGTGCCCCAAGTATTCCAATTTCCTGATTTTTATGGAATTTAAAACTTCGCATTGTTTTCCTAGTTGTTCGAGAGCTTGTTCGTTTGTTTTGCGATCCATCCATGATATTTTCAAAATACGTCGGTAACACCACATTTCGCACAAGCACATTTCGAATGCTTCTAGGTTTTTAATGTTGGACTTTATAAGTGTCCAAGCTTCAACTCCATACAAAAGGGTAGAGAAAATATAACATCGAAGCATTCTTATCCGGAGCGATATATTGATATCGCGATTACAAAAAAGTTTTCTCATTCTATTAAAAATTGACCGCGCAATTGCAATGCGGCATCTTATTTATTTTGTCTGATCAGTATTTTCTGTGATCCATGCTCCAAGGTATTTGTACGAAGATATTTGTTCAATTTCTGTATTATCTAGTACTAGCTTAACTTTGATGTTTTGTGCTTTTGTAAATACAATGAACTTGGTTTTCTTCAAATTGATTTTTAGTCCATAATCGTTGGAGTATATATTTAGTTGTACAGCAAGGTGTTGCAGTTCTTCTAGTGTTCCTGCCAGAAGGACGGTGTCGTCAGCATATCTTATGTTATTAAGTGGCTCACCGTTTATTATAAGGCCCTCACTGATCTCGGCAAGCGCTAATTCTGAGATGGCTTTACTGTATAGATTGAATAACAAGGGTGATAAAATACACCCTTGGCAGACCCCACGGCGAATCTGGATATCCTTGGTCAGTTCGTTTTTAACTTTCACTTTTGCTGTTTGATTCCAATAGAGGTTACAGATGATTCTAATGTTTCTACTGGCCAAGTTTTTTATCTAATAAAATTTCTTTAAGTCGATTATGCTGCACTCTGTCAAAAGTGGTCCAGAACAAAGTAATTTATTTTGATTGTAACCTGTCATATCAATATGCTATGTTCACCATATTTTTTTTTGTCAGTTAAAAAAAAATAAACCTAGGCAAAGCATTTATTTTACAAATTTTGATTTATTGATTACATATTATATAAAAGTAAAATATTTTTTGTAGACTAGCTAATTTGTATGCTAAATTGATAATAGAATAAAATTAAAATTAGAAAATAGTTTGTAGATTCAAGTAATTTTTGTTTCGTAATCATTACCTTTTTTAAAGAATCCTTCTTTATAATTCGTCAAAAACCTTCCCCTTTTATGTATGCGATGGCGAGTCTATTAATAATTAATTTTAAAATTACTATTTAAATTAACGTGTTTGATTAAACACCGTTGGACGCCCATTTGATTACTACATCACAATTCAGAGGATAAGTTAGTCAAAAGTTGAAGTGGGCCACGAGCAAACCGTCAATGCTACCGACTTTAGTATAATACGAGAGCAGCTGGAGGTTATTTAATTTAAATGTCAAAATATCACTTAGCATTGGGCAAGTATTTCTTCCACGGGCAGTTTCAAGTGTTTTTATACATTGTTGCTGTTTTATGTACGATTCTGTTTATGCACATTTATAAAATAATACATTTTCAAAATAATTCACATTCCTGTTCAAAAAGTATTAAGCATCAAAAAGTATCAAGTTACTGGAGTACCCTAGTATACCAGAATTCATACCTGTACATCGGAGATAAACTGTACTATGTCGACATAATGCTATTTATTATAGGTTAGATTAACCCTCCGAATTTTGACAAATTTAACAAATTATGGTTAACAACATGTTTATTTATGTTTGTACTTTGATATTAAGTATGCTTTGTTTCTTAGCTTTGGTAATTTTGACAGTGATAAAATTAAAAACGAGGTCATGCTTTTTTGTCTTTATTCCCATATAAATGAAAATGGTTAGAAAAATAAACTCAATTTAGTAATAAACACAAATTTTTTATATTTTTGAACTTATAAAATGGCCAAGAGTGATGAACAACAGAGAATAGAACAAAAAGTGAACCAAGAACAAAACTATTAAATGGTAAAAGTGGTACAATTTTAGTCCGTCAAACATTCAGTGCAAATATCCCTGAGATTATCCTTACATGCAAATTTGCCACATATTTGACATGACCTTCTCGTTAACTTATTGCGAACTCGTGTATAAATACAACATCGTCCCATGTAATTTATTGGAATATTAGGGGGAGCGGATACGACTTCTTGAACTTCGAGTGATCTCGTCGTCTAAGTTCTTTTGGCATGGAAGGTATAGTTGATCTATATTTAATTTGGGGTTTACTTAGTTCCCATGCTAAGTTTTCATTAAAGTCGCTTATTGAAACTTTTTCATTTATATTATGAATGTGTTGCTTGTGTGAGTCCATTTCAAATAGGTTAAAAAAATAATAAATATTACTTACTCACAATCAGTTTACTTTAACTATCTAGACGACCGGTTTCGCTTCCTACAATATGCAAAGCATCTTCAGGTCTGTCGATACAAAGTTAATTAAATGATGCTGGTACATTATTAATAAATGGTTGGAAGAACATAGTTCAAACTATCCTGTATTGCTGAATGGAGAACTTTAGTTTTTATTATTGTAATTGTTTGACAATAAACGAGGAAGTTTCTTGAGGAGATAGATTTTATCCAATAAAGTAGAAAATAGGTGTAATGTAATTGTTTGTTACATGAGAGTGATGTCCTTTATTATTTAATTCTTTAAAAGTTATTTTTATAATTATTCAAGAGATATATTTATAAAATGTGTGTTATTTATTGAAATTTTATTAAGGTGACAGTTTTATGACAATGAATGAAATTAGATGTACAATTGTGTGGGTGTGCAAATTTCTTTAACTTTGATAACTAATTATAAAATTTCTTTGTTACAGTTTAATTGACTTACTATAATATGGCAAATGATTGTAAAGTCCAGTATGTAAAATTATTAAAACTAAAACAATTAAGGACACGATAAATATAGGCCACCGATTTGTGTTTCTTGCTACTATTTTATTTTTGCTACACGTTTGGTCAACTGTATCTACGCCTATTTTAGTACAGTTGTAAAAAGTAACGATTTCGGGTTTCTTATCACCAATTTTCAGGTCAATATTATTATCATTGTGCGTTTAAGAAATCAATAGAACAACCATATTCATTTTAGGATAATACAAAACCATAGTAAAATTTTTCTGAAAACCAAAAAGTGAAGTTTGTTCTTCTCCATTTCTTAAGTAAGAACTCTGGTGGTGTTTCACGTTTATTATTTTTCATGGTATCAACTTAAGTTAGTTTTTTCTCTTCCAATAGTTTTTCTGTTAATGGCACGCTGGTAAACTATTTTTAACATTTTTAAACAGTCAATTGCTGAAATCACGTTTGGGACCAAGAAAGTGCTTTATAATATTATGAGAACGGATACGTGTTTGTAAATTCCCTATTGTTTTTTCCACTTGGTCGTTTTATCTTTACCCAGGTAATAATTTTTATTGTAATTGTGTTCGTTTAATGAAGTATCCAGGTACGACATATTTTTATTTTCTTCTGACGAAACCTCTTATTCAGTCTGTTTAGTGGTTACTTTTTTTTACAATATCCTCTTCTACTTCATCTTTATTTTCTTCATCCACAGGACTTTCTTCGCCACTTGACAATTCTTTATACCATTTCCTCCAATCTTCTGGATTTTTACTACTTTGAACTCTACATCTTTTGGGATCAGGGGCAGACATATTTTAGTATTCGTCTGAAATGTAGAAATAACATGTAAAAGGACAAAAAAAACTAACAACTCAACACACATACATACACACCCAAATTCCCACACACACTCATAGCATCTTTCAAACATGCAAAAACACCCACTCACTATTATGCACTCATGTCCATAATTTTATACATTATCTGAGAATAAACCACTTTTTTAAATTATATTAAAACATGCAATAACTATGCATGTACTCGTTTTATATATGTATTATCTCAAAATAAACCTCCTTTTTCAACAATGTTAGTACATGCAATAACTAAATTTATTATATCGAAGTAAAAAAGAAATATTACTTACCTAAACTCTTCTTACTAAAAAACTTATATTATCAGATAAACTAAAATCTGTAACGCGTTTAGTCGCGTGATCTACGGTGGTATAATAGACCAGTGCTATTTGAATAATGGTAAAAAAATAATGCAAACAGATCGGAGGTGTTTAGCATACTAAAGAGTCAGTCAGTTGAAAGTATCAGTGACAGCTACTAAGCGGTGTGGGGGCATATGCGCAGTTTTATGAATCGTAGACTTCGCGACTAACGAAGAGCAAACGGACTCAGCATCTCTATAATAGTCCAAAAAAATTTCACTATGTCATTGAAATCGAAATTTTTGAGAAAAAATTTAGATTTATAATAACCGAGAAAGCAGGCAGGATTCCGTTCAAATTATGGTATCAATGATTACCTTCATACAGTAAAGACACTCATTGAAAATTCTATAGAATACAATTAACCATTTGCCCTCACTTTCATCGATTTTCATAAAGTTTTAACCACGATCGAAATAGACAGCCTTATAGAAGCAATGAATGACAGCAGGATTAACCATAGGTATAGTGAACTTATTTACATTTACAAAAAGGCCACTATAACTGTTAAGATACACAATAAAACCCGACCAATAAAAATAAAACGTTGGATAAGGCAAGAAAATTATTCATAACGGTATTAGAGTATGTCTTTAAGATGGTCAATTAAAACCACAGTGGAGTAACAATAGACGGCGAAAAGCTTAACCATCTTGGTTTCGCAGATGGCATTGTCCTTACCATAGATAATTTAGCAGAAGCCACAGATATGTTACATGAATTGGACTTTGCATGCACGAAGGGAGCTCAGAATGAACTTGGCCAAAATTAAATTTATAACAAATATGGTCCCCAATAATAATTTAACTATTCAAGACAAAGTATTGGAACTGGTGGAGAAATATACGTATTAGGGTCATGCAATAAAAATTAGCAGGGATAACCAAACACACAAAATCCAAAGGCGAATTTCTTCGTCATTGCAGAGTGGGCAGCCTTTGGAAAACTGCGAGACACACTTGGGGCAAATATACCAATTAGCATCAAAATATAAGTATCTGACCAATGTGTATTATCGGTGATGAGCTATGGGGCGGAAACTATGACTCTAACAATTACTACGGTTTCGAAATTAAAAGTGGCATATAGACTAATGGAACGGTCTATGACGAGAGTGACGTTGCGGGACCGAATAAGAAACGAAGATCTGCGAAGAAGAAGGAGTGTTGCAGATGTTTTGGGACGCATAGCGGAACTGATATGGAAATTGGCAGGCCATGTAGCGAGAATGCACGACTCACGATAAACGAGCAAAATTACAAATTAAAGGCCAAGAGCAGACCAACATAGTAAAGGAAGACCACCTACACGTTGGGCGGACGACATCAGGCGTATCACCAAAAATGTTCAACAAAGAGCACAAAATCGTAAAAAATTGAGGAGTTTAAGGGAGGCCTATGCCTAGAAAAGGACATCATAAATGAAGGATGGATGATGACCAATACCATACCAATCTCGCAGATTCTTTAACCATGAAGTACTTTTTCGTCCTGGGCTGCGTTTGCCCGCTATTTTCTCTTGCGTAATATTTTGTATTTCGAAAGCTTTAAGGCGTTTTCGATCATTTTTATTCGCAGTTCGAGACTCCAAGACACCATAAAATAAGACCTAGAACACGTAGCATTGAAGAAAGCGGATCCGCAATTGCAGTTTTAAGTTTCTTTTAACTAATACCTTGCTCATGCACTGGACCGACGGTGCCTAAAAAGTTTTAAGTCTCGGACCAACTGTTAAACAGTACCTTAATGTCAAAATTCAAAAAAGTTTTAAAAACTTGTTCAGTAAAATTGCGTTAATTTATGTAGTTTTTGTCTTTGTGTTTAGCATGCATTTTGACAGGACTGCAAAGACATCTATACCATAATGATTTATTTCAATATCCATAAATTTTTCATCGTTTTTCAAAGACAAATATAGAAACCATTGGTCAGAATAAGCATCTTTCTATTACTCAGAGATAAAATGAATTAAGTAACTATCAAAGACCAAGGTGAAGTTTGGCACAATAGAAATTTGTAACTAGAAACGACATAACGTCAATTGAATTATCTTTTATATGTTTGGTTTGGTAAGCATCCACAGTGCGTTACAAAATCATATCCATTATCGAATTAAATAAAGAACAAAAGTATTTTATTTGTCGATACACTTTAAATGAGGCAAACTGCTTCTTAGTAAACATCTAAACACGTTTTTCAACACGAATGTCGAAGATAAATTGCATAATAAAAGGAATGAAGATTTAAAGGTCGTTACGTGATGTTATTCAATTTCCATTCTTAATTTTTAATGGCTTTCACTAAATATAATACTAATAGACAAGATGATGGAGTTTTCTGTCGCAACAGAAGCTGGTTATTTTAAAAACTTGTTTTGATTTTTTTTTATAAAAGCCGAGTATGTTGAATGTTTATATATGGTTTTTATTGTATAATTTTTGTACGAGTTTTTTATAGAACGAACTTTGTGTATTTAAGTAAACCTTTTGCAATATATTACCGAAAATTTACAAAAACATTAAATAATTAAATAGTAAACAATATTTTAAACCATCTGTTAATTGAGCTAGAGCAAGCGGGTAGTTTAATTATAGCTTTTTATTAACCTCTTTAAACAATAGATGCAGAAAGAAGATTTATTAAAGTAACAAAAAAAAACCAAGCCATGGGAAGTCAGAAAATTTTAAGTTTCAAAAGTAACTGATATCCAGCAGTTCGTTTTAATTGTTTGGTTTAATCTTTATGATGTATTTTAACAATGAATAATTTGTTTATAAAGGGTTGAAAGGGAGGACTGAACAATAACTGGGCTTTGAGATATAATAAGCAAATAAATTGAAACGTTTGCTAACGGCTACTCGTGTTTTAGTTGGAGAGCTTAGTCGTGGATAAGGATTTATTTATTTGGGGAGGACTAAAGCAATAACTACAAAAAAAAAATTAAAAAATATTTACAGATATGTCTTGGGTATCACTACACAAGAAGATTACTAAACTGTTTAAAATCAGACTTCGTTTAAAATAATCCTCTTGGTACTTAGAAAGGCTTTTCTTTTCAAAAAAATTTTAAGGGTGAATATTTTTTTAAAAGAAAGAATTTTAAACTCCTGGTTTAAAGAGAATCATTACATATTTATTTTTATATTACATAAACCTTTTACAAATAAAACATCTAAATGTATCAACAAACCTAACATTGAGTTTAACCTTCTTACAAAACAGAATCTAAAAAGATGACTTTAAAATTTTGATTTGAATATTGCGTAAAGATCATGTTGAAGTGCATGTTGGTTAACACTTGGATTCACATATAATTTCACGTCATTAGCGTAACTGGAAACCTTACTGGATATAATAAGCGAAAGATCACTAGTATAGACACAAAAAAGTAGCGGTCCAAGTACTGATCCATGTGAGACTCCACACTCTTGACTGGCTTATCTAGTGAGTGGTCTTCTCCAACACGAACCCTGAAGTATCTGCCAAATAAAAAATCTTAAATCCAAAAGTGTAATTTTCCGCGGATACCATAGTGATCCAATTTAGCTAGTAATCGGCGTTTTGGAACACGGGCGATAGCTTTTGAGAAGTGTAAGTAGACTACATCAACAAGATTCCAATTGTTTAAAGATAATGACCAATCATTTACACAAAGAAGTAAGTTTGTGATCATTAAACGACCTTTAATAAAGTCATGGTGTTGGTGACGGATGACGTCTGGTTTTCTTAAAGAAAAAACTCAGACATAGCTTTCGAAGTAATCGATTTCATGACCTTGCCGGCAATAGGAACCAGGCTGATTGAAAGATAATTATTGCAATCAAGTTTATTTGCTTTCTTGAATACAAGAGTAACCTAAAACAATTTCCAGGACGAGGGAAGAGAACCTTAATTAAAAGAAGCATTCATTATGAGAGATACTGTTTGAAAAAAAAGAAGGTGAGCCCGTCTAATAGAGGTGATGAATTATTTTGTAGTTTTCTTAAATAATGTTTAATTTCATTTGGTGTAAAAGATATATTGTCTAGAGTTTTAGACAAACGTAAGCACATTATTGGAGGAAAGGTATCCTTAGGTTTATCTGTAAAAACCTGAGAAAAGAATAACGATAAACATTTCGAAGATTCGTTATTCAAAGAACATAAAGACCCGTCATCTTTTTGTAGTAAAGTAGACTTTAAAAGATAAAAATGTACGAGTGTACCGAAAAACTTTTTTACTATTACCACTTGCAATGATAGATTCTTCAAATTCTGTTCTTAACTTTAGCAAAGATTGTTTGACTCGGTTATAAAAATTACGGTTGGGAATTAAGGGAACCAGTAAGTTTATATCTTCGCCGAAGTTTTCGCTTCTCTCGAATTAAATGGGTAGCTGAGAGGATAATCCAAGCTTTTAGTCGATTTCTGTATAGTTGCCGTTCGGTTCTTCTTCTTCTAAACGTGCCCTATCAAGTCCCCTTGACGTTGGCGATTAACATGGCGAAACTGTCTCTGTCTCGAGCTGTTCTAAAAAGTTGCTCAGCTTTTCTTATTCCTCTCCATTCGCTGATATTCTTCAACCAAGAGGACTGCTTTCTACCAATTTCTCTGCGTCCTTCGATTTTACCCATGATAATAAGTTGAAAAATATTATATCGGTCTCCCCTTACTACGTGTCTTAAATAGGCCATCTTTCTACATTTGATGTTATCAAGCAGCTCGCGAGCAGCATTAGCTCTCTTAAGGACTGCCACATTTGTCAGCATAGCCGTCCATGGAATTTTTAGTATACGTCTGTGCAGCCACATTTCAAAGGCCTCCAGACGATTAATGTTGGAAATTTTTAATGTCCATGCTTCGACACCGTATAAGAGGACTGACCAAATGTAGCATTTAACCATGCGCTTTCGAAGTTAAAGTTGCAAGTTATCATTACAGAACAATGACCTAATTTTTAAAAATGTCGTGCGGGCTAGCTCGATTCTACTTTTTTCACTGGATCTGGATCTAGTTGTTCAGTAATATGGCAACCAAGATAATTAAAACTGGACACTCTTTTAATTATATGACCATCAACATATAATCGTACATCTTGATGTGCTAAACACCATGTGTTTTGTTTTTGAACAGTTTATGTTTAGGCCAAAGTTTATTCCCACTGTATCAATAGCATTTAAAAGGCATTATAGTCCATTTATGTCATCACTTAAAATAACTGTATCGTCTGCATATCTGATTGTATTTATCAGAATTCCATTAACTTTCAGGCCCCATTCCAAATTATGCAGCGCTTCTTTAAATATTCCATCTGAATATAAATTAAATAACAGTGGGGATAGTATACAACCCTGTCTGACACCTCTTTGCATTTTACATATTTCTGTTGATTTTGTTGTAATGGCAGTATAAAGAAGAGAGTTCCACATTGACGCTGAATCAGAGTAATTAAGAAAAATATATTATCAGTTTTATCCCAGTTTAACTGGCAATCTATTTTTCTTAATCAATACTGATTCTACTGTATTGTCATACGTTATGAAATTATTTTTGCAAGGCGGTGTTAAACTACACCACCTATTGAATGAGAGCAGTAATAAGCAAGTGGTCAGAAAGACCCACAGGAGAGAACACTTCAAGTGTAGAAATTAATTGATCGTTATTTGTGAAAAATAAGTCTAAAATTAAAGTATTATTGTTGGCTCTAAACCTTGTAGGTTCAGTTATCAGTTGTAATAAATTTGAGTTCATGATAACGTTTTTAAATAAATTTTGGGAATTGATGGTATCAGTTTTGGAAATAATGGACCAGCTTATCCCTAGAAAATTTAAATCTTCAACAACAATGACATTTTCAAGTGATCATAATTTCTCAAATTTGTTGATAAGCCAATTTTACTGAGTAAGTACTGTATCCGGAGGTCGGTATATGCAAACTATATTAAATATAAAAGGGTTATTAGCAATATATAACTGGATAATTTCTATACCGGATACGTCTATTGTTGTATTACTGATGGAAAAAGTATTGGTAATTTCATTTGCTAAATAGATGCCTCCTCCTTCCCCTCGACGAGTATCTCAATCTCACCAAAATACAGTAAAGTGATCAATGTTCGCAATAACATCGGAAATAGAAAAGTTGAGCCACGTTTCTGTTAGGAGAATATTGTGAGGTTTTAAAAGTTGAACAATACTTATAAATTCATTAAATTAGGGCATAAGAGAGTTTAGATTCGTATACATAAGAAGCCAATCCGTAAATTTTGGTGCACAAGAATTATGAATTAAATTTCATTATCATTGTACAGCCATTCACATATTTTATCGCAAGGTCATTTTCTCTATTATTTTTACGAGTTTCAGGCTCAGTACGAAGTTCTTTTAAACGAAGTTAGCAGAGTATGGGTCGCTTGGGCCACTCCCTCCACTCCCACTCTGACGTCACAAGATATCGACGCTGAAATGTCATCGTCATGTCAGCGTTGAGTTGGCGTCATGTCAGCGTTGAGTCAGCGTCATGTCAGCGTCAAGTCAGCGTCGATATCTTGTGACGTCAGAGTAAGAGTGGAGGGGGGTGGCCCAAGCGACCCATACTCTGCTGAAGCTGCTGCATATTTGCTAAATATTTTAACATGTCACATGTAACAGGTAACATGAATAACTTAACATGTCTTTCCTCATTTTGTTAGCCACAGGTCTTGGTCAAGACATGACACCTGTTCGTTTGTGACATTCTTTTCCTCTTTGTAGTTGCTGCTTCAAGAGTCTTGGCCTGACAATTCTGTTACAAAAGAAAAGATTATTTTTTTTCTTGACTTTCAGATTATGGAGCGCTCACCTGCTGGAACATAAATGACCTTAACTCTTGCGTCACATTCTATGGATCCAAAATGAGAATCATTAGGAAGATAAGAGTGATCACTTATCATAAACTTATTGTCGATAATTTTGACCTCTCTAAAGGTTTTAATAACTAGTTTGTTGATTTATCTAATTTAGAGTTTATTTTAAAATTTCACATTCCTTGTATAATTTTATACATTTTTGAAATAAAACATTCCAATCCTACTTTAGTATTAAAGTTATTACAATCATTTGGTCACAACTTATTACATTTATTTAATATCAAAGAATACTTGAATGTAAAGTATATAGAGCAAGTCGTTTAATTAATAATATTAATATTACCCATAACAGATAATGAGGCAAATTATTTTAATAACTGTGGATAAATGCAGTAAATATTATGAAAGGCTCTTAAATATGATTTAAAGGTTACTAGGTATTATATTTATCTTAGTTTAAGCTTAATAAATGTCATTATTACTACAAACTTATTACAAAATTTTAAGTATATGGCAGGAAATGTATGTATAACAGATCATAAATAGTTAGTTCTCGTTGCAAAGAAATGTAAAAATAGATTTATAGCGAAACTTATTAACCCATACTTTATTTTTATATTTGTATTTATTATTATAAACTTTATTTAAAAATAACTAAATTTCTTAAAAAAAAAAATTTAGTTATTTGACTTTATAAAAACTTTTTTCTTTTTTAAAATAGATTGGTATCAAAAACCGACCCATTCTGGTAGATACCTTAACTATCACTCTTGCCATAATAATTCTACCAAAGTCAACTTAATCACAGAAAAAAAATCTACAAATCCTACAGAAACTTTTTATTTCAAACGCTTATCCAACACCATTAGTGAATAAGATTTTGATTAACACTATCCATAACGAAGATACTTCACCTTCCTTCGCGACTAACAATGCTGCTCCTGATGTCTTAAGTGCGAACCCAGTCTCGGATACTCCCATTAACAAATATTTTTCATTACAGTATTTCAGAGATATCACTCCTGGGTTAACAAGGATTCTAAAAACTGCTGAAAATTGCTTTGGTAATAATAATAACAACATTCAACTTAATGTGGCGTGTAGATCAGGCCTAACAATTATTAATCTTTATTTTAAGATAAAAGATAAGACTTCCATAGATAGGCTTAGTAGCATTGTCTACAACATTCCATGCCTCTTTTGCAGCAATTCCTACATCGGCCAAACATCTCAATTATTGAAATCACGTATTACACTACACAAAAGTGATTCTCGACTTCACCATGACCGCTGTGCATTAGCCATGTCCATTCTACTGGTCATCTCATAGACTATACTAACACTACAATTCTCCCCGTGAGAACAATAAATCTAAAAGTGAGTTAATTGAAATGTTTTATATTTTCCTTAACGATTTCTCCATCAATGTTAAGAGTGACATTAAGAATCTAAGCGATATATACTACTTCTTACTTAAATCAGATACTAAGAACAATACAACTTCACAGATAACTAACTTGACTGATATATCCATTAACAACTAACCTACTTTAATAATAATTTTCATTAATCAAAAAAAATATAACATTTCCTTGCTTCTCTTGGATACATCTCAATAAGATATTATAATAATACATGAACTGAACAATATAATATAAATAAAAAAAATAATTTATATTTATATATATATATATATATATATATATATATATATATATATATATTATAGTGTTCCATCCTATATTATAATAATCCACATTTTCGTGCTCCTATAATGAACTTAAACTAGCATACATAATAAAGCCCCCAAAGCCGCAGATATGTCCCGATTAATCAAACCTAAAATTTAGTGTTTAAATCGGTAGTCATCTTGTTGAAAGTAATAACACCTGAGAGTGCCACTAATAAAAATCCTAATAATAAGGAAGTCAATTACAGCTTCCTTTTATTAGACTTTTGATTAATAGCTAGCATCACCACTTCATTAATCAAAAATACAATTAATTTTAGCGGTAATGTTTATACAGGAAGTTACACAAATAATGAACAAGAGGACGGGAAACTCATTTGCTTTCACTAATATTTTTCTGTTGCAGGTAACGATATTATTATTGCATTATATTTTATTTTCATAAAAACTGAGATATCTAAACGGCCCTTCATCGTGATATGTTCAATGTTAAATATTTTGTTTATTACATTTATTTACTTATTTTAAATCTTTTCTTTTTCGTGTTTTCAATCTAATTATTTTATACAGAATTTTATTCAGTCTCCCTTTCTCTCTCTTTCTCTCTCTCTCTCTCTCTCTTTCACTTTTACCATTACTTTTATCTGTATTAAATGCATGTAAATAACTATACATCTAATATTTATATATTGAAGTAAAGGAGTTCATTAATACTTTTTCAAAATACGATTCACACTACACTAAACACAAAAGTAAAACAAGACAGTATTTGCCACCTGACTTGAATTTGACAATAATGTATTCCGAATATAAAAAGAAAGTCAGCGAACCTGTTTCTAAATACATCTTTGAAAAAATATTCAACGAGAAGTTCAACTTATCATTCCATGCTCCTATAACAGATTCATGTAAGAAATGCGATAATTTCAAAGTAAAAATAGAGGCTTGTGAAAATAATGAACATTCCAAGAAGGCTGAACTTACCACTGCCAAGGAGATTCATTTAAGAAAAGCGGAAAGTGCCATGAATAATATGAAAATGTATATACAGTATGCAAAAGAAAACAATGACACCACAGTAATTATATTTGATCTGATGAAGACTCTTCCAACTCCGGTAATTTCAACTGGAATATGCTATTATAAACGGCAGTTATGGACTTACTGTTCAGGTATTCACAATGCTGCTATCGATGACATTTTTATGTATGTTTGGGACGAATCGACTGCATCCAGAGGACCACAGGAAATAGGTTCATGTTTATTAAAATTTATTAGAGATAATGTACGTACAAAGAAACTAATATTGTACTCAGACCAATGTGGCGGTCAGAACCACAATATAAAAATTGCGGTGTTGTGTATGTACATTGTATCAAATCCAACTTATACTGTGGAACAGATTGATCACAAATTTTCAGTGAGCGGCCATTCCTACTCATCTTGTGACCGAGCTTTCGGCTTGATAGAAAAGCAGAGGAGGTATTTCTCAAACATATACATTCCGGAGCATTCAAGGTAGTACAGATGAAACAAGACGATTTCATATCGACGAAAGCCTTAGAAAGTAACATTACGAACAGAAAGATAAGCGTTGATAGGTCTAAAGTAGAGTGGCTAAAAATGTAGTGGATGCTGTATAGTAGGATGCATCCATTCTCTATATATTTTAAATATTCGAATAATCCAGAAGTCCTTTTTTACCGAAGTTAACTTCTGTAAAAGGAATTCTCAAGATGCTGCTAACCTAGAGCTCGAAACGCTCTATCCGGATGGAAGAAAAATCAACCCTGAAAAAAATAAAGACCTTCTGTGTTTACTAGAATATGTTCCGCCGATCTATCATCAATTCTACCACCAACTAGCAGACTCTAACACTGCAAGAAATGAATTAGACCAAGCAATGAGCGATTTTTCAGTCTAGTAGTGTGTAATGAAAACATTTAAAAACAATAAAAGTGAAAGTTTGATTACAACTTAAGTAAAAAAACTAGCACTAAGTTTTAATTTGTAATTTTTCAGTTTAACAATAGTCATTCTTTCTGGTATATTACATTGATTTATTTCTATGGGATGGGTTGTTTTCATACCCGATGGCCTATTATACTTACTTTTATTGACATGCTTGTCTCAAACAGCCAATGCCAAAGTGGCCCAACTGTTAAGAAAATTACAAATACTTACATAAGTAGCATCAGGCTATAGCCCATTAGAATCTTAGTAAGTTTTAAAATATTATGCTGCGAACTAAGCGATGTGTTTAATATTTACTTGTTCTACATTAACTCGAAAATTTCACTAAACTATTTTGGCCCATATCTTTAGTTTTGATTTCTATCACTTGGGCCACTCTGGTTCTGGTGGCCTCATTTCAAGCTCATAAAGCAGCTTAGCTTCTTTTAGCATTGGTAATACGAGTGTTTTATATTTTTTATCTCGACGATTTCCTGGACAATTGAAAACTAACCCAGTTAAAAGATAAAATAGTGGACTGTGCCGACTAGAAGAAAACGAGGTAGACAAAGAGGGTCAGAAAGAGAAGATCTCGAAGATGTAATGACCGCCAGAGATTTAAAAACTGATGATTGCTTCGACATAAAAAGCTGGGAATTGGGATATTTTGGGGACTTCAGGGATAGGTGGGTTTGCCTGCTTATAAACTGGAATTTAATTGCGTACGTAAGCTGCACTCTTCGCCTTTAAAATTTGATTTTTATCCATTGGACACTCTAATCAAATGCTATCAAATTTTTCCCGTCGCGTTGATACAAATTTTATTTAAAAATTTTAAAAATAGATTTTGTTTGCGTAACTGACATTTAAAATCACCGGTCGCTTTAAGTGTTGTTTACAAAAGAACGGTTCATTTTACATAAAAAAATTCAAAACATATTTTTCTTTAGAATTATCTCAGCCACATTTTTTATTTTAAATATTTTTTTTATATGAAGTACAGATTTACGCCCCTTTCGAAAGAGGTTTTAGAAAGAAACCGGGAGATAAGAGTGGAAAACTTTTTTGCATAAATTTTAGGGTCTTAAACAATAGTTTTAGCAAAATACAGCTGATTCGTATGGTATTTAGAGGTTAGGTAGCATTTTCGTCTCTCACGACTGCAGTAAATGTCATTTAAAATATTGAGACTTATAGGTGATGATTGATGAAGATGATTATAACAGTTTCTGGAAGAAAAATTATATAACGAAGCTATATAAATAAAATCATCAAAAGACCGCTTTTTTGCACTTTTAGGTTAGCGCCTAAAAGGAGGACTTCGCAAATTGTGCCGTGACATCACACTTGATAGATATGGAGTGACGTCATCAATTATGTTTGTAATAAGATCGTCGCTAGCTATAATAAAACAAGAGAAGTTTCTTCACCTCCGATTAAGTATTTATCTGGCAGATGAAAATGGTAGTCTTTCAGTCCCAAATAAACTTACAGACAGATAAAATGTCAAATATGTATTTGCCAAATAAAGTACCACAATTATGTAACACGGTTTTGTTCCTCCAATAAATGAGCACGTGAGTCTTTATTAAAATTGAAAAATATGTTACAATCCCTGCAGCCATATCTTTTAGAACTTTCATATTCTATATAATTTGCACTTTTTATGCAAGTTTCTATTTTGCCGATTAAGACTTGATTGGGTCTGAAACACCTTCTTACACTTAAGACAAGACACTTCCATTTTCTTTTATTTTTGAAGAAAGAAATCTACAATTAAAATACCAACGAATTGACCGTCAAAAAATAATTATATTATAATATTTATCTATGAAATAATTTCTTAGGTTATACGGTAATATACCAAAAATCACGTGTGCGTGGTGACATCACGTTAAGTTTAGAAACTGATTGGTGACGTCACGGCACGATCTGCGAAGTCCTCCTTTTAGGCGCTCCTGTAATTTGGAACTCAGATTCGAATGTCTTCTTCTTCTTCTGGTTCCTATCCGTTTCGGATGTTGGAAATCATATTGGCAATCATAACCTTGCTCGCTGCGGCTCGAAACAGCTCCGATGAGGTTTTCTTAAACCATGTTCTTAAATTCCGCAGCCATGATATTCTCCCTCGACCGGGTCCTCGCTTACCTTTGACTTTACCTTGCAATACAGACTGTAGCAGGGAGTACCGGTGCTGATTTCTCATAACGTGTCCCAGATATTGCAATTTTATGCGTTTGATAGTAAACACAATATCTGGTTCCTTCTTGCTGTCCATGATATTCTCAGCATTCTTTTATAAAGCCACATCTCAAATGCTTCAAGTTTTTTAATAGTGGTGTCTGTAAGCGTCCATGCCTCCGCCCCGTTCAACAACACAGAGAAAATATAGTATCTCAAATGTCTCATTTTTATATCAAGGGATATGGTGTGACTTTTTGATTCGAATGTAGCCTACAAAAACCTTCTGACAAGTATATTTTAATCTATGGGTCGCAATATTGGTCAAATTTTATCGACCTTTAACATTTTTACAAGATAACTTGACTGTTTGCTATGGATAAAATATTGCATAAGTGGGGGAAAACTGGAAAGCAAAAAGAAAATAAAAAAATAATAGTAATAAAAAAAAAGATGAAGAAAGAACCAATAACTGAAAAGCAGTACGTATTTTATACAGGTAAAGAAAATTTCTGGACAAAACATAAACTTTTTGAGACGCTAGGTATATGCAGAAATTATTACGTTTATTATTAAGTTATTTGTGTAGAAAATAAGGCTTTCAAGTTATAAAAGGCATTTTGACACCCCTTATAATTTTATATCGCTTTATTGGGTGGTCTATAATCATACACATATATAAAATAAGGCATCGTTTCAATATGGAAATACATTTTTAACTATTTTAACAATTGCTCTGTTCATATCCATTATGTGGTAATAACAGTAATTTTTCTATAAACGGCTAATACTTCGTAACTCGTAACTACAGATACGGTCCAGTAATTGCAAACACATCAAAGATTTATGAAATATTTTCCGACAATTGCTGTAAACGCCTTCTGTTATTATACTTTTTTTTAATATGTTATAATAGATAAACGAGTACAGACTATTTTCACTTTACGCTTCGTTAATAAAATTTAGAGATAAAGATAGATACATAAGCATAGATACAAAATGAAACACTGTAATATTCAGTATTTATAGAGGAGAATAAATAATGTGCACTGTTTTTAATAGGACAATATCTTATACGAGAATAACAAATGACGGACTCGGTCCTAAAACTTATTAAGTGACAAAATAAAAAAATGGATACGATCACATTTTTATTCTAAAGACTAACAATTTTTTTGGAATCATCCGTTAAATAAAATATTTTAAAAATATAATGCTTCCATAGTATAATAAACAGATATTTTTTTATGAATTAAAAATGTTTTTAGAAGAAATTTAGTTATCTAACTACTTTTTTATGCGTCTTAGTTAAGAAAATAAAAATATGTTAAGAAACTATAAAGGCACTTAACAGGTTATAAATCACTGGGTCAAGTTAGCATAACATTGTTTCGTTTAAGATAACTTCATTTGTGCAAAGTTTAAGAGAAACCAAGAGATGAACAGAATTTGAACGAAAAATGATTATAAAAAATAATTTTAAATTGTTCCATCTTGGGATTTCAGTGAATAGTAGAAAGAATGGTTTTCTGGAGAAATACACTGAAGGCATGACATTACATGGCCTAGTTTGGACTCTTCCATAGACAACACTTCTGAATACTTATGAGTCAAGTTTCTATTACAATCTTCTTCCAGTGAGATACTAGGTCTAGCCCTTTTTCTTTTATGACTAACGGATTGTGGAATTCCATTGTATGTGTCATACGAAAGCATGGCATTATTAGCATGGCGTATTATTTCTGCTATCGGTCTTAGGACTGCAAAATTTAAATTCATTAGGTATCAATTTAATACTATACTGGGCACAAGAAGTTTATTCGTGTGTATACAGTGTTGTCCTTAAGGAATTGTACAAAAAGAAACCGTATATTCTGCACTTCAAAATATTACGATTTAAGTCAACTTGCTTAAGTAAAATGTTGATATTAAGAATGATACAGGGTGTTAAAGTGGAAATTAAAAATTTTATTTCTCGCTATAACTTTTATGTTTGTTAACATTTATATATAAAAATTCACAACTGGGTACTATTGAATATATGAAATTAGAATTTGATGCAGACTTTTAAACAGCTAATAGAGGGCGCCACATATGCCACATATGCGGCATAAATTTGCACCTAACTTTTTTGCTCTTTAAGTTATCGATATTTTTAATAAAAAATATTAGAGATACATTATTTTAACATAAAAAAGGTATATCTGTTAATAACTTTAAAACTCGACAGTTTTCGAAATAAACGCATTTTACAAATCAACGGCATAATTATGATTTACCGCAATTACTCCAGGCAACGAAAGAAAAATAGACAAAAACATTGATACTTCTGAATTTTGGTATGAAATATCTTTAATAAAGTTAATAGCTAACGAAATATTAAATAAAATAAATATATCAACAGGATGATTATAAATATGATTTGACAAAATAATAGAATAATTGAATTTGACATCAAACATTTTACGTTTTATATTAAATTAAAGTCATAAACATTTTATATTTCAAATCAAATTAAGAAATAGTTAAACTAATTCAGATTAAACTCTTTGTCAAAAAAAAGTGTTCGATATGTCCACCATTTTCCTCAATACATTTATCAATCCGTTCCATAAAAGATCGTCTCATATTAAATAGTATCATCGGTTTAATAGAAACTGCTGCAGTATTTTTTTTCCCTAAGTTGGTTGCGAGTGTTTCTGGGATTCTTGTAGGCACGTTGTTTCATTGCGCCCCATACACCAAAATCTAGCGGATTAAATTCTGGGCTACGTGGTGACCAAGGAAAATGACTATGAAGTTGGTATTCAAGTATGTTCTCACTACCCTTTTATAATGTGGTAGTGCTCCATCTTGCATAAACCACATATTTTGCCTTAAGTTTAATGGCAATTTATCCAACAAATCAGTTAACTCATTTTGTAAAAAATGTAAATAGTTCTCACCATTCAAATTACGAGGTAACTCGCGTGGCCCTAAAAAATGATTACCAATTATTCCACACCATACGTTAATTTTAAATTCATGTTGAATATGCCTTTTCTCTTAACGTGGGATTTTTAGTATCCCAGAAATAATTGTTCCTTAAATTAAAAACACTATGGCGTGTGAATGTAACTTCGTCCGTAAATAATATTCTATCGACGAAAGAGTTGTCAAGATTTTGCCTCTTTCGGATATCATTTGCAAATCTGCATCTTAAAGGTAAATCTGTTGGTAATAGATTTTGCACAGGTGTAAAATGGTAAGGGTGAAAATGCTCACGGTGCAGGATTTTTAAAACTGAAGTTTTGCTGATTCCTAACGCTGAAGATAAACGTCGTTTACTTACTTGAGAGATATCGTCAACGCGAACCATTAATTTGTCTTTTTGATCAGGGGTAATGATTTTTGGTCGACCTAAGTTGTCACGTTTTGGACGAAATGAACCACTTTCGCCTAAATTTCGAAATAGATGTGTAAATGTTTGGTGATTGGGTTGCAGCCTGTTTGGGTATCTTCTTAAATATTCCCTTTTCGCTGCTAGCCCGTTAAAGTGTTGCTGACAATAATTCTTGTATCCTTGTATTCTTGTATAAACTCTTGTATTCATATTAGAAAAATTATTATGCCTTGGCATTTTCTGCTTTTCTTTAAGAAACCAAAATATACTAGATATTGCAAAAATCACTGATTAAACAACACAAGACTTATTTTTAGTTGTCAAGCATTCATGACATCAGCCTACTATAAAATTTCCCGTAATGCATTTTGATTGTCTACTGGCATCAAAACTGCCTTCAAAAGAAAAAACGTGGTAGGTACAATAGCTGACACTGTAGACTAGCACTTAACTTCATATCATGTTTTCTATATTTTTTAAATATTATTTTTATCATTTAATAAAGTATCTTTATTATTTATTTATTATTTATATTTTCAACAAATTATATTATATTAAAATAATTCAATAAATTAAGTTTGCTCGTAGCGCCACCTGCTAACGTATCAACAAAATACAGACTCTTCAAAATGAGACTTAACCCTTAACTTGGCACGCACATAACCGCTGTAAGAAAAATGTTTTTGCTTACTGAATATTATCTTTTGAGGGCTCCATTTTCAGAGTCATTTACATTTTTGTTTCTATTTTAATTTTTTTGACATTTTATTGACGTTGTATCTCATAAGATACACTGCTAGGCGTACGGTATATTACAATGTATCTCGCAAGACACATTGCCAGGTATACTATAAAACAAGTACTGATGACCAATAGATACATTGCCAGGTTATTAGAAAAATACCTCCGTATCTAGAAAGATACATTGCCAAGACATATATTTGTCGTTTGGACCAATATATTAAATAATGTTGGATTAAATGGAAATTATCAAATTTTCCCAAAATATAATAAAAACATTAAACAAATCTACAATTTTTTCGCTAAGGGTCTTTAGTATTATCAAGACTTTTAGCAAAACAATTGTAGATTTGTTTAATGTTTTTACTACATTTTGTGGAACTGTGTTTTACTTCAGTTATTATGAACATATACCATAAAGTAGGGGTTTAAACCATAAACATAATATTTTATCATTTACTTTTAGTAACATAACAATATTTTATCATTTAGTTTATTCAATAAACTACAAAGATGATCAAACATTTATTTTTACAGCTTAAATTCAAAACTTTAAATAAAACTTAGAACACTCAAAAAATAAAAGTAAAAAGTAATAATTATAATTTGTTAAAAAATTAAAAAATTTAGTTATGAAAATCATAAAAAACAATTACGGGATTCCACTAAACATAACCTCGCTCTACATTTTGAACAACTCATAGTTGTTTGTCCTTTGCAACAGTTTCGACATCGTCCTTTGGTTGTAAAAGTTGCAAAAAAGTGTCCAAAAAGATCTTTTCTAACATCTTCTCCAGGTATATTCTGGACGTGAGTAGGAATCTTTTTTTTTTCGGTGTATTAATTCCGTCGGATCTCCTTTTTCAATTTTTAAATAGAAGGGAATCGACAAGTAATATTCTAAATTCCTTTAGACCCATACCATTTTCTTCGTCCTCCAGTAAATTATTATCTCCGCGATATAAAATCCAAGCGTTGTTGACACATATATCCAGTATTTGGGAAAAAATTGAAAGGTACCACCTGTGGCTTTTAAAAGGTGTTCGATAAAGCGCAACTAGCATATCTGCCAAATCTACGCCACCCATATGTGCATTGTAATGTTTGATAATTGATGGACAGGGTATATATATATATATATATATATATATATATATATATATATATATATATATATATATATATATATATATAATAATAATAATAATAAAGGTAAAAGATGGCATTGCAACAAAGGAAAAAAATATATAATAATATATGTGTATAAGATGGTGTATTGGTATTTCTGACTATTGGTCGTCTTCAGTACGGTGCAGCCAAGTTAGGAAAAGAGCATATTAACTTGATAAAGGAGAAACAGTTTTTCTAAATTTACATTTCATGTTTTTCTTTTTGTGAAAAAAACATACAATTTTTCACAAAAAAATTTTTTCAACTTTGACCAGCTTTTACGGCAATATTCTCAAAATGGTAAGTAACATCAACTTAATTAAACTAGATTGTCGATTTTCATGTGAAACTATTTGTAGCTCATCCCTGATGATGTCGATGACTATCGACGAAATATTGGATTAATAAAGGACTAAAGAGTACACTTAGCCTATCCTTTCAGCTGTTTGTATCCAAAGAGTCTTATTGTTTACTTTATTTTTTAACTTAGCAGCTGTGATTAACACTATATATATATATATATATATATATATATATATATATATATATATATATATATATATATATATATATATATATTAATATGATATTGTAATTTTGAAATATGATAAAACAATAACTAAATTAATTATGATCCAAATAGCTAATTAAAACAAAAAAAAATATATTCAGTGAATTTTATTACGAATATGTAAATAAATTTTATTAACGACGCCAATTTCATAATTCATATGTTTTCAATTCTCCAAAAAGCCAACACATTCCAATTCCAAAAATCGCTGTTCTCGAGTTGAGGACCGCTACCTGAACAGCCAAAATAAGTGCACCGAATTACGGACCGAACGAGATTTTAATGAGTAAACAAACATTTAATATTAAAATATTATTTTAGATTTAGTTTCTTTTGAGCTGTATTGAAAGGTGTTCCAAATGAGTGAAATTAATAGTTATTGTGATTATTACAATTATTGTGATTATTGAGATTCGTACTTTTAATAATATTTTATACCTGAGTAGAATGATTTCCTTATCAGAAGTCTTGGTCCCCAATTCGCGCGATTTTTTCAGGTATAAAGGTAAACCCTTACTTAAAATTTTATTTTGATCCTCAATTCGTGTCTGCACCCAAAAATTGTGTATTATACAAAAATATCAGACAAAGACTTTCTACTATCTACTAATGACTTGTTTCCTGGTAACCGATATTAATCCTTGAAAAATGTAGGTAGATTTGATATTTCAATATAACATTTTATTTACTTAAACTAATCTTAAATAAAATGCTAATTTGAAAAGTAAAACTGCAAACCGTAAATCGAAAAAGTATCCTTTCTTTACAAAACAATATAACTTCACAACACAACAAAATTAAACCGTATAAATAAATATGATATAACTATAACATGATTTTACAAACATTTTTTGTGTTCTTTTTCTCTATTAATTTTTCTTTATATACATATTCGGATTATATATTATATATATATATATATATTATATATATATATATATATATATATATATATATATATATATATTGTAAAAACTACGACCGTCAATTTATATTAATAAAGTATTCAACTATAATTCAACTATAATAGTGAATTCAGAGGTTTATTCGGTCATTCAGGTTGGCAAAATAAAACAGAAGTCAACTACTTCATAAGTTTATAGAAGACGTTTCGCTTTATACTTCTAAAGCTTCATCAGTTCTCTAAAATACAAAGATGACATAGAGTTTATAAGAAATACAGATCTAATAATTTATTACGTACAACTCAATATGTAGTATTAAAGATGTTATTGTATATTATTATGTACTTAAGTTTACTCATAAATTTAGAACTAACTTAAACAAAAATTTAACAGAAACAAAGAACACAAAAACTTTGCAAAAAATAATATTCGCAGAAATATTGGTATTATTTATTTCGTAAGATGAGAGAGCGGTAAACCTGGCTTAAATTGTCGATGTCAGTTCTTTTGTTTATTGTAGATGGGTTTTTTAGGATCTCACACATTTCAATAATAGAGCGTTTTTGATGGTTATTTTGTTACAAAATGTGTAAACAAATGATATATATGTATTATATATATATATATATATATATATATATATATATATATATATATATATATATATATATATATATATTGTATATATATATATATATAATATATTATATATATATATATATGTATATAAATATAATATATATATATACATATTATATATATATATATATATATATATATATATATATATATATATATATATATATATATATATATATATATGTGAAGATCAACAATAGTTGCATTTGATTCACAAGCTTTTGGAGTACATACAATAAATCAAAAATCCACAAGGAAAATAAATTTTTGAATCTGACTGTATACCATAAATCGCAAATTATAGAACAAATCGTTACAAGCATAATATACCAAATGTTTTTATCACTTTTCTGTTAATCCTCTAATGGGCAAAGTATCTAATAAGATACAATTAGTATTTGTCCGTATACCGGGTAATGTATCCAGCAAGATACTTATTCAATTTTCTTCAGTACCTGGCAATGTACACCCGAGGATACAAACTAAATTGTCGCTTAACTGGCAATGTGTCTTCCTAGATACTACTTTTCAAAGTTATCCTATCTGTTTGTTTATAGACAAATTGTGAATATTATTTTATACAATTATTTAATGAAGACACAATTAACTATAATTATAGTTTGCCAATCCACATAATAACTATTAACACATAAAAAATTAATTTACTTACCAAATGACACAAATTACCACTTTTTTGGAAGTCATTTTGAGCACGTCTACACAAAACACTCTCTAATTGTGCCAAAACTCTATGTATGGCATTCAAATTAATTTGTTGGTTAGCCGAATGCTATAGGGAGAGGGTACTTTTAAAATCTTGCTGCAAACTTAGTTTATTTAGAGGAAGTATAATTTAATAAATAACGTATCCTGGAGTGCACACCGTCAAGTTAAGGGTTAATATACTTATTAAGTTATTATTGAAATATAAATTTGATATCCGATCAATAATTTGATAGTAAATTTAATTATTATATAAAATCAATAAGACGTTTAAAAATACAAATTGATTATAGTTTGATAGGAATTTATTAACAACTAACGTTAAAAGTGACGCCATAGCGTCAGCGCTACGTGACGCCGTTTCGTAGCACTTCTTTCGTGATGTTCACCTCAGGATTTTACAATAAAGAAAAAGTAATATAACGCCAGCATAGAAACTAAAAAGCGATATATAAAGAAAATTGTAAACATGATGACGTCCAACTTCTGAATACAAACACGGCGCTCAAAGAATACGATAGAAGATTCTCTCCAATAATACATTTAGCAACCATAACAATGCATTTCGGCATATTACATTATTATATTTGAGTTGTTTTAATAAGAACAATCTAATAATATTCACAGGTATTCATCGCTTGACTTAAATAAATAAAATAATAAAATGCGATTATTTCGAAAACGGTTGAATTTTGAAGTTAATAGTAACAGGTATACATTTTATTTGTAAAAATAATGTGTCTTTATTATTTTTTAATAAAAATAGAGCTAACTTAAATAGAGAAAAAATTAAGCGCAAATTCATGCCACACATGTGGCATATATGGCGCCCTCTATCAGCTACAGCAAATTATGCATCAAATTATAATTGCTCCTAATCAAAGGCATCTAATTGTAAATTTTTGTCTATAAATATTTACAAACTTGAAAGTTACAGCGAAAAATAAAATTTTTAATTTTCACTTTAACACCCTGTATCTTTCTTAATATCAACATTTTACTAAAGCAAGTTGACTTAAATTACTTAAGCAATTACTTAAGGACCAGCCTGTATATGTATATTCACATATTTCAATATGTTCATCTGTTCTTACTAGATTATATCTTTTTACATGCTAAATAATGCATTTACATTAAAATCTCTCTAAAAGGAGGCTAAAAAAATGTTTCGTTTTAATCAAATTTATGAAGACAAATTCACCTGCATTCTCTTAATCGGTATAATAACCTTTTGTGTGACAACCAAACCCATTGTTTTCATTAAAGTATCCTCATTTAAATCTCTCAACAAGACAATGTCTGATGTCAATCCCTGTGACAGATTTAAAGATACTATTGCGGTTAACAATTTATTCAAAGTGTGTCATTGTCTTGTTTTCATTATTGTGGTAATTTGTTAATTTCGAGCGATAAACTTTGGAATTTGGAGCTTCAAAAATAAATTACGCTGATTATGTATGAACACTCACGAAATCAGGTGCAATAAACTGCTGACAAAATATCTACGTTTCAGTGACTGCACATACAGAATCTTAATTAAGGTAGGTGTGCCAAATAAAAGAATTGGAAATAAGTAAAAAGATAATATTTTAAAAAGTTATGTTTTATATTCCATATATTTGAGTAAATGATATAACATTTCATTAAATATAAATATTTTGTAAATTTAGTAAAATATCACTTTAGTATTACCTTTTAGAAACCAAAACCACACAGAGTGACAATTTTATGCAGGATTAACATCTTTTGTAAATCTTGTTAATAGAACCCTTTTTTTAGTACTGCGTTTTCGAATCACTTACTTAGCAATTTTTCCTATAGTAATTAGTATTGCGAATTATCACATTCTAAGTCTCCCAAAAATCTGTTGGTCATATCCGCAATTTAAAAATAAAATATAAAAATTAGCCCACCTAAGTTTTCCCCGTCCCGTGCCTTCGGCACTGGACGGTCGAAACCTGATCCCTTATTTTATGACTCCGTAAGCTCAATCAAATACTGATATAATCTTACCCCAAGTATGAATAAGTCTACCGACAAAAGATAATGCATTATGATTTGTAGTAACAGAGATATCCGATGTTTTCATTTTCCGTTAGTCCACGTGGACTTATCATAAGTTCGATGAAAACTTAATTGGTTGATTGTTCATATCTGGTTCATATTTAAAAAGATTATACCAGGCACGTCTGAATGTTAATATCGAGTGGAATCTGGAAACTTTGTATTATTATACGTCTGAGTCATTGATAATTTTACAGACTCCTGGCAGAGCACCTTTTTGTTGAATGATTTTATTATAAATACATATTTTTTTGCACAGTCTCACGGAAATACGAGGCTACTATACATGGTTCATGGCCATCAAAGTAGATGGCACCTTTTTATGCAAACCACTTAAATGGGATACAAATGGGAGATTATCAACCGAGTTAAACAGATCTGGTATCGATGTAAGGTTGAATGCTCAAATAAATAACCTTTGATAAAATGAAAGGCAGATATCGAGCACAATTTTATTAATCAAGTCTTGCCCAAGTAGTTTCGCTTTCTAAAACATCATCAGAGGCATTTTGTCAATTTTGGGCTATCCAACAAGCGCAGATTGTAATAAACATAAAATTAAACATAAAATTGTACATAACACTACACTAAACAAGTTTAAAACTATTTAAAAATTAGTCGAAGCTACATTCTTGTAGGCAACACAGGAGAGAGAGTGAATCATCATTTTCTCTCCCTGCGCTTGTTGGATAGCCCAAAGTTGACGAAATGCCTCTGATGATGATTTAGAAAGCGAAACTACTTAGCAAGATTTGATTAATAAAATTGTGCTCGATATCTGCCTTTCATTTTGTCAAAGATCTGGTATTGTTAAAACTTATTTGTAACATTGCTACACGTATGTTGTGTATTCCACGAAATTTTAGCTTGCTATTTATTTAAAAAATTATAGTTCTTTGTAGTACATCATTATAAATATACGTATTTTAAATTATATATAATTTAAAGACATAAAACATATGTTTGAATAGTTTTTATTAAATATTCTCTTTTGTTAGAAGTTCATCTATATACTTTCCTAATTTAACTTCAAATTACTTTCAGTGTACTGTGATGACAATGTCAATATTACGGTACATACTAATGAGTGTTTTACAATGATTACTTTACAAGGATGAGAAAAACGTAATATCGTTAAAAATAATCGAAAGTGAAAGGAAGCAAAATCTCAGTCCAGCCTTTTTATGTTAAGTAAACAGGTGCATGCTATAATTTTCAAGATCACAAATTGGAGTAATTGATTAGAATAACAGTGTTGCCATTATTGAAATATTCATCATTCAAAAACACCAAAGAAAATTATATAGACTTATAAAATTTCACTACAAATTATAATTAAAGGATAACATAATCTGACATAAAAAGTCTCGTTATCACGATCATAGTTCTTTTAATCTTTACACGAATCGGCTTTCCCAAATTATCTTTTTCCATGATTTTGTTTTATTTTATTTTTAATAATCCCCTTCACAGATATGACTAGTTTAATTGAGCCGCTCAGACCAAAAGTGGTATAACCCCCAAAAATTTTAATTTTTGAAATATACCAGTTGTGGGTACCTATAACTCAATGAAAACCAATAAATCTGCTGGTCCAGATGAATTACCAAGCGAGCTACTAAAGTTGGTCAACGAAAAAAACCTGGACATAATAGTAGAACTGTTCAACGCTATCTATACTACGGGAATCATTCCTAGAGAAATGTTGACATCAGCATTTGTGTGTTTGCCAAAGAAAGTGAACGCCAAAGAATGTAGTGACTATCGAACCATAAGCTTAATGTCACATACCTTGAAAATTCTCTTGAAAATTATCCACGCCAGAATACACTCTAAACTGGAGCTGGATATTAGTGACACTCAATATGGTTTCCGCAATGGTAATGGGTACCAGAGAGGCATTATTCTCCTTCAATGTGCTGACACAGAGATGTTTGGATGTTAACCGTCCTCTTTACGTCTGTTTTATAGACTACAATAAAGCGTTTGATAAAGTAAAACATGATCGACTCCTGGAAATTCTAAAAAATAAAACCTAGATGAAAGAGATTTAAGGCTAATAACACACCTCTATTACAATCAGCGAGCAATAGTAAGAATCGAAAAAGAAACATCTGAAGAAATGGAAATAAAGAGAGGAGTCAGGCAAGGCTGCATTCTATCACCTCTATTATTTAACGCCTATTCTGAAGAGGTAATTCGAGAAACTCTGGAAGATGAAACAGTCGGCATAAGAGTAAACGGAGTCTTAATTAACAACATCAGATATGCAGATGATACAGTAATAATAGCCGATAGTTTACAAGACCTGGAAAGATTCATGAGCAAAATAGTCATGTGTAGTAGGGAGTACGGACTCTCTCTTAATGTCAAAAACACGAAGTTTATGAAAATCTGTAAAAACAACTATAATACTAACAAAATCTTGATAGTAGAGGGCCAGCAGATCGAAAGAGTAAAAAAGTACACTTACCTAGGAACACTTATAACAGAAAATAATGACTACACGGCAGAAATCAAAGTCAGAATCGAAAAAAGCACGTTTCTAATTTTTATAAAAATGAAAAAGGTCCTATGTGGCAAAGATCTAACATTAGCTCTTAAAGTACGCCTAACAAAATGTTACGTATACAGTGTACTATATTATGGAGTGGAATCATGGACGTTAAATCTAGATACCATGAGACGACTTAACGCCTTTGAAATGTGGACCTATAGAAGAATTATGAGGGTTTCCTGGGTAGATAGAGTTACAAGCAATGAAATACTGAGAAGAATAGGCAAAGAGAAGGAAATTGAACTTACAATTAAAGAAAGAAAGCTACAGTATCTAGGACATGTGATGCGGGGGCGATAAGTATGGCATCCTGCGACTCATAATGCAAGGAAAAATAGATGGCAGAAGAAGCATCGGAAGAAGACGAATTTCATGGCTGAAGAACCTGAGAGAATGGTTTGGATGCAGCTCAAAACAACTATTTAGAGCTACTGCCTCAAAAATTAAGATAGATATGATGATTGCCAACCTCCGTAGCGGAGATGGCACCTGAAGAAGAAGAAGTGGGTACCTGGTGGTGCCATGTGTTCCATAGAGAAGTGGTATAATTCGAATATTCAAGGTTAGTGAGATAATAACAGTGTATTATTTTTCCTTTGAACGAAATACCGCGCGCTCTGTGGAATAGTGGTATAACTCATAATGCCTGACCCATGCGCTGTAGGTAGTTCTACGATTGTCGCTGTCGTGAACAGTGAGGTTCTTGTAATCGTATTGTATTGTATGGTTTTTACCTAATTCACGATAACTGCATCAAATTAACGACTGAAAAGTGTGTTTTTTTTTTGTTTGTTTTTTTTTTGTATACTAAACAATGAATAGTGTCAATATTATTTGTGAACATAATACAGTCAGTGACGTAAATAATGCACGAAAAGGCAAGAAACGTATACGGTACGATGGCCATCATAAGCGAGTTAAACTTAAAACACAGAGGAATGCTGGGAAGGAGTATCTGACAAGCAAAGGCAAGGTTACACCCGCAAAGACTATTAAGAATACAACTTGTGGGTGTGTAAAACGCTGCAATAATTTTGTTAGTGAATTAGAAAGAAAGGGGCTGTTCTCTCGGTTTTGGAGTTTGGGGGATTTTTCTCATCAAAATGCTTATATTTCGGGACGTGTCCAGCAAGTTCCAGTACAACAACGCCGCCCGAATGAGCATACCGAGGCATCAATGGGACCAAAATCTGTAACATACAAATACGTTCTAAATATTAAATCAGAAAGTGTCGTAAATTGTAAGAAGTTCTTTTTGGATACTTTTAATATCTTAAACAGAAGACTTCAAAGGCTCTCAAAAAAATTAGAACTGGGTAAGCCTCCGGGCGAAGATCTCCATGGAAAAAACCTGTGTGCTAACAAAACATCAGATGACGCTCTAAATGTCATTACACTAGGGCTCATAACCCAAACAGAAAAGACTCAAGCCCTAAGCTCAACATTAGGAAACTCTACAATCTATATCTACGGTACTGCGAAGAAAAAGCTATGTCCCCAGAAAAAGTTATTAAAGAGCACATCTACAAAGACGTGTTCAAAAAAGAATTCAATTTGTCTTTTAACGCACCTAGGAAGGACACGAGTGCACGTTATGATAAGTAGAAACTTTTAGTTGCAATTTTACCTGATGAACTGAAAAAATTCTCTGGAAACGAAACACCAGCTAAATTTGCGAAAAGCTGAAAAAGCAAGAATGTCTTTGCAAGAAGGTACAGAACTGTCAAAACATTCAGAAAATACTGTGGTTTTCACATTCGATCTCAAAAAACTCTGGCGTTTCCCAAGCTCTTCACCTCGGTCGCTTATTATAAACGTAACATGTACGTGTATAACTTTGGGATTCAAGTCAAGTCAAGTCAAGTTAAATTTATTGATCACATGCGACATTATACAAAGTTCATGTATGAGACAAGTCAAAGTTACAGACATACATCTTATTATATAAATTATATAAATTAATTAAACACGATAAATGTATTAATGTACGCACCTCCGAAAGTTTGGCTGATGTAAATTCATTCGTATATCTATTGAAAATTTGTTAAAGAAACTTATGGCTGCATAATCTGTGCTACCTTCCAACAAAACAGAACGATTTGTGAAAGCATAAAGAGATTGTCTCTGAATCTTGTTGAATAAACGTGGTTAAATTGAAATTTATTAAATTCATAAATGTTGATCTGCAAATACATTATACACGAAAATATATACAGACCAGGAATTGTAAGAATATTGTTGTGTCTAAAGATGCCTCTACAATGCCATATTTGGCTATTAAGTAAAAATCGGCAAAGTATACTGTTTTTAATATTGATGTATGCAGGAGACGTGAAAGAAGTCTCAATGCATAACATGCGCTACTTAATCTGGATTTCAAATTAGAAATGTGGTTTGACCATTTACAAATTACTGTCTAGAATTACCCTCAGCAACTTCGTGCAGTCTGTTTTATCTATTGCTGCTTCTATAGTGGCTTGATAGTTTAGTAAATTATTTGACGTGAAAATCATTATACTTTGATTTATCTTCATTTAAAATTAATTTGTTGGATAAGAAATAATTGTTGATGGTGGATAGTATCTGTGTAGTTTTATTTTGCAAATTTTGATCAGACGTTCCTGTGACTAGAATGTTAGTATTATCCGCATAACTGATAATGTTAACCCCAGCCAGTAAATTAGTTACCAAAGCTATATCATTAATAAATACTATAAAAAGTAGATGACCCAATACACTACCCTGAGGGATACCATAATGGATATCCAATGTGTTTGATTCGTTAATAAGTCCATTAGATGTTATCTTTACTTTTTGTCTTCTATTCTCTAGCTAGAAAGTGAACCATTTTAGAACTATACCACGAATACCAATCCCCTCAAGTTTTATTAGCAACAAATTATGATCCAAAGTGTCAAAATCTTTGGACAAATCGATAAATAAACCACATGCCTTTCCTCGTCTGTCCAAAGCATCCAACACTAAGCCACAGAATAATAAACCATCAGAATGCCCACTCTCCATAGAAAATTAAGTACGCGCATCTCGTTCGCGCAGACCTTCCGCCATATTTTAAAGGGAACCAGTGTTGTTTATGTGGTGTGCATAGAAAAATTAACCCGGTTTAATTGACTTATGGCAATCATAGACATACTATACAATTATATTAATATTGTTATATTTAATAACATAAATATAATAAATTAAACATAAATATAAACAATTACATAACCTCACAAATCATATGTCTGTGTTATGTATTTCCCTCTAAAACATGGCGCGCGTGCTGAAAAACTTCAAAGGCGGCATCTGATAGTGGTCATTCTAATTGTTTATTATTATGTGACTAAGCTGACGAAATTTGCAAGAGGTGTAGTTGTAAACTTAGAGGATGTAAAACCATATTGAAAATTATGCAAGACACTATGCTTTTTTAGGAATGCGTTCATTCTAGTATAAACTAGAGTTTCAATTATCTTTGAAAACACAGATAAGAGACTTATGGGACGATAGTTGTTAAGGTCATCTTTATCACCACTTTTGAATAAAGGAATTACGATAGATAGTTTAAACATACTAGAAAATATTCCTTGTTGAAACGAGGCATTACAAATATCCGTCAGTGGATCTGCGAGAGCATAAATGCATTATTTTAATAACTTAAGGGAAATCTGAACAAAACCACAACTGTGTTTGGATTTAAAATTTATTTAAATTTAAAATACACATAGGATGAAACTATTGCGTCCTGTGGATCTCAAGAAATTGGTTCGTGCCTCATGAAACACCTCGAACTTCAATGTGCCGACACTAAACACATCATTGCTTACAGTAACGCATGCACAAGCCAAAATCGAAATATAAAGTTGTCACTAATTTGGAGTGCCATAGTTGAAAACATTAACAACAGTGTCACTAAAGCAGATCACAAATTTATGGTGTCTGCCATTCGTTCTTGCCCAACGATGGGGACTTTGCGCTCAATGAAAGGACAGCATTTTAATATACATGCCACAAGATTGGATACGAAATACGTAATGCAAGAAAAACAAGTTTTATGTATATGAAATGCAACGAGATGATTTTTGGTCAACTCAAACGTTGGAAAAGTCTGTCACAAAACGAAAGGTGAACGCCGATAAAATGCCATTTGGATGGTTACAAGTTTAGTGGCCACAGTTTGGCAATTGCCTAAAGTAATTTTGTACAAGGAAACCTTGAGTGATATTGAGCAATTTAAAAGTTTGGATTTGAAGAAATCAGCCAAAGGAAGACCCTGTACCTCTTTGTCAATGGACCGACCATATTATTCTCCAGGCAAGTTACTGCAGCAAAGAAGAAGGATATGCTAGAACTTCTTTAGTGGATTCCACCTGTTCAGCACCAGTTTTTCATTGACTTAGTAACGGTTGATGATGCTGTTGATGTTTATAACTAACTATGAAGAAGATGAAGATTAGTATTGTTTTTTAATACGAATTTTTTTAAAATACCTATATACGTTTGTTAAGTAGCAATATTTATTTCTGTTTCTGTTAGATAATTTTCCTTAAAACTTCTTTGTTCAAATTATAAAATAAACCTTTACAAAAATTGTCTTATTTTTAAACTGAAAGGTAAACTGAAAGAAAATTGCATACATTTTCAATAAAATTAATAATACAAACAAAAACCGTACAGTGTCATACAAGCTCTTAAGTGGAAAAGTGGTATAACTCATTGAGTTATACCACTTTTCTGCTAAACTCGCCACAAATGTTTGTTGGTAAATGGTATTCTGGAAGTAACATCTAATTACATGGGAACAACGAACTTCAATCATTGTAATTCGGTATCCCATATGAATTTCAACAAATTTTTGTCAAGAATCCGTCACAACTGGCTCAGTAGGTATTACTGAGATTTTTTAGTTCGTTAACATGCTTCGTCTTTTTCTTTCTTTTGGTATGTAGGCTTTAAAGCCGGTTTCTTCTTCAATTATGCCTCCTAATTTCTTGCACTATCTTTTTCTGAGTATGCCAATATTTCTTCGTTCATTTGGTGACTTATCTCATGCTATTCGGACTATTCTATCCTCCGCCATTCTACTGATATGTTCGTTCCATTCCTGTTTTCGTTATGTCTTCTATATTGCTTGCTCTTCTTGTGTTTTCGCTTCTCTCCCTATCCAATAGACTTCTCCCTGATATTCGTCGGAGTATTTTTATCTCTGTTGTTTCTAGCAGTCGTCTCGTTTTAGATGTGTCAGGTCTTGTCTCCGCCGTATATGTTAATATAGGTCTAATTGCTGCTTTATAGATTCCTGTTTTTGTGTCTTGTCTTAGGTGTTTGTTACTCCAGATTGTGTCATTCAGAGAACCCACCGCTTTACTTGCTTTTAAGCTTTGTTATCGTTAACATGCAAAATCTGTATTTACCAAAAGTTAAGTTATATGCGGTTATACCTCCTTTCCTCTGAGCGGCTCAATTGTTTCTGACCAGGTCGTTTTTGGCGTTTTGGTATACCGGGTGGTGAATCACCAAACGGGCCATACGAAATTCAGTGGGAAATTCTAAATTTGAATTCTTGCTTCCCTAATTAATTGATATTAAAAATCACAAGAATCTATTTGTAGAGGACTAAAATATGTATTAAAAACAAATGTTAAAATTGTTCTACGAATTAAATGTGTTCCAAAATTTTGTAAAAATATAATTTTTAAAATTTTTTAAAATACATTTTTCAAACTACCCCTTTAAGTCAGGCCACACAAGGTACAAGACTGTGTATGACATGTTGCATTTGATCTTGTTGATGAGTCTGATATTTGACAATATTTGAATTGTTACTATTTTTATTTTGTTTCTTTTTAACTCACGGACAGCAGCAATACAACGTCCAAGTAACGTACAAGTAAGTCTTGGTTAATTTATTAAACCAATTGACTTAAATTCATCTAACACATGCGTCACTTTTATATAGCGTTACTATAAGTTATTTTTTTTTACATATTCAATGAAATGCATAAGGCTACACATCCGAAAAAGTATTACGGCATTGGCAACATTGTTAGCTAAATTAGATCTTCTATAACTAAGTAGCAATTCCACTAACGTCACGGAAGTAATTTTAACGAAAAGAAGGTGAAAGAGCAAACATTACGTCTCGATATAAATTTAATGATTACATCCTATCACGACTGTGGGAACATCTCGTTAGCTGTGATGGTAGTTTTTGATTTTTATCTAACATATCTACAATTGCTCTTGTACCAGTAGAAGTAGAGAAAATTTGTTGTTGTTCATGTGCATTAAAATGTTCAAATAACAATTGGTCTTACATAAGAAATAAATTTCAAATAAGGGTTTATGTTCTACTTCCTGACATATTTTCCTATATATCGTCGCTGATTTGCAAAAAAGTAACGTTTTATTAAAATAGGGGTTATGTGCAAAAACGACAGGTACGAAGGTGGTGCCTATTGTGTGAAAAGGAGTCAAGTGTATTGCTTATGGTGGTTGAAATAGTCTCATAATTTTTTGGTGCCAAGTAACATTTTTTAAAACTGGTTGTATAAAAAGAAGCTAACTTCCACTTGACACCTTATTACTTTTAAAAATTGTGTGCCAATAAACAGTTGAAATGCTAAAAGTTGCTATGTTACCAACATCGAAACTGTTGCTATTTATAAACAAGTGCAAACTTTAATTAGCTCGTAAATATCAGTGAATCAAGTCGACTGTCTCTCGCTTAAGGCCGGTTTTCACGCTACGGTTTCTTGTACGTTTTGTGGGTCATATAAAACGTACGACAAACTAAACGTTTTGTCCAGTATATACACACTACGTTTTTCCGTTCGGTTTCTACCTCATTTATAATTCAGAGTCTTGAGTTGTGTAAAGTTTATTTAGTGATTTTTTTATTATAGAAGAAACACGGCTACTTTCTTTTATTTTTTTAACTATAATTAAGGAAAAAATACTACGACTGAGAAAAAATGGGATGAAAAGAAAAAAAACAATATGATCAAGAGAGTGGCTTCTGAAAACAAACCAGTATTCACACGTTTCGTTACTAAAAAAGCTGAGAGGCGAACCAGATGACTGACACAATTATTTTGGGAATGGATTCCTCAGCCTATTGTCAATTGCTAGAGTTGGTAACACCATACATATTGAAACAAGACACCTGCATGAGAAAAGCCATTACACTCCATGAAAGACTCACAGCATTTCTCAGATATCTTGCAACAGGACGCAATTCAAACCAGCGTTAAGCCAACTAATTCCTGAAATCTATAATGCAATCTACTTTGTTTTAAAACAGAACTACTTAAAAACTTTTATACAATTCAATAAATTCCCCGAGAAAATCGTGGATGCATTGCCGCAAATATGACATTATTAGGCTTTTTTTTTGGAAAAATGAAGCTAACTGCAGTGGAGCTAGTCCTCAACTGAGTCAATATCGGCCGACTTCTCTGAACATGTATTTTCACGTAACGTTGTATCCTGTCAGTTCTCGCAAAACTATGCTTCTCCCATCATTTCGGCGATCTGACCTTTGATTTCATATTGATTCGACAAGACGTACGTTTTGCTGTTTACATGCCACGTTTTAATGTATAAAATTTGTCCTATCCAACAAAACGTACAATAAGATGTAGCGTGAAAACCGGCCGAAGTTTTTAACTGTTTTGGTAATTTAGTGATAACTGGTTAATAAATATGTCAACAAGAACTATACGGATTTTTGAAATGGTCAACATTTCTGTTAAGCTAATGTTTTACTTTCATAAATAACGTTTAATGATTAATTTGTTATTTGTGGGAATTATAAAGTATTCTATCAGTGCATTATGACCTGTATATTTCATATTTTGCGAGAATGTGTACTTTAGCAAATAATACTTGATAAATTCCAGTTATTCTATTGAAGATAAACAAGTTTATAAAGCAAAAAAGAATAACTTGCCACTTATAAAGTTTATACTTCTGATGTAAAATCAGCACAAGAAGAAGATAATTCGACTGGTGTTGCAAGTTTTGACTTTCAAAAAGTCTTGTCTACCCCACATTCACAGAGTACATTACTACACTATACGAGGATATACGCATATTACAACCTCACAGTGCACAAAAATACAGATGGTCGTGGATATTGATATTTGTAGGGTAAAATTGATACTAAAATTTATCTTAACAGACCACACTTACATGGGTGCAGATATTATTCATAGTGTTATTGGAACTTTCATTGATAAACGATCTATTCTGGCACCTTTACTATAACAGAATACAGATGGCTGAAACTAACCCAAGTCCACTTAATGTGGTGAAACTCACTTACAACAGCTTTAAAAATTGGTCGGGAGTCCACAATTTCTAGTTTCTTATTGATTTGAAAGATAGTTGTGTAAAAACTTAAAGCTAAAGCTCAGTTACCTAAGAATAAAAACTTCAAAAAGAAATTCGTCGGCTCAATTTGTGTCCAGTATACACAGTAGGCTTCCTATGTCTGAAAAATGGAAGAATGTCAAAAAAATATCTGAAATGCCGGCTTATAACAAAATCACTCAACTAAAGAAAGATAATAGAATAATCACAGATGACCTAGAAATAGCAGAAGAATTTGCTAGGACGTATAAAAATAGATCTAATACAAGCAATTATAATAATGATTTTATCAACTTAAACAGAATGAAGAATGCAATGTAATTATACCGTTTGTAGATGACACAGATGCTTTAAACAGCAAATTAATTATAAATGAATACAAAGATGCATTAAACTCATTCAAAGAGATTAGAGACGGTCCAGATAATATCCCAATGGTGTTTTTTAGGCATTTAACTGAAAATGCACTAGATTTTATAGACCTATTGCACTAACATGTATTTCATGCAAACTCTTAAAAATATTATATTGAAAGCTTACCGAATCTTCATGAAAATTGGCTTAAAATAAGAAGTCGTAAATTCAAAGACTTACAACAACTAAAAAGTACCTTGCCGGTGGACTACAGGAACTACTACCACAATGTGCCACATGAAGACTGATAAATAAAATACTCTATGGTATAATAAAAATAAAATTCATTCAAACAGGGTAACTCCAAAAATTTAAATAATTGTTATTTATTCAATATATTTTTTATGCTTTTTAGTAACTTCAAATTGCAAAATAAATAGGCAACAAATAGATTTTATGAATATTGATACTGTAAGTATTAATTTTTTAAGAAGTTTTTTTGTGTTCCTGTAAAGTTTTAAAAAACGAAGTTACCCGCTATGCAAGTTAAGCCATCGCAATGTTAATATACCATAACTATATTGTTCGAAATTGCTATTCATATCCGGGTGACTATGTACACATTATTTTATAAGGTTTCAAATAACCACAAAGATATTAACCACTTAACATAAAATTATGACCGATGAAAATTAATTGGTTTATTATGGGACATTTAATAGTATTAATTTTACCGTCAATGACATTATGTTAGCCTAAATTATAACCACAAAAGAGGTTTTCTTATTTACTACATATTGTGTTTTCACATCAGTTAACATTATTATTTGAAATAGGCATTTTGTGTTTAAGATCCGCAAATACAAAAACCTCAAAAGAATTCCCAAGGGAAAGAGATTTGGATTAAATGCAAAATCATAAAATACGATTTCGAAAAAATATTTAAAATTTCTCTTATAGTATAAGTAATTCATCTATCAATTTACCTTGAGACACCCAAGTTTGGACTTAGGCCTCCCATTCGATCCTCTATTTATCTTTATCTAAAAAAATGTATAGGTAATCTAACCAGCGACGTGACATTTCAGGTCACCCACCCATCTTATTTGTGGTCTTCCCTGTTTTTGTGTAATAGTATGATTGGCAAATTTCCACTTCCGTTTTGCCATTTGGCTGGTAGTAACTTTACCTTTTGTGACGTTACTTATCTAGGTATTCCTCTTTGCGGTCTTGTTTCGGTCAAAAATTGTAATACTGCAAACAAGATCTTTGGGCTAATAAATCTATTCTTCTCATTTTTCTATTTTATTTTAAAAGTTTTTGATGGTTTTCCGTGCTTTTCTTGATTTTATTTTTGTTTTAGTAACTAGGTTTTTTACTTCTATAGTTTATTCGACATATGTTTGTCTATCATCTGTATGTATTGTATGCAGCTACTTTAATATGCTTGTTTCTCGTGTAGTGAATTCTTGATCTCATTTGTCCACCACAATCAACTATGCTTTTCGTTCCTTGGGATCGTGCCGAGAACTTCATAATCTGCTTTATTGATTTTATTTATTATGTTTTGTTAGTTAGAAAATCTGGGTAGCCCTAAAATATAGTTGACGACTGTTGTGAACAAAAGAGACTTATAGTCAATGTTCAGAAAACACAAATTGTCAACTTCACCAAAAACAGCACTACAAAGCCTAAATCCACAAGTGCTGGGAGAAACGGAGATTTCATTTGGGAAAGAAACGAGATACCTTGGAGTTTATTTTGATCGTAGGATTACATGGTATGCTCACATTTAGAAAACTACACAGAAAGCTACTTTATCCCTGGGCAGATGTAGAAGAATGTGCCGTAAGAATTGGGGACTTAACCTTAAAATGACTCTATGGTTATACACAAGTGTTACTATACCTTAGCCAGAAGGTTACATAAACTTTACTTTACTTTACTAGACCAACGATAACCTAGGCTCGGTGATCTGTTAGATAAAGACGCATCAAGTCAACAAAGCTGCTAGGTAATTCAGAAAAGCTAGCATGCCTGTGTATTACAAGGGCCATAAAACAACTCCTACTGCATCGTTTAAAGTCCTTGGAGAAAATGCCGGCGTTTGGGGTGGAATTATTTGTGATTCCACGAACTTTTAATCTGCTACGAAACTACGAACTTATACCGCCAGTATTCTCTGGGGTTTTTGAGTGGACTGTATTATTTTGAGTGTCTATTGTACGTAAAGAATACGAGTAACTTGTAACTAACATTTATTTCTCTACGTATTATACTTAACACAAAAACACAATATACAACGGGTACAATATAAAATATACGTGGTTACACAAAGTTGTTATATTTCACAATCGCGGAGACAACTTTTCTTATTGCTAAACACTTGAGAGAGAGCCACGCGCTCTGAGAATCGCTACTAACAAAATCCACAAATTTGAGTATTTAAAGCACCATCCTTCTCCCGCGAGGGTTGCTAACAGAGAGACGGGCTTTATCTTTCTTCCATCGGTCGCCGATGTCGAGGACAGATCATTGTTCGGGCACAGGGTTCCAGTACCGTTAGAATTTATCGAGTACCGTTAGAATTTATTCGTAAGGTATTGGAATGAATGGGCGTCTTGGCCTACAGGGTGGAGTAAAGTTAATGAACAAGGGGAAATATACTATTTTGAAAATTACAGGGTTGTAAACAAAATCAGTTTACAACCAGTCCTGCTTAATCTACCACCACTTCATATCTTTATACAGGGCGGTGCCAGATCAGTAATGCACAAATTAATCTGTAGTCAGCGACATATAAGCCTGATGCATAGAGGATAGAAAGCTAATAGAGGAGCTAAAAGCCGATATTGTGTTGGGGCAACCTATCGATGCAACAGCTGCGAGATATACCTTTAACAATAAGTTCACAATTAAGATACCAGCCTGGTACACAGATGGCTCAAAAATAACAGAGGGTGTGAGAGCCGGCATAGTAGGGACAAATTAAGGGGAACATTTCCCGGTAATTCTATCTAAAAATGTGACAGTTTTTAGGCGTGAAATAGAGGAAATAAAGACGTAAAAGAAATAGAAAGGCGGAAAAAACGTTCCTTTCAATTGTCATCTTTACAGATAGTTAAGCAGCGCTTAAGGCCCTCAATTTTGTAGAGGTCAATTCTAAGCAAGTATGGGATTGTGTGTGAGCCCTAAATAAACCAGGAGACCGTAGTAAAGTTACGATAGCCTGGATACCGGGGCATGAATGTCATAAGCAATGAAAAAGCAGATGAAATGACCATACAAGGCTCATCAATACCAGTTATTGGACCGGAACCCTTCTGCGGCATTGTAAAGACAGTAACAAGAACGGCTACAAGGAAAAGGGAGCTCACAAATCTCTGGAATGGTGAAATAATTCACCAGGACAAAGACAGGCGATTACAGTTCATTACAGAACATTCGCCAAAATTTACCGCAGACTTAATAAGCAGAGGCAGGAAAACAGTCAAATCCATAGTAGGTCTTCTAACAGGGCAGTGTTACTACTTACACTAACTCAATAATTATCAAAGAAGAAGAAAATCCACCGACAAATAGCTACATGGATGGTACATTCTCGAAACTATTGGACTTTTTAAAAAGGGTTAGGCTAAAGAATGTTATCTAGGACTAGAGGACCACAATAAATCTGAAAAAGTCGCAGTAAAGTGGACCAATAGGCCACCTCTATATCTATCTATCTATCTAGGTATTTGGGGCGGAAAAAAGAACTAGATCAGGTTAATAAATTTTTGGCTAAGCCCTGACTTATATAAAAAGATGTTAAGTTAGTTTGCAGTGCATTAATATTGTATTCAGTTGGATTAGTTTCCAGTAGTTTTGATTGTGCTAGTTCATAGTCATTTACGTGTAGTGGTCGCGGTCGATACTGTAGGTAGTGGTCAGTTCTGCACTCCGATTTTCTTAATACCGTTGCGTCTTTTACATGCATTTTTTTTTGTTTTAATTTAACACAAACTACAATTAACTTGGTGTTTCTCGTTGGTTGGTACCAGGGATATTTATGTCTGTTTTTATATTGGCAGAATCCATTTAATATTTTAAAAGGGTACTGTTTGCAAAATTCAATTAACTGTTCCTTATTATAATTTGCTTTCCAGTCCCTGAAATTTCCTACGGCTTCGTGATTTGGTTTTTTCTGTCCAAGCATTAAACTCTTAAAATAGTACCCTAAAACTTCTTGGCTGCTTCCGTCATTTGATCACATAATTCAGTCACTGTTTCCAACTCAACATTTTCTACTTCTGACGTAAGGCAGCATAAGTCTGCTTTTCTATGAAGCAGCCTTATGCTGCCTTCGAGAGCCTCAAAGTGAACTGGCACAAAAGACCTAGAAATATTAAGAAGAACTAGCCTTTCCGATTGTACGTGTATGGTAGGGGCGATTTCTGTTACACAATTCCCAGAGTTTATGCCGTTATTCAAATTAAAGTCGTTATTAACATTAAGTTCTTCACTGAACTTACTTGCGTGTCGCTACTACTATTATTTTCCAAATCAGAGTCAGTCGGATAATAATCTAAATCACCTGAGACCTTACGGTTTGTACTTTTTTCCTTGGGTTGGAATGCTTGTTTAGTTTCCTTGTTCAGCGCCAACATGACCAGTTTTTTTAATCGAAATCCTTGTGTTATGTCCATTGAATCTGAAATGGAAGGGAGAGTTAGTTTTAAGTATTTTAATAACAAGATTTATTTCTGAATTTTTTTAAGCTGTGCACCTTATGAAACGTAAATAGTAAAAAGACTAATAAACACAGACAAAAGTGCTGCTCAGACAAAGACGGCCGCGCATAAGCTCTTTATTCTATATTTATAACCTTAAAATATATGTCTCGTCTCTTTTGAGGTATGATTAAAGTATGATTCTGAAAGGCTCTTGTAGCCGATATGCCTTCTATTACAACTTTATAATAGGCACTGTATTTAGTAAGTCTCACAGTTTATCACCGCGATAAAACAAATTTGTTGAAACAACTATTACTACAATTCACATAAAAGTTTGGTTATAAACAGCAGGTAATCGGTTGCTCGTGTGTTCTTACCACCACGAACTCATTACACAGAAACTACACAATTTATAACAACAGAATTAATTTGGACGGCATCTAAATGCGCACTGTGCTTATACTTACCAAAAATCCTAAGCGAAAAAGCCACATCTTTGAGAACCGTCATATTCGCTTGGGAATTTGAGATACGTCGAATCGGCGTAGGATTTTGTATTCTTTTTTAAGATGCGTCTAATTTTGTTGCCAATTCTTAGCCACTATGGAGTTAAAATGCGTCTTTTTTGCTTAGACCATAAGTTAAACATCATATTTGGGGTCCTTAAGAACCATAATATAAAAATCGAAAAATTTTGAGATACGCCCTTTTGGCTTAGGACGGCAGTATTATATCTCCAGTAATATTGTTTGTAATTAACCCCATAGTCGCCGGGCAGGTAAATAAAAATAAAAAAAATTAAATGATCTTTACATCAATGTGGAACAATATTTTGCTTCATTCATTATTCAACTGTGCATCGACTGACACATATTGACACACATTGTCAATTACACGATAATTATCAAGTTAACTCGCGTTGGCAACTTATCAAAAGTTGTCCACAGTAATCAGTATCTATGTGACGAAGAATTAGCATACTACATGCGAATACATTTAGCTACACGTTTATTACTTTGATCTCAATGAGTGATAAATAGCAGAAAATTGATTCAATTAGACTATATCGTAAAGATAAACATTTGATCTGAGGTAACCGTTATTTGATACATACCACAATCACTCTAAGAAAATTAACCTTGATTTATATTGTTGGTAGATTAATTACTAGAACAGCAAGTTAACCATTAAATAGGGTCTTAGTAATTTTTCTTGTCATTGCTCCTACAACATGTTAGAAAAGTATTCCATTTCCTTGTTATGCAATGTGACATTTCGATGACCTGGTTCCAAAAATGGCTAACTACAAAATCGTAGTTTTCAATTAAACGAAATTTTAAGTTTAACCCTGTCGATCAAATCAGGTCTTTCAAATCGAATTATTGTTTTTTTTATAAACTATTAGGTAGTAATACTATTAAACACTTCAGTAGATATGTGAATAATAAATAGTTCTTTAAATTATTCGTCTGGGAGGGTTTTTCGTAATAATATGCACGTAGCTACATTTGGAACTTAACTTTATTTTAAATTGAAAAATAAATACTGATTATCTACAACAGTGTTTCCCAAAGTGGGGGTCGCCCTGAGGTACTAGGGGGGTCGCCAAACATTTCCAAAATAAGACAAAAGCACCACTTTGTTAGATCATGTATTTTTATTTTAATAACGTCGTAAATAGAAATTAACAATTAATTATCAGACGAAATATAAAACTAAATATTAAAGTCCATAAAAATAAAAAAGTAAAACAAAGTCAAATATTATAATCTTAATGAGAGCTATGCGCCTGTTTCTGTGAAACTAATCTTTCAAATCTAGGCTGTGTATTTGAGACACACACAATTTTATCATTTTCAAGTACGAGACGATTTCTAACTCTTGTTTTAATGGCAGTTATAGACAAGAAACTTAACTTACACAAATATGATGTTACAAATGGAATCAAACATTTTACAGCTTCACTCGCCAACTGGGGGTATTCCTGCATCTTTTCGGTCCAAAATTGGTCCGAGTTCTGGAAAAAATTCAAGCTTCAACATTCCATCACTTGATATTTCAATAAGTTTTTCTTTCATATTTATTGGTAGTTCCACATGCTGAAAGGAATCGGCTAAAAACAGATTTAGTATCTATCTGCAACTGTCATAACTGTTTTGAATTTCTTCGGGGAAATATTCACAGAGCTGTTGTTTTAAATTAAGCAAAGTAACATGCATGTCAGCAAAAACTTGTTCAACATTTGTAGCACTGTAATTGGATACATTTTCCCTAATTTCCTAAAGGCACTGGAATGAATCGAGTTGTTTTTGCCAAGTGAGGTCGACCATAAATCGATTTTTCTTAGAAACGCCTTAATTTTATCTGTGGCTTTAATTATATTAATGTCGCAATTAATGTCCAAATAGGATCAAAAAATTTATTTTCATATGGGGACTTCTCATCTTTTAAATACATTAAAAGCTCTGCTCTTAAGTGAAATACCCTTTTTAAGACGTTGCCCTTTGAAAGCCACCTTACTTCGGTGTGATAGAGAAGATTTTCAAATAAAGCACTTATGTCTTCGCAAATTTTTCTAAAATACGCGTCTTCAAAGCTTTTTCTTTAATGGGATTTACAACTTTAATGATGGTTTTCATAACACAGTCCATTTCAGGAGGTAAAGCTTTGGACGCAAGAGCTTCTCGATGTAAAAAACAATGTCTTCATTTGGCATTAGGCTTTATTTCTTGTAATTTGACGACAAGACCAGATTTATGTCCTGTCATAGCTTAAGCGCCATCTGTGCATATAACAATACATTTACTTCAGTCAATATCATATTTACTTGTACGTTTTACAAAAGTGTCGAGTAAACATTTTCCAGTGGTATTGGTCTCCAATGGGGAACAAAAGAAAATATCTTCTTGAATGCCACTATTTGAATCATATCTTACAAACGTAATGAATTGGGCACAGTTAGATATATCTGTGGATTCGTCCATTTGAAGAGAGAAGTACGTGCATTTATTAAGATTTTCCACAACTTGCGCTTGAATATCTTCTGCCATATCACTAATTCTTCTTTGGAAAGTATTATTTGACATAGGTATTGTATTTAATTTTGCAGCCTCTCTTTTCCCACATATTATATGTACCATTTCAACAGCTGCTGGAAAAATCAGATTTTTAGCAATTGTGTGCGGATTACTAGTTTTGGCCACACGATAAGCAACTTTATAAATTGCTAATAATGCTTTTTCATTAGTAGTGGTTGCCAAGGGAAAACTGTCTTGCTGTTTGTGAAGGACGTTCAGCTTTCTTTCAATGAATTCTGCGGGCTTGTCTTTTTTATCTGGATGTTTGCTATTTAAATGTCGAAGTAACTTTGATGGCTTTATGATTTCTTTTGACAAGACTTGACCACAAATAACACATTGTGGTTTATTGGAAATAACGGTAAAACCATATTTAAGATATTCATCCATGTAGAATCTGTTTTTCTTTTTATTGCTGCTACTGCCACTTTCAGACGTAGATGGTTCTGTACTTTTTTTAAAAACTTATCCATAATTTATAATTTATCGTAGACGTAAATACGTAAACGGGAATACGTAAGTCGTAAAATATTTACTCATTACTCAACACCGCGTTCGCCACCATAGGCTATTTGGATTCGAACTGACGTTTCGTTGCGCATTGCCGCTCATATAAAGCCAAAACGAGGCTACAAGAACGTTCCAGAGTTCCATCTAGTAGCGAGCGCTTTCGCGATTATCATGGAAGAGTTTTGCGATGTAGACACAAGCTAATATGTCGCGGTGTACAATGTGCGGTCGACTTCTTATTATTTATTTTTATTGTAAACGCTATTCTGGCAGAAGTACCTACTACTAATTACTAGTGGGACAGATCGCAATCATGAAAATAATTTTATTAAAATAAAATAATTGTTTTTTGATTTAAACTTAAACAGGAACGTAAAATTAAATTTGAGAAACCATCAGATAATTGTAAATAATACACTCTATTTCTGTCAAATAATATTGAATAAATGAGTGGGAGAAATTGGGGGGTCACGAACAAACTTTTTAGCAAAAAGGGGCCGCGGTTTAGATAAGTTTGGGAAACTCTGATATACAATAATACAACTAGGGTAAGGTGGGGCAAGTGCGTACCCGGGGTAAGTGCGTTTGGAATATATTTGTAAAATTTTTGTAACATGAAGTTGAGTATGAAACCGATTTAAAATTTAGCGCGAAGTATTAAGCGAAATAATTACACATATGAGTGGCAACGTCGTTGAATTCACGACATAGTAGCACACGTGTTTGTTGGTAGTTACGTTTGAGGTTATACAAAGAGAAGGTAAGTGTTTTTTAAGTCTTGTTAATCTCATACTGCTTACTAGATTTTAATTTTTATTAAATATTTTCGGCTAGTATTGCAGAAATTTAAAATGCTTTGATGCCATTTATGTTTTTTCGCTGTAGTTTGCTAGTAGTTAAAAGGTGTGCACTTGCTCCAGAGATTTATCACATGGGGCAAGTGCATTTTGATGCATTTTGTGTGTAGGGGCAATTACGTTCTTACCTTAAAGCACTTGTCCCATAGGTAGAGATGGTTCGAAATTACATCCGAAATACGGAGAGAGGTTCGCAGTATTTAGCAGAAGCCCTTAACAATGCTTTATTTTATATAAGAAATTAGAATTTCACTGTCAGGGGAGCATCGCGCATATACAATATTCCTGTGACAACATTACGGGATCACTGAGGTGGAAGATGAGGCGCGAAGGGATCAGGACAAGGTCAATCTACCGACATTCCATTGGCAGAAGAAAAGCGATTGGCAGATCTTCGCACGATGGAACAATGGGGATTCGGTTTGTCCTGTAAATAAGTTAAACACCCAATTTAGAGATGGTAGACCAGGTGAAGACTGGTTATTAAATTTTAAAAGAAGACAACGACTGTCAATAAAAAAACCGGAAATAGTTGAGTTTGTCAGGAAGAAAGCCATGAATCATTTTGTTATTAAAGATTATCTTAAGTTATTGAGCGAAACCATTCAATATTTGAGACTCGCTGTCAAACCTGAGAAATCTACAATATAGATGAAACAGAATTTTCGAGTCCCCTCTAAAACAAAAGTTGTTGGGAAGCAAGGGGCACCATGCCAAGAACCACCAGTGGACCGGGATAGCAGCATACTACACTACACTACACTACAGTGATGATGGCAGCAAGCGCTAGTGGTGAAAAAAATTCCTTTATTAAACGTTTTAAAGGCAAAAATATCTGGGATGAATAGATAGCCGACGAACATAATGCCTTCCATAACTGCTTATGCCGCTACTAAAAATGGCTGGATTGAAGCTATTGTACTTCGCAACTATTTTGAGCGTACTTGTGTAAAAAACATTGGTCCTGATCGATATATACTAGTTAGGTATCTACGACGGACATTCAACCGACCTCACGGCAGATTTGATCAAATACGTGAGATCGAAAGGAATTACCGTCCTCAAACTCCCGGCTCATACAAGTCACATTCTCCAGCCATTGGATTGAGCGGGAGAATGTGACTTGTATGAGAGATATTGGATAGAAATAACTAGAGAAATGTGGTCCTCTTTAATTATTGTACCGGGTGGGGGGGGGGTCAATACGCAACTGACATCTTTATGTATCGTATAAATAAATAAATATATATAATTTTCATTTCATCATTTCAGTTTCATTTTCCGATGTAAATTCTGTGAAATAATTCATTTCGACATAATAATTACAGGCGGCAAAAAGCAAAGTAATTACTTTGGATAATGAATCGTAACAAATCGCAAAATTACAATCTTTTGACGTTTATTATAAACGACGCCGCCATATTTCACTAATCCCAGCTTAACTTAAATACTCTACATGTTAACACCATGAATAGTAGAACGGTAAACTATAAATAACTATTTTTTGCGGAAGAAATTTATTAGGTTATATCAGATACTACCGTTTTTGTCAATGAGATTATTAGTTGAAAATTATTAACAAGAATAAATATTCACGTAAACACATACTAATAATTGATCGAAAAGTAGGTAAGTAATTAAATATAGCGGATACGTAATAGTATTACTCGCAAAAATAATAAAAATAAAATAATAAATAACAAATCCGTTAATCCAAGTTTACTTTAGTGATTAACGTAATTTAATTTTAAAGAAAGAAAAAAAGAAAGAAGATCGCTGGTGAAGATTGGTTAGAATTCTTTTTAAAGCCTCCTCCAGACATTGGTGTTAGAAAACCCTAAGGTGCCAGTCAAAACAGCATTTCTGCATTCAATAAAGATACGGTTGAACGATTTTTTAACAATCTGCTCACAGTTATGGAAAAGTTGAAATTTCCTGAGAGTCGAATTTTTAATGTAGATGAAACAGGCATTTTTACGGTGTAGAAACCATCAAAAATTTTGGCGCCAAAACGTCAAAAGCAAGTAGGATCCATAATATCTTGGCAAAGAGGGAAAAATGTTACCATAGTATGAGCTGTAAATGTTTCAGGACAGTTTGTCTCTCCTATGTTCATATTTGCTCGAATACGTATGAATCCACAATTAATGAGAGGAAGCCCAATTGGAGCAATCTACAGATAATCAAAAACGGTTGGATAAATGAAGAATTATTTTTCGAGTGGATAAAACATTTTTGTCAGCATGTAAAGGCCTTGACAGAAGATCCAGTGCTTCTTATATTGGATAACCATGGGAGTCACATTTCTTTGGAGATTTATACTTACTGCAGATCACACGGAATTGTTATGGTTTCACTTCCCCTTTTACCTTACACAGGCTTCAACCTCTTGACCTAACTTTCTTTGGGCCCCTAAAGAATGCTTTCAATCGTGAGTGCGACTTGTATCTAAGAACTCATACGCATAAAAAGATCACACATTTTGAACTTGCTTCCCTTTTTAACAGAGCATACCTGAGAGTTGCCAAGATGGACAAAGGAATATTCGGGTTCCGTGCTGCTGTAATATGGTCCATATATCATAATAAAGTCTCTGAAGATGATTACAGCTTAATAGATCACACTAAAGTGTCAGGTATGTATGTTGTAATGGACTTAGAAACCGACGTTACTAGTGATAACAGGCTCTTGATCAGTCGAGATGTGACGAAACTCTGCAGAGAACTCCACCGAGAAATACCGAACCCCAACCGGGACCATCGAGATGTGATGAAACTATGCACAAGACTCCATCTTATAATGCCAAATGAAATCAAACCAGCAAGCTGCACCCCAGCCTGGAACGTCAGGAAATATTAAAACTCAGTCTAGTGTATCCATTGAAAATCTAGCTCCTCTTCCTTAAAAAATTATAAAGAAAAGTTCCAAATCACGTGTGAAACAACACTCAGAAATTTTCACTTCTGTAGAAACTTCAAAGAAGCGACCTGTACGCAAAAAAACTGGAGTTAAAAACTTTCATTTTGATGATTCTGAGACTAAAAGTTATGATGAGAGTAAGCTTTGTGATGATGATAAATTAGATGATGTATGCTTGCTTTAGAAAATACTTGCTTTATTACAATAAATTTTTTTTTCGAATAAAGAAAGATTTTTTAATTCTGCGCAGAAGTACCCCGTACTTGGGGGAATACCGCGCAATGACAGTTTTTTAAAGTACATTTTTTTCTTCATAATCCGTTAAACTTTAATTTTATTTTTTATGTGAATAACGTTCAGAATAGATACAAGTTTCAGTAGTTAAATTAATAAAGTTTGTTTGGAAATAGGAAACTTTTTGTAAGTATTTTACTTTGGGTGCGCAGAATTCCCCGGTTTCCCAAACGGTCATAATTAATATTTTACCATTTTTTTCTTTATTTACAATCAGATATAGGTAATAACTTCCTGTGTATCTAGTATAATATGCGCTCAAAAATTTTAAACAATAAGTAATAAAAAGTTAGACGAAAGTATCAAATATTTGTTCTAGGTTGTTAACTGTTTCATGCATAAAACATTATACAATACGTTGTGGTCATTAAGAATTGCAGTAAAATTTATATTGTTTAATTAAAAAATCGAATATTTAAGAATGTATGTTGTTTAAGAGTTTTTTTACTTACAGCATATACAAAATATGTAGGACATTGAAAGTATCCATTAAAAAATTTTAAACTAAAAAGAAATTCCATATCTCAGAGCAAAAGTGTATTAAGTCACACAATATAATAATAAAAATTCTTGTTTGTTTTTTTGTAACATTTCGCATTTAATACATTAAATTTTATTAAGCAAATTCTTATAAATGTGAATAATAAGCATTGTTTTTAATACTAAAAAGAAAATTTTTTGAATAGTACTGTTTTTCGAAAAAATAGACTTAACCCTTTTGCTCACGGCGTCCAGAAATTTAATAACATCACTGTTTTTTAATGTTGTCCACGTTAGAAGACCTCTAAAACATTCCTTATTTATGCACTAGACCTCATCTGTTGGCAAATCGAAGAAACGATCGGAAAAGTTTTAGTAAGATTTTGGTCACTGTGTAGACATCTATACCTAAAAGAACAGTAATTTTTTTCAAAAAAAAAAAACAAAATTTGTTTAATTTACTGTTTGTGTTTTGAAAACGATTTCCGAAGTGGAGATTGAAACGTCAATACACGTATTTTAACCTTTAATTGTGGCTTATTCCCAGTTAAATAGTAACCAGTTATTGGTGGTTACAAACTCTATTTCTTTGCCATTTTTACTGCACGACAAAATAGATTCAGTAGCCCTAGCTTCTCTGCTGATAAAATAATGAAAAACCATGGATGTGGTACTACAGAAGAAATAATCAGTAATGATCGGGAAGTAATTATGATAAAGTGTTTTGATAACAAACCTACAATAAGGGCATCAAATTATATATGAATTCGGAAGATCGATAAGTGTAAACGATGGGACAAAACAAACAAGACATATATGGAAATAAATAGGTAGGTCACAGGTAAGTCACAAAGGATTACAATTTGTCAATAAGAGGTGTTGACAAATTCAATTTCTTACTAACATTGTACAGGACCTTTATTAGGTCACGCAAATGGACGTTGTGAATGTTTAGACATGGTACAGATTTAGCCTGTACAAATGCCTGGCTAGAATATAGCAGGAAAGCAACAAATTTGCAAATTCCAAAGCAAAGAATCTTAGATTTGGTACACGTTCGCGCAGAAATTGTTGAAGTTCTTTTAGATATAGAAAAAATAGTCAATTAAAAGGGGACTACTAGTTTTGATGAGGCTTAAACCAAAAATACTAAAAAGAAATAACATTGAAATACATTTACCTACTGTTGATAAATCGAAAAAGGCTTCGCGTTGCAAGAAACCTGAATGCAAGGGAAAACCTCGTATATCTTGCCTCAAATGCTCAAATGCGCATTTATGTTTGACCTATATTAATAATTGTTTTATGGAGAACCACAGTATATAAATTATGAATAATGTGCATTGAATAAATATTTTCATTGTTCTCAGTATTTATTTTCTCTAACCCACATTATTTGTATTCCGTTTTCTCACAGTATCCTGATGTGTGGACACTGTGAGATGTTTTTCAAAGATGGAAAAACTATGTTCCATGCTATTTTTCAAAAATGGAAAATCTTTTTGACTTAGAACAAACTCCATAAATAAATAATTAAGTAAATTTCAAAAACCAATATAATTCTATTACGAGAAACATCACATCTATTTTACAGAATTAAGGAAATGTTTGAATATAAAGAATTAAAAATATTATACGGAAGTGTTTGTAATAAGACCATTAAAAAGAGTACTAAAAAATGCTTAAAAAGTTTAATAAAAAAAAAACAGGAATGGTTGTAACGCAGCTGTATTTTTAATAACTGAAAAATTAACAATAGCTTTCTAAAGTACACAAAAAAAACTAATAATAAAAACTAAAGAAATGCAGGGCTTCTGCTGCAGTATCTGAAAACAAATCGTGAAACCTGACTGGAACCACTTTAACACCTTTTTAAGATCATTGAATTTTTAGAATTTATCGATTCAAGGTATATCCCAAAGAAACTTAAGACTCTTCTAAATATTGATAATTCCTTGTACCAACTCTTCGGTGAAAGTCTACACTCTGAAATTCATAATCGAAGTCTTGGATATTGGGTAAAGTAAAATTCCGCAAAACCTAGTAAGATGGCGGTGTTAAAGCTGTTAAAAAAGAAATACTTAGCATTAATCACTGGAAACCCATTTACACGTGTTTTATTAATTGCTACCTTGCAGAGCATCACACTAGATGACGAATCTTCTTTTTCAAGTGCTCTCTCTGCTACCGAGTTTGACAATCATCATTGCTATTCCTATCTTTGAAGCTGTTGCTTTAACTAATTGGATATACGTCGTCTCCCCACGTTTCGTTTGCCTGGAATCTATCCTTGGATAATTAACTGAATCAATCGGTACTTTTCCCTCCCATCACATGAACAAGATATTCCAACTTTCTTCTCTTGATGGTGATCAACAGCTCCCGTTCTTCGTTCATTCTTCGAAGAACTACACTATTTGTTATTTTGTTTGTTCAAGGTATTTTTAAAATTCTCCTATATATCCACAATTCGAAGGCCTCTAGTTTATATGACGAATACATCAAACCTATTATCAAAGTTTACTGGAATCAAAGAACCATTATTAATACAAACAACAGATAATCCAAGCCAATCAATATTGAACGAGGCGTAAGACAGGCTTTTTTACTCTCTCTTGCTCTCTTAACTGTGTATTCTGAGAATGTATTACAAAAGCTTTAAAAGATTCAAAAAGAAATTATCAGAGGGGTAGAAATAATTAGCGATCAACGAACTCTACCAAGCATCATTATATTATGTCAAATTTAAAGCAACCTGCATCTTCCGGTTCTCATATATGTCTATCGGTCTAGTCTCCTGCTTCCTGGTTGTAGGTTTCTCTAGGGCGAGCGCCCACCAAAGTGGCGTGGCAAGTAGCACGTAGCAAGTAGCACGCGTCTAGCATGTTTCTTAAAATGTAACCAATGAAAACAAATGATTAGAATGAATGACGTCACTGTCATTTTGGTGTAAGCTGAATCATTCGTTTTCATTGGTTACATTTTAAGAAACATGCTAGACGCGTGCTACTTGCCACTTGCTACGTGCCACGCCACTTTGGTGGGCGCTCTCACTAACATTGCGTTTTTGACTTCACCAATCCATGTTGTTTTCGGATTTTTTTCGTTTTTTTTTTCGTTCCTGTTTTTCAACGGACCAAGAAGATATAAAATCCTTCGGCTAATTCTCAGTGGTAAAATTGGAGGAAAGAAATGTATCAGGTAGTACAGGGCACAAAAACTTCATGGTTGAGCAATTTGTGACAATGGGCAGGTTTAACAGTGGAGAATTTACTATACTTCTTCTTCTTCTTTCTTTTTGTATGTAGGCTTTAAAGCCTGTCTCTTTTTCAATATTAGCCTAATAAATTGTTAAAATTATTGCACCATCTTTTTCTTGGTCTGCTAATACTTCTTCGTCCATTTGATGACATATCTCATGCTATGCGTACTATCCTATCCTCTGTCATTTTACTAATGTGTTTGTTCCACTCTTGTCTCCGTTTTGTCACACATCCATTTATGTCTTCTATATTGCATGCTCTTCTTATCTTTTCGCTCCTCTCCCTATCCAACAGACTTTTTCCTGATATTTGTTGGAATATTTTTATTTCTGTTATTTCTAGTAGTCGTTTCGGTTTAGATGTGAGGTCTTGTCTCCGCAGTGTATGTTAATATAAGTCTAATGGCAGCATTAAAGATTGTTGTTTATGTGTCTTGTCTTAGGTGGTTGTTCTTCCAGATTGTGTCATTAAGATATCCCACCGCTTTACTTGCTTTTATGCTTTGTTGTAGTACTTCTTCTTCTGCTTTATTATTTTCCCATCAATTTCGAGTTTACATCGTAGTGGGTATTTAGATGTCATACTTTTGGGTTTTTCTGCTATTAACATATTGTATTTCGTCTATGTTGTATTGAAGATGTGTGTTAATCTTTGGAGTTCGTCTTCTGTCTCGCCGATTAATGCGATGTCGTCTGCATAACATAATATGTGGAGTTGTTTGTTCCCCATTCTGTAACCTTGACCTTTACGTGCTTCTTGTATTATTTATTTGTTACACGTACTCCATTACCAAGATCAGTATTAGAATATTATAAGTATGGCATTTGCCTACGTTCTCGAACGTGGCACCCTAAAAATATAGTATATGAGGGTTAGAATCCATTGGGCGTTACCACATTTCGACCCCTTGCTTGTTATTACTTCAAAGTGATAATCTTCTTAAAGTCTCTATCCGTTTTATAATATCCGATCGTACCTGTCTATTGTAGAGTAGATGTATCGCATGTGATATGAGCTAAAGGCTTGGTATAATTATACAAAACACCAGTAGGCAGGTTTATTTAGGTATTATAGAAATTAATAGATTCGACCGTTCATCATCATCATCAACTAGCCTCTAACGTCCACTGCTGAACATAGGCCTCTTGCATGCTTTTCCACTTAGTCCGATTTTGCGCCATCTGAATCCAATTTGTAGTCACTCTTTTTATGTTATCTGTCCATCTCGTTGGGGGTCGACCTCTATTTCTGTAAGCTTGTATTCGGGGTCCCCATTCCAAAATTCTTTTTGTCCACCGGTCATCAACTGATCTTGCTACATGACCTGCCCAGTTCCACTTTAGTGTTGTTATCCTTTCAATAACGTCTGCTACTCCTGATCTTTTGCATATAGTAGCATTGGGTATTCTATCACGTAGAGAAATCCCTAACATAATTCTCTCCATTGCTCTTTCCGCAACTTGTAGTTTACTCACTGTTGTTCTTGTGAGCGTTAGGGTTTCTGCGCCGTAGGTCATCACTGGCAAAATACATTGATTAAATACTTTTCTTTTCAGACACATTGGAATCTTAGACCTAAAAATATCCTTCATCCTTCCAAATGCAGCCCAAGCGAGGTTTACTTTTCTTTTTAGCTCGATTGTTTGGTTGTCTCGACTTATTCTGATCTCATGGCCTAAGTATTTATAGGAGTCAACTGGCTCAATATATTTGTCTTCTACTGAGATGTTTTTGTTGTGGACTAAATTTGTCATAAATTGTGTTTTTGAAAAATTTATTTTAAGACCAACTCTTTTTGTGGCAGTATGGAGTTCTTGGAGCATTATCTGTACCTGATCAAAGCTGTCTGCAATAAGAACGATATCATCTGCAAATTTAAGGTTATTTAAAAATTTTCCATCTACATTGATGCCCTTTTCGTTCCAATCTATTGTTTTACAAGCGTATTCTAGCAAAGTTGTAAATAATTTAAGAGACATGTTGTCTCCTTGCCGAACGCCTCTTTCAATACGAAAAGTCCCAGTATCTCCATTAAGTCTTACACAGGCTGTATTGCATGTTGATAGATGTAACTGATGAGAGATATGTATCGGTGATCTATTCTACATTGTGTTAGAGCTTGGAGCATTTCACTTTGATTGACCGTATCAAATGCTTTTTCAAAGTCGACAAAGACAAGTATCAGGGGTCTATTATATTCAATGGTTTTTTCAATCAACGACTTAATGGTTTGCAAATGATCATTTGTTCTGTATCCAGCTCTAAATCCTGCTTGCTCGCAAGGTTGATAGAAGTCTAGTTTTGATGTCAACCTATTAGTTATTATCTTCATAAACAACTTATAAACGTGGGCTAACAAGCTAATAGGTCTATAGTTCTTTAGCTCTGTTATATCTCCCTTTTTGTGCATGACTACTATAACAGCTTTATTCCACTGAGATGGTGTAACCTCGTTTGAAAGGCATAAGTTATATAATTGCGTAAATGCTTTCAATACTGTCTTTCCTCCTGCTTTAACTGCCTCAATAACGATTTGATCATCACCAGCTGCTTTATTGTTTTTCATTCTATTTAATGACTTTAAGACTTCTTCGATTGTAATTTCTGGGATATCCTCTGAACCCATATTCTGGACTTTTCTCAACTTCTTGCCGTCTTTCTTCCCCCTTTCTCTATATAATTCTGTGTAAAATTCTTCAACTACCTTAATTATCTTATCTTTATCTGTTACCACTTTTCCATTTCGATCTGCGAGCTTAACAATGTTCTTCTTACCTAGAGCTTGACATCTCTTCAGCACCTTTAAACTTTTATTTTTCTCGACAACCGTTGTAATGTTTTTTGTGTTATATTGTCGTACGTCCTTTCTCACTGCTTTAATAATACCTTTATTAAGTTGTTGTAGTACGCGTGCATTCGTATCGTTTTTGTTCTTAAGTTCTCTTCATGCCTCCATAAGTCCTTTTGTTTCTTGACTGAGCTTTTCTTCCTTATCTCTCCTAGAATTTGTATTGCACTTTTTCTCTGCGTTCTTAATAGCTTTTATTAAGTTATCATTTAAGGTTTCGATATCCATAACGTCTATATTTGTTATCTCTAGACATCTCAGAATTTCCTCTTCGAAGGACATGGTGTTTTCGATTGGATTCCATTCTATTGGGTGTGTTTTTGTTATCATTTTGTATCTTTGTTTTTGGAGATTTAGCACGATCTTCGCTCTTACCATTCTATGATCACTTTCCACTGAACAGCTATTAAGAACTGTTACATCATGGATCATGTCTTTGTTGTTGGTTAAGACAAAATCAATTTCATTTTTGGTGACTCCATCTGGACTTGCCCAGGTCCATTTTCTTTGGGGACTTTTTTTGAAAAAGCTATTCATTGCAAAGAGGCCATTTCGTACCAAGAAACCCAAAAACATTTTGCCTCTTTCATTTCTTTGTCCGAATCCATAGGGACCTATTGCTACTTCGGTCCCGTCTAGTTTACATCCCAACTTAGCATTAAAGTCACCCACTACTAGGTTGTGTGTAGTAGGCGCTAGTTTTACAGCATTTTCTAGGTCTTCATAAAAGGTTTCCACTTCCTCGTCCGAGTGTGTAGATGTGGGTGCATAGGCTTGAATTATTTTAAGGCTGGTTTTTTTATTAAGCTTCAGTATGCAGAGTATTATTCTTGGATTGATACCTTTAAGTTGTTGGATATTTTTAGTGTGTCTCTTATGTATAAGAAGTCCAACTCCTCCTATTTTTTCTTTGTTTCCCATATAGAAAAGTTGATGCCCTGATTAAAGAGTTATACAGTTTTCTTCTTCACGTCTTACTTCACAGAGACCTATAACGTCCCATTTTATGTGTTTTAACTCTTATTCTAATTCCAGTAATTTTTCTTCAGAGGACAGTGTTCTTACATTGTACGTGGCGATATACATTTGTCGTCGTCCGTGGTAGCCTGATCTGACCCGGGGATTCTTCGCACCCTCTGTTTGCTGTCTTTCTTGATCGCTACCTTGACCAAGGATCAGCTCACTGCCGGGAACTGAGGGCCGTGTTTTTGTCGTGTCAAACATGCTTGGATTTTAGCCATACTCTACCGCGCTGGCTAGTGCGAGTTGGTAGAGGGTAGGATGAAGGTAGGAGTTTTAAAAGGGGGGGATAGGAAAAGGGTATGAGGACCAGGTTCTCTCAGGTAAGGAAGGAGGGAGAACCAGAAGCTAGCATAAGGCAGGGTCACTAATCCCTGTAGCAGCCTGTCTTCTACTGGGATTGTAGCAGAGTGCTACCTGCCACCTATTCGACCTTTACTTGATGAAAATTCATTTTATGTAACAATAAAACACTAAAAACTTTGTTTTCAAAACTTCCACAAAGTTTATTATAAAATCTTATCACTACAGCTGTTTCGGCAGAGTGCCTTTCTCAAGTGATCTATTTTTGGCATGCGTTTACACTTTATAGTCTTTAATCTAGCAATATCTAGGTCGCCTATTAAGACACGATAAGTAGCGTCTACTGCAATTGATTGTCCAGTAGAAAATAGACAGTAAGCGCGGGTCAAACAGGAGAAAACATTCGGGGCTCCAAAATCTGCGGAAGTGATTCGGGCTTACATCGGTCGAACTATTCAGAATCGCCGCAAACAAGATAAGAATTGCCATATTAATAGCCAACGTTCGCAACGGACAGGTCACTTGAAGAAGAAGAAGAAGTGTTTAATGAAATATGTTAAGGAGGGAAGAACTGTTTGTCTTAAATTGGTCATTTAGAGTTATATCTGTGTTTTTTAATTTGTTAATTTCCATAGATTCTAACAAAGATAGCGTAAGGCCTTTATTTTGAATGTGAAGAATTTTAAATTCGTTATTAAAATAATGTTTATGATCTATAAGGTGAAGTGCGTATGTAGAATCTGTTTTTCTATTATTGAAAGCCCATTTATGTTCTGCTATTCGTTTATTAAAATTTCTACCAGTTTGACCGATGTAAGTTTTTGGGCAGTCGCCACATTTTAGTTTGTACACACCACTGTGTAAGTGTTTTTTTATTTTGGCTCTTGTTGTTTTTAATATATTTGCTTAAGTTGTTATTTGTTCTGAAAGCTGGTGTTATTCCTTCCTTTTTTATGTGTTTGGCTATTTTTGTTGATATTTTGCCTGTAAGTATATGTAATAGAGCAGAATGCGCTGGGTTTTTCTCTGGTGGTGGAAATACTAATTTCAGGGCTGTCTTGTGTAGTTTTGAATTTAAAGCTTTAAAGATTTAAAGAAAGTTATAACGCCAGCTTTCAGAACAAACAACAACGTAGGCAAATATATTAAAAACAACAAGAGCCAAAATAAAAATCACTTGCACAGTGGTGTATACTAACTTAAATGTGGCGACTCCCCAAAAATCACACTGGTCAAACTAATAGAAATTTTAATTAATGAATAGCAGAACATAAAAGGGTTTTCAGTAATAGAAAAACAGATTCTACCTACGCACTTCACCTTCTAGATCATAATCATTCTTTTAATGACGAATTTTAAATTCTTCACATTTAAAATAAAGGCCTTAAACTATCCTTGTTAGAATCTATGAAAATTAACAAATTAAAAGACACAGATATAATTCTAAATGACCAACTTGAGACAAACAGTTCTCTCCTCCTCAACCTATTTCATTAAAGACTATAAAGTGTAAACGCATGTCAAAAATAGACCACTTGAGAAAGGCACTCTGCCGAAATAGCTGTAGTGATAAAATTTTATAATAAATTTTGTGAAAGTTTTGAAAACAACTTTTTTAGTATTTTATTGTTACATTATAGAAATTTCACATCAAATTGCATGATTACAAATAATATCGCGTCGTTACAATATCTTCTGCTTCTGAATTTATGCTAGTCATATAATATAATAATTTTATAATATGTTTTTGAATTTTCATTATACAAAAGAATTTATTTATAAGCTGCAAAATATAATATATTTTTTTAAATACGCAAATATTGTTCCATCTAGCGAGTAACATGAAAGTTCACGAATTCTTCTTAATAGTATCCTTTAGCAGTACAGTACTCTATACAAATCTAGAAAGTTAACTTTACGGATTACTTACTGTATGGTACAGTTAGGTACAGTATACACTCAGTAGTCTATATACGATAGTTGAAAAGAAAGTAGTATAATTACCATCTACATGAAAATGTAGTAACCTGCACCTAACGGAACTGAATGTTTATACAAAACAACAAGAGATGGTACTTCACTTCTACGATATGTTGGAACGATCGTCAGCCTCGTGTATATTATAAAAAATTATTTTTAAATTAATCACTACATACTAACATTTTCTCACGCACTGTACATATATAATAACTAACTTGTTAGAAAGTGCCAATTATGCCACTCTTACTTTTTTCATTAATCTAAATTTATTTTCTTTTTGATACACTTTAATATATTATCATAGTCTTCTTTTAAGGTACTGATACAGAAAAACAAAAAGAATGATAAACGCTGAAGTGACTTATTGGAATAGGCCGTATTTCCAGAACCCTTAAGACAAATAAAACAAAGTCCTAATAAGAATAGTAAATTCTAAAGTATATAGTTTATAAAGTCTTGTTCATTAAAACCACCTGTAAGTAAAAAGTGGTCTTAAAGTTCAGACTGTCTAAATAAATTTTACTTATTTAGATATATTTTTGGGATTCGCGGAAATTCTTGAAGCTAGTTTATATTATTCATAACTTTTTAAATTTTCTGCATGATGTAGTAGATATCCACGGTAGTATCATGGATATCGTTCAAATATTTTTTACGTATATTCATAAAATAAGTAATCTTTATAAAACTACAATATAACTCGTAATATTTTGCTTTATTGGGTTGATTTTCGTAAAATATATTAATAATAGTTTAATAGTCATCGATAGAAAATTGTTGCCGTTTTCTATAACGTAAGAATTTCTCAGATTTGGTCAAATTAATAATAGATTGATTTTCGTAAAAAAATGTGTTTCTTTTTCGTTTAATTGTTTCTGTTTTCATATACACTTGTTCTTTTTGCACGCTAGTATTTTTAAATTATATATTGTTATATCAAAACTTACATAAGCGCTTTATAGTGCTGAAACGTGTGCTATTATTTTCTTTTTACGGTAGAACTCTGTAAAATAAGTTTATTGGTAGTGAAAGGAAGATTCTTAAATAGTTGGATGTCTTGTAGTTTATTCATTAGAGGATAGATGGGAGTAAGATTAGGTTTATTTTTGTGATAAATTAATAGTATTATTAAAATACAGAGTGGCCCAAAAGTCTGGAAACGACCAGTTATCTCGTAAATTGCTAGTTATAATTCTACAAAATTTCAGGTACAACTATTTTGGGATACGGAGATTCCATATTTAATATTTGCAATGTTGCCAGATTTGCAGTTTCTCTTATATTATTAGTAACTTTGGTTTTTCAAATTCATCACCCTGTATATTCCGTCATTATTGTAATCTCCTATTGAATACGAGTTCAACCATATGTAACACTTATAATTATATGTAATTTGGCAGATCTTAAATACATAAAACAAAGTCTGGCAACACCTAATTGTCTCAATAAATTTTTTAATACTAACTATTTTTAACTAGATTAAAATGTAACAATTGATAGATTACAACATTTTTAACATAATGGTTACTTTATCAAGTGTTCAAAATGTGCTTCATGTGAGTTGACAGTACCCTAATCGATGGAAGAATGCGTCTACCACATTTTCCATGATTGTCAAGATTTATCGATATTTCTTTGCTTTGAGTCAATTATTCGAGATTCATCGATATTTCTTTGCTTTAGTTCTGCAAGATTTGCTAGTTTAGTTTTGTAAACGGAATTTTTTAAGTATCCCCAATAAAAGTAATCTTTAGGATTGAAATCAGGTGAACGTGGAGGCCATTCAATTCTACCTCGTCTACCAATCCATCGTCCGGGAAGTACCTCTTTTAAATAACGCCGAACATTTACACCAAATTTTGTAAAATTATGCGAAGCAATTTACAATTTACGAATTTACCGAATTACGAATTTACTAGATAGATACCGATCAGTTAGACCGAAAAGAGGTATTAATGACAACAAAACTAGATATAATGCAAAGTTTTGTTGAAGGTCCACATACATCTTCACGCAGGGTTGCACAAGTAGGTACATGATGTAGGTCGTTCTTCAGTATTACGTGTTTTACATAAGAATATTTTTAAACGATACAAAATTTACTTATTGTAAGGATTAAGTGAAGATGACTTCGATCGTAGATTAGAATTTACTGAGGTAATGATGGATAAAATGGAAAAGGATAACAATTTCGTTAACAGAATATGTTTTTCCGATGAAGCAACCCTTACACTGTGTGGAAGTGTAAATCGACACAATTTAAGATACTAAAGTGACGTAAATCCATACAGGATACGTGAAAACCAAACTCAAAGATCACAAAAATGAAATGTATGGTCAGGTATAGTAGGTACTCAGTTATTTAGGCCGTTTTTTATCGAAGGAAATTTAACTTCAGATAGTTACGAAATGTTACTTAGAAATGAAAGTGTACCTACACTGATAAACTGGTTTGGTACCAATTTTAATTAGAAATGGGCAAGATGGAGCTCCAGCTCATTCTGGGGTAAATGCTCGGGGTTATTTAGAAGAGATATTTCCATAACGATGGATCTGTAGACGAGGTAAAATTGAATGGTCTTTACGTTCACCTGATTTCAATTCTAAAGATTATTTTTATTGGGGATACTTGAAAAATTCAGTTCACAAAACTAAACCAGCAAGTTTTGCAGAACTAAGGCAACGAAATATCGATGAATCTTGAATAAATTCTAGCAATCATGGAAAAATGTGGTAGACGCATTCTACCATCGATTAGGGTACCTACTGTCAACTCACAAATGGAGCACATTTTGAACACTTGATAAAGTAACCATTGTGTTAAAAACATATTGTAATCTATCAATTATTACGTTTTAATGTAGTTAAAAATAGTTATAATATAGTATATAGTATAGTATAGTATATAGTATATAGTATAGTTATAGTATTAAAAAAATTATTGAGACAATTAGGCGTTGCCAGACTTTGTTTTATATATTTAAGATCTTCCAAATTACATAAAATTATAAGTGTTACGTGTGGTTGAACTCGTATTGAAAAGGAGATTCCAATAATGAGTGAATATACAGGGTGATGAATTTGAAAAACCAAAGTTACTAATAATATAAGAGAAATGGCAAATCTGGCAACGTTGCAAATATCAAATATGGAATCTCCGTATCCCAAAATAGGCGTGTCTCAAATTTTGTATAATTATGTCCTATAATTTACGAGATAATTGGCCGTTTGCAGACTTTTGGGCCACTCTGTATATAATATATTATAACACGTACAATAAAAACACAGCCCAAAAAATAGTTTTCTCTAGTTTTTTTTTAAGAAATTGAATTGTTTTGATAAAGTAAAGTAAAGTAAAACGGGAAAAATACTAAAATATTTTTGCAGATTAAAACCAAAACTTTAGCGGTAACGTAAAAATCAAATTAGTGGCCATTTACAACTAATAGGTGAAACAGAATATAGGAGTTTCATTTCATCGACCATATCCACACCGCCTTTTGTTAGATTATAAAATCAAAATAATATCTGGTTTGAAGTGGCTTCCTATGTAGCCTGATCGATTGCATCGTCATCATGTAGAGAAGATAGCAGAGGTACATTTGTTCCCTTTTTAGAAATATACGATACCAGTACACTGTTCCGCGACATACTACTACAAATATGTCTTTCCTTGCCTCATTCTTTCTTAAACAAATCTAAAGAAATTGTCCTTTTGTTCCATCATAGCGTACCTACTATAATGGTGCGATGGTTGATTTTAAGATCATTTACCAGAGGAATAACCAGGCCATAAACTTTGATGCCATATTTTGCAGGCTTGTTTGCAATATACTACCTAAATCTGCAACGGAATTTAATAGCCTCCTAACTCTCATTGACTGTTTTGGTGCTGGTTGGTTTTTAGTTTTATTTTTACTAAATTAGGTATTTTCTTACCCGAATTAAGAAAAATACAATTTTTAATTATTTAGGAATATATTTAGGAATATTTAGTAAACGCATAAACTTGAAAAATATTAAATAGAAAAAATATTAATCTTCTATTGTTTTAACTATACAGAATGCAGTTCAAAAAAGCCATTAAGACACAAGTGCTCGTTACATATCGCACCTCCGCTAAAAAAGAGTCACAGTTTAAAAACCGTTGTTTTATGAAAAACGATCAGTTGCGTGACTAAATGCAAGCTGATATGCTATTTTATTGTAAACTGGAATATATTAACTTAGTGTTATTGGTGTCTTAATTTTCTTAAAAAATTCAATTTTTGCAGTTAATAGTACAAAAATAGAAACATGCCAATATTTTGACATTTTTTTAGAACAAGTTATTATCATCTTAAAAGTCACGTTGTTAGAGTATAATAAAGCAAACAAAAAGAAAAAACAGGAAAAACTTTTTTATTTATTGTTACAAAGAGTTATAGAATGCTGAAAAATAACTGGAAATATGATTATTCTTTACTAAATCCAAGAGATCGTTTTTCTTAATGTCTTTAATGCTGAGTACACTTTTGTAGGCCTGTAGCCTAGGCCAGAACTAGCTGAATTTGAATTACTTGGTTGATATTCTGGTAAAAAATCAGACTCTTTAGAAAGTATTTCATTCCACAGTTTTTGTAGTCCTGTAAACAAGTTTTAAAATTCTCTTTGCGCGATTCATATTGCAAATATAACATAAAATAATGCTTTGTACACTGTTGATCGCTAGAGGAAGAGATAATTAATCAACTCAACCACCATTTAAACAAACGCGTCTATTGAATTAAAGAGGGATGATAATTACACACGCTATGAGGGAATACCTCACCATATTTTTTTATAACCAATGAAATTGTCTTGGCTAATACGTTCATGAGAAGATATGACAAAGTTTTAGAATATTTTATGCGGTCAGTGTGCTGTGATACTAGAAAGAAGTGACATCCCTCTTTAGGTGAGCGTATTCCTCACTGCTCGTGGAATCACGGTAAAATCACATTTCATTTAGCTCAAAGAAACTTTTAGGTTTTTGTTTAATATTTGGTTAAGTTTAATTAAAATATTATTGTTTAGGTTAATTGTTAATTTAATTTGAATTTTTAGTAAAATATATTCGCGTACAGAACGTTAATTACTTCAGTGGCTTGCTGAAATTGAAAATGAAGAAAACAGCGAAAGTTTGAAAAACCTCGATGATAGTGAAGGAAGTGAAATTGATAAGGTAGAAATAAAAAATAATAAAACGGATAGTGAAATGTCGGCGAGTTCTGAAGATGAGGTAGACTATATTCCTTGCCTATTCAAATACTCGATTATAGACTTGTTACGATAACATTGTTTAATTTTAGGTAAAGATAATCAAACCATTTGGAAGGTCCATCACGAAAATCGTTATTCTAAAAATCTAGTTAGGAATATCCTGACCAAAAAACGTGGAGTAAAAGGTTCCGCAAAAGAAAAAAAATCCATCAGAGTGTTGGAGTTTATATTTTTTAGATGACATTGTTGACCCCGTTGTGTAACACCCGTGCCGGTGTTAGTTTCTAAGAAGGAGAGGTTCTGAACTGAGTAGGGGCTTCTCAGTACTTTTTGAAAAACACACACATCCTACAGATATGTAGGACAGGTACGAATAAGGCTTTGCCAAATAAACACCCACGGATCAACTGAGAGCATGGCATAGGGCAGCAGCTATGTCATTACAGGATCAGAGCGGTAGAGACAAGATCTCTGTATCGGTCTGATACCGGATAGTCACGGGCGGTAATCAAATTATGATTTAACCGGTTGTGATACTGCAGTGCAGAAAGCAACGGGAAACTACTATATTTTCCCCAGTAAAGTAACCTATGCAAAACAAAAATTTAACGGCCCCTAGTCCGCGGCAGACCTTAAGTGGTCAGGGGGTGCAAAGAATCCCCGCGAGGAACCACCCGAAAGTGGAATACATTATTAACCAATCCTTGGTACGAATAGGCACTTGGAACGTACAAAGTATGTTTGAACCCGGTAAAGTTCAAAATACCATTCGTAAAATGAAAAGACTTGGAGTGGACATACTAGGTATAAGTGAGATGAGATGGTTTGGTTCTGGAAATGTATCCATCGATGACTACACAATATACTACTCGGGGAACGAACAGCAGATACACTGGAATGGTGTAGGCCTTATAGTAACAGAGCAGATAAAAAAAAGCAGTAATTGATTTCATACCCTATTCTGATCGAATGCTTCTTTTGAAATTACAGAGTAAGCCCGTAAACATAAACATACTCCAAGTTTATGCAAAAACTGCTGACAAGTCGGATGATGAAATAGAGCAGTTCTATGAGAATCTCCAAGAATTACTTAAAATGACAAAGAGTTATGAAACAACATTAATCGTAGGAGATTTTAATGGCAAAGTGGGTTGTGGAAAAGTGGAACATATTTGTGGAAATTACGGACTGGGCAATCGCAATGATAGAGGTGACAGACTACTACAATTTTGCCAGGAGAAACAACTAACTATCATGAACACCTGGTTCAAGCTATCACTACGGAGGCTATATACTTGGAAATCACCCGCAGATAATAAAAACAATTGTGCAGGCGCAGATGTTCCATCGGATCACAACCTACTAGTGGCTAAATTAAAAATAGAGTTCAAAATGCTAAAAAAGACTGTCAAAAGAAAAACCGACATCAATTTACTTAAACAAGAAAATATACAAAGTATGGTAAAGACTAAACTCAACGAGGAATGTGAAAGACTCCAAAGAGAGTTATCACCAACTACAGAAGGCTTATGGACTGAAGTCAAGAATGCTTTTACTAGCGCCGAGAAATATATAAAAGACACTAATAACAAAAGAAAATCTAAACCCTGGATGACACAAAAAATTCTGGGAATGATGGATACTCGAAGAGCCTACAAAAATAAAAATAATGAAAAATATAGGGAGATACATCGTCAAATCAAGAAAGAAATAGCTACCGCAAAAGAAAATTGGATGATAGAAAACTGCCAAGAGATCGAAGAATTAATAAAGAAACACGACAGTCAAACGCTTCACAAAAAAATAAAAGATCTAGCTGGAATGACAAAACAAAGACTCCCTTGTAGATTAACAAACGACGAGAATGAAACGATATGGGAATTAAGCGATCTAAACAACGTATGGGGACATTACATAGAAGAACTATTCCGGACACACCACTAAACAACATAATATATAAAAACCATGAAACCAGTCCTCCTATATTAAAACAAGAAGTAGAGAGAGCAATTAAAACGCAAAAAAATGGGAAAGCCCCTGGCCCCGATGACATACATATGGAAGTCATAAAGCTACTGGAAGAGAAACATTTAAATATAATCGTCAAATTATTTAATCAAATATATACAAGCGGTAAAATTCCACAAGACTGGTTAAAATCAGTCCTTATTCCCCTTCCAAAAACTAAGGGAGCAAAGAAGTGTGGTGATTTCAGACTTATTAGTTTAATGTCGCATATGTTAAAGTTATTCTTGAAAGTTATTCACCAACGCATTTATAATAAATGTGAACAGGATATCAGTGATGAACAATTTGGCTTCCGAAATGGATTTGGGACACGGGAAGCATTACCCAGTTTTATTATATTGCTGCAAAAATGTCGAGACCAAAAAAAGGATCCCTTTTTATGTTTTATTGACTATCAAAAGGCCTTCGACAAAGTAAAATATGATAAGCTAATGGATTGCCTTCACAAAAAGGGACTAGACGAGAACGATATTAAAATTATCCAAACGCTGTAAACAGAAGCCGGTGACACAGAAATATTCAATATCAAGCGAGGTGTATGACAGGGGTGTGTATTGTCACCACTACTTTTCAATATACATTCGGAAGAAATCTTTGCACGAGCACTAGAGCAATCAAGAGAAGGTGTTAAAATTAACGGCAGAGTTCTAAATAATGTACGATACGCCGACGACACGGTCCTAATTGCAGAGAGCGCACAGGATCTTCAGACACTCTTAGACCACGTCAGATCGATCGGAGAACAATACGGCCTCAGCATTAACGTCAAGAAAACAAAAACAATGATTGTCTCCAAAACATCCATCCATCCACCCATGGCTTTAAACGTGAATGGTAACATTATCGAAAATGTCGAGAAATTTCGATATCTAGGGTGCTGGATAACGAAAGATATAGATCCAGACATAGAAATAAAATCGCGAATTGAACAAGCAAGAAATGTCTTTTTAAAAATGAAACAAATATTTACGTCCCAAACACTCAAATCTCAAAATCCGATACCGAATGCTGAAATGTTACGTTTACAGCACCTTACTATATAGAATGGAGGCCTGGACCTTCAAAATCAACTCACACATATACAGAAATGAGAAATACCAGCTACTGCAGCTTCTTATAGAGGGGAAGGTAGAAGGAAAACGTGGTCCTGGTAGACGACAGGCGTCCTGGTTGAAGAACATTCGTGAGTGGACTGGTTTGGATTCTCAATCTTTAATAAGAAAAGCCAGGGACAAAAATGAAAATTCATTGAAGACGGCACCCAAAGAAGAAGAATTGTTGAAAAAATTGTTATATATACAAACAAATATATTTCCAAAATTCGACCAAGAGATGCAACGGACACAAATTTAGACGAAATGAAAGCACTTTTTGGACTACTTTACTTCGCTGGGACCTGGAAAAGTGCTCATGTAAGTGTGGATGACTTATGGGCTACGGATGGGCCAGTAATATTCAGAATAACAATGGAGAAAAATCGGTTTCGTCTTTTACTAAGGGCACTCCGATTTGATGATATTAGCAACAGAGAAGAGCGTAGGAAAAGGGACAAACTAGCGCCGATACGAGAAGTATTTGACTGTTTTGTGAAAAAATGTAAGCATAATTATAAAATAGGATGGTATGCTACAGTTGATGAAATCCTGGAAGCCTTTCATGGGAAATTTGCATTTAGGCAATATATTCCTAGTAAGCCAGTATGACATTAAAATTTATTCACTGGCTGATGTGGGAAACTGGCACACTAGTAACTTAGAGGTGTATGTAGGTAAGCAGCCAAATGGCCCATTTCAGCAACATAATAGTTCGGCAGCACTTCTGAAACGTTTGATAAAATCTATTGCTAATACAGATCGTAATATTATATGCGACAATTGCTTCACTTTAGTCACACTGGCAATAGACCTACTAAATAGACCTACTAAATGCGGACTACATTAGTGGGAACTCTAAGAAAAAACAAGCGTGAGATACTTAAATTTTTCTCGCTACGAAAGAAAGAAACGAAAATACGTATATGTTTGCTTTTGGTAAAGAATGCTTACTTACCTCCTACGTACCAAAGAAAAATATAAATGTTTTAGTTTTGTCGACTTTGCACGATCAAGATATTATCGACCATAAAACAGGTAATGCTAAAAAGCCTGAAGTGTTAACAATTTACAACCAAACCAAATCTGGTGTGGATGTGGTCGACAAATTAAAATCTTTATATTCAGTTTCAAGAATAAGTTGTAGATGGCCGCTTACAATTTTCTTCAGCCTTTTAAATATTGGTGGCATAAACTGTCATATTATTTACTATGAAAATACTAGTGTTGAGTTACCACGACGTAAATTTTTAAAAAATCTGGCTTTAGAACTGATTAGACCACATCAAATGTTACGAATAAACATAAGAACTCTTCCTGTATTGTTAGAAATGCAAATAAGGGACCATGTGAGAATTCGAGATGAAGCAGAGCCTGTAGAAATGAAACATGTATCAAATAAATGTACATACTGTACTAAAAAGAAGAACCGAAAAACTCAGACAAAATGCTGCAAGCCAAATTGTAGAAGACCGATTTGTAAGGAACACAATAGAACTTTGTGTAATTTCTGTTGGGAAATAGAAGAGGAATAATCTGAGTATATGCATTTATTATTTTTAGATGTGTGCAATATTTTTAAAACTTTTCATTTGTGTATTGATTATCTCTTTTATCTATTAACATATTATTTTTGCTTTATGTATTTGACATTTTTATACTTTTGATCTATATTATTTTATCACATTTGTTTTGTTAAATTAATAAAAAAAATTGCTTTATGGGACTTTCTATAATATGTGAGTATAAACCATTTAATTTTTATACATGTTGAAATTCATTCTTCCTCGAAATAAGTCGAATTGATGTAGGTGAGGGCGACGCTCATACGCGTGCAACCATGTCACAATCGAAGACGCGTGTAACGGTGGATTAACAGACTAGAAGCAACTACAGGTTGTGAAATTTATCAGGGAAAAACTGTGTTCAATATTCTGAAGCCGCTAAAGAGAATTTCGTATAGCATTTACTACCGGGATAAACAAGATAAATTCATGAAAATTGGCACTGCGTCGTTAACTGTTTAACTTGATTGAGTTAAGCCATGCATATAATATAATCTTGCATACAAATAAATACTGTAAAAGAAGGATACAAATATTGGTATACCTAAAATATCTTTGATCAAAATTTGAACAAAAAAAAGCACTACTCTGTATACAATTCGTTACACTGTCGTTGACACAGATTGTATATATCCTATATCCTACCGTTTTCTTCTGTAAATGATACTTGTTTTCTAAAGTTATGGTTTTACTTATTTGGAACGTCAAATGTTTTAGAGAGAAATTCAAAGGGAGAAAGAAAAGAGAAAATTTCAAACTATTTGTAGATATCGGTAAATAATACTCACTGAATAGGATGTTTTAAATGAACTATTAAAGTTTTTAACAAGCAATCTATATGTTAAGTTAGCTTTTTTTATTTAATAATTACACTAACTTCAACTGAACATTACGTTTACAGTTACAGAAAGATGCCAATATGAAAAGGAAAGTTTAATTAGTCGGAACTTGCTTTAACGGATTATTCTGTTTAGTTTTATTGTGATGAGCTCATCATAAAACTTTTTTAATTGTATTAAACATTAAAAAACTTTGATCATAACTAACAGGACTGATGATCATCTATATGGAAAAGGAGAAACAGGACCTTCAATTCTTAAATCGGAGATAGAAGATGCCATTGCAGCACTAAAAAACAATAAGTCAGCAGGTCCGGACAATGTACCCTGCGAAATATTAAAGATCCTATGTAAATCAGACAAACAGTTCCTTGACAATCTAGTTGTACTTTTTAACAACATATATAATAGCGGTAAAATCCCGGAGAACTGGCTACAGTCAACATTTATTACAATCCCGAAGAAACCAAATGCCCAGATTTGTGATGACTACCGGCTCATAAGCTTGATCAATCATGTCACTAAAGCGTTCACTAAGATCATTCACAGAAGAATATATGATAAATGTGAGTCAAATATTGATAGATCGCAGTTTGGTTTTCGGAAAGCACTTGGAACTAGAGAAGCAATTTTCGCTCTCCAGGTGCTTATACAACGGTGTAGAGACGTTGATAAAGATGTGTATCTGTGCTTTGTAGATTTTAGAAAAGCATTTGACAATGTCAATCATGAACAATTGATAGGTATTCTGCGAAAGACAGGTATTGACGACAAGGACATTCGAATTGTGGCAAACCTATACTGGGATCAAACAGCAAGAGCAAAAATTGGCAACGAACTCACTGAAAGCGTGCAGATCAAAAGGGGTGTCCGTCAGGGGTGTATATTATCCCCACTCCTATTCAATATGTATTCTGAGGAAATATTTAACAAATGTATGGAAAATGCAAATGAGGGCATTAAAATAAACGGCGAGTTAACGAACAATATAAGATACGCCGACGACACGGTGATCCTTGCCAGTACCATAGACGAATTACAACAAGTAATGGAAAGACTTTATTCAGTTAGTGAGGAATACGGCCTGAGCCTCAACTTCAAGAAGACAAAGTGGATGCTGATAAGCAAAAAGCAACAACCTGCTTGACAATTACGGATAAGTAACATATTAATTGACCATGTAGAATCTTATGTGTACCTTGGCACCAACGTAAATGCAAAATGGGAACAGACCATAGAAATTAAGGCGAGAATAGAACGAGCTAGAGCAGCATTTAGCAATATGAAAAAGCTCCTCATAAGCAAGGATTTGTCTTTTACCCTAAAACTACGTATAGTTAAAAGCTACATTTTTCCGATCTTGCTGTATGGCGTGGAGGCCTGGACGCTGACGGAGACGCTAACGAGAAAACTAGAAGCATTCGAAATGTGGGTGTACCGACGCATTCTTCGTATATCCTGGACTGAACATGTCACCAACATAGAGGTACTCCAAAGAATCGAAAAGGAGAAAGAAATCGTGAATACAATTAAACAAAGAAAGCTTGAATATCTAGGCCACATATTGAGACACGATAAGTACCGTCTGCTACAATTGATTGTCCAGGGAAAAATAGACAGTAAGCGAGGGCCAGGCAGGAGAAGACACTCGTGGCTCCAAAATCTGCGGAAGTGGTTCGGGCTCACATCGGTCGAACTATTCAGAAGCGCCGCAAACAAGATCAAAATTGCCATGTTAATAGCCAACGTTTGCAACGGACAGGGCACTTGAAGAAGAAGAAGATTAAACATTAAAAAACTTTGATCATAAGGGTTATTAAAGGCAGTTTAAATTAGGTATTTGGTAATTGCTGCTTTATTAATATTAAAACAAAACCACTAGTGACTGATCAATCCTTAAACGAAATTTCATTTCAAGAAGGTGATTAGTACACAAGGTACAATAAAATGACCACCTCGGTCACCCGTCTTAACTCCCCTAGATTTTTATTTGTAGGTTATGCTAAAAACCAATTTGTACATTTGAAGCGTGCATTTCCATAACGTAGTAAGTGCCAAATTATAAATTTTTCAGGAGGAGTAAAAAACAGTTTTTTATCGAACATATTTATTTCTTATAATGTAACATACTGAAAAAGGATTAGTTTAAAGGTATTATATAATACAAACATACCGCAAAGGAACAATAAACAAAGCTTACTTAAAAAAAAATTCAAAAATCTGTCTAAGGTCAAAACGTTGTAAGTGCCATCAGGTTTGCAAGTCAAAACGTTTTAAGTGCCAGATTTTTAACCGTTGTTTCCTACAGTAGAAACTTGCCCTAGTTGACCTAATTTTTCTTTAAAATACTTCTTGGCATCATCGTGAAGATAAGGGAGCATTTTTTCAATATCTGTTCTTTTTTTCTCTGGAATACCAAAGTGAGTTCTAGTTTTTTGAAGGTCTATGATTTTATAGTCTTCTAATGTAACTCCAGATTTAAGTACATTGGTCTCACTCCATGCAGCGAGCTCACTATGTCCTTTAGCCACCATCACCGTACCAAATGTCTCTCTTGTAAGACGAAGCTGCGTAGCTGTTGAAATTCCTAACTTCTTTGTGTTCAGTTTATCACAGGCAACGGTTTTGAAATCATAAAAGTCCTTAACCACCATGCACAGGAATGGATTTTTCTGGACCGCACTAGTAATGATGTTAACAACATTCATCAATGTATAAGCCTTACACACTTTTTTACGTTTTTCTATGATTGCGAAATCTCTGTCTCAATTAAGGAAAGTGTGTCCTTTTACAGGAAATTTATGAATAATTTCCTCAAAAACGTTATTTGCTAGTATGGTCAAATACATGGCGATGATGAACTGATTTTTATTTTGACCCCCACAATTATCCGACCACAAAATAAGCTTTTTCTTTCCGTGATGGCCAATTTCCTTAGTAAGGTAAGTATAAACAGGAGCTAATTTCCAAGGCACCCCTTCCCCCAAAGTCCTCAGTCCATAAACACATGAATCCCTTTCCTGTGATAAAATCGTGAATTCCTAAGTTACACACTGCAAGCTGTTGTGAATAGTACATTTCGGAGTGAGTTAATTGGGGAATGTACATTTGCTGCTGCATATCGAAGGAAAGAACATAGCAATTACTTGTACATGCATTTTTGGTCTCAGTTGACATTGCTTTTGTAGCAGCCTCTGTTCTTCGATGGTGAAGCTCCTGTTCTGTTACAGCAGCTTTATCTCCTGATTTTATTTGAACAGCCAAACTATCACATGTGGAGCATGTATCTACTTTGAGCCTTGCAAAAGATAAGGTAAATTTTGATATAAAAATTTCATTATACCATTGTCTAGTTACTGGTGGTTTGTTAGGCGGCTGATAATCCGCACAATATTTCTCTGAAAATGCACGGTACATTCTACTTACGTTTAAATCCGGTGACAAGAAGAGCTTATCCGGGGTTTTCGCCCTTGCGTAGTGGCTCTCAATTTTTGGAAAACTTTCGATATGCTCTATAATCTTGTTAGTCCAGACAGTCTTGAAAATATTTTGTCGAGCCCCTCTCCGTTTTTCTGACATATCCATTTTACCATCAAGAATTTTTTCTCCCAAAAGTTGCACTCTTCTTGAAGTTACGGCAAACGTACTACAAAATGTTTTGAGCAAACCCTTATTTCAGATCCTCCAGGCAAAAGTAAATGGTAGGTGAAAGAGTGCTTTCTCCTTCTTTCACTGGGATGTTCGTACTGACCATGACGTCTCCTTTTGATTAATTGGGGATGAATAAACCTTTGTAGGTAACTTTGCTGCTTACTATAATCAGCCATTTCATAGAAATGATTGTACAACTCAACAAGATATTCCAGTCTTATGGATCTACATGCTAGTGGACACTTGCATTTTACCTAAAACAATTGTGGATTATTTAGATAGATTTAAATAAAAAAAAATTATTTATGTTTTAACGTCTATTTAGATAGGTATCTCTTTAAACCATACTTACATCAGCTGGTGGCATTTTCTTTGTAACGGTCTTTTTATTGACTAGAAAAACATATTCTTCGCCAGAGTTTCTCATTTTTTTGGTTTTATTTTTTTCCAACTATCAACAACTCTTCTTTTCTTTTTGGACCGTTTTTCTGTAGTTTCATCCATATTCGTTCCAAATACTTATGTTTAAACCCAACCCACCACGTCCAAACAAAAATAATTTAGTAACTGATGCGTTACTCTACATTTAACAGAATTGCACTACGATACTTACAACGTTATGGCTTGCACCGCTACTTTATCTCCACTTTTCACGCCGTCGCTATCTATATCGACATGAAATAAATTTTAGGCGATGGAACATGGATGGCACTTGCAACTCATTTAACTTAAAAAAACCAAATAAGGCATATTGGCACGTATAACGTTATGGAAATGCTCGCTTCATTTATTAATTCTACCGAGCCACCTGGAACTCGGAGGAACTGAGACAAAAAATAATCGAACTTAACCAAAACAAATCAGAAAATGAACCCAACGTCATAAGAAAGACGTTGTAGAATAGATTTTTTTTCTGTTTGGTACAAGGTGGTAGTTTGTTTAAACATTTAATTCATTAAGAATTTTATTTGGTTTATAGTTCCTAATTTATTGGAATTATTTTTAAGTTAGCTAGTAGTTTTGGAACTAATTTTTATTTAGTTTCATTTTTATAGATATAATTTTATTTTCAAATCCTTTAGCTATTTCTAAAAAAAGTTTTACAAAAATATGGCTTTAAAAATAATATTTGAAAAATACCAAGGAATGTCTTGTTTTTAATTGAAAGACACTATTTTTCGTCTATTTTTATCTTAATTGAGTATATTCTCCTGTAACTGATATCATCATAATCAGCGGCATTACAGCTCGTCATGAGCCGAAGCCTTCTTCAAAACAATCTTCAATTCGCCCCTGTCTCTGGCAACTCTTCTCCATGCTTTAACTCCGATTGATTTTAGATCATCCTCTATGTTATCTTGATACCTAAGTTTTGGTCTTCCCACTGGTGTTCTTCGGTCGAAAATTTTTCCGATCGTTGCATCTTCATCTCGCCTAATTACATGCCCTATCCATCGAAGGCGTTACTAATTTAATACATTTTACAACGTCAGGTTCCCCAAATCTTTTGTATAACTCCCTGTAACTGATAAACTTATATGAATATACTAAATATACATTATTCTGTGTGTAAAATTAAGCAAAAATCAAAACTTTGCCAAATTTAAATCATGAATTATTTCTCACTCAAGGACTTTTGTGACGATTTAGTAACGTTTCAAAAAAACATATTAAATTAAAAATATATATATTTTCTGAAAATCTGCAAATAACTAACAAAATTAAAACTAAGAACTAACTACAACTACAAAACAACAAAACTACAACTAAAGTGTAAGGAGTTCTGGATGAAAGAAGTTTGCATAATTAACGTTAGTATTGCAAGCGTGTCTGCGCACCTTTTTAACAGTTTTGGTGTTAAACCATCTAAACCAGCTGAAGCGGCTATGCGAAGTTTAATTAAGTGTTGTATGACATGATTCACTGTGAATTCAACTTGCTGTAAGGATGCGCCGACAGGATTACAGTTAATAGCAGGTAGAAAGCCATCATTCAATAGATTAGTAAAAACCTGTGAAAATGCGAAAGAGAGAGTTTCGAAAGATTCTTTGTCAGAAGAGCATAAAGTCTGCTTGGGTTTTTGAAGTAAAGGTATGGAAACTTTAGACGTCAAGGAGGAACATATGTATTTGTAGACTTTTTTAATGTTACCACTTTCAATAACATTTGCTTCAAAATTTTGCCTTGGGGCTTTTGGAGATGTTTGTAGGTTATTTGAAAATCTGCGGTGGCTTTGGAAATAATTGAGAAGCAAAGTGTGTTTAAATTACCGCCATAGATGTCGTTTGTGATTGATTTGTTTATTTGAAGTTCGATTTATCCAGGGTTTGAGGATGTTTTTATAAATCTTACGGAAGGTGGTATTTGTAGAAACTATATTGTGAACTTTATTGAGAAATGCAGTCCACATTAATGAGGGGTCGCTTAAGTCTGCAAAAAATAAATGCCAGTGGTCACCTGTTTCATTGATGAGGGTTCCCAAGTATTTGTATTCGCTTGCTTTTTTGAGTTGGGTACCGTTTATTGTGATACTAGTATCATGTATTGGATTCTTACTGAAGGTCGTATATTTGGTTTTTTTGACGTTTATCCTAATGCCATAGTTATTACATATCTCATTCATACTTTCAACTAGATGTTGTATATCTTCCGCTGTTCTTGCCATTATCATAGTATCGTAAGCATATCGAATGTTATTGATAGCTTCTCCATTGACTATTATCCCTCCGTTTGCCTGTGAGAGAGCTTCTTGGCATATTTGTTCGCTATAGATATTAAACAGAAGCGGTGACAATATACAACCCTGTCGTACTCCTCTACGTATTTCTATTTCGTCCGATGTTTGGTCTTCTATTTTTATATTAGCTCGCTTATTCCAGTACATTTACTACAAAACTACAAGTGTTTCATTACATTGTTACATTTACTATCGAATTTACTACAAAACTACAAGTGTTTTCGGTGTCAGATAATGAAGTTATTGGCCAGGTGATCTCTGGGAAATTAAAATCTCCAGTAATGATAACATTATCAAAAGATGATAGTTCTTCAAGTTTTGTTAATAAAACATTATCGTGTGCCAGTAGTATTACAGGTGGGCGATATAAACATACTAAATTCAGGCAAAAAGAATTTTATAGAAATCTGGAAAAAATTGTAAGAGTTAGTGGGATTAAATAAGTCTGACACTTTTATTCAAAGAGCACAAATGCTTAGCGCACGCTGATGATGTGGTGATTATTGTAAGAAATGGAAAAGAACTGGCAATTACAACAAAAATACCGATTCAAAAAAGCTCTAAAATGGAACTTAAAGCTAATTTTAATGAATTCAAGTACATGGAAATCTCGAGCGAAAAAAGAATGAACATTAGGGGCTCCTTTAAATTAAAGGTGGAGGATAGATCAGTTGTAAAATTTGCGAAGGTCGATTGATATTATATTTTGATATAATTTGAAAACCAGTTTTTTGTGAAATATGCCCAAGTATACCAAGTGTTAAATAAGTAAACTAGAAAAAGGCTTGAATTCCGGACAAAGTTGTTCAAGTACTTTTTTAAAAAAATTTTAAATAAAGGGTGGGGGAGAGTGGAAAAGTATTTGTGGATAAATATCTACAACTTTGGTTTTGATCAACCAATTCTAACGAAATTAGTGTCATTAGAGAGAGTGTGCATGATTTAGTTTACATCTACTATAAAACAATTGCATTTAGTTTTAATTGTCATGGGTAGAGGGTACTTTCAAATAGAAAAAATTAAAGTTTGTTTTTCTTTAAAATGTTTAATGAAAATACCTACTTATTTAAAGCAAGAACATTAATTGAATTATCTTCGGCCATACCTCTACTGCGTCGTTTAAAACAAGGACGATGAAAACAACCAGTTTCTCTTAATCTTCTTGCCTTTCTTTCAAATACTTCTTTGCCATAATGATCAAATATGGCAATGAAAACTAAATGCAATTATTTTATAGTAGATGTAAATTAATTTATGCACACTCTTTCTAATGACACTAATTTTGTTAAAATCGGTTGATCCAAACCAAAGTTATAGGTATTTATCCACAAATACTTTCCCACTCTCTCTCACCCTTTATTTAAAAAAATTGAAAAGAAGTGCTTGAACAACTTTGTGCAGAATTTAGGCCTCTTTCTAGTTTAATAATTTAACACTTGCTATAATTGAACATATTTCACAAAAAACTGGTTTTAAAATTTTTCTTCACAGGTTTTGCACCCTAGCGGTTAACTCGGTAACTTGAAAGTTATTTCCAGCGATTTCTCTTGGCAACTTTTACTAAGGAATTTTTTCTCCCAAAGTTATAACATGAATATTTTCTGATATATAGCCAAGAGATCGGCTTATTGGACCACCCGGTACATACAATGTTTAATGTCACATTATAAAAACAATAAAAAAAAATTTTTGACCAAAAAATAAATAATTGTTTGGGGTGGCTCATCCTTTTTCTGAAGGTTGTGAAACATATATATGACGACCGATTTTTAGACCTCCAAAATACAAATTTAAAATTTCATAAAAATCGGTCCAGTTGTTTCAGAGGAGTATAGCGACACTGTGACACGAGAGTATTGTACATCAAAATAGAAGATATATTTACAGTAAATATTAAGACTACATATAATAATAAGAACGACGGGCCTCATAATTTTGCTTTAACCATGTAAGAACGCATTCATATATTCGTATATATTACATAAAAAACCTAACAAAATCTTTACACAATAATCTTTACACAAGAACGCTATCATCTTTAATTGAACCATCTTGACCATAAAAAGATATAGTTAACATTCCGTATGACTGAGATTTTTTCCTTGTTGGCTGGCCTACAAAGCGAACGATATGATATCTATAGAATTAGAAATGAAACTTGAAACAAACGTTATGTAAAACTTTAATACCGGTACATCTTCCTCTTTCAAAGTGTAATATTTATTTAGTTTTATTTACATAAAGAAAGTTAAACAATTACCGCACGCAGGTACTTTGTTGTGTGATTAAAATTTGAATTAATTGTTATTGTCTTCGCAATAGAGGAAAAACGGAAACGGTTTTGTATACTTCCCATAATTTCATAATAGCAATCTTAGTTAAAATATAACTATTGTAGCTATTGAGTAAACCTTTAAATTTAAAATATTTTGTTGTAAGCTAAATTTATATTTATAAAAATTGCAGGATAGTCCTATCAGAGAAAATGAATCAATTCCTGCCTTCTGCAGATTCCAGGTATTTCCTGGCCGGGGAAACTAGTAACTGTTTAGGGTCCCTTGTCCAGGGTTACAGATGAAGTCCACAACGGCATTCGTGGCGGGGAAAAATATCTTCACTACGGCATGGAGGACGGAAGTGGCAACCTTTGATTTTAGGGTTTGTATAGAATCAAGCTGCTGCCTTGTCATTATAGTCGTTGGATCGTCAAAGACTAGAGGAAGTAAACCTTGATCACAAATTACCCGGTCCTCCAGGTTGGGTATTGCGGCATTGGACTGGTTCTCCAATACTCGTCAAAATTTTAACATAACAAAAAGCCTAAACAAAGCCTCGGAACTTTAGATGGTTTTTCAAGGAAACGACCTAAGCTAAGAAAACGGATTATGAATATTGGTACATGGAATATACAGAAGATAAAACAAAAGATTGATATCATTGTGCCTGATCTAGAATAAATGAAAATGGATATTATAGCACTAAATGAAACAAAGAAAAAAGGAACTGGCACTGATATGGTAGGAAATTATATACATATATTCACTGGAGTCCCGAAAGATAAAAGAGCCGCTAGGGGAGTATCAATACTAATAAAGAAAAAACTCAAGAATAATATCACAGACTGGGAAACAATTGATGAAAATATCCTAAGAGTAAATATTGACATATATGGACACAAGATTACCATGATAGCCGCTTACGCCCCCTCTGATAATGCAACAATCAACGTGAAAGAAAATTTCTTTAAAAAAATCGAGGATATACTTAACAACATAGAAAAAAACAAAGAAATAATTATGCTTGGAGACTTTAATAGTAGAACGGGATATCAGAAAAACAGTAGAGTAGTAGGACCATTTGGAGAAATGGCAACTAATGATAATGGCGTTAGACTTATACACTTATGTGAGAGCTATAAGTTAAAAATTAGCAATGGATTCTACAAACATAAGGACATACATAGATATAGTTGGATTCAACAAACACGCAATCTAAAATCAGTCATCGATTATATTATTAGTAAACAAAAATCTGTATTGCAGTGAAATGATGTAAGAGTTCTCCGAGGAATAACATGTGGATCCGATCACTACTTAGTAAGAGCGAAAATTTTGTTCCCACTTAAGATAATACACAGAGACCAAAACCTAGAAGACAAGTAAGACCTGCATTATACTGGACACTCCAAAGTACAACTTCAATAGTTTTATAAATGATAGTACTAAATGGCTATACTAACGACGACTGGATGAAAAACTACGAGAAATAGAGAGACAAACATTTTAAGATATTTACGAGAATATTACTGCTAGTTTACACCAGGCCACTAAGGAGACACTCGGTACACAACAAAACAAAATTAGTAACAAAATATGGTGAAACGAAGAAATCGAATATATGATAAAACAAAAAAAAAGAACAGCATCTAAAATGGCTAAATACAAAAAATACTGAAGACCATTAAGCTTACAAAGAAACCGATAGACAACTACGAAAAATAATAAAACAAGAATAGAATAAAACATGGGATCAGAAATGTCAAGAAATCAATACATACATCGGAGGGAAGCAATGTACAGAGGTATTGAATTTTATACAATCAGTAAAAAATACAGAAAAAGACAAAGCACACATACACATCATAAAACTAAAACCGGCATACATGTCCTCAATACACAAAAAGGGGGACAAAAGGAATTGTAATAATTCGAGGAAGAATATAAGCACAATGAAGAGGTAGAACAAAGCGGATTCCGTGCAGGAAGATCGTGCACCGATAACGTATTTTGTTTGAAACAAATAATAGAAAAAAGATCGGCTAAGAATCTAGAAACTCATATTACTTTTTGTAGATCTTCAAAAAGCATATGACAACATCCCCTTAACAAAATTGTCGATAACGTTGAAAAGATCTAACATCAACCACACATTGATAAATGCTGTACAAGAACTATATAGAGACTCAAAGTCACAGATAAAACAGGAAAATATCTAACGGAAGAATTCCTGTTTACAAAACCATGGATGCTGTATCTCACCAACCTTATTCCATATTATATATGTTGCAGCAGAATTAGAAAGATGAAAAAAAAGGTGCTTTTTCATTGCCATTATGACCCTCGTGCCCCATTACCTAGGCTACTGTAACCTTGCTCCGGTCTCCTAGTTTATTTAGAGGGCCCAGATAATCCCATACTAGCTTAGAATTGGCCTCTATAGAACTGAATGCCTTAAGCGCTGCCTGACTATCTGTGAAGATGGCAACTGAACGAAACGTTCTTTCCTGCCTTTCTATTTCTTTCACGCAGTGATGGATTGCCGTTGTTTCTGCCAGGAAATCTATCGAAAGACATACCGGGAAAGGTATCCCTTGATTTGTCACTACTAGGCTGGCTCTTACACCCTACAATGTTTTTGAGCCATCCATGTAGCAAGTAGCAGCAGCTTGTATGGTACACCTTCATTCTAATCTTCCCTTATCCTAATTGTGAACTTATAGTTAAAGCTATATCTCGTAGCTCTTGTATCGATAGGTTGCTTCATAACAATATCGGCTTTTACTTCCTTGATTAGTTTTCTGTTATCAGAACCATGCTTCTGGCTTATATATCGCTGACGTGTATCACTGACCTGGCTTGTATAAAGATATAAAGTGGTGGTAGATTTAGCTGGGACTTCCAACGCTGCTGTAAACGTTGTTTTTATGGCTTCCGTAATACACAGGCATGCTAGCGTTTGTGTTTTACCTAGCAGCCTTACTGTTCCCACTTGCTGCGTATTTGTCCACCACGTCACCGAGCCGTAGGTTATCATTGGTTTAATAACCCCTTTGTATAACCATAGAGTCATTCCTCCATTTCCAGAGAAAACAATAGCAGAAAAACAAGTTCAAAAGCCAAAACTGCCACCACCAGTTGTCGTAGGTTTCGAAAATGATGCCAACTTAAGTAAGACTCTAGTCTATGCTGGTATTCAGTTCACTATGAACGTCATAAACAGTAAAAGAATTAAAATAAATATATCCGGCAGTGTAGACATAACATGACTACACTGTTGGATAATAGACATGACAAAACAATTAAGAAAGATCGATCAGAGTAATGATTAAAAAACTACATCATGCTTATCACACGCAAGTCACATGACATAGTATAAGAGCCACAAAAAAGAGGAGTTAAAGCTATTCAAGCTAATAAGAAATTTAGTGGATATCTAAAAGCCCCTAAACCTCGTCATCCTAACGTTCAGAAAGATGAAGATATTAGCAAAATATTTGACACATTAGAGTTGAAACCTGACCACTCAGGAGTTTAAAGTTGGTACAAAACTGCAAAAGATGCCAGAACTATGGTCATACCTAGAAATATTGTAATAAGGAACAAAGATGTGTTAAATGCATCGGTAAACACCTCTAGTCTACTCAAAGAAGAGACAAAATGCATTCATTGAGGTAAAAAATATCCTGAAAACTATCTAGGATCCTGTGTAGCAAAAAATACAAAAGTTGAGAAATCAGAAGACAAATAAAGATAGTGCTTCAGAACCGTCAAAGGGTTAATGAGAAAGAAACGACAAAGGCGCAAAGGTCGCTGAAAATACAAAATATGGTGATGTAGTAAATAATTCAAAATTAGACTCTGAGACAAATATCATTCACAATGTACACGTTATTCATATACAAAGCATTTGTACATGGACCGGTGGTCAGATTACTGAAGTTATCCCAATAGTTTGCGTGAAAAATATTATTGTAATGGCCGTAGAAAATAAGATGCACATTTTACTGTAAATTATGTATTACCAAAAAAAAAACAAATTAAGTAGATATTTGTGAAAGTGACAAACTATTTAGTTCTTTATGAATCAAATTTTTACAGTTGTATGTTTCACAAAAAAACATTCCACACAGAAAAATATCTCACAAATGTCACATTTGTATGGAGTCTGCTTACATTTTTTCATAGCATAGTCTATTCCATGTTCTGTTTTCAGATTCTCATAACAAACTGTACACCTTCTTCTTGCTGATTCCATCTTTTTCAGTCGACATGTTTGTAAAATTTCTTGTTGAACGACTTGTTCTTTCGGCACTTGTTCCTCTAATAGTTTTTTTGTTAGTTTTTCTCTGAAGGCAGTAATTTTTAAATTATTTTCAGATATACTTTTATACATATTGTTGGCATTTGTAATAACTGATCCAGTGAGAAGTTCGACTACTAGTTTACGGTACCATTTTACTCCTCTTCGTAGTGAATTCGAATATAACTTCATTTGATCTGAAAGGTCAATAAACGCTTTACAGTTATTATAGTCGATCACTGCCTGTGGTTTTTCTACCATTTTGTTGTTTTTACTCATAACCTCTACTTTGCTGTCTGTGTGTATTGTACTAAGCATTGTTACATCTCTTTTATCTTTCCATTTTATTACAACAATTCCTGTGTTAATTCCTCGCGCAATAATTTCATTTCTTTTCAACTTTGCTTTCACAATCTCTTGGGGGTTTAATTTTCTGTTCGATCTGAGTGTGCCTATGAGATGTGTTGATCTATCCAAAAGTTGGTGAGCCAAGTGAATACTAGTATAAAAATTATCTGTGTACAGTATTCTACCATAATCTAGGAGACCGTCGATCAGCGACATAACAACTGAAGATGATGCTAAAATCCCTGGCTCCAAAACGTCTCTTCTGCAGTAAATTTTTGTATTAAAAGTATACCCATTTTCTATGCATAATTTATAGAGTTCTATTCCAAATTTATGTTTTTTATTTTTGATATATTGTTTGAAAGCCAGCCGGTCACGAAACGGTACTAGAGCCTCATCAATGCATACGTTTTTGTTCGGAATTCTGGCAGTTTAAAATTTAGCCAGTAAACGATCAATTAAGGGTTGAATTTTGAAAAGTCGATTACCTCTTGGACATTTTGTATTATTAGAAAAATGCCACATACGTAATATTAGTTCGAAACGATTTCGTGACATACGCTTTTTGATATCATTGACGTACAGGATATTCCTGGACCAATAATCGGATAGTCGAGGTTTTTTATTTAAACCCATCTACATAATTATACCCAGGAAGATTTCAAATTCTGAATTTGTTAGAGGTTTCCATCTTTTGACTCTTGAATACTCTATACTTGAATACTCGATGTCTTAGCTTTATGCAGAATTCTCGCTGATTCTGTCTTTATTTCTTCAGCTGCTTCGATTGGTAAGTTGTGAATCGCAGACTCTATATTAGCGATGATATCTTCTTTGGGTATAACTTTAAGCACAATCGCAAAATTTACCCCTTTGGCTAGCAATGATGTTTAGGCTGAAGTTAAAACTTTATCTGAAAGGTTGACCACTGTTCTTTCTGCGTTTTGTTTTGATTCTACCTCCTTATGTTTGGTTAAGCATTCGTATTTGTTTTTCTGGCGTTCAGTGTTCCTTTCTAGTTTATTTTCCATTTTCCTGTAACAAATGGATTTTACCGAAAAATAACTTGAGCCACCAAGAAATGCGTGGCATAAAATCGTTAAACGCCGAGAAAGATGTTGTAATTTTACCAGCAGACAAGGGAAACGCCACCGTCGTAATGAAGACAGCCGACTACAAGACGAAAATGCAAAATCTTCTAAATCCTGCGGTATATAAGAAACTTAAAAAAGATCCCACAGCAGTCACCCTACGGAAAATCAATAGACTTATTAAATCTTCGCCCATACCAGAGGATATAAAGTCAAGAATATGCAACAGCGAAGCAGTGCCAACACGCTTGTATGGCTTGCCAAAAATACACAAAGACGATGTACCTCTCCGCCCTATCGTGAGCTCCATAGGATCTTCGTCTTACAGCCTTGCTAAACACCTCGCCGATATTTTACAACCACATATAGGAAAAAACGATGCCTTTGTAAAAGACTCCGCCCATTTCATTGAGAAGATCAAAGGAATAACTTTGCAGGAATCTGACATTCTCGTTAGCTTTGATGTGGTTTCCCTATTTACAAGAGTCCCCCTAGAGGACGTATTTGCCTGACTACCACCTACTTTTTATGAGAAGACCAGATTTATGAACAGATGGATGGAGTAGCAATGGTAAGTCCACTAAGCCCGGTCGTAGCCAACCTTTTCATGGAGCATTTAGAGAAGAAGGTAATGGACTCAGCATACAAGCCAAGGGTATGGTTTAGATACGTTGATGACACTTTTGTGATTTGGGGTCACGGAGTAGAAAAACTTAACGATTTCCTGGCTTATATAAATACACTATGTCGTACGGCCGTAGCATCCTCTCCGTTATCCGGAGTTCCTGGACGCTCAGCGGCCGCCGCTCTCGAGGATGATCTCGTATTATGATGATCCATCTTCGTATAGAAGTTGGTACAGATACCGGCTTATTCGTGTAAGAAGCTCTATCGAGCCTCTGCAACAAGCGAGGTGACACCGGCAAACAGAACTCTCTGACCGTTCAAAATTTCTTACACTGATAAATATATTTCTTACACGACAATATGTGTTAGAGTTCTGTTGCATGGTATATGCCTCAAAATTGCAGAGATGTCGGTTTACTTCTTATCAGGAATCGCCGCGTTCTGTCTCCTAGAAAGAGGCACAAAATGCCTGTTGTATCGGCTGTGCAATAGCCCGTCGCTTTGTACACTACCTTCTGCACTATCAGTTTTACCATTGTTTACTAATTACTGAAAAATGCATAAGGTTCGAAGTGTCGAAGCGTCGTCGTGGCTTGACTCGGAGCGGTGAAATCGAATACAAGTCTCCGTTGAGACTTCTCCTCGTTTTTACCGTCGTTGTCCGATAAATCGTCGGTGTCAGTTCGACGCAATTTGTAATAGTTCTAAAACTACTGTTTTTCTATTTCAAAAAGCGTATGTTTCTGACAGGGAGAAATTCTACAGCTGATACTCGGTTTTTGTGCACTGTGGTATAGTAGCAGACGACGAATGATGCCTTAGGATATCTTCGACGTCTGGATTGGAAATAAACACTGATCTTCGAAGTCGGTGTAATCGTTAAGATTCGACGTAAGGACGATCTTGGTTATTTGGATTAATAATGGAACAACAGTTTTACTAGGAAGCACCACTAACCAACAAGGTCTAGTAGGGCTCGAAGTGTCTGACGACTGAAGTCCCGATCGGAAGGTGCGCTGCTCTTTTATACGTTTAGTAATTGAGAACTCGCAGCGCTCTTCCGCCGAGAGGCCAATGACAGCGAAGTTAATAACGAGCGCTGTGATTGGTCGGCCAAAATAACAATCTTTTGTCGAGACTGTGTATTTTGGCGACAACTACATCCAAATATTTAATTTACGATGGAAACAGAAAAAGATCAACAACTAGCGTTCCTGGATGTATTAGTAAATCGAAAGGAAGGTTACATAGGACATAAAGTGTATCGAAAACCTACACACACAGACAGATACCTAAACAAGAACTCAAATCATCATCCAAGTACAAAACAAGGTATCATCAAAACTTTGGCGAAGAGGGCGAAGAGTATTTGTGAACCACAACATTTCCAAAGTGAACTTCTTTATATTAAAAAAGCGCTTACCTCTAATGGTTATACCAAAAGAGAAATACATAAGGCAATGAACAACGTATCTAGAAGAAGGGACGAAGAAACAGAATGTAAAGGCAAAGCGTTCTTGCCCTATATATTGGGGGTAACGGACAGAATTGGGCGAATACTTAAGAAAGCCAACGTAAAGACCATCTTCAAGCCTACAAAGAAAATTAAGGATTGTTTAAGATCGGTAAAAGATAAACGCGACCCATTAGCAACGGCTGGAGTATACAGAATACCATGCACATGTGGAATGGTATATGTGGGAACCACAAAAAACACACAAAGAGCAGGATAAATGAGCATAAAAGCCATTGCCGTTTAGGACATATCGACAAATCTGCCGTTGCCGAACACGCTTTTGGGAAGTGGAGAACATCGGATACTATTTGAAGAAACACAGATGCTGGACAAAACTTCACAGTACTACCCACGGTTGTATCGGGAAGCGGTGGAAATATACAAGCACCCAAATATTTTCAATCGGATAGAAGAGGGACTGAAAATTAATAAGACACGAATACCAATATTAATACAATATCATGAAACCAGTGGAGAGGAGGCGAGTGGGAAACATAAATATAACTTCCCTAGTATAACGCAGCGTCAGTTTATGCTTACGAGCGAAGCATTAACATCTCCAAAAGATGCCAATCCCTAGTGTTGACGAAACGTCGAGAACTAATCTCAGAAGACAACGGCCTAGCATCCCGAACAAACAGTTTAATAAATTAGACGATGGCCGTGAAAGCCTAACGTAGTTTATTTATCATCGCTGTCTAATTTTTGGGCAAGTTGTTCTTTTAATATGTCTTTGTATATCTCTTTATATGGCCTTAGTTTGTTTCTATCTACTAGATCCCAGTTTCTAATTATTTTTGTTTTCATTTCGTAGTAACCATCAATACTAATTTTTGTTCTGACCATCCTGTGATCGCTACCTGTTGTGAATCTGTTAAGAACTGTTACATCTTTAATGATATATCTTTCCTGGGACAGTATGTAGTCGATCTCATTTTTTGTGGATCCATTAGGGTTGATTTATATCGATTTTCATTGGGGCTTCTTTTTGTGAAATGAGTTCATTGCGTGTAGATGCTCTTCTTCTTTTCCTTAAGTAATGAAGATTGTACATTTGATATAGCTAGAAATCCATTATTTTGAAAAAAAAAAACTAACACTACCAACTACCTACTATTGATGCATATTGTTAGAAATAAGAAACAATTTTTTACAGTGTATTAAAGTATTTATATTATTTCTCAATCTATTCGCAGAAATTATTCTAAACGGGATTTGACATTATCCGATACAACTATACGATCGCAAAAAATTGATTTAACTTTTACTACACATATTTATTTCACTTTCTTTAAACCTCCTTACGCTGGAATTGATATTTTATATACATCTCACATCTGTTCGACAACTTTGAGCAGGTTTCATCTGCACCTAACGCAATTATTTAAGAATGGTCATGATCTTTACAACTTCAACTCATCAGAGCCAGAGGGCAAACAACAGATGACGCTACTTTCGATTTCGTGGTATGGAAAAGCTGAAACTTAAATATGTTACTCAATTTTAAAATTTATTATATCAAAACTATTATAATATTCTTACTATTTATGTGTAACAATCATAGGTTTAATGTTTTCAATAAATAACAATTTCCGAATAAAAATCGGAATAACATTTTATATTAAAAGTGTTCCTTATTTATTTTCAGTTTTATTTTTATTTATTTTTTTATTGAGCTCAACAGGAATTGAAGGCCTAGGGCTGAAAGATTTAATTTTTCCTTTAAATTTACACCTCTCAACAATTGAAGTGGATATAATGAAAATGTATATTTTGTTTTTTGTTCAAAAGGTCAAATAGAAAAATGGAGTGATATAAATAAAGATTTATTTTTACTTCGTATTTTCATACAGATGAACCGAACGAAAGAAATTCTTTAAGAAAAAAAAATTGAAAATAAACAAAAATTGTAAAATTACCAACCTAAAATTTCTATTCCTGCTCAATTTTTAATATCCCGAAAAGAAAAATTAATAGAGTGTGGGTCCACCTCTGTGTCGCCTTAGTGCTCTAACTCTATTTAAAAGATCTCTTATTAAATTATTGATGAACTGTTGCGGTATACGTTCCCAAATCGCGCGTAATGTATTGGCCAACTGATCTAAGGTTTGAGGGGGTTGAAGGAGTCTGTTTTGTTGCCTAGACATTTCGGCCCAAACATGTTGAATGCAATTCATATCAGATGAACATGGTGGCCACTCCATTCTAGTCATGCCATAAGCTTCTATACACTCGTTGAAAATTCTCGCACGGTGAGGGCGGGCATTATCATCAATCAGAACAAATTGTTCGCCTATTGCACCAAAAAATGGAACAACTATTGGTACTATGACTCTGTCTCGATATCGTATAGCAGTCATTGTCTTATTAATTAAGATGACTACGACCGTCAAAAAGAGATCCACATCCAAAAAGAGTGGTTGGGACTTTCAGATTTTCATTGTAACGCTGTTTTCTTTCCCTGCGCACCAATATTCGGCCATCATTCGTATACAAACGAAATCTGGACTCGTCAGTCAAGAGACAATTTCTTCATTTTGAAATTCCACTGATAGTGTACCATCGCCCAGCGATATCTGCATGCACGCTGCTCCCTAGTTAGTCGTGGATGGGTAGCGCACCGTCTAGCCCTTAAATTGGATGCATGTAACCGTCTTCTGACAGTTTGACTGGAAATCGCTCATTCAGTAGCGTGTCTGAAGATACTGTTAATTCTGGAAGCCGTGAATGTTGGGTTTCTTCTTGCCGTCAGAACTACAAAATCGTCTTGCCGACGAGTTCTAGATCGTTTTCTTCTTCCTCCATGCCTGTATGTTGCAGATCCAGTTGCTACATACCGATTCCATGCACGACTTATCACAGTTTGAGACACATTTAGCTTCATAGCAACCTCTTGTTGAGTTATGCCTTGTTGGATCTAACGAACTAAATGCTCGAGCTGCACTAGTTCTAAGCGTCTTTGCGGCATGATGTTTTTGTGATAAATATATTTCTTGAAATTAATGGGAAAACCCCGTAATTAGCTGTATACCATCGTTTAAAAAAACACAGAAGTTAAAACACTTCACACATGTTTATTGTGGTATAAAAACAAACAAATATTTAAACTTTATAAAAGTGTCGTCAACATTTAAATTCTGGCAGAATGTTTGTAATCTGAAAAGATCATCCTCAATGCCTTGTCTATTTGTTGCTAATAGTAAAGTTGCCTATAAGACCTCCATGTATGGATTTGCAGTATTTCAAATTTTACATTTAATAATGTTTTGACTCCAGGTCGATGACAATGGATATATTTTTAAAATTACTTTAGGCACTACATGTCTCCCTGCTCGAATATTAGCACGTGGTACTTGTCAGTTGAAACGACACAGACCAACTGGCTGAGGTGACAGGAAATAATTTAAAGACAGCTGAACATGACTAGATGTTAGTATGTTCCGAAATTAATGTAATTTTTATTTGTGAAATTATAAAATTTATTTACTTGTAGTAATAACTAATATCTTATTATTGAACCTGTATTTAAAAATTAGATTTGTTTAAATGATAAAATTTCTTGTCTAGATCAGTAAATCTCTATTATTGAAAAAAGAATGAACTATCAATTTAATGGGATTAATATTTGAGGTTGAATTTTCATTCAACTTTTCAACATTTTAATTTTAATTCACCTTTATCATTTTCTCATCACTTATGATGTCATAAATTCAAGGTCTTATAGACAACTTTACTGTTAGCAACAAATACACAAGGCATTGAGGATGATCTTTTCAGATTGAAAACGTTCTGCCAGAATTTAAATGTTGACAACACTTTTATAAAGTTTTAAATATTGATTTGTTTTTATACCACAATACACAATACACATGTGTGAAGTGTTTTAACTTCTGTGTTTTTTTTATATTTCTTGACTTATTCACAACTGGTAAAGCCAATACAAGCACTTTTATATGAATGATATATTCATGTTTGGAACAACATTTCTCTCTTTGTACGAGATAAGGGCCGATGAGAATGGGGAGAAAACAAACACATGCAAAAAATATTGGTAATAAAAATAGCATATATAGATAATAGAGTATAGTACAGGCAATTATTTTAAAATTAATTTTATATGTTAATTTTAGGAATTTTAAAATTATCCTCTTCAACTTGTTGAGTAGTGTAATTACTATTACATATTATATATTTATAATGGTATATCCTATACTACTATAATATATACAATATCACATTTGTTTATATAAATCACTTAATAAGGGAAAGTAGCCTAATTTCGGATACCATTTACAATTAGTGTCATATTTTTCACCTAATAACACATTTTAAACTTTTATCTACTCAAGAGTACTTGCAGAGTAATATAGAAACTAATTTTATTATCATAGACAATTTATTGAAAATCTTTTTTACAAAAAATATTGTTCAATAAAATTAGTGCTTTTGTATGTCAAAAATTTTAGGGCTCCTAATTTCGGATACCCTATCCGAAATTAAGACACCATTTTGTTCATCATAAGAATAGTTACACATCTTGACAAAAGTCGCAAATATAGGTTTTCTTCTTATCAGCATTGGCGCACATCTCATGACACCACTTGAAGCACTTTATACACCTTATCCACTTCTCACCGTGTGTATCTTCGGAATATAAACTGTCACAAAACATACATTCTGTGTCTCCATCTTCATCGTCTACATCCATATCAGAATCATCATCCAAAATAAGGTCATCACCAGGATGTGAAGTGTCACTACTACTCGATTCAATTTTTTTCTTTTGCTTTTTTTGGCGTGGAGTTTTTTTTCTGTTGATTTGATTTAATTCGTTGCTTATTTTTGGTTTCTTTTCTTTCAAAGACTTTTTTCTTTCTTGTTCGGCTACACTTCGTTCAAGTTCATCTTTATAAGGTGTACTAGTTATTATCCAACTAGAACCTTTTCGAGGATTTTTTTGTTTGTTTGTTTGTGAGGTATAACTGCAAGAAGGCAGTGGACTAATATCCTCAGCTCTTATCATAGTTGCCGTAGTTTCAGTTGCATTTCCATTGGATGATTTATTTGTTAAGTTATGTTTTGGAGGTGTTCTTTCGATAATGCTTTGTGGTTCTGGTCTTGACTGACCTCTTGTTGGTAATACTTCCCCATGATTTTGATTTATGGGTGGTGGTGTTCTTTCTCTTTGTCTCTCCATTATAAAATCGTGATCAGAAAAGTTATTTTTATTAAAAGGATATATTCCAGATTTGCGAAAACCATTCGCGGAAATTTCTGCAGTAGCACTTTTCAAATATGCCGGGCACATAAGCTTACAAATTTGATACGAGTTTATGGTGCGTCCAGGATTTTGCCTTAACCACATCTCAATTTGTTGCGAATAATATGTTTTAAATGGTGACATAAAAGACAAATCTAGAGGTTGTAGTTTGTGTGAACTGTGCGGCGGAATACACAAAATTGTAACGAAATTTGCACGTCCTGCTTCTATCACATCTATATTTCTTGTGTGGCTGTAGTGACCATCAAGAATAAGCAGCACTGGGTCTTCACGGGATGGTTTCACGTGAGCTACGAAATGCTGTAGCCATTGGGAAAAAATGTGCTGCTGAATCCAACCTGATGGATGGCAAGTTGCAATAGAGCCAGGCGGCGATCCATCTAATAATTCCACTTTCATGTTCTTTCTTGGAAACACGAATAATGGAGGGACAAACCCACCAGCAGCATTCATACAAAATACAACAGTAACTAATGCGCCTCTTTCAGTCGCGGTAACAGATCCAACCTGTTTTTTTCCTTTTAATGTTATAACACGAGTATTCTTGGACTGAACCGTTGTTATGCCGCTTTCATCAACGTTATAAACTCTTGCGGGGTTGAAGTTAACTTTTTCCATTGACGTTTCTAAAAGATCATAGAATCTGCTGACATTTTCTGGGGTAAATCCCTTAATTCGGGCTTTCGAGATTCCTTGTGGTTTTCTAAGGGACAAAACTGCGTTTCGCCTCATAAATCCCCTTAACCATTTTTTACCGGCAGATTCGGCATGGGCAAATGGATGACGAAGACCATTTCGTAAAGCTATTTGATATGCAAGTCTCTTGATATCAGCGGTCCCAATTCCGTAAAATCGCCGGTCCATTTCTAGGCGGGTATATGGTAGCGGGTAGACACTTTTCTACGATCCTGGTGGAAAATAGGTCTACTACAGGGAAGCGACCCTGCCCACGCGAGCCATGCTTTGCTCTCAATTCCTTACTGAGAGAAATCATGTCCCATTCCTTCATCCTCCCAAAATCTAATTTCCTACTTCCTATCCCTCCCTGGTGAAGGGCAGCAGCGATCATCAGTACCAGTTCAAGGCGTAGAGGAAATGATCCTGGACCGGCTTGAAACTGGATTACCACAAGCATCACTGGAACAGTTTAAATGGTTGTGGTACTGCGATGGGGAAGGCAACGGGAAAACCACCCCATTATAAAATCCACAAATCTAAATGGCAGACGAGAAAAAGAAAATGGCCCTCAGTCCGGGGCACCCCTTAAATGGGGAGAGGGTGCGAAGAATCCCCCCGTCAACTACCCAAGAAAGTGGACAGAGAATACAAATATACGACCGAATAGTACGCATAGCCACCTGGAACGTACGCAGCTTATTTATGTCCGGGAAACTGGCAAACACTGAAGCCGAGATGACAAGACTGAAAATAGACATCTTGGGGATGAGTGAAGTAAGATGGCCTGGTTCAGGAGTACAAAAAACAAAACATGGATACATATATTATTCAGGTGGAACTGACCCAGAACATCGATATGGAACTGCTATATTAGTGTCGAACAAAATTGCTGAATCAGTTACAGACTTCATCCCTCTTAATGATAGAGTAGCAATGTTGAAATTACAAACAACTCACAGAAAACTAAATATTATTCAGGTCTATGCTCCAACAAGTGACAAGTCAGACGAAGAAATCGAAAAATTTTATAACAACATAGATGAAATAATGCGACTGACAAAAAGAGGTGAGATAACGATGATCATGGGTGACTTTAACGCTAAAGTTGGACGTGGTGCTGAAGGAGATCACATAGGAGCATACGGTCTAGGTACCAGAAATAATAGAGGAGATAGACTTGTACAATTCTGCGTAGAAAACAATCTGTTAATAGCCAATACCTTCTTCAAACAACATCCTAGGAGGCTATACACATGGAAATCACCTGCAGACAGAAAAGACAAAATTGTCAGAAATCAAATTGACTTCATTTTGCTCAATAACACATTCAAGAAGTACATACAATCTACAAAAACATACCCTGGAGCTGATATACATAGCGATCACAATCCAGTTATAATGGATTTTAGATTAAAAAGATTTCTCAAAGTCAAAAAGAAAACAGTGACAAGAAAAATAGACATCTCGCAACTGAAAAACCCTGAACAGAAAAAAGAAATAAGTATCAAGCTTGAGGAAGAAATAAAAACGATCGAAAACTTGGTACAGACAGACATAGAAGTGACATGGACTGCTCTAAAAACAAAAATAACAAAAATACAAGAAGAAGACATCGGGTTCATAAAACACAACAAAAAACAAGAATGGATAACGCAAGAGATCATGGACCTCATGGACGTAAGACGAAAACATAAAACAAACCCAATAGAATACAAACGAATCAATAAAATCATTAGAAAAAAGTGCAGGGAGGCGAAAGAAAACTGGATGTCAACAAAATGCCTAGAAATCGAACAACTTCAAGAAAAATACGACACCTTTAATATTCATAAAAAAGTAAAAGAAATGACAGGTAGACACAAAAAGAGACAAGCAACAATATTAAAAAATGAAAATAACGAAATAATTATGGGTACAGAAGACAAACTAAAGAGATGGAAAGTATACATACAAACTCTTTTTGATGAAGATAGACCTTGTTCTCCACCATCCACAGATAATCGAATAAATGAAAAAGGCCCAGAAATAACCAAAGAAGAAGTAATTCACGCAGTAAAATCTCAGAAAGACGGAAAAGCCACCGGTCCAGACAATATCAATGTCGAAATACTAAAACTAATTGCAGATAACGAAAGTAAAAGCCTAGACTTAATAACAACACTATTCAATAAGATATATGACAAAGGTAAAATACCAACAGACTGGCTAAAATCAACATTCGTAGCATTACCAAAAAGATCGAATTCCTCACAATGCGATGATTATCGAATATTAAGCTTGATGTCTCATGTCCTTAAAGCTTTTCTCAGAATTATACATACACGAATTTACAAGAAGTGCGAGTTTCAGATGAGTGACACTCAATTCGGATTTCGAAACGGATTGGGAACACGAGAGGCTCTGTTTGCTTTAAATGTGTTAACGCAACGATGCAGAGACATGAATGTAGATGTATATGCATGCTTTATTGACTATCGAAAAGCATTTGACTGTGTTAACCATCAAAAGATGATTGAAATTCTGAGAACAACTGGAGTTGACGAACAAGACTTGCGAATTATCTCAGAACTATACTGGCACCAAACGGCAACCATTGAAATAGAGCACACAACATCTGAAGATATACAAATCCGACGAGGAGTGAGACAGGGTTGCGTCTTATCACCCCTTCTGTTTAATTTATATTCGGAGTCCATATTCAGAGAAGCATTAGATCAGGTCCAAGGCGGAGTTAAGATTAACGGAATCAGCATAAACAACATCAGATATGCTGATGATACTGTTTTAATAGCAAGCAACGCACAAGAACTACAAAATATAATAAATGCGGTAGTTCACCACAGCGAAATGTTCGGCTTACATCTAAATGTTTCCAAAACGAAAACTTTAGTATTTTCAAAGACACCAATAAACATACATGTGTATGCCAAGGGTCAAATGATAGAACAGGTAAATTCTATAAAATATTTGGGAGCAAATATCAATAGTCAGTGTAACCCAAAAAAAGAAATACTATCAAGAATCGAACAAGCAAGAAGAACATTCATGAGCATGAAAACATTTTTTACAAGATCAGACCTTAGTCTGCAGCTTAGAATCCGAATGATTAGATGCTACGTTTTTTCTGTCTTACTATATGGCTGTGAAAGTTGGACAATGGACTCCGAAATAGAAAAAAGAATAGATGCCTTTGAGATGTATGTATACAGACGAATATTGAGAATTCCATGGGTACAAAGAGTTACTAATGTTGAGGTACTTCGTCGAATGAGTAAACAAAAAGAATTACTAAGAATAATCAAAGAGAGGAAAATGCAATACTTGGGTCATGTGTTGAGAGGCGAAAAATATAAATTACTTCAAGTTATACTGGAAGGAAAAGTACAAGGCAAAAGATCAGTAGGAAGACGTCAGAACTCATGGCTGAAAGACCTAAGGAGATGGTTCGACCGCTCATCCGCAGAAATCTTTCGCGCAGCAGTTTCCAAAACTACAATTGCCATTTGGATCGCCAACCTTCGAAAGGAGACGGCGCCATAAGAAGAAGAAGATTTCTAGGCAATACGAGACTAAATCTGCTTCCATTTCTGCAGAAAGTACTGGTCTTCTTCCAATTTTAACAGCAACCAACTGCTCCGGAGTTTTATTTTCTTGCTTAACATAATCTTCCAGAGTTGATTTCGGAACAGCAAATAACTTCGAGGCTTTAAGATACCCCATTTCCTTTCCCCTGACGGCACGGATAGCACGTATCATTCGGTCTGGATCCCATTGTTTATGTTTTTTACTTGTTTTTGGCATTTTCTTCTGAAAAGAAACAAAGGTTTTTATGCTAACATGATCATCAATTTAAGGTTCCTAATTTCGGATATCCGAAATTATGAGACTTGTACTATCCGAAATTAGGAATTTTTTATTTTTAAGGTTAGGGCTCTCTAATTTATATGTGATTAAAATCTGCTTTAAATTAGTAGCAAAATCAAATAAAACAGGTTTCTAGCTTACCCCTGCCAAAAGATCAAACTTCAAACAGGAATAAAAACACGAAAAAATAGGCTTTGAAATACGACCGAAAAAAAACTGCACAATAACGTTTGGTGGTTTCGGCAATGCCATCTAACGGGGAGCAGCTCTACTACCTAAACAATTTAAGATAATGTTCTCTGTGGTATTCAGCGTGACATACGTATAGGTTTCTGTTCTCAAATAAAGAAACTTTTTTAGATACACCGCTATCCGAAATTAAGACACTATCCGAAATTAGGCTACTTTCCTCTACTACACTTAATATTCCTTATAGTCTTTCCATACATTTCTTCACCACTCTCTTCTATTTTTTTCTGTCCAAAGTTTTTCTTTCCAGTTAACAATATTACTTTTTTTAAGTCTTTATATACGCTGTCCTTTTATCTCCTTGTTGTTATTATATAATAGAACTATTTTTGGCATTCTCGCCTTTCCCATTCTTTCTATGTGTACTAAGTATCGGATTCTCTGTGCTTTAATTGCCGTTGTTATTTTTGGTTCATTATATAGTTCTACAAATTCCTTATTATTTCTTCTTTTCCATTGTCTATCTATTTTTACGCCTCCATATACAGCTCGTTGTATTTTCCTCTCCCATCTTTCTAAAAGGTCTATTTCTGATTTTTTAAGCACCCATGTTTCACATGCATATGTAGCTGTAGGTCTGATAACTGTTTTGTAGATTCTTATTTTTGTTTTTTTTTTGAGACATATTTGGATTTTAATAATGGACGCAATGCTCCATACTTTTTGTATTCTTTTACTTTTCTTGCTTTTATCCCCTCTTTCCCATGTCCCTTTCCATCTTCTTTTACAATCAGGTAAGTAAATTCTGAAACTCTTTGAATTTTCTCCTTCTACCTTCAATGTGAAATTGTTTTCTTTTTTTATCTGTTTCTTCCATTATCATGTATTTTGTATTATCCTCATTTATGAGAAGACTAAAAATTTTTGCTTCTTTTATTATATTGCTTATTAATTATTTTAGCTCTTTCATTTTTAAAAATCGTTTCCTGTGTGTTTAGTTTACTTTTTCTAATTATTCTTTATAGCATTACATTAAAAAGAGTCGTTGATAGTGGGTGTCCTTGTCTTACTCCTTCCTTTGTGTCAAAATTATTTGATTTATATCCCTTCCATGCTATTTCGTTTGTGAAGTTATCCATAGTCATCTTTACCATCCTGGTGATTTTACTTGGTAGACCCATTTCTTCCATTAGTGCCTACATCTTTTGCCACTTTATCGTATCGTAGGCCAGTTTAAAGTCGACGAACAGGACGTATACCGCTATTTTATCTTCGTAGCACGTAGTCTGGATTTCTTTTATCGCAAATCATTTTTCTGTCGTCGATCTATTACTTCTGAATCCTGCCTGATATTCGCTCAATATCTTTTCTGTGTATTGATTCAGCTTTTTTCTTATGATGTTTGTCAGTATTTCGTACACTACTTTATGTATAGGGCATATTCTTGTCCTGGCCCATACTTCTGGCATTCTTTCTGTTTCCCATATACATTTTATCAGGCTATGTATCTCCTTTTGTAGTCTTTTGCCTCCTGCCTTTATCATTTTCGCCGATCTTTCTGTTACTCCCAGGCTTTTATTGTTTTTCAGTCCTTTTATTTCAATTTATATTTCTTCCCTCGTATGTGTTTCTGTTACTATATAATCATCCTCAATTTTTGTTTCCCTTTTTAAACGGTAGAAAGGGGATTGTTCCCCTTTTTTCTTCGTTTTTTTTAGAAGTTGTGTAAAGTAAGTTTGCTAATTTCTCATTATTTCCTCAGGTTCATTTATAAATATTCCTTCCTCATTTTTCATTATATGGGTTATGTTTCTGATTATACCCTTTCAATTTTTCTTGTTTCCTAGTAAAAGGATCCTATTTCACTTTTTTTGGAATTTTTCCTGTATCACTTTGAGTTTTTCTTCGATGTATTTTCTTTTTTTTTATTTCTGCATGTTCTCTTCATAATTCTTTCTTATCATATAATATATTTATAATTCCTTAATTCTCTATGTTGTTGTGTGCTAATGTGCCTATTATTTCTTAAGTTTTATTTTTGGGTAGAATAAATAATAGACTTTCATGAACTCCGTTTTTTACATTATTCGAGGGCTGGTTACTATTATTACTATAGTACTATGACTAATAGTACTAATAGTAGTCTTAGTACTATTAGTAATCTTCGCCATGCTGATGATAAAGTTATAATAGCTAATAGTCAAGAAGCGCTACAATGACTAATAGATAGAATAAACACTGAGGGAGAACGACTGAGCTTGAAGATTATTATAGACAAGACGAAGGTAATGGTGGTTAGTAGAACACGAAATATGCAATTTTATATGCAATCTAAACTTGGGGACAAAAATGTCCCCAAGTTTAGATATCTCGGTAGTTGGATAACTGAAGATCTAGATTCAGACATAGAGATACGTAGTAGGATTGAGCAAGCCAGAACAGCATTTACTAATATGAGAACCTTACTAAGCAACAGCAGCCTCAACGTAACGCTTCGATATCGCTTTGTAAAATGTTACATTTACTCCATACTGCTATATGGTGTAGAAACCTGAACCATAAAGGCCAATGTGATGAACCGATTAGAGGTCTTTGTAATGTGGGTATTTAGAGGACTACTTTAAAATACTCTGGACAGATCACACAACAAATGTCGAAATATTAAATCGAATGGGCAGAGACCGAGAATTGCTGCCAATATTAAAAAGAAGAAAAACTGCTTATCTGGGTCCCATATTTCGAAATTCCAAGTACCAGTTCCCAAAGCTTATTATGGAAGGGAAGATAGAAGAAAAACGAGGCATCGGAAGAAAGAAATACTCATGGCTCAAAAACATAAGGGATTGGACAAACCTCGATGCCCATGCACTTTTTAGAGCCACACAAGATCGAGAGGAGTATGCCAGAATTGTCGCCAACATCCACTAATTGGATAGGGCACCATAAGAAGAAGAAAAGGGCTGGTTGGTGGGTCTCAGATATTATTTTACTAAAGCCCCAAAGTCATAGGAAGTCCTTAGGCGTTAAAGGAAAATTTGGATATCTTGTGTCGATTATTTGTGCCTACCACAACGGGTGTTATTATAGGGGGTTGAAATTTGGGGACAGAAACTACAGGGCTATAGATAGGGTGAGCAAAACAAACCGAAACGTCTGCGAACGTCTACTCAGGGTTCATTTGGAGAACTGGGTCGTGTATAAGTAAATGATAAGGGGACTGGATTGGGACAACTACAAAAATGGAACAAAAAGGGGTACTTAAACGAATCTCCAGGAACAAACTCAATACAAAAACGGTTCTCAAGCTATTTAAAATGGACGCAGCTTTAAGGAATTATCGGATAAAAGAAAAGACTCTTCCTTCATAAAACCACAAAATATGAGTTAGAGAGTTAGTTAAGAAATAAACAAAATAATTTAGAGAAAAATTAAATTTTTATTACTGCCTCACCACAAACAGTTACAAATACAAATGATAATACAAAAAAATGCTGTATAAATAGTTGCAAAGATAAATAACAAAATAACAAAGAAAACATACTTACTATGTTCTATCAGTTTACAAACTCTTGAAGTTGGAGATACTACAAAAGTTACAATTGTTAATGGGCGACAATTTGTAGCAGAAAGTTATTACAAATGAAAAAATGTTATTTTAAGTGAAACTATGCACAGTGATTAACCTTTAAAAAAAACAAAGACAAAATCTTTATTATCATTAGGTATTTACGAAATGTCAAAAAAATAAAGCTAGCTGTCAGATGTCAATGATTAAGACACAATTTGCATCGGTCCGCGATACAATACCTTCAAGAATTAATTACGCTTTACGATAATAAATGTTATCAACAGTTTTTTTTACGTTTTATTTAATTTTATTATTCTTATTTTGTTTCTGTGGAGGTTTATCACACACGCATCCACACAACTACGGAACACACCCATCTAAAGACTGTAGCCATCGATAAGGCACCGAGGCCAACTAAAGTTAAAAAACTGCAAGTACAATATTGCATAAATTTTTAAAATTACTTAATTACTAAACAAAATTTTTATAGAAAAAGTTAAGTTTTCTTGAATTTTAACTCTTCACTGCATCATGTTGTTTAAAACAACATACTAAAAACAATCATTTATTTTAATAGCAGATAAAGATGAATCAGTTTGTGCATGACGTTGTTCACTAACAATACAGTATTAATCAGCTTAAGCAGACTAGACAATCATAGATGGTGTTGGTTACCAGCATTATGTCTTCTTAGTTAGGTAGTGTACACGATTAGACACTGATACGTGCTTCAGTTTGTTTTTGTTAGTTTTACCAAAGTAATTTAAGTAAATATATTTTAAGTGTTATTAATAAGATAAGTAAAGTGCATGATCTCTTGCGGTATACAGTACTGCGCATATTTTTCTCATAATGATGTTTTTTGTTTTTGTTGTTTACAAACAACATCATGCATATCTAGTAAATTTTATCTTTTAGATAAAACATCATGAGTTGAAAAGATAAAAGGCCGCTGATTGACAAGGAATTTACCGATATAATAGATAGGCTTTGGTATAGCGAAGATGGGTTTGATGATGATGATGATATTGTCGATCCAGATTTCTTACCTGACGAACAAGTTGGTACATATGATGAGTCTGATAATAAAGATTCTGAACCTGTGAACGAAATGGATGAGAATGCTGTAGACACTAATGTAGTTAATAGCACTGTAGAGGAGCAGCCTTCAGAAACTTTGGTTTACTACAAGGGCAAATGTATACTTATTTTACAACCATTTTTTTATCAAAAATACTAGATGTTTTTTTTATTTTTAGACATTATATGGAGAAAAAAAATTTGAGTTTATCCGAACAGCAACTGGAATTTAGAGGAAATCAGAGTCTTCCAAATCATATCCTACAACTAGAATGTCCCTATGAATATTTTAATGTATTCTTCACAGATAGCCTTTTAGACAAAATTGTGGAGAAGTCAAATGTATATGCCATACAGCAGAATCCTAACAAACCACTGAGTATTGCACGAAGTGACATAAAGTAGTTTATTGGAATTACAATATATATAATGTCCCTTGTTCATTTGCCCAACACAAGGGCATATTGGTCAGAAGAAATTGGCTTTGAGAAAATAAAAATTGTTATGTCAGTCAACAGGTACGAAAAAAATTTTCCATTTCAATAATAGCGAGAATGCCTTATCCCATAACAATCCAAACTACGATAGAGTTTATAAAATTAGACCAATCATTGATCATCTCAATGAAGCATTTTCAAATTTGTTCTACCAAAGCTATACATGAAGCAGTATCTACCAAACAAGCCACATAAATGGGATTTTAAATTTTTTGTCTTATGCAATAGCTCTGGATATGCTTATCATATAGAATTATATACAGGATAAGAGAATGATCAAAAAACGAGGACCTGCTTTGAACCTGACCTGGGAGCAACTGCAAATGTTTTGGTGACATTGGCTAGAATCATTCCTAGGAATATGAGTCACAGGCTTTGTTTTGACAATTATTACTCTTCTATACCACTCCTTGTATATTTTTCCAAACAAGGTATTCACAGTTTAGGAACCGTAAGAAGGACTAGAATTCCAAATTGTAAGCTTCCGGATGAAAAGCCTATGAAAAATGAGGAAAAAAAAAGGAACTAGTGTAGAGTATGTTGGTACTTGCGATGGTGTAAAAATAAGCAGGTTAGTGTGGAAAGATAACAAATTAGTCACGTTTCTATAAACTTTCGCTGGCGAAGTTCCTAAAACTACTGCCAAGAGATATGACAAGAAAGAAAAGAGAACAAAAGAAGTAAGTTGTCCATATCTTATACAAGAATACAACCGTCATATGGGCGGTGTTGATTTGTTAGACAGCAATATGGGACGGAATAAAATTATTCTAAGGAGTAAAAAATAGTATTTTAGAATATTTTACCATCCATTTACCAACATTTTAAAATATAACAGTTGGATTCTTTACAAGAATTCAGCTGAACATAGAACTGGCGCGAAGCCTAAGGTGAGTCACACAGGCTCAGTTAAGAACACAACTGGTAGAAGCATTATGCAGAACAGGAGAGCGGTTCACCATTGTAAAAAGTGGAAGACCTTCAGCATATGAAACTGAGGAGGCGCTACAAATAAAGAAAAGAAAAGGCCCAGCACAGGTTATGCCAGTAAAGGATGTTAGAATGCATGGAATTCACCATTGGCCTTTATGTTCCGAAAAACAAATAAGGTGCAAATTTCCACAGTGCAATGACTATACACATGTGTTGTGCAAAAAGTGTGAGGTAGCACTTTGCTTCACTAAAACGAAGAACTGTTTTAAACATTTTTATTTTTCCTAAATACTATTTTAAGTCTGCATATTGTTTGCATAAGGTTATTCATAAACAACACTTATGTTTTTCCAAAATAAAAAAAAACTAGTTTTTCAGAATTTTGTTTATTTTTTTCCCGTAAAAATAACGAAAATCCAGTCTGCAAACTTATTTGTAACGAAACATAAAAAATAATGCAGTGAATGCAGTAAAAAATATTACCAATTCACTAATATTATATTAACAATTCATTTTTAAATGGGGAACGCTATTGAAAATGGTTGTTAAATTATAAAAACTGTTTTACCACGGTATTGTAATCAAAACTGATACCTACGATTTGCTCACTTACTGGTATTAATAATAAAATAATGCACAAAATTTGCAAATTTGCGGAGAAATTTCAAAATGCATATTTACCTTTTGTTAGTGGTTTGGCATTCCCGGCCAACATTTTTGTGTTATATCTATATTTATTTTCAATGTCTGTCTCCTTACTCACGAAGAAACTCTCAAATTTAATTTATTTTTACATTGTAATATATTTGACAACATAACTTAATTGGAAAGCTACTATATTTGTTATATTATTATTTTGTTATATTACTAAGTATCCCATACATAATCAGCTTTTTTTCAATAATAATTACTCATCGTTTATTATTGATGTCGTTTAGTAATTAGCAACATTTTATGTCACAATGTGAATGATCGTTTGGTGGTGAAAAAATGCCTGGGTGGGATGACAAGAAATCACAAGAAAAAGATGTGAGATTATAAATATATCCTAGAGATTTGCTGGGAGGCAGTATGTGAAAGTAGTTGTTGTTAGTGAAGTGAGCTTCCACAGAAACTTGAACTTGATTTGATATACCAATAACGACAATGTGGATATACGAGGTTTGTTTTGTTGTTAGTTTAAAATATTTTAACAATTATATAGCAAATATATTTATTGATAAGGCGATTTATAATCGAGATATTTTAACGTTAAAGTCAGTTATTAATAATAGCCAGTTTTATAATCCGCGAGTTAATTGAGCAAATTATCTATCGAATGTGTTATTATTAACATAAAACTTAGTTTACCATTTAAATTAACTGATATTATATGGCGTACTTTTGTAAGGTTTAATAGTGTAAATTAAATAGGCTAGCATGGGATTTATGTTTGAATATGGGTAAATATGTTTGAATTTTACAATTGATGAACCGAAAAGAAAGTAGAAACCGACAAATAATAATTTATTTTGTCATACTAGTTTACTATCGTGTTTTTATTGTTTAGTTACCTACTACGTTATAGTGTACCTTAACTTATTAAGTGTACTTTATGGCCCCCACCAGCGTAAAGATACAAAAAAAGATAATTTATTAGAAACATCCTTATTTAACAACATTATATATATATATATATATATATATATATATATATATATATATATATATATATTGGGTTTTATAATGTCCTACGACGTTCTATGACTCCCAAACGCCACTGTATTCTGTCTTGAGTTAGGTCTTCGTCCAGATTTCGAGCGCTAATCGTTTTCCTAACTCCCAGGTTCCAGCTCTGTGGTGGTCTTCCTCGTTTTATCTTCTCTGGGGGTTGCCACATCATCGTTTTTTTACGCAATCTTTCGTCCCCCATTCGGCTCACATGCCCATACCATATGAGCTGTTTTCTCTCAATATCCTTAACTATAGTGCCCTCTATACCCATTTGTTGTTTTATCACTTCACTCCGTACTCTGTCGGCTCTTGATATTCTCATCGATCTTTTGATGGCATTCATTTCCATGGCTTCGACCTTTTTCTTATATTTCCCGGTTATTCTCCATGTCTCAGCTCCATAAAGTAGACTAGTTTTAACCATTGTCTCATAGATGTTCCATTTTCTTTTCTTTGATATTTCTTTATTCCATAGAACTCCGTTCAAACATGCTATAGCTCTTCGTGCTTGTACAATTCGATGTTCTATTTCTCGTTCGTCTTTTCCACTACGGTCGAAGATGACGCCCAGGTATTTATATTCGTTGCATGGATTTATTTTTTGATTGTCATCGATATCGAGTTGTTCTGCTTTCTAAATTGATATTTAATCCCCATTTCTGGTATTTTTCAATTAGTTTTCTAAGCATGTATTCCATGTCATCTTTGTCATTTGAGATCACCACCTGATCATCCGCAAACTGTAAAGTATATATGTAATTCTGATCGTTCAATTGTATACCCATTTCTTTGACTTTCCTTTTCCATTGTTTCAGAGCTGCAGAGATATAAATCTTAAATAGAGTCAAAGAGATACAACATCCTTGTCTGAGACCCTTAGTAACTGCAAATTTCTCAGCTAAGAGGTTTCCGAATTTTATTTGGGAGTTTGAACCATAATATAGATCTTTGAGAGCACTAGCCAATGTTTGATGTATGTTTGATGTGCCCAGGACTTCCCATAGTTTATTTAGCGGGATTGTGTCATATGCCTTCTCAAGATCTACAAAAGTCATATGTAACTCTCTATTTGTCACAATTTTCTTTTCTATAATTTGTTTAAGACAGAAGATGTTTAACAACATTTTAAATTGTCAATATTAATATTCTTATGTACGATTAAAATCTCCTTTATCGTTGAATATTTTAACTACAGGAAACTCGGAGAAAATGTTTCAGCTAAATGTTTCCGCTTCTTTTTTTTTTTAATTGGTTAGGGATCTCAAAAATATTTTGCATTTGCTACTAACGATCCAAGGAAATAAGAAACGGTAAACAACATTTGAAAGTAATATCTTTTAAGCTGTCTTCATAGCTTCACATTCCTTGGCTCGGTACTAACTACTACTAATAAAACAAGCAAAGAAATTAAAAGACGCATAAATCTTACAAACAGGGCATACTATGGACTCCAAAAACAATTCCACTTAAAAAATATCCAAAGAAAAACCAAAAATATTATATACAAAAACACTGCTGAGGCCAATCCTCATATACAGGGCGGAAACATGGACTCTAACGCATAAGAATGAAATACTTCTGGGAATATTTGAGCGTAAGATACTGCGCAAAATATTTGGAGCTATAAACGATCAAGGGCAGTGGCCTTGACCCTAGAGTAGAATTATACCAACTCTTTAATGAACCAGATGTCATCATCATCATCATCATCATCATCATCATCATCATCATCATCATCATCATCATCATCATCATCATCATCATTCCTGAACCTCTTGCATCCACTGTTGGATATAGGTCTCCTCCATGTTCTTCCCCTGTTTTCTATCTTGCGCCTTCTGTATCAAATTTCCGACTGTTTTTCTCAAGTCGTCCATCCATCTTTTTGGTGGTCTGCCTCGGTGTCTTTTGTCTTCTCTAGGTCTCCAACGAGAAGCATTTCAGATTCCGAAACAATAACTTTCACCAAACATTCTGCAAATAAATTGAGAGTTACCCAAAGAAAAATGGAAAGAACAATGTTGGGAATAACTAGAAGAGATATGGTACTAAATAGGATAGTGAGAGAGAGGACTAAAGTGACAGATGTCATAGAAAAAAATCCACAAGCCAAATGGAGATGGGCTGGACATATAGCACGTTTAAATGATAATAGGTGGACCAAAAGACCAGATGTCGTAACTTAGATTAAAACACAGTGACATAGATGAACTGGACACATAATAAGAATACTTGACAACATGATTGCTAAAAAGCTAACGACAGGAACACTTATAGGGAGAAAAAGTAGAGGCCAACCGCTAATTAGGTGTTTAGATGGAGTTGAGACTAAATCTAGCGATACTGGAGATCGTAAAATCTCACGTTGCCAGAAACCGAACAGAATGGCGACTAATTTTAGAATACGCTATGATCCACAGAGGAATGTCGAGCAAAGATGATGATGATCATAAATATTTTATTACGTTTTCACAAAACTTAATCTTTTTAGCTACACGCTATCGTTTAGGTCACCTTCCAATGTTAAATTTGATTCAATGCCTAAGGTGAAAACTGCATAAGTTTTCTTTTAAAAATTACATGTACTTGCTATTACGAGTATACCTTCATTTCATTCCAATATGTTCGTTTTTTTTTTCCGATCTTTTTGTTTTTGGACAGATTTTTAAATCTAATTATTCAAAGATTTTAAACATGATTTTAGAAAAGAATTAAGACTTCTTGAGAACCACTTGCGGCCCTTAAAAATACATACATAGTTTTCCCAAGTTTCACGTTAAAAAGTAAACAATTGATTAGGTAGTCACTGAACCCTCTTATGATTCATACTTATAAGTAGGAAATAAACAAACCAAACATAAGGTAGGATTTATCTAGTCTACTAATAAAACAGCTAACTGTGTCGTTACTGAAGTAGTAATAAACAGTTATTAGATTAGGTTTCAATTTAGTTTTAATAATCAGTAATATTTTTAGTACTTATATTGTAACGAATATTTTGCCTACCACATAGGGTATTATTATGGTGAGTTGAAAATTGGGGACAGAGGTTTACATTTGGGACAAGCAAAATAAACGAAACTTATGCGAACGGCTTACATTACTTACTTTATCGTATCCAGACATGTCATTTATACAATTTTGGCCCCAAAACCGTCTACGTCGGTTCCATCTTTGTTGGCCAGCCACAAATCTTCAAGGGTACATCGATGAGGAAAGTTTCTGCATGTAAAAACATGTTCCATATTCTGTGTTTCTCCAAAGTCACAGTTCACATCATCTTGGTCTATTTTTTAACATTTTGCCGTGTTTGATTTTACTGTAGCTATTTAACTGTAGCTATACCCCCGTTCTTACCCTATTCATAGTTTTCCACATTTTAAAGTCTAGGGTCTGGCCGGTCCATTGAACCTCGGAAAGTGGGTGGAAAATACTCAGACAGTTCATCCTGTACTGTTCGAAGAAAGCATTTTCTAGATTTTAGTCGCTTTCGTGGTGTTCGAGCTTTGTATACGGCATGCCGCTCGTCCGCGATCTGTTTAATTTTCTGATGTGCTCTGCAACGCCTTTGCGTGTTAAGGGTTCTGCAAAACTTGCTGCTCTATATAGATTTGAAAGTGGCGTTGGTTTTATGCACCCCGTTACTATCCTGCATGTCTCATTTAGCGCAGTATCAACTTGTTTGGTGTGGGCAGATCTGCTCCAAACGGGGCACGCATATTCAGCAGTTGAGAAACACAATGCCTGTGTCGTTGTTCTTAAAATGCCAGGACGTGCGCCCCATTTACTTACGCCGTTAGCTTTTCGAGTAAAGTGTTCCTAGTTGTTACTTTCCCTCTCGTTTTTATGCAATGTTGTCTGTAGGTGAGGGACTGGTCCAGAGTTACTTCAAGATATATAGGTTAGTTTGTGTGTTATAATGTACCATTCCACACAATTTGGAGTTTTCGCTTAGCTTCCTTTGCGCGAAGATGGAAAGAGCAGACCTGGGTTTTAGAGGGACTGGGTCTCAGAGAATTCTGCAGGTAGTACGCTGTCATTATTTTTAAGGCAGTTTCGAGTTTCTCCTTCACTTTTTCAAAACTATTTTCTTGAGCACATATTGCAAGATCATCAGCATAGAGGAAGTGCTTGGTTTCGGTCGGAGTAGGTTGGTCGTTTGTGTATATATAAAATGACATTGGTGCCAAAACACTTCCCTGTGAGAGGTCGTTTTTTTTTAAACTCCTCACCTACTTACTTTACCCTCCAGCATAACGAAAAAACGTCTATTTTGCAGTAAGAAATATACGACCTTTCCCAGATGGTGGTCATTGAGAGTGTCGTATAATTTGCGGAGCAATGTTGTGTGCCTTACTGTAGCATAGGCTGCTGTTAAATCTACAAAAGCAGCCTATGTTATAAGTTTTTCTTCAAAGCCCTCTATGCGAGCGGCGCTCAGGGTATATTTGGAGAACAAGGTCATGGATAAGTGAAAGAAGCAATAGAATTGGATTGGGACAACTACAAAGATGAAACAAAGGGGTACTAACATAATTCCCCTGGACAATTTAACAAAAAAAATAACAAGACGGACCTCTAGATATTTAGAAAGGGCGATTCCAGGAAACTTCCTGCTGGATGAAAGAAAATTCCTTCTAAAAAATATAAGAAAAAGGGTTAGAGTCTTTTTAAAATAAATAACAAAATGATTTAGAGAAATAAACTAAACATTTATTGTTGTTTCGCCACAAACAGTTACAAATGTAAATGACACAAAAGTACTATAAATAAAAGGGACAGAAATAAATTATTACAAATAAAGAAATATCTTTTAAATGAGGCTATTCATAGAGATTAACCATTTTCTAAAAAAAAAAAACAAAACAAAAATCGATTAGATATTTAGCAATTGTTAAAAATAATACAGCTACCTGTTATATGTCAAAACAAAATCTTAAAACTAAGAACATATAAAATGACATCTAAGCCAAATACTAACATTGACAATTTTAATTTTTACAATTTCTTTTTTTAATTATAAAAGCAATTATTAATAAAAAAATGTCTGTAACAATAAAACACTGAAAACTTTGTTTTCAAACTTCCGCAAAATTTATTTTAAATCTTATAACTACAGCTGTTTCGGCTGATTTCCTTTCTCAAGTGATCTATTTTTGGCTTGGGTTTACAAATTTATAGTCTCTAATGAAATAGGTTGAGAAGGGGAGAACTGTTTGTCTCAAGTTGGTCATTCAGAATTATATCTGTGTTTTTTAATTTGTTGATTTCCATAGATTCTAACAAAGACAGCTTAAGGTCTTTATTTTGAATGTGAAGAATTTTAAATTTGTCATTAAAAGAATGATGTAATGAATGTGACCGATGTAAGTTTTTGGGCAGTCGCCACATTGTGTACACAGTGAGGTGTACAAACTTCAATGTGGCGACTGCCCAAAAACTTACATCGGTCATACTGGTAGAAACTTTGATAAACGAATAGCAGAACATAAAAGGGCTTTCAAGAATGGAAAAACAGATTCGACATACGCACTTCATCTTCTAGATCATAAAATCTAGGTCGAAAAATAAAAAATTGCGGTTGTGAATTACCACATTGGTAATCGGCTACGGTACGAACGTTTTAAAGCATTTATTTTATTTTTTTATATATTGAATGCTTTTTTCGTCATGGAAATTCCATTTTTAGTGCTGCTTTGTCCTATGTTTCTCCTATGTCCAGTTTAACGAACTATATTCTTCACCTAGTTCTCTTAACTTGATCCATAAGCTTTAAGGTTTTACCTCGACTTCCAAGATTCCAAGACTGTTTCCCCATTTTTAGTATTAATTGTGGTAAACTGATATATTCTACACCCGAAAATCCGAATCGAATTCGAATCTCCTTTTGCCTCTGCAACATTTGAAATATAAATAATGTTTTTCAGGAGATGCTTATTATATGATTTGTTTTATTAATAAAACTCCATTCTATATAATACTTAGTTTTTCTTAATTTTATTATAATTTTTTTATTTTCCTTTTGTTATTTTGATTAAATTTATTGTTTATTGTTTATTGTTTTATTGATATATTTTTTAAGAGTACGTTAATTTCTTAACCCAAGGTAGGAATCTATAAATTATATTTTTATATTTCAAGGTAAATGAACTGTTATAGAAGATAATATATAAATATTTATGAATTCACTTAATACCGTTTAAATATCTCTACAAAACAAACATCATTTCACTAACTGCTAAAAACTTTCGCTTTTGAGTATGTTTTATGTCTCTGATGTATAAGATAGAATTGTTTATTAATACTGAATCTTTTTTTCCTGCTCTAATTACCATTTTATTATAATTAATGTACTTACATAATTGCATGTATTATTCATCTATCTATTTTGTTTTTAAACATTAGAATAAAATATGTGCACTTACATTGATTTAGCAATTTAAAATAAATTCGTCTTTGTATAAATTGTTCACGATTAAAAAAGACTTACATCACTAAACCATTGGTCAAAATAGAAAAACCGAAATTAAAAAGACTAAGAAATTTTTAGTGTCTAGAAATTTATAATTAACTTTATAAAAAAAGTTTTTTTCTTTTTATGGAAACCTTTTTTCTCACGATCCTCTGACCATGACATGTGATTTTTTATAAACTTTGATAAAATGAAAGGCAGATATCGAGCACTGTTTTATTAATTAAATCTTGCCCAAGTACTTTCGCTTCCTAGAGCATCTTAACCGTCTACTACGGACGTGGTGCCCACACAACCCCCGACAGAATTCAAATTACGCGCTATTTTTTATTTTTGTTGTTATAGGTTAGTGACTCGCAGCTACCTTTAAGTTACAGTGACATCGATCGCTTCACTTATTGATAAGTTTTTCAGTAGTATGGTATTTATAACTATCTAAAGTTTGAGGGGGGTCATTGTGGCACCACGTCAGTGTTTGTAAAAAAATTACGCAAATGGCAGGTTTGTCCAAAATAGTACATTACGGTGATAAAAACTATGAAGAAACTCTGTTGCCAGCATAGCACGGCGAGGTAGAAAGTGAGTTTAGCGGAAGAATCCGATGACTCTTTAAATGACTTTGAAAGTGAGCATGATACAGATTCGGTAGTAGAAGATGATAGTGAAGGAGCTAGTGGTGACTTGTATGACAAATCCGATTCTGAAAGTGGTGAAGAAGTTGAAAATGGAGTTATTTTGGTCAAAATATATTTAAGTGTCGTCATTTTTAATTAAAGTTTTTAATACATGGTATACAGCCAACTACATGAACGTAGATTCCTTGCGAATCGTCACAACCTTTTGTACACAGAATGAGAACAGAGAAACATAACTTACTTTCGTATTTACCAGGACTTCGTACAGTTTGGCATAAGTGCATCACCTTTACAAATATGGAGGTGTCTAATCGACAATGACATTCTACACCTGTATTGATGAGATTCTCATAGATTTTAGAAGGCGTGTAAAGTTTCCCACGTACATACCAAATAAACTCAACAAGTATGGTCCGAAGGTCTTGATTCTTACTGATGCCTGTACTCATTATTTTTTCAATGAATATATTTATACCGGCAAAGGCAGCGATGGCAAAAAATTAACAGATAAAGTAAGACGTTTGGCTGTACCAACCCAATCCGTGGTAAATTTTATTCAATCTATTATAAACACCAACAGAAATGTAACTGCAGACAATTGGTTCACCTCTATTGAACTTGCAAATGAGTTGCGACAAAGAGGAATAACATATGTAGGTACGCTTAAGAAGAACAAGAAAGAAATTCCCACCGAATTTTTGCCCAACCAGAAGAAAGAAGCAGAGGGTTGCATCTGGGGTTTTACTAAACATATTACAATTGTGTTTTATGTTTTAAAGAAAAGTAAGGCTGTACTTTTAGTTTCTACAATGCATCAACAAATATACACTGATATTAAAACTGGCAAACCTGAAATTATTGTCTTTTATAATGAAACCAAGGGGGGCGTAGATGCCCTGAATAAAAAATGTGTAATTTATAGTTCAAGTAGAAAACGGAATGTTACTAATATACAGTGGAGTGGAAGAAACAAAGAGAGCTTAGGCAGGGGTAGCGTGCATGATAAAGAAGGACAGTATCAACAAAGTAAAATATTGGATATATTACAACGAACGTATACTAAGAGTAGACATAGATATGGATACAGAGGGAACCAATACAAACCTAATAATATGCTATGGACCAGATGAAGACGTAACAAAAAACGAAAAGAATGAGTTCTGGGACAAATTACAAAAAGTGATAAATGATTGTACAGAGAAAATTGTGATCACAGGAGACATGAACAGTAGAGTGGGAAAAGAAGCAGAAAAATGGAACAATGTCATCGGACCTTATGGGGAGGCAAAAATAAACAAAAATGAAAAATTACTACTCGAATTCTGTCTAGACAATAACCTGGTGATTATGAACACACACTTCCAACATAAAAAGATACACGAGATCACAAGAGAAGTTAAATCAAGAGATGAACAATCAATTATAGACTATAGTATAATGCAAAAAACAGAGAAGAAATGGATAAGAGACGTAAGGGTGAAAAGGGTTTATGAAATTGGTAGTGACCACTATCTACTAGAAACCACATTCAAATGCAAAAGAAAAGAAATAAAATGAAATGCGAACATAAACAAAAAACACAAAGAAATAATAAAAATTTATAAACTAATGGAAAAAACAACGAAGATAAGATACTAAGAAGGAATAGAGAAAGTAATGGACAATGAACATGAAATAACAGAAACAATAAAAGAAGAATGGGGAAAATTTTAAAATGCGATGATAAAAACAGCTAAATCAATATGTGGAACTACAAGAAATAACAACAGAGGGAGACGTACATCTTGGTGGACCCATGAAGTGAAAAAAGAAATAAAAGAAAGGAAGAAGTTATGGAAAGAATACATAAAAGACAAAACACAACTAAAATATGAAAATTATAAGAGACAAAGAACAAAAGTTAAAGAGATAGTTAAGAAAGAGAAAAAGAAAAGTTGGATAAAATTCGGAGAAAAAATGGAAGAAAACAGCACAGAAAACGTAAAATTATTTTATAGAACACTAAAAACCCTAAGAAGCAACAAAGAAACGAAACTAAAACAAATAATGAACAAGGAAGGAACAATAATAAAAGACCATAAGACAATATTGGAAAGATGGAGGGAACACTTCCAGCTGATACTGAATGGAAATCAAGCGAATACAATGGAGAAGGAAAGCCACATCAAGAGAGTATCCATAAGAAACATGGAAAATCCAGAAACTGTAGAAAAAGAAGAAATGGAAGAAGCAATAAGAAAGGTAAAGATTGGAAAAGCACCAGGAAGCGATGAAGTAGCACCAGAAATGATGAAATATATAGGAGTAAAAGCAAAAGAAAAATTGTTATACATATATAACCCAATATGGAAGAGAAAATTAATACCCAGAGAAAGGACAAATGCAGTAATTATACCTATATACAAGAAAGGAATCACAAGAGACTGTAAGAACTATAGAGGTATATCACTACTATGTGTAGCAACAAAAGTATACCAAACCATAATAGAAAGAAAAATCAGAAAGAAATAGAACATAAATTAGAGGACGTACAAAGTAGATTCAGGAAAGAACACAACACACAAGACCATATATTCACCATGCAACAAGTAACAGAAAAAGCCTTAAAGAAAAATAGATAAATATATCTGAGCTTTATAGACATGGAAAAAGCATTCGACTCAGTCAAAAGAAAAGATATATGGGAAAGACTAAAGAAGAAGCAAGTAAGTGAAGAACTGATAGAAGCAAAAAAGAGTATATACAGGAAAATAACAAACACAGTAAGAATGTCAAATATACAGTCAAAACCGTTTGAAACAACTCAAGGAGTTAGACAAGGAGGAAGTCTCAGCCCAGTGCTATTCATAAATGTAATAGATGAGATAGTGAAAGAATGTAAAAAAACGTTCAAGAAATACTGCATCGGTTAGAACAGAATGCAAATGATAAACGCTGAGATATGTACATTTGCAGACGACATAGTATTAATTGCGGAAACAGCAGAAAAACTGAAATACAACTTAGAGAAATGGAACCTAGAAGCAAGCAAATACAACTTAAACGTAAACAAAGAGAAGACTCAGATAATAAAAATATCAAGGAAACAAGGGACGGAAGATCAACTTGAAATAATGATAGACCAACAGAAAATAATACAGACAAATTCATACAAACACTTAGGAACAGTAATCAGAAACAAAGAAGACATCGAGAACGATCTTAACAACAGAATGGAAAACACAGAAAAACTATTTCAAGCAATAAATAGAGGATTCTTTCATAACAAAGAAATATCAACAAAGACCAAGATGACAATATACAAAACAATATATAGACCTACAGTGACATATGGAGCAGAAAATTGGATACTAAACAAAAGGCATCAAAGCAGAATTCAGGCAGTAGAAACGAAATACCTTAGAAGAACGATCGGAGTAAAAAGAACTGGTAGAATCAGAAATAAAGAAATAAGAGAAAGACTAAAAATCAAACCGATTCTCGAATCAATCAAGGAGAAAAAATTGGCATGATTCGGACATCTAACCCGGATGGACAATAATAGACAAGTAAAAAGAGTGTGGGACGTCAAACCAATAGGGAAGAACAGAAGAGGAAGACCCATTAAAGAGTGGAACAGTGACATCTCACAGATACTGCAGAGTAAGGGTAAGACTTGACAGAAAGCAACACAGATGGCATACAATAGGAAGGAATGGAGAAAGTTCGTTAAGAGCTAGGACATCTCAGAAGATTGTAAAATATTGTAATATAAAGAATTGTATTATAAACGGCCCAACACCGAAAGGTACAAATGGGTCTACTGATTAAGTAAGTAAGTTATAGTTCAAGTAGACATACTGGGCGTTTTCCTATAGCGATATTTCATTCCATCATCGACATCGCAGGAGTTAATTCATATATATTACACCAAAGCTATCCAGAAGAAAATAACATAATACGGGCAGAATTTTTGAAGCTGCTCGCCAAACAACTCGTTGAACGACATTCGAATAGAAGAATTATCAACCAAAGACTTCCAAGAGAATTGAGAATGAACATCAGTAGAATACTGAACAAACCGATGATTGATGAAAACGTGAATCCCGATATGAACCAAAAATGAAAAAGATGTGGGCTCTATCCACGAAAAAAATGATGAAAAGACTAAGAATTCATGTAATGTTTGTAAGATATCAATGTGTGATAACTATAGAGTTAATATTTGGTAAGAATGTGTAAAGTAACTTTTTATCTGAAATTAAACATTGCTAAAGTTTGGGTGTTGTAGTTTTTTATAAGGGATGTTTGTTTTTTTGGTTTATTTTCGTTTTCTTATATTTTATGTATTTGACCTTTAATTTTCCATAACTATTTTATAAACAGTTTAAACAATAAAAAATCACAACATTTTTAGTAAACCTTTTCATTATTTAGGATATATTGACATGTAATTTGTAATATGCTTCATAACTAACAATTTGGAAAAATATTTTAAAAAATTTAATACACTAATGTAAAATATATCAAATAAATTATATTGAACATAATTTATCATATTTTTAAAAAACGTTTTAAAAATAAAATTGAATACTTTCATTGACCAGTTGTAGTAAAATTTTTATTTTTAGAGATCAATTTTTAAAACTTATAACATGAAATTGCAATTTTAAGTTGTGGTAATAAATATGAGGTATTTTAAATATGAATAAAAATCGCAGAATTTAATTTTTTACGTTACAAACAATCACACGTCACGGAAAATGCATCTAAGCAGACTGTTTTGGGTGTAGATTATTGCAGTAGTTTTGTTCTTTTAAAAAACGTGCTAGTGTAATTAAAAAAAAATTATTGTTTTAAATTGTTTGTTATGTGAAAGTTTAAATTTAGCGTTTTTTAAACATATTTCAAATGCCTCATATTTATTATTACAAAGCAAAACTAAAATTTCATGCTAAAGTTTTTAAAGGTAAAGGCTCTAAATCAAAACTTTGTAGTGACCAGTTAATGAAAGAAAGAGATTAGATTGATCTCGTGAGAAACATAAAAAATGGCAAAAATCGCGAGATGTTTATTTATTTACCACCTGTATAAAATCTGAGTTTTTTTTGCGACAAAACACAAAACTGAATGCAAAGTCTAAACTCTTTACCTTTAAAACGCATCTTGACTTTAAGAGGTTCAGTGGCATTTTTGTCTCTGACGACTGTAGTAATAAAGCCGAGATCATCCGCCAAGTCGGATCAAAAAAAATATTACGAACAGCCAAATCGCCAAAAAAAATTTAACTCACGAATAAAAAGACACATTATATAATTTGAAGAACAACAAAGAAATTATTGCACTTTTAGCTGACAAATGCAATGCCAGGGTAGTAATGAATATTCAAGACTACACAACAAAAATAAACGACATGAATATTAGACGAGAAAAGAGAAAGGAGAGACAAAAGGTCGTCTCTTGCACAACGTGACTTTAACGAAGGACATACAATAAATTTGAACAAAATTCAGAATTTAGAGAATCCATGGAAATAGAAAAAGAGCATACCATATTTACTTCGGCCAAATAGCTAGAAGAACGGGGACTTTTGAACTATTTTTAGTAGAAGGAAAAGCAGAAGGCCGAAGACTAAGAAGAAGATCTCCAACACGTTGGACAGAACAAATGAAAACTCTGGTTGGAATATCCCTACATGAAGTCGTCCATATGGCACAAGCTCCAAGCGAATGGATGCAGCAAGCCGATAATATCTCTAGTGTCACCACGCCCTGACAAGGGCTTAAGGAATAAGAAGGAGTGATTTCTTATAAACTTACTTTATATTTTCTAATGAGAGAAGATCACAAAGCTTGTAACCTTTTGGATGGCCCATCAGAAACGTTGGATGCTAATGGTTAATATTATAACTACCTACGAAAGTTGGAAGCCAATGTAGATAAAACTCACAACATTCTTTGGAAGCCAATTGTTAGGCGTCGTTTAGCTCAATCTCTTATGTGTGAGAAAGTCTTATTTTAGAAGTAAATAATTAAAAATGAGTTCGACTGGGACAAAAAAACCAAGATATTCACTAATTATTTTTATTGTACATAAATGACTATCAAAATTAAAAATTTTGATATTAAATTAATGAAAAAAAATCTTGCCTATAAGCTTTACAAATATAAAATGATCCTAATGTCAGCACTGGATAACTTGTTGGCTTCAAATCATTGCAGAATGTAGCGGTTAGCTGATGTTTGCTTCACAGGATAGCCGAATAAAGATGCCAGGATCGAGCTTGGTTGATTTTTGAGCAGCTATTAGTTTTAGCATATCTGCTCCTGTTGTCATCCCATGTATGTGGTGCATCACAAGCCTTTTATAAAGTTCGACCCAACAAGGGGAAGAGGAGAAACTGATTTTGCCAAAAAACCCAAGAAAATATTTAATATGTAAAATGAATTTTCCACTGAAGCTATTTTTATTTTTGAACTTGCTGCTCTAAACAAATCAATCGATCTGCATTTATAACAATCACGTAGATTATTTAACCATGAGTTCTGCCTTCGCCCAACAGATCTTCTTCCTTAAATCTTTCCCTGTATAATGAGTCTTAAAATTTCATATTTTGGTCCCCTCATCACGTGGCCTAGGTATTCCAGTTGTCTGGTTTGTATTGTGGTGATTAATCCTGTTTTTTTACTAACCCTCTCCTTCTTCTTCTCGTGCCACTCCTAGCGGAGATTGGAAATCATCATGGCCACTGCGACTTTGTTAGCAGCGCGCCTAAAAAGTTCAATCGAACTACACCCGAACCATTCACGTAGATTACGAAGCCACGATATTTTTTTTCTTCCCACACTTCTTTTGCCCTAAATTTTGCCCTGCATGATGTTTCTTAAAAGTTCGTACTTTTCACCTCTCACAATGTGCCCCAAGTATTCCATCTTTCTAGTTTTTATCTCATTTAGAATTTCGCATCTTTTGTCTAAAGTTTGGAGTACTTGCGTGTTAGTGACGCGGTCCATCCATGATATTCTGAGAATGCGCCTATAGCACCACATCTCGAAAGCTTCGATGTTTTTTATGGTCAACTGCTTTAGTGTCCAAGCCTCAACTCCATATAACAGGGTAGAAAAGACATAACACCGCAGCATTCGTATTCGTAACTTTATATTGATATCACGATTGCAAAAGAGTTTGCGCATTCTATTAAAGACGGATCTAGCGATTTCTATTCTACATCTAATCTCTTTTGTTTGATCAGTATCGTCTGTGATCCAAGCACCTAGGTATTTATAACAGGGCACACGCTCAATCGTTGTATTGTCTATTACAAGATTAGCTCTGATGTTCTTTGATTTCGTGATTACCATAAATAACCCTCTCCAGTATTTCTTTATTTATAATTCTATCAGTATATGATATTTTTAATAACCTGCGATATAACCAGAGTTTGAAAACCTTGATTCTTTTTAAATTGCATTTTTTAATCTCCAAGTATCAGCTCCATATAAGAATATTAATAATACCTAAATAACAGCGAATGGTACATAGTCTGATCCCAACATCTAGATTTTTGCACGTTAGGAGCGGCTTCATTCGTATAAATGCTGATCTTGCAATCTCCATTCGCCTATTTATTTCTGCAATATGATTATTGGTTTCATTGATCAAAATAAAAGGTTTTTTAAGTGTTTATTATAGTAATTCCTACCTAAGCTCTATTCATACTTAAGCTTTCGATAAGATGTTGTAGATCTTCTATACTCGTTGCTATGATAACATTGTTGTCTGCATATCATAAGTTGTTAATTAATTTTCCGTTAACGGTAACTCCAGTTTTGATATTATTGGGCATTTTTTGGAAAACATATAGCTGTCTAACTCCTCTACAGATCTTCATTTGATTCTGAGTGTTTTCCATTTATTTGAACTATGGCACTTTGGTTCCAATATTATGTTTGCACTATATTTTTGATTTTACTATCAATGCTTGATCATAAGTATTGATACTAGTTTTTCATGTCTTACTTTATTGAAACCTTTTTCGTAGTCAACAAAGCACAAGTGTAGGTCAACGTTTACATCCCGACATCGCTGAATCAATATGTTGATGACAAATAGTCCTTCTCTACTACCCATTCCATTTCGGAACCCAAACTGCGTCTAGCTAATATCCTTCTCTAGGCTTTCGTATATTCGCGTATTACTTTCAGCAGTACTTTTAAAGAATGACTCATGAGGCTCAGTGTTTGATAATTTAATAATCAAAGTACTATTTTGCCGTTGTTTTCGAGAACCATTCTCTTAGTATATCAGTAAATAAAGCGTTATTAGACCTGCTTTATTTATAAAATCCTAAGAGTGGAAGCAAAACTCAAGATGTTTGACCACAGATAATTTAGATTGTTAGTTACATCCAAAATACAGTCTAGAACTGTAAATAAAGCTAAATGATTTAAAAAAAGACCTTCTTTTGTGATAAAAAATTATATGTAGACAATTTTTATTAATTTATTATTACCAACAATTTTAAACTGATATTTTTTCTTGAGATGACTTACTTTTAACTAGCAGTTTTAATTATTTTTTTTTAGAAATTATTGGGCCTGTTACTGTTATTGGCAATCGCAAATTCGAATCCGTTGCATTCCTATGCTCCAGCTCATGATGATTACGTAAGTAGAGCTTAAAGTAAATTTTAACTAAAAAAACAGCGGTTTTTAAGTTTAATATAACCGCCTAGATTAAAGACTATGATGTCGGTTGACCGGGTATGTTTTCTCAGTGAGAGTCATATTGCATTAGGATCCAGGCTTTTTACCGGTCGCAAACTCTTCTGATAAGTTCATCAGCTCTTTTATTGCCAAGGATTCCGCTGTGAACTAAAACCTAGTTATTTTATTATTATTAGCGTGACACTGTTATGTTCCGCCAGTCGTTAGCGTTCCTATCAGCATTGCCACACCAGCCTAGAGTTTACCTTACGGCTAAGAAAAGTCCCATGGCCACAGAATAATAAACAATCAGAATGTCTACTCTCAGATGCCGCCTTTGAAGTTTTTCAGCAAGCGCGCCATGTTTTAGAAGGAAACACATAACACAGACATATGAGTTGTGAGGTTATGTAATTGTTTATATTTATGTTTAATTATATTATATTATTTATGCTATTATATTTAATAATGTTGATATAATTGTATAGTATGTCTATGATTGCCGTAATCAATTAAACCTGGTTAATTTTGTCTATACACACCACATAAACAACACTGGTTTCCTCTAAAACATGGCGGAACGTCTGCGCGAAGGAGATGTGCGTACTTAATTTTCCATGGAGAGTGGACATTCTGATTGTTTATTATTCTGTGCCATCGCTGTCTAGTTATCAGTGCAATATATTAATTTACTTTATTAGTTAGAACGTTATTATTACGTTAATTTTTCTTATAAAAAAATTGCAGAAGTCTCTGCCTGAAATCTTCTTTTTCTTAACTTATGATTTTGGAATTATCCGAAGTAGGCAATAACCTTATTAATTTACCCTTAAGAATCAGTTGTAGTATTCTATATTTATATCGAGTAAATCGGAATAAAAAGGAAAAGAAAGTTAAGATTTGATTTCACGTATAGTTCGTCTATGTATCCGTTTATACGTATTTCGGCCTAATAGGCTTCGTCAGAACGGCAATTTACAGTCGCTCTGGACCTGAAAATAAATCTCTTCTGTCTTAGGAAGCAACTCTAACATTGCATCAAATGGACGCAAATAGCGACATCTGATAATAAATTCGTAAACTAATTTTCGAAACCAAATTCAAATTTTTGTTTTAATCTGTGCCTTTTAAGCATTGCAAGGCAAAATGGACGTTGATAAAGATGTTATTAAAGACATGGGAAATCCAAAATTTGCATTCCACAACATATCTTCTCAACTAAGCAAAAATCCTTAGTGAATTGGTTTCTAGTACTCGTACAGAGTAAATCGGAATAAAAAGAAAAAGACGGTTAGGGTTTACTATAAGACAGTTAAGATACTATTAAGTATACATACAGTTAAGATATTTGCGTTACATGTTTAGAATGTTTAAGTTACAAGAGGAATAGATAATATGGCAACCTACGACTCCACGTTGCTAGTCGTTAGACAAAGTGTCTATGAGGACTTGTTGATAACAACTGATTTAAATGACAATAATATCAGGTTAGGACGGAAGTCGGAACAAAGCAGTCAATTTAACTTGAGATATTTTTCTGAATATGATAATAGCCAGCAATATTTAAAAAATTAATGAATATACCCTAAAATTACGTTGAGAAAAATTTCTAATAATATAGGTGAACTAAGGTTTGGTAAAATTTTGTGGGTACTGGTAGGCAACCAACTATACAGATATCTGAATTCAGATTCATAAATCTTTTCTATTTAATGATCTTTTAGCTACATTTTATTTCACTTTAGTGTCCACCAGAAAATCCGTAGAATAATATTACATACGCTTTCTCAAGATCAACAAGTACCATATTATTAGTTTTTCATCAGCTTACTTATAAAGAAACTATCATTTGTTGCTGATCTACCTTGTGAGAATCTAAATTATTATTCACGAATATATACACTTAAATGAATAATTTTATTTTTGATATAATCTAAGTAAGAATTAATATTATTTGTTTATTTTTAGAAACCAACTGACTATAGTTTTAGTTATGGAGTAAAAGATTACCACACAGGGGATATTAAACACCAATGGGAGAAAAAAGATGGAAATAAAATAACAGGCCATTACTCCCTTGTCGAACCAGATGGTTCAATTAGAACCGTAGAATACAGCGCGGACGAACACAGTGGCTTTAATGCCGTTGTCAAACACACAGGTTCTTTTAAACATCCAATCACCCACATACATTCAAAAGTTGAACCATCTAGTCACAATGAGTTAATTTTGCACCAGGGCTACGAGGGTCAGAAATTACACCAGGAACCTAAAGATCCAGAGTACAATGTACAATATAAGTATATTTATCCAGAACAAGAAGAAGCTAAATATGAAGCTGAAGCTTCAAGTCACCAAGCACAAGAAGATTTGGTCAAACAAAATTATGCGTACATTCACCAGGAAGAAAGTGTAGAAGAATCACAGCATACGCCAGTTAAAACCAAGCACCGCTATAAATCTCAAAATCCGAACGCAATAAAATCCCAGTTATCTATTAAAGAAGAATATGAAAACTTAGTTCCGGAACTACCAATTGACTTAAGTGTAATTAAAGGTAGCCATGTAGAGCCTGTCGATATTAGCGTTCTTAATCCTGTAGAGATTAACCTTAAAAATCCAGAGGAAAGTAAGCATTTTCAATCATACAAATACTCATCCAAAGACGTATCTGTACAGCCTTCACATGAACTAACTGAAGCAGAAATCAGGAAGTACCTTCAAGATTATTATCAACAAAATAACGATGTACCTAGTGATCCTCATGTAGAAACTGGATTTAAACCTATTAAATCCAAATCTAAAGACAGCATCACACAACCAAATATTCCAGGGACGTTTACGTCTAACAAAAAACCCAAAACAACTCCAGGTTTAAGTACCTACAATACCAAGGGTGTCCAGCGTACAAAACATACGAGAAGGAAACCTAAAGTGACTCCCAATTATTTTCAGACTACTGCTGTCCAAGCACCAAGCTTTCATTATTACTTCCCACCTGAAGAAGCCGCACCAGGAAAGGATAGTATAGATGTAACTAGGTTATATCGTTCTTTACCTAATCGTGGGTATGTCAGATATGCTAAAAATGTTCAGTATCAGCAATAAGATGAATAATGTAAGATGTATTTTTAAATATATGGAAAGTGGTAGAATTTTTTTTAAGTAATCGAGTACGAGCTAGTCTTTTTCAACTATACTTAAAAGTATCTTTAGGTCTTATTACTTTATTTATTGATCTTTCTTGTATGTTTTGCAAAGTGCCATACCAGATACTAATAGGAGAGAATAGTAATACTTTTAATATTCTAAAATTTTAGTCATAAAAGATATTGTAAAAAGAAAGAAACTAAATATTTGATAGAATCAACATTATAATTTGGTAATATACACTCACTGGCACAAAACGGAGCACTTATTATTTTTAAAATAAAAACTTCAAATTTTAATTCTTTTTAAACTTTTATTATTAAAATATACAGAAAATGCAACCAAAGTAGATCGCGCTCCAAAAAATCTCAAATACATACTGCAGAATCAGCTGCAGCTACAGGGTTCAACATGATCACCAAATGGATCCGTGAATGGTCAGCAGCTCAACCAAATACAGCCATGCCTTGTATCACAGCGACACCTCCTGGATTTGACCTACCACGTAAGACCTGGTGTGCACTTAATCGGATCAGAACTCAACATAGTCGATGTGCAGATATGTTGCGAAAATGGCCCCAAGTTACCATCACAGTCATGTGATGGTAGCCTATAAATGTGTTTGCCTATAAACTGGGCATGATTTAAGTATTTTTATATCGAGTTAATTTAACTGTAATGTTTATTGTAATATTAATTGTAGATGTGTCGAAATTCCATACGCCAAATAAAATTATAGTAACATAAACGCAAACGAAACCAACCTTTTTTAAGTAATTTCTAACAAGAGTTTAATTTTCTAAAAAAGAACTGTTTTAGTAGAAAACAATTTAAAATTTAAGGAAAAAACGTAAGTAAATGTAACAAAATGACGCTCAAATAATGAAAACTGAAATCATGTATCCGGCCAAATGATTTAACTGATTTCCATAATGAATGTTTTTTTTACATGCTTGAATAATTGCCTAATATTAAATGAGAAATGTCCTGTTGAAGAATAAGTTTCCCTTTCTCTAAAAGGGCTTCTTGTACCTGATTTAAGGTTAAAGGCGTAAGAACACGACTTCGTATCCTTCGCTTAAGCATGTCCCAAACCTATTAGATTGGGCTTGCATCTGACCTCAATATTGGCCAATCCATTACAGGCAATGCTTACTTCATTTAAAACCTTTTGAATGATTCTCGCACTATAAAGCATCGAAACAAGGTCATTTCCAATAAAACCAGTATAACGCACAAAAAAATCTTGGAGAATTTCATCAATGTACCTGGCAGCCGTTACGGAGCCTTTCAGAACGATTGTCAATTATGTAAGTGCCTCTAGAGAATATCCAGCCCATACCATAATTGAATTCCTTTGATAGCCTACCCTAGGACTGAAGGTATATTCTGCAAAATGCTTATGGAGTCTTTGCCATACTCTCTTACGGCCATCTAGAGACTGCAAGGTAAACCCGGATTTATCGATTAATAAAACCTGCCTTCAATTATTTACAGTAAAATGAGCATGGTTTCTGGAAAACTGAAACCACGGAACTCGATGCTGCCTGAGAAGTTGTAAACCTGTTGCAGGTTCGCGACTGCTTAAATTTGTTTTTCCAAGCCTTCGTCTAATTGTTAGTTCACTTACGTTAGTATCCCGGACGTACTGAAGTTAATTCCGAATTTATACAGCCGTGGCACGACGATCTCGTAGACTAGGATGAAGCGATCATCACGGGCACTAGTTTTGCGTTGGGGACCGGTACCAGGTCATTTAGTGTAAGTTCCGATTGCCAAGAAACATGTAAAAAATTTAACTTTAAATTGTGTTTGACACTTGATTTGACTTGACAGTTCATTCACATCAAACAAAAACAAAAGAATAAAAATAGAATACCATTAGCTACCTTTGTACTTTTTAAAGTGATAAGAATATTTATGATTTTTATGCATTTTTTCGGATAAGTACTTAAGTTTTATTAGAAATTACTTAAAACAGTTTGTTGCGATTGTGTTTACGTCGTTACACTAGTAAAAGTTTAAAAAAAATTAAAATTTTAAGTTTTTATTTTAAAAATGTAAGTGCTCTGTTTTTTATGCCGGTGAGTGTATAGCGATTTGTGCCTGCTGCTGAATATATGGGTAAGGAAATGAAGCAGTAGAAAACCCAAAACCTACCAATTTTTTTCAGTTGGATGGATCTCAATCAAAATTATTGCATTTGATTTTTAAGAGCTTTACGAAATTTTGCGAACTAAAGTGATGATTTAGAACGGAAAATTGTATTATTAAACAAATAAATTGCATTTTCGAAAAGGAATTTCGAAGTGGTCAGTAATGGTAAATTTGTAATTCGAAAATAAGTGACAGAAATTAGTTCTATATCACTATTCGGGAGTTTTTGGGGTGGCTGAACATAAATATTATAATGGCAATGTTCTCCAAGGTAACTGATGCCTAGGATGGCACTGAAGTCAGTCCAGATCTTAGTCTACCGGAGTTTTATGGAAATTCGACACAAAATCAGTGCAAGCATGTTACTCGGGTGTTTTTGGGGCCGCTAAATACTACCTAATATCACGACGGCCATAATCATCAAGGAACCCGGTGGCATACGGGGTATTGCCTTCTGATAGTGTGGGTGGTATCCGTTGTACCTGGTTTACAGGGTTGATCTCGCAAGGAACTTCGTCTCCTAGAGTTTCATCAGATTTTGATACAAAATCAGTCCAAACCCGTTGCTTGGGTATCTTTATCACTACTTCATTGGTAGTCGTAATAATATTTTATTGTTATTGATCCTCGAGAGACCCACATTGTTTTTACAAGCTTTATCGATTGTTGAAAAAAAAAACAATATTTTCCCGACGCTCTTACAGATCTAATACAGTAAGTTTCGTTGAGATACATCCAACTGCAAAGAACTGGTAGATTAATTGCTTCATTGTGTCGCATAACAGTTTCCTTCTTATTGTTTACAAGGAAATATTTTGTATCTTTTTTATGTCCTTATCTCTGCCACTCCCTAGTTGAGGTCCTGCGTAGATACGCATATTTTTCGATCAGTTCTACTTGTGTTCCAAACGTTTTTATTGAATACCAGATGTAACACTATTTTTATGTTGCTTCAATTTATTGAAAAACCTACCTACTATAGCTTCAAATGTGTTAAGTTGTTTTATTTGGTCTTCGTCAAATCTCGTATAGTCGTATTACTACAATTTTGTTTGGCATATACTTTTTGTTTCCATATATATTTCCCTCTAAGACAGGTAACTCATTTTATGGTTGAAACTAATTGAATATTTATTTTCCTAAGACTTCTACGTTGGTCGTTCTACCCGTCCAGCTGATTCTTAGTACACATCTGTACAGCTATATTTCAAACAACTCCAGCGTAATTATTACTTCTCAGTAAGAACCAAATGTACCACTTTAGTGTCCAAAATTTTACCTGGATAACTTCGTGGGACACAAAAATGTGTATTGTGAACTAGTCCTGACTATTTCAATAAGTCTCCTAATCTCTTTTAAGTGTTCCTACTCACTGTTAATTTCTATTCCTAAATATATTATGTAGCTCTAAACGTTTTAGATATACCGTCGGTTACTATTTTCGCGCTATTTTGCATGTAAGTTTCACGGTCAAAAACTAGAATTTTGATTTTTGAGCAGTTTATCTTTAGTTTAATTTTTGTACTTAATTTAGGCTAATAAACGGCGAGTTAACGAACAATATAAGAAATGCCGACGACACGGTGATCCTTGCCAGTACTATAGAGGAATTACAACAAGTAATGGAAAGACTTTATTCAGTTAGTGAGGAATACGGCCTGAGCCTCAACTTCAAGAAGATAAAGTGGATGCTGATAAGCAAAAAGCAACAACCTGCTCGACAATTACGGATAAGTAACATACTAATTGATCATGTAGAATCTTATGTGTACCTTGGCACCAACGTAAAATGCAAAATGGGAACAGACCATAGAAATTAAGGCGAGAATAGAACGAGCTAGAGCAGCATTTAGCAATATGAAAAAGCTCCTCATAAGCAAGGATTTGTCTCTTTCCCTAAAACTACGTCTAGTTAAATGCTACATTTTTTCGATCTTGCTGTATGGCGTGGAGGCCTGGACGCTGACGGAGACGCTAACGAGGAAACTAGAAGCATTCGAAATGTGGGTGTACCGACGCATTCTTTGTATATCCTGGACCGAACATGTCACCAATATAAAGGTACTCCAAAGAATCGGAAAGTAAAATTACATTTTACTTTTACATATTGTCTCCTTTTTGTATTGGTTGGCTTCCATCTGATCTGCGTCTGTAGATAATTTCAGAAGACATCTTTGCTAAATTTGTTTTGCTTTTAAGGATTTATTTAAGATATACAACTCTAATGTCCTTTTTTACATTTACCTGCTATATTATTATTATTATTAAGAATTTTATGAATATGTCTTGTTTTACTGATATATTCACCTCCTATTTTCTTACATTTTTTTTTTATCTTTTTTTTTTATTTAGTTTACCTAAATTAAATTTGTTTGTGTATAAATTTTCAGTGTGATATACTATTCTAGTTACTTTATGCTTTCTGAACTGTCTTTTTTTTTTCTTTTATCGAAAAAAGGTTTTTGTCTGCGTTGTCTGGTATTTGAATTCTGGTTTCATTTAAAATATTCATATCTTTTCTATGTTTAGTCTTGTGTATAAAGCTTTTAAGCTCGCATACTTTTTTTAAATTTCTTCAAGTTCTTGTTGATTTTTTTATGCGTCAACTAGTTTTTTTCTGTTTCTGTTATGGTGCTTTTTCCATGCGTTTCCATGATTACTTTGCGTAGAAAAACTATTTAATACCTTAATTTTATTACAATATGATTTAATTTTTTAATATCCTCGTTTTTATTTACCTTTTTTTTATGTTTTTTCCAGTAGAAACTACATTACACTTTCTCGTTTTTACCGAAACATCCAAAAATTTTTAGATATGTCTTTTAAATATATGTATGGCCGATTTATAAATTAGATTTATATTAAAATACTCATTAGAATATTAAACCCGATTATAATAATATATAAATTCTTCCATAAGTATATCTATCACTTTCCATGTACTGAATTACAAAAAAATAAGCTCAGTTAGTGTACTTTAAGCATTACAGCAAATTTTAAACTGCCATTTTAGACTTAAGAGTTTTTATTGGCTGGACTTAAAGTTTTTTTATATTTTGTGCAATATTCATACCAATTTATTATTTTTAGATGTTTTAGCATTATAGAATTTGTTATTTATTTTTATTTTAATTTATATTTTTATATTTGTGCATCGTATATTTTCGATCCCAAAGTAAAAAAAATATTACAATATTGATTTATACTTAATAGGGAAGCAGAAAGGTAAAATTTTAGATAAATATAATAAATTGTCAAGCGACCCAGATGGACTAATAGCATTCGGTTCACTGTCAATGAACAAGTGCTAGTGGATCGATGTTTCAAATCCTTGAAAGAAAAATAAAAGTTAACGAAAGTTTCTCAAAACTCTAAATATTACTATTAAGTATTAGTAGCATTTAAAGTTTTAAGTCAAAAATCTACTACTAAGACTAGAGTAGGTTGTATCGAGTCGACCTAATTAAACAGTACAGCAAGAGTTGGGGTTTGTGACTTGATGTTACTTACTCCATAGATCCCTATTGGAGGGTTGTGGATGTCTTAAAATCAGGAAATACATAATAAATTTATTATAGTAAACATTATAAAAAAACACAAGAATTAATGTGAGGTGACATAGTGCAGATGATTAAAAAGCGAGAAAAACAAAAGGTAGTAATTACAATGAATACAAAAAGTGGTATAAGAATTAAGGAAGCATGCCTGATAGAGAAATATAATGAAATTAAAAAACTACAAGACAAATATGACGATTTCTATATGCAGAAAAAAAATTAATGTACATAACAACAGAAAACAACGCAATACAGGCATAGTTGTCGACATCGAAGACCAGATTGTAACTACAATTGAAGATAAATTAAGAATTTAATTCTCTGAAGATAAATTTAATTCTCTGAAGCTACAGCTATAAGTATAACTAAAATTGACAATCTGTATACCACATAAATAACAAACGAAAAAATAGGGCATTAAGCGAATTAAAAATAGGAAATTGCCAGGACCTGATGTTTCATGGAAAAATTTTAACGCTATTAGAGGCACACTAAATCACCGCTGTTATTGAGCTATTTAACAACATATATGAGACTGGTCACTTACCAAAAGACTGGCTACTATGAATATTTATTCTACCTGCCAAAAAAGCCACACTAAAAAATGTGAAGAAAATATATTAATTAGTTTGCTGAGTCATGTACTAAAAGTACTTCTTAGTATCATTCACTCGCGCATATACACTAAATTAGTAGAACACCCAAGTGAAGTATAATTTGGTGTCAAAGCAGGACTCGGAACGAGGGAAGTTTAGTTTGCAAGTTCTAATACAGAGAGCCTTGGATGACAACTACCATGTGTAAGCATATTTCAATTATTTAAAGAAGGCGTTTGACAAAGTACCACATAAAAATCTAATCAATATCCTTAAAATATCAGATCTCAATGGTAAGGATTTAAGACTAGTCTTAAGATTATATCTCCAATGAAACAGTGCGATTCAAAATGAGTTGTCCAAGATCTTCACAGTCGGAAAAGCAGTTTAACAGGTCACTGTGAGCAGCATTATTTACTGTAGGTATACTTTAAGAGAAGCCTTGAACTAATTAGAAGATGGTATTGGAATAAAGGGCTAACTATTAAACAGTATTAGATATGCAAAAGCTACCGTTTTGCTAGCAGATGTGCGCAGGGGCTCCAAAAATGGTTAATAATGTTGTAGAAAAATATTACAAATACGGCTCATAACTAAATTTTAAGAAGACAACAATAATGATCATTAGTAAGAATACCAACATAAACACCAAAATTACAATAAATGATACAACGTTAGAAATAGTAAAGAAAATATGCTATCTGCATAACAAAAGGTGTTACGTGTTCAGTATTCTCTTCTACGGAGTAGAAAGCTAGAGTCTTACGAAAGGTTCCATAAAACGCTTAGAGGCATTTGCATTGCGGTGCTACTGTTGTATTCGCTCCGTGCGTGACTGATGCGATACCTTCCGCCTTCATCTGACAATTTTGGAGTCCCAATTTTCAGGTTAAATATATGACATATGTTTGACATTGTTAAATACATGCGAAATTGACAATTATTAATAAATTAGTTTTTTAACTATATTTTTTCAGTTTATGTACAAAATAAATGTAGTATTTAAAACTGGGTTTCTTAAAATTCATCATAATATATTGTTTCAACTCCAAACGGAAAAGAAAGGGAAAAATCTAGTACTGGCAAATCAAGTTTTTCACGCAAAAAAGCATATAATTAAAAACAATAATAGTAAAAGTTATGATTTAAAAGCTAAAGTCATCTGCAGTTAGCTTGAAGCCTTATGAAATATCATTCAAGGTAAATTATTTAAATTTTTCCTATTTCAATTGCATAAAAATGAAATTATGTGATATTTACTTTTTCATATTAATAGCACGAATTCATCTTTTTCTTTTCTCTAATTTATATGTAATCTTTGGGAACCTATAAAAACTACACCCACTGTTTTTGCTATTATTATCACAATTAAATACGCAACATGTATTTGCACACATTTTTGTTAAAATTTATGCCTAAAAATATTTTGTCCAATATTCCAATTTTGTCATATTTCACCGCTACGCACGCTGGCATCGTTTCAATGTACCCCTACCATGGTCACGCACGGAGCGAATATTACGGGTCTTATATGTTATAGACTACTTAACTGACATAACTATTCTTATGAGTCTAAAAAAAGACATACAAATTATTAACACCATAAAGGACAAAAAATTGACTTTTTTGCCACAATTTGCATAATAATAAATACCCACTTTTCAGTTCTTCAATTCTTCAAGTCAAGATTGAGGGCAAAAGAGGCCCTGGATGCAAACGTTTATCCTGGATAGCCATTCTTAGAAAATGGACTGGTCTAACATCAACTGCTCTATTTCGAGCAGCTGTGAATAAAATGGGATGGGCGAATGTCGTTGCCAATATCAATAGAAGATAAGCACCTTTATAAAAAGAAACAATATCTGTCTATAGAACACCTGTTAATATTAAATGAATATAACAACTTAACCTAACCACACTACATAAGGAATGAAAAATTAAAAAAATATGTGGCATTTAAAAGAAAATATAGAAGTAGCTGTTTAACACCAATGCTTAAACACCAGAATTCAAATAGGGATAAGAAAAATATGAACAAATGCTCGTCTACATAAACCTGCAGGTTTACGTCAACGTTAACCTCCAGACTTCAGAGATATTAAAATCATGGACAATTAATATAAAAACAATACAAATTAATTATTTAAAATTTAAATGTGTGCAACCGGATCTTTCCCAGAATAACAGACCAGTAAAGGGACAAAACTAGATAGAAAAGCGGATCATTTAGAAGTCGTAATATACATTTTTCTACTCTCTTACTAGTAAATTGTATATTACCTACTATTTGGACGCTAAGTAAATGCATCATAACAGATACTGACACGTAATGACTAGCACCTAATAAAAAAATTACGCTTCAGTTTTATAAAAATATGTCATATTACATGTGCCTCGTAAGTTAGTTGGTCGAGTTACCATGGAAACGAATTAACAGACGTTATTTTGACAGATTAAAAAGTATTAATCTGTCAGTGTAAATATAGTGGTAATTTAACTTTTATTTTTATAAACGAAAATATTCGTAGAAAAAGTATAGTACACAACTTGAGTTGTAAGCTTATTACATGCTTGTAAAATTACTGCGCTCACCGCTACGCGGCTCGCGCGCAACTTTTTTACTCGCATGTAATAAGCTTCTTACAACTCTCGTTATGTAATATACTATTTTTACTCGTAATTGAAATATTTTTTATACTATCTTCATAACTCATGTAGGGAAGACATGTAGGGTAACACTTAAGTGAAAACTTTATAATAATAATTTTTTAAGTATTATTATTTTTATGCTGTAATACTACAGAATGTTGTCTATTAATACAGTTTCACAAACGCCGTTTGTTTGTTTGTGACGCCATTAAAAATGGATAAACTTTCCAAAAAATCAAAAATGATATGACAAATGAACGCAACGTTTAAATAGTATTCTTGTGTACATTTAGGCAACACATTATATTATTCACATTTTACTTTCTGCTGATTTATTAGAATATTTAAACGTTCTTACATTGTTACACTTATTGACTGTTTTAAGTTAGATCTATGTTGTTTGTTAAGTTTAGTAGGTTAAAACGTTTTCTAGTATTATTGTATATTGTAAATAAAACTTATTGTATTAAGAAGAAGACTTATTTGTTCAATATTTCTATTATATTATAAATTCATCACATATCTAAAGCGGTTGTCGACAAGATCATACTGGATATCTTAACAATACGTGTACATAGATACAACATGTCAACTTATTACAGTAAAAAGAACTATGGGAGAGAGGAACCTGGACTACCAATTAATAACAACCAGAAAAAAGTAGATGATTGTCGATAGAATTAACAACAGCAGAATAGAAATTTAAAACATTGCTGGATACAAAGTAGTTAAAAGTTTCATTTATTTAGGTAGCACAGTCACCATTTATAGAAGCTGTAAACAGAAAATTCAACGACATTAGAACCGCTATGTCCAACCTTACTAAAATCTGGACAAACACACATTACTAAAAACACTAAGATCAATTTTGTACAAAAACTATTTTCTTATATTCAGCTATGCCTGTGAAACGTGGACCATTCGAAAGGCAGATAAATAAGGATCGATGTATTTAAAATGTGGTGTTTGAGAAAAATACTTCAAATTCCTTGGACAGGCAGAAGAACAAATACCTGCTAATACCAAACTAATATATCTGCTCTTGTGGATATAAACAATCCACAATGTATTTCCATTATTATATATTTACAAATATTAACATTCTTTGGACATATAACACACGCTGATAATATGGGGAGACAGTAGTCCAAAGAGGAATAAAGATTTGGTAAAACCCTTATATAAAAGAAGTGTATTGAAATAGCGAAAAATGAGATTGTCAAAGCGTTAAATAAGATGAAGAATGGTAAGGCTGTAGGACCTGACTAAAAAAATTGTGGAGGTTTGGATGACTCTGAGAGGGAAATGGGTTAATATTTAGTGGCAAATGCTGAGTAAGATATATAAGGAAGAAAGGATGGCCAATGGAGAAAAAGTATGATGGTATCATTATATAAAGATAAAGGAGGCATTCAGTACTGTAAGATCTATAAAGGAATACAGACATGTATTCCTTTACGACATAGTACGACAGTAATGTCGTACGCAATAAAAATTTAAGAGATAACTGTACAGCGAAGGCTATAGAAAAATACGTTGTTGGAAAAGAACATTTTGGGTTTATGCTAGGAAGGAGGACAATGTTTTTTTGCTTTAAAAAAATTTTAGAGAAATACGGCGAGGCGAAAAAAAAGCTACATTTGGTATTTAAAGATGTTGAGAGGGCATGCGAGACAGTTTCTAGACAAGAACCATGGAGGTGTATGAAACAGAGAATGAGAGATGGATGGATTCCTGAGAAGTATGTACGATTCGTAAAGGATATGTACGAAACGTATACCAAAGTAAGGACTTGTGTAGGATTGATCGAAAGTTTTCCAGTAACAGTTGGTTTGCATAAAGGCTGTTCACTGTATCCCTACCATGTTTAATCTTGTTATAGATATACTGACAGAGAAGGTAAGAGAGGGAGCTCCTAAATCGATACTCTTTACAGATGATATCATGTTAGCTAAGGCGAGCAAAGAAATGTAGGAAGACAAGTTTGAGAGATTTAAAAGGGCCGTTAAATAAGAAATACTTAGGTTTAGAACATTAAAAACGAAGTATTTGTGGTTATGAGGAGCAGAAATGGTTCAGAGGACAATTAATTACTTGAAGAAAAACTAGAACAAGTATGAGAATTTAAATACCTTGATTGGTCGACAGGATACAGGCTGGGTAATTTAAAACGCGAAGCAAATAAGCGTAGTACCCTGTGATCGAAAATTCGAAAAAGGACTAAAAAAAAAACATACAAGAGTGTGATGAGGTCTGCGTTGGTACACGGTAGTGAAGTATGCCCTGTAAATAGAATCCACAAAAAGAAGACAAAGGTAGCTGAAATAAAAATGTTGCGGTGGATTTTGGGTACGACTAGAAGTAACAGCATCAGGAACAACTTGATTACGGAAAGAATTTGGGTGACTACAGTCTCATATAAGATTAAAGAACTAATACTGTAATGGTTTGGTCATGACATACCTAAAAAATGAAAACTATGTGCGACCAAGTATAAAACGATTAGAAATTGATGAAAAGAGGTAAGTGCAAACCAAGGAGAAGATGGAAAGACTGTGAGGACTGATAAGAAAAAGGTTAAGATAAAGAACATGCCATGGAAAAGGAAAAACTAAGAAAGAAAAAGAAGAAGAAGAATAAGAAGAAGCAGTCCATTAAGAGAAAAAGGCCTTAAGGGCGATCACCAATCCGATTGACTGATACAGTCGAGAAGTTATTAAACACGAACCTCCCTACTGCCGCCCAAAATAGGGATAGATAGAGAGATAGCCACTATGCCAATATACGAACCAAAAACTGGAATACCTAGGCCACGTGATAAGGGGACCAAAATATAAAATTCTGAGATTCATAACACAGGGAAAGATTCAAGGAAGAAAATTTGTTGGCTGAAGGCAGAACTTATGATTGAGGAACCTACGTATTTGATATCAATGCAAGTCGATTGATTTGTTTAGAACCACAAAATCCAAAATAAAAATAGCCATTATGATTGCTAACCTTCTTAGGGAGACGGCACTCCATGAAGAAGAAGGAGAGACATCTCTGGAAAAAATCCAACAATCATATTTACTACACATCGGTTAAGATTGGAGGCAAGGAGAAATTCATAATATATTCCTCCAAATTTAAAATAGAAACTGACCTTTGAAGGTGTTGAGTTCTTTAATTATTTATAACGTAATATTCCTTTTGATACCCAGTCGATATCCGAATTAATCAACGATCTGTAATGCAAAATTAGTCAGTTTTACGTCACAACATAAAGTCTAGAAGATAAAAAAGTATACTTTTAGATAAAAAAGAATAAGAAGAATAAAAAATATAAGAAGAATTGTATGGGTTAAGATAAAAAACAACAGAAATAGGAACAAATTGTGCAATATAAAACTACGTTTATACGGCCGGTATATTTCATATTTTAGAAAAGATAAGATGAACCTGTCAAAGTCTATATGGGACAACAAGGAATAAAATAGATTCCGTATTATGCAAAGATATGCACTATTAGATACATTAGTACCTATTAGACACAAAAGCCCTGATTACTCTTCAGAATCTTGAAATTGAATGTTTAAAAAAAAATATTGCTCCAAATTAATAATTTACATTATGATTTTTCAAACCTCGAAAATTTGAGTTATTTTCGTAATTTTCATATTTCAAATCGCTTATAACGTTCAAAGTGAAAACAAATCTCACCTAAAGTCCAATTATCACCCTTAATGACACTCAATTGCAACTAGTTACTTATCACAAAATACTTGGTTTAACGTTTAACAGTAGGCTAACTTGGAAAGAGCACATTAGTGTAGTAAAGGGCAATGCAATGAAGAGACTTACTATCATCAAGGCACTATCAAAGAACACATGTATTGATTTTATACACATGTATTATGATACACATGCATCCTCGTTAAGGAAAAAGCAGACCAAGCAGCCAAGTAAGTTTCTTGTGTAAACAGTCTCTAAACATAAATATTCAAATCCATAATGACCTAAAGCAAATATTCAAGCAACAATAGCATCATACCTGGCGAACCCACTGAAACACAATCAAGAGTGCATTACATGAAATCTAGCAGACTGTTGAAAAATTTGAACTTCCAACTTTCCAACAATCTATAGAAAAGAAAAAACTGTCATCCGAAGATTAAGAATAAAACATATCCGATTCATACAATAATACTTAATGAAGTCCTAGCCAAAGCCCAATTGCCAAATCTGTTCAAGTGTATTAACTGTGAAACACATCCTTACCGAGTGTCCCCGGTATGCAAAACACAGAGTGCAACATAAACTTAAGCCAAATATTAAAGACGTTTTAAACTCACCTGATCCAGTCATTGGTTTCTTGAAAGACATTCAGTTGTTCAACAGAATATGACTCTTTGTTTTCCATGTACTATACTATTACTTATAACTTAGTCTAAAACTGTTGTATTATTTAGTCATAGACTCTAAGCTTATAGATTAACTGTAGCAATTTGTAACATGTTCTTTGTACATTGTAATTATTGTAAACAATAGTCAATTGTCATTGCAGCCGAGACACATTAGTTAAAAAAAATCACTAATAATATGTGTCAACTTTACAGATAAATTACAAAAAGCCTTTTTTGTTTAAAATGATCCAAAAAATATAGAAAAATGTTTTCGGAGCAAAAAAGGTGATTTTCTAAATTTCTTTAAAAAAATAGTTTAAAGAATTTCAGTCCCAAAATTTTTCACCGAGTACCGTTCTGATTTGTTTAAAGTGGACATTTTTTAACAGGATTCAGCAAAGAAACAGAATCAGAAACCATTTTTCCTACGGGTGCGGCCTCACTGCATGGACTAGTAATTGACTACAATGGTTACAAGACTTTCGAGAAATTACAGCTATTATTGAATAGTAATATAATTCGATTATTTTATTTAATTAATAATATATTATATCAGTGGTGTATGCCTACTTTTGATTCTTAGAACAGATTTCTGTTTTTTACCTGTGAATGTGAATGAACACCAGTGAACATTCTTTATTGGACTTTCACATTAGTAGAGTGACTGGGCAAACGATGGCGATGGTATACCAATAAGTTGAATGTATCTTGTTTCTTAGTTTTTTTTTGGCTTCGCTTCGGAAATAATTATTTTATTAGTATATTGAGCTAGTATATGTTGTATATTTTTACTATTTGTATTTGACAAGTTTTTATCTAAAATCAAAATTCATAAACAAAAAATATATAATTAGCTATCAAGAATATAGAGCTATAATTTTATTAAGTAGGTATATAGCTATATTTATATTATAGGTAAAAAATATCTAGAATATACTTTATCTTTTACATTTAACACTCAAGAAAAATTCGATACCGTCTAGAACTTACCAGCATATTACAAAAACATTACAAAAAGTATAAAAAATAGTCCAAGGAGTGAGTAGCCATATACACAATATAAATATAAATCTAGGCAAAGGTCTTAATCTTACAATTTAAACAAAGTAAATTAAAATCAGATCCCGAAACATATAGAGACTATTTGCTTTTAGTATGGTCAAAATGCTAGAGAAAATAATAAATAACAGACTCATGTGGTATCTGGAATCAAAGAAACTAATTATACCAGAACAAAGTGGTTTTCGAAAGCGTCGTTTTACTGTAAACTACCCTATTGATGTAGAATCGGAAATACATGAGGCTTTTGTAATTTTGCAATTAAACAAAATTGTATTGGAATATTTTTTGACATTAGTAAAGCCTACGATTCAGTATGGAAATATTCAATTTTAAAAACACTCAGCGAATGGAAAATAAGAGGTAATATACTCAAATGCATATCAAATGTATTAGAAAATAGACAATTCCAAGTCAGAGTAGGCAGCGCATATTTTTCAACAAAAAATCAAGAAAATGGTATACCACAGGACTCGAACCTTAGCACTACTCTGTTTCTTGTAGCTATGAATTCTATTAATGCAAAAATTAAACATCCTGTAAAAGTTAGGCTATATGCAGATGATTTAGTTATACTTTGTAGAGGAAAGAACCTAACAACCATTTAAAAGTTGTTTCCAAACTTCCAATCGAACTGATAACCTTTTCTCTTACCGCCTACATACCTACTTGTTAACAATAGGTATCCATTTTCCAGAGATCTACGATATCTCCTTAATTAAGACAAAATAAGACAAAACTGGGGCAGCAATCTACTCATCATATTATACAGAAGCTTACAAATTATCTTTATATACAACAACGTCCTTTACTGAACTCTATGCGATACTAAAAGCACTAGTTCTGATAGTTAACAAAAATAAAAAGAGAAATATTATTATTATAGATTCTCTTAGCTCAATAATGACATTGAATCAACTCTACTGTAATCATCCACTACTTCTTCTCATTAAAAAGGAACTAAAACATGCAGAAAATATAAACATTAAAGTTAATTTTATATGGGTACCGTCACATACTGGAATCGAAGTAAACGAGATAGACAAAATAGGAAAAAATACACCTACTAACCCAAACACAGAAGAGAATACGACATCTCTTCACAGGATGAAAGGATTAATCTAATATGACAGGATGCATGGAAGAACTCCCCAACCAAGCTGTACGAAGTTGACCTTGCGTGGTTGATGCGTCATGTAAGGAAAAAAAGTCTTACAATTTTATATTTGTCTATGTACAAATTAATGTACAAAATGATATAATAAAAGATAACTAGATTTTTGTTTTAATATAATATAATTTTAAGGCCACACCTTTAAGTTTGAAATTCATAAATAGTAGTTTTAAATGGTTTTAAATATTATAAAAAAATTTAATGTAATTTTATTTATTTATGTCTTTTTTAATTAGTCAGGGTTACCACCACTAACACTTAAATTTTGCATGCAAGCTTCAATTCGCGTGGGTGTGATACTTAACGAATTGTTAACTTCTTGTTGTGGTAGGTTGTTCAATTCTTCAAGAGCAGCTCGTACTAGCTATAAAGTGTTGTATGGATTATACTAGGGAACTCTAATTATTGTAATATGGTAAGATAAAGCTAAAAATGTCATTTGAATCGCCAACCTTCGAAAGAAGACTACGAAATTAGTAGAAGAAGATGGTCTAATGGTAAGACACTATGGGACAGAGCTAGAAGTACAAATGTAGGATGTACATGCAAGGTGGAGAACATTAAGAGCTGGGTACGAAATAGAAGAGTACAATGGAACGATCATGTAAGCCGAATAACAACAAATAGAGTACTAAAGACGGTAAGAGATGATTCCCCAATAAGAAGACCATCAGTAGAAAAACCACAAAAATGACGGAACGACAAGTTACTGGAGGCACATTGAAAAACAGACAAAGTCATGTCTACATAAAAAGAGGAAGATATTTTAAAAACATTTTTTTTAATATACAGGGTAGTTAAATAAACAAACAACAATCAAAATAAGTAAAATCGAGATTTATCACTAAAAATAATCCCATTCCATTCTTGGTCTCGAGCTTATTGTTCTCTGTACTATCGAAGAATATTACGTTGATGTTCAATGGTAAGAGGCAGTATCCAGTGGACAAAAATTAAAAAAGACCATACATAATGGTTTATAGCGCCCTGCGCCTTTCGGTTTCCAGTTTCCATTTATATCCATCGGCCCAGACTCCTGGTCGTAAATATCTCTGTCTCTCTTTCTCTGATATTTCTTTTTGGACTCCATCAAGCCATACTGTTTTCGGTCTTTTCCGTTTTTATTTCGCTCAAATGTCTGCTAATCCAATATTACTTTCGACAGGCGGTGGTTTGTCATTCTGTGTACATGTCCGTACCACATAAGCTATTTTTGCAGTATTTATTCTATGATGGTGGATCTTCCGTCCATAATTTGAAAAAAGATCACCATACTGCGAAGTAGATAATAAGTTATTTGCATCCCAGTTTAATGTACTGCAAACTATAGTGTTCTTCAATGTACTGCAAAGCATGGATTTGTAATAGACTTGGTATTAGAGAAGCAGTTTCTAAGTACCATCAAACTTGAGCAACAATCTTGACACTCTGTTGTTTTTCGGCACCCTCTTGTGCTTCTCGTTCTTCGTTATCGGTCATCTTAGCCCTTGCCCGACAATATCTTAAAATTGTATAAACTTCTCTAAACTAAACTGGCAATTTAAAAAAAATGCCTGCTGCTCTTCTTGCACAATTATTTAAATACTTAATAAATCCAGAGACGAAACGGTAATTGATCGAATCTATTTTACCAGTGATAAGTACGATTTTACAGGACAATTACTCAAGTTACTTAAGAACGAATCAGTCACAATAAGAACAAATATACTCAACAACATAAATTATACTCCTCTGGAGAAATACTAATGGCTTAGTCTATTTCACTCCAACAGAGATAGCCCTCATAAATGCTTTTGAGCACAAATCATGACAGATCAGCTTTGTATCCGCATTTACATTTATCAACACTAAAATACTAGTAAAAGCTAAAAAAAATACTAGTAAAATACTTTTATTTTCTCCATATTTTTTGGTTTCCATTACTATTCGTTTCAGTTTTATTTACCAGTTCTGTAAAATAATTCTGCAAATTGGTCAATATTCCACTAGTTTATTTATTTATTATATTTTCATCACTTTTCATATATAGAGATAACTTTTATCTTTCGTAGAAAGGTCTTATATATTTTTTTTAAATGTGTTTCTATCGCTTTATGTTACGTCTCAATGTATTTTCTTTTTTTGTTCCTATATGTTGTTTGTATAATATTTGAAGAATTATTTTTACAAAATAACAATTATTTTTAATTATTATTTACCTCATTTAGAGTTAAAAGGAGAAATATTTATGAACTTTTACAGAATATATGGAGTAAAGAAATAATGTCGGAAGTATGGAAAAAGGAAATTATAGTGACACTTCCAAAACAATGAGAGCATATAATATGCAAAAACTATCGAGTAATTTATCCATTAAATGTAACATATGTAGAAATGACTAGTATAATTAGAGACAGACTGACCATATATACAGAACAAAGCGTATTAGATTACCAGTACGGTTTTAGAAAAGGAAGATCCACGATAGACGCTATACACACGCTAAGGCAAGTAATAGAGTAAACATACCAGTGCAGCAGAGAAACACATACAGTTTTCCCAAACTTTAATCAGGCGTTTGACTTGTCTTATCAAAAGAAAAATAATCCAAGACTTACAACAGAGTAATATAGTGCAATAATAGTCCACCAATAATTGAAGAAGATGAGGATGACATAGATCACGATGAAGATGTAATTGATGACGAATAAAATTAATATTATAATTGTTTTACCTATAAATGTAAATATTTTCAACGATTTATGTAAATGTATAAAAATATATGGTGCCTTTTTATGTTGATAAATTTTTTTCTTTTTAATTCTACTTTTTTCAATTCATATCTATTAAATTATTTTATAAAAACTGCACTGTTGTAAAGGGTGATTTTCAAAAGTTGAAAAGTTAAAAAATTTTGGCAAAAAATTGTTTTCACTTATAGCACTCATAACAATTGATTTTTAAGGGTTGAAAATGTATGAAATTGTATTTTAAAGTATAAAAAAATCACTATTTAACTAATTCAAACCATATTTCACTCATCTTACAATTTGTAATGTTATTTTACAATTTTTGAAAATTAGGGGTATTTTTCACCCCTAAGAACAATCTGGGTTCATCGGCATCACATAAACTATAAAGTAGAGAGTAAGTTGAGCTTAATTCCAAATTTTTATGCAAATCAGTCCAAGTCGAAATCATTTTCTTCGCATTACTACTTTTTTTTACATTAATCTCTAACAAGGGTCGCTTTTCAAGGGTTGAAATATGATGGAACTTTATTCAAAAGCACGAAACTATCATTATTTAATTAATTCAAACCAAATTTTACCCATATTCAGGTTTAATATGTTATTTTATAATTTTTGACAATTAGGGGTAGTTTTCACCCCTAAAAACAATCAAGTCAAACAAATCAGACAAACAAAAGTTTGTCGACATGGCATAAACTATAACGCAGTGGGTGAATTGAGCTTAAATTCAAATTTTTATCCAAATCGATCCAAGGCGAAATCATTTTTTTAGAATTAGTAATTTTTTACATTAATCTCTAACAGGGGTTGCTTTTTAAGGGTTGAAATATAATGAAACTCTATTTAAAAGTATAAAATAATCATTATTTAACTAATTCAAACCAAATCCTACCCATATTCAGGTTTAAAATGTTATTTTATAATTTTTGATAATAAGGGGTAGTTTTCACCCCTAAAACCCTTCAGCGTACTTCGGTTCGATATAGATTTTGATCCTTGGGCTATCACTTACCTTCTGTTAAAATTTCCAACTGGATACATGCAAGACGAAAGAATTGCGAGGTTTTAACTTTTTTCGAGCTTCATTTCCTGAACTATTATCGCTTCCTTTACGCAAACAACATTGTTGCGAGAAAGATAGTTGAACGATATTTTATACAATGTCTATACCCAGGTATGGATTTATTTTTGTCCAAGTTTTATATTGGTCCACTATTTCAAATGCAGTTCAAACAGACACATATTATATTGTATTGATCCGTTTTAAATTCGTTTAATCTGTATTTGTATTTGAAGTCTGAATAAAATATTTTGAATAAGTAAATTGTAACTAAAATCTTTGCTAGTGTAAATAAAAGTTTATTTTGAGTGTTTGTGTTTTTAAAAAAAGTGTTTTTCAAAAGAACATTCATAATTCGCGGCAACGTATAACTTGTCAGATAATATTTAAAACGATTTTGTAGTTTTATGGTTAGGTTACTAAAAATATTGCATAAAATGTAGAACGTAGTCTTTCGAGTACAATATTGCCTTTAATTTTATTATTACCGGTTAGCCGTTCTATTTTAACTGTAAAAAGTAGTTGCTGGTTCTTATATAACGTTATGTAGGTGTAATATTAAGGCTATTCTAATTTACTTGGTTATATAGTATTAATAATGTAGTAATAATACTCAAATATAATTTGTTTCCAGACCAGTTTGGTACTAAAATATGCCTTTTAAACAAAACGCATCAAACGTCTTTACGAGACAAACCGTCATTACATCACAACTCACTCATAGCAAAATTAGGAAAATTGTTTAACCAGATTAGCTGTAATTAGTTTCTCTTAAAATCTCTTTCAATTTTAATCTGCAATATAATCTGATAATAGTATACCAGACAAATTAGCAAATATAAAGACTTTTTCATGAAACTCGTTGATACGAGTGGAAACTATATTTGATAAATTTGGTGATACCAAAAATATGTAACAATAAAATAAATTATATCAAAAGTGACCCAATTTGAATGAAAAAACAGTAAATCCTATAAAATGAGAGTTTGTAACGCTATTTTTTTAATTTGTTGCTTAATTTTGCAAAAATATCGTCAAAAGATATTTTTTTTGTATTCATTTGACTTTCAACATGTAAACATTGATACGAATTAGGCGAAAGTTTATAGTTGTGATTAAAAGGGTCTCCTGCCTCGTTTCACATTCAGTGCCAACCAATTATTTTGGATGTTGGCCTGAGGCCGTAACTTAACGTTGCTAAATAGTTGAATGTAAGAGTGTATTAAATATATTTTAAACATTGGTTTATCATTTCATAGACTAAAATAGGGTTTTGGAATAGTGTCACACGGTGTGTGCCGTCGGCCGTTCGAATAAAATTTTGTATGAAATGCCGGTGGCACACGGTGTGCGTCGTTCATATAATACTGAAATGTTTAGATGTGAACAAAACATTGTGTGAACAAAAAATTTATTTAAAAAAAAGGTATCTCACACAAAAAAAAAACAAACAAAATATAAAAACACAATATCTATAATTTTTTGTGATATTCTGCAAAGCAATTTTGTAAACACAGCCCTGGTTCTCCTTCGCATGAAGAACAATAATATTGGGTACACGTTCGAATCTTTTGTTTGCTGCATTCCCTACATCTTCTCCTATGCGTTCTGTCCAACTTACTCGGTAAATGCGTAGTGTCCAACTTGCGTGTAGGCGGTAAAGATTTTTCCGATAACAACGTTTTTATAACTTGGAAACGGTAATCATAATATGTAAGTTTTAAGTTTGAAGCTTTTTTGAATAACAGAAAACTGTTGAGAAATATAATAGACAAAAAATGTATTCCGAGCTTTTTATACCATCTCAAAGTTTTCCTCTCACTTAAATAGTATGAAAGCATTTGATCCTAGTGATTAATGCCAGACATATTTTCGTTGTATTTAGTTATAGTCTTTGGTTTCTGTACAATGTTGCCTCTTTTTGTTTGTGTCTCTATCATTTCTTCCTTAAACTCTGTTGACAGAAATAGGACCTCTCTCTTATCTCGCCATTTACTAACTGCAATTCCCTCAAGATATTTGGTAACTATTTCGCCTTTCTTAATTTTTGCGTCAATAACGACTTTTGGATTTTGTTTTCTGCCTCTTCGGAGAGTATTGGTAACATAAGTTTTTTGATCAAGCAATTTCCGACATAAGGGAACACTATTATAAAAGTTGTCCATATATAAAGAATGTCCTTTGTTCTCGAACCCTTTTATCAGTGACAGTACCACTTTTTCAGTATGACCTGTACCACCAGTTTCACCTTGAGCACCACTGTATACATTGCATCGCAACACCATACCATCGGGTTCAGCTAATATATACAATTTTATGCCGAACTTGTGTCGTTTACCTTTTAAAAATTGTCGAAAAGACAGTCTTCCGCCCCACAGCATCATGGACTCATCTAATGATAACGATTTTGCAGGGTAATAGATTTCGTCCATTCGTTTATTAAAATAATCTTGAAGATTTCTGATTTTATGCAAACGATCACCATAACCAGGATCTCCCTCTTGACGTGCATTTGTTGAAAAGTGAAGGCACCTCATAATGATCATGAATATATTTCTACTCATGTATTTTTGAAAACCACAAATAGCAAACAGTTCATTTTTTTTCAGTAGTCTTGTAACCGATTGAGTTGTACATTTCCCATTTGGAACCACATGCCAAAAAAAATCTTTAACTCTGCTAAGGAAAGTGGTTTCCAATCGGTTATTCTGGATTTAGCTGAAGCTGTGACTTAAAAAAAATTCCTCTGCGTAAATATTTGTTTGATCTACAATGTGATTTAGTAATTCATCAGTTACATGCAAACTGAAAAAATCATATGGATTATTACTCACAGGTGGTGGTACACGAAATCCAGGTATTCCAGTGAAATCAATTGTTTTCAAATCAGGAGTGTTATTCCAGTCTGGAAATAATAATCTTGTTTGAGGAATATCATCATTGTCGTCGCTAAAAAATATTGTCAGGATCATTCACAATATCAGCCTCAAATCTATCGTTGTCAGCATTATCATCCTCCTCCGACCAAGAATCATGTGATGGAACTACTAGATCTTCCTCTGAACTTTCCCACAATGAATCTGCTAATTCTTGCAGCTGTTTACTCGACAATGGTATCTTCACATCACGTTCTCTACATACACGCTTCGAACTAGACGGTCCTGCAACGTCACCATCCATAACTATATAAAAAAACACAAAATTACGAAACCGCTAATGCACGTTTATATTTTAAAATATATCTGAACGGCCAACAAAAACAGAACTGACTCTAACAGAGGCCAGAGCCATACTACTTAAGGAAATCCCACATTATCTACACCACAAAATAAAGCTTCTGATTTTATTAAAATGACACATAAATTACAAAGTAAAGAATCTTCAGGAGAAATCAGCGACATTGAGTCATCGGACATCCACGAATGGAAAAATATACAACATAGTATCAAAAAAATTTAAAATTAATCCTCCGGCACCCACAGAAAATGAAGACACGGTAGTAACCAGCAATAAATTTCAGATTCTACAAAACGAAAACGAAATCGACAACCATGTTACTGTATTTTCTGTACTGTATTCCAAAGGTTCATTATTTTTTGTTTGAGTGTTCTTTTTAGATCTGATGATGTTTGAATGTCAATTAGGGAGTCAAAAGTCAACACCAGAGGAACAATAATAACAAAAAGTGTACAAATATTGGCATGTGCAGATGATGTTGATATCATAACTAGAAGCGAAAGGGAGATGATAGAAGCATTTAATGCGATAGAAAGAGCGGAACAAAACAGTGGCCTAAACATTACCAAAATAAAAACAATGAACAATACATGAAGGCCAGTAAATCGACAGGCCAAAGAAACCTACAGAATCTGACAATACGAGACTATAACATCGAAAGCGTGAAAAGTTTTACATATCTAGGTTGACTAGTTATTGAAGTAAAGGAAAATGACATATGGCGCAGAAGATATAATTTTGAACTATACAGAGCATACAATGAACCCGAGATCGTAACATCCATAAAGATCGGACGTCTGCGCTGGATGGGCCATGTTGAACGGATGTTGGAGACTGAAACGCCAAAACATGGAACATAGATACATGGAACAAGTGGAACAAGATCTGAAAACACTTAAGATTACCAACTGGAAAAACAAAGCAAATAACACAACAGAATGGCGGAAAATCCTAGAACAAGCCAGGACTCAGGAAGGGTTGTCGAGCTAATGATGATGATAATGATGATGATGTTTGAATGTCTGTTATTACCTCAAGAGAACATGCTTGTTTTGCTGCTTGATCGGCTTTTTTGTTACCTGAAATACCAACGTGTGATGGGACCCATAATATTGTTACTGTAATTCCATTAGTTTGAAGACGATTACATATACTCTGGATTTCTTAAACTATTTGCTGTATAGAATGCATTTTTTTCTTATAGACTGCATGAAGGACAGAGAGTCCTTATAGGTTGATATAGTTTTTATCATCGTTAAGTGGAGTTTTTACCGCTTGTAGTATTCCATAGATTTCAGAAAAATATAGACTGCAATTTCAGAAGAGTCAAAACAAGTTGACGGTGGTTGTAGTCGTTGTAACAGCACATTTAATACCTTTTTCAGTCTTAGATGCGTCTGAGTAAAGGACCTTATCGAAGTTGTATTGATGTAGTATTTCATAGAATCTTTGTTTGATAATGGAAGATGGTATTTCATTCTTATTATATTTGGATAATCAGATATTGAAATTTAAAAGTTTTCATATTCATAGAGCAGTTTGAGGGACCGTGAAAGGGTTGGTCAATGCGTTTATATGTAAATAAGGTAACTTTTCGTGGCAGTTCATCCTTTCCTAGGACAGTCAAACAGATTTAAACACCTATGCAAGTATTTAATTATTTATTTAACGACAATATCGTTAAACTAATGGCTAAAGAGACAAACTGTGCTTTGGGAAAAATATAAATACAACATACAGCACAAATGCAGATGAAATAAGACATTACATTGGTATAACACTGTACATGCCTATATATCGCTAACCAAACATCATCATCATCATCCAGCCTCAAGAGTCCACTGCTGAACATAGGCCTTCTTCCTCATGTTTCCAACCCCGTCTATCTTGCGCCGCTCTTATCCAGTTTTTATTGAGTCTTCTTAAAGTGTCCGCCATCTTGTAGGTGGTCGACCGACGCTTCTCTTGTCTTCCCTTGGCCTCCATTCCAATAACCTCTTTGTCCATCGCCCATCTGTCATTCTGGCTATGTGTCCTGCCCATCTCCATTTTAGTCTGGCTATCTTCTCGACGATGTCAGTCACTCCGGTTCTTCTCCTGATGTCTTCGTTCGTTATTCTGTCTCGGAGAGTTATTCCTAACATGGACCGCTCCATTCTTCTCTGCGTGACTCTCAGTTTGGTAGCTGCTGCTTTTGTTAAGGTAAGTGTTTCTGCTCAGTACGTCAAGACTGGGAGGACGCACAGATAAAATACCTTTCTCTTTAGGTATGTGGGCAGCTCACTTTTAAAAGTTTCTTTTAGTTTTCCAAATGCTGCCCACCCAAGGCCGACTCTTCTCTTCAGTTCATGAGTCTGGTTATCTCTGCCAATCATAATTTCATGTCCCAGGTATTTATATCTATCTACGAGTTCTATTTCTTTCCCACCAATACTAATGTTCTGGTTGGGCACCAAATTGGTCATGATTTTTGTTTTCGAGATATTTATATTTAAACCTACATTTTCTGTAGCCACAACTAGTTCCTGTACCATCTCTCTTGTCATACCTAGATCTTCAGCTATTATAAGTATATCATCGGCGAAACGTAAGTTGTTTAGATATTCTCCATCTATTTTTATTCCCTTTGTCATCCAATCCAAATTCTTAAAAGCATGTTCCAGCACCGTATTAAAATGTTTAGGTGACATTGGGTCTTCTTGTCTAACCCCCCGTTCTATTTTTATGCGATTACTGTTAGTATGTAATTTGACAGTGGTTGTTGCCTGCAGGTATATTTTGTATAATAATTTAGTATATCTATAATCTAGCCTGCATTCTTTAAGCGCCTGTAATATTTTGCTTAGCTCAACTGTGTCAAAGGCTTTGTGAAAAATCGATAAATATTAGAACTAGAGGTTTATTGTATTCCACTGCTTTCTCTATTAGGGTTTTTATACTTTGTAGATGGTCATTTGTTCCGTAATTTTTTCGGAATCCTGCCTGTTCCCTTGGTTGATAAGTCTCTAATTTTCTTTCCATTCTCTTAACTAGTATTCGTGTAAACAACTTATATATATGGCTGAGGAGGCTAATCGGTCTGTAATTCTCTAAATATGCTTTGTCACCTGCTTTGTGTAATAGAATCATAGTAGCGTTGTTCCAGTCTGTTGGAATATTGGCGCTGTGAAGGCAGATATTAAAAAGTTGTTTAATTTTTTCAAGTAATACATCCCCTCCAATTTTTAGTGCTTCTGATACTATTCCATCTTCACCCAGGGTTCGATTATTTTTCATTTTCTTCAGGGCTTCTTTGATTTCTGATTTTGTTCTATTGAGCATTAAATCTGATCCTTGGTTTAATACCCCAGTTTTTAGTGTGATTGGAGGTTCCGTATTGTTATCTTTTTTTCTTGATCTATATAACTCTGTGTAGAACTCTTCGACTATTCTTATTATTTCATCTCTGTTCGTTGTTTCTTCTTCAGTTCTGTTTCTCAGTTTGTTAATTTCTATTTTCCCCTTTGTACGCTCCTCTTTAAAACTTTCATGTTCTTATTTTTCTCTATTGCCTGTTTTGTTTTTTCTACATTTTAGTTTCTTATGTCTTTTCTTATTGCCTTTGTGATCGTCTTATTTATTTCATTTATCGCTTCTTTGCTTGCAGTGTTATTTCCTTTTATTTGTCGCCTTAGTTCTATAAGGGTTTTCGTGGGTTGACTCAGTTTTTCATCTTTTTTGCTTGTCGGACAATATTTAGTTTGAGCCTGTGCATTGTGTTGACTATTTGTTTATTCAATATATTGATGTCAGCTATTGTTGTATCTTTCAATGAATTTCCAATATATTTTTCAAACTACTGAATGTTGGTTGGTTTTGTCCATTTCTTTGGTTGTTTCTTATTTATCATTTTGAGTCTTTCTTTTTCGGTTGATATCGTTATTTTAGCTCTTACTAACCTATTATCACTGCTTGTACTGAACTAGTTTAGCACATTTACGTCTTTAAATAATTCTTTTTTGTTTGTTAAGAAATAGTCGATTTAGTTCCTTGTCACCAAACATAGTTATTGGGAAAACAATTCTTTTGTTTCAATTCAAAACTGCACGAAATCAAAACGATTTATTGCCTGGTACACCAGACCTAGAAACAACATCAAATGTTGTGGTTCGTTTATCAGAAACGATTCCTAATTTCTTGCATCACGTCTTGAATTTTTACAACTTCTCTACTTTGCTTCCTGTTCTGGTATGTTTACGTGCAAGAGAAATTTATAGTTTAGGCACAGTAAGCGGTAATTAAATTTTTCGTAGTTTCTATTATTTCAAATGGTACCTACATTAATTTTTTTTTGTAGCTAATCGTATACCAGCGTGTAAACTGCCAACTGATAGTGAAGTAAATAAATAAAGTAGAGGGTTTTCCATAAAATACATGACCTCAAGTTATGGGATCAACGTAAGCACTATATTATGGAGTTATAACAAATATGTTCGTCTGGCATTAACATATGTTGGCATTGAACCTTTTATAAAAGCCACTCCAAATAAAAATAAAGCAAAAGTACCTCGGAATGACAGGAAGCAAAGAAAACACATTAAAGTTTTTTTTACACAAATCATACGTGAATATAATGGTTACATAGGTGGATGTGTTTGATGGATGGACTTATAGTCGATATCACATTCGAGCTAAGAGCAGAAATATGATTTGGATATTCTGTAATTTTATCGACGTGGCCGCCACAAACGCATTCATACTATCTAAACGTATATGTATCGAAAATAATTTAAACCAAGAATCAACCATTATAATAATAAGGAAGGTAATTTACTTAGCAACAAAGAGAATATCCTTTTACGATGGACAAAGTACTTTCGAGAGTTGCTGGAAGGGGAACCTACTAACAATATAGAGCTGGAATAACGAAATGAGGAACTCGTGGAACCCCCCTCGGTAGATAAAGTGAAAATATCTATAGAAAAACTAAGGAACCATAAATCCCCAGGTCAGAGTTATTTAAGCACGGTGGAGAGCAGCTCACCAAGGTGATGCGAGAAATTGTTTGTAGAATTTGGTTTGACGAGTAAATGCCTGAAGAATGAAGCTTAGGCTTAATTTGCCGGTAACACAAAAAGGGAAACCAACTGGAATGAAATAATTACCGCAGATTTACTCTCCTAAATACAGCATACAAGATATTGTCTAACATTTTGCACCTGTCAGTTCTTGAGAAGATAGATTTTATCCAAACTTCCCTGTTTATTGTCAAACAATTACAATAGCAAACTTAAGTTCTCCAATAAACAATACAGGATAGTTTGAACCATGTTCTTCCAATCATTAATTAATAGAGTATTGGCATGCAAGTAATGTTTTATTTATTTATTTACTAATTTATACCAATTTGTGGGTCTTACCTTGTCTGCTTAAATATTTTATTTATTTTGAAAACCACAGACAAGTAATGTTGGCACAATTACTGTAATTTATATAATCTATCTTTGTATATCTTTATAAGACAACACCCTAATATGGGTTTTATTATTTCAGCATTTAATTAACTGTGTATCGAGACATGAAGATGCTTTGCATATTGTAGAAAGCGAAACCGTTCGTCTAGATAGTTAAATTAAACTGATTTTGAGTAAGTCTTATTTATTAATTCTTTTACCTATTTAAAAACAAAAATGTTTGATTGTTATCAACACTACACCATGATGACAGATAAATAGTTATCAGGTACATACGACGTTTCCCTAAACAGTAGAAGGTGGCCGTTGACGGTATTCTATGCGCTTTTGAATATATGTGGAATTAACGTCCAAGTAATATTTAAGATCAACAATAATGACTATACACTGAAGCGTCGATAATATTTGAAACATCTTAGTTTGTCACTGGTAGCACATTATATGAAAGAAATACAACAGAATCCTTGGTTACCGAGAAAACTGCGTGAGACACCGGGCTATATGACTGCAGATTGTGATAAATCGTTGCCTAAACGTCAGAAAGTACAAGGTAGATGTGTAGTGTGTCCCAGAACACGAGACATAAAAAGGCGCTACGTGTGTTATGATTGCAGACATTTTGTATGTTTAGAACACCCATGTTTCAAATGCGATACTTGCGTCAACGAGAAAAGTCAGTAAATGATGTAATTTTTGATGATGTATGTATTATTCTGTATAATGTTTATTTGTTAATACGACAATAAAGAAAATTCTGTTGTCTTTTGTGTTCAGAAGTCTTTAGTTTTTTTTTCATTTCAGAAAAATGTAATGATTTTAGGTTGCTATTTCTGCTATTTTTGAACTGTGCAATAAATTGTTTGAGCTGATAATACTTTTTCATTTTTTTTAATGGTACGCACTATTTCAAACAAAAAGTATATACTTTTGATGCATATACTCAAGTATTGAGGGTACAGGTATACAGGGTTAAACTTGCATTAAGCTGCAAGGTGTAGGACTGAGTGGGGAAATAATGTTAGAACAATCAAAACTCTATGAATGAATTCAAACTAATGATGATTATAATGATAAAGCTAGATTAACTAAGTATGTAGCATACTTTTAAATAACCGTTCCACAAAAAGTATGAATTAAAATTATTGAAGACAAAAACTTTTTTAAAAATTTCACAATTATAGTGCTTTCATATTAGTTATAACATGAATATCCATGAATACCTGTAAGCTTAAGTATTCATTCGTAGTAAAATACTAGAATCATTAATATAAACTTTATCCGAATTATAAAAAAAATATATGTAATCTAAATTAAACAAAAAAGCAAAATGACATCAACCGATGACTCGTTACTAATACAACTACTTGACCCAAAAATTTCATTGTTCATAACGGCCTTGAAGGTGCACATATACAGTAACAAAAAAACTATTCGATACAGTTCAGCGACTCCACATTTTCAACAAGGACGTTCGCTATGGTGATGCCGCGAGCTGTGGTTACAGTTGCGAGATTTTTACGCAACTTTCCCTGAATTATGTTTAAGGAAATTAGTTTTTTTTATTTGGTATGCGTATATGGCAGCGAATTACGACGATTAATTTGAGGAAGTTTAGACGTAAGTGGTCTGGTTACGAATTATTTTGTAAGGACAAACGGCGAATGTGGTCTGATAAAAAATGCAAGTGTTATGACGATGGCGTAGAACAAACGCGCTTTTTCAGATTCTTATAATTTTTACTTTTACTACATGAATAAATAAATTTTAATTTACGATATAAGCTATTACTTTCATTATATTGTTTTTCACAGAAATAAATTAATTTTATCTGCCTCATTTATATTGACAATTATATATTTATACATTTTAAAGTTGATGATTTTAAAATTAGATACAAATATTAGTATTCATTCTTTTAGCATTGTACAGGAAGGACACTTTTCACGCTCAGGGGTTTATCAGAGCGACTTCATTATAAGATACAAGACATAAGCCCAGGTTAGATAGTTGGGCTACAAATAGATACACATCCAAAGGAAATATTCATTAAAATGAATAATTTTTTATTCAAACTTTTAATTGACTTTTTCGCAAAAATAAGATAATCAGTTTAAAAATTGTTGTATTATCTTCACTTAATAGTAAATTTGAGTTTACTCATCATCATCATCAGGTAGCGCTACAACCCTGAGTGGGTTTTGGCTGACTTTAAAACTTTTTTCCAATTTGTTCGGTCTTCCATCAACCTAGGGTCAAATGGAATGTTCATTTCCCGGAGATCTGCTTTTAACATGATACATTTCATCTGCACAAGAAATTAAAAGAGGTCGCTGGAAACAAACGGAAACAAGTATCCCAAAATTTAGAAGACAGAAACGGACACAGAATATTAGACATCAATGAACAGTTAAAAGAATGGGAAAACTACATTTCTGAATTATTTGAAGATGAGAAACTAGAACACTATATACCGATTGCTATATCAGATCCATCTATAACAGAAAGTGAGGTTACACGTTCAATACAAACGGCAAAAAATGGAAAAGCACTTGGCCCCAATGAAGTAAGTTCTGAAATACTAAAATTTTTGGGAGAAAATGAAACAGTTAAAAGAATGGGAAAACTACATTTCTGAATTATTTGAAGATGAGAGAGTAGAACACTATACACCGATTGCTATATCAGGTCCATCTATAACAGAAAGTGAGGTTACACGTTCAATACAAACGGTAAAAAATGATAAAGCACTTGGCCCCAATGAAGTAAGTTCTGAAATACTAAAGTTTTTATGAGAAAATGGAATTAAAGTTCTGTGTAATCTCTTTAACAGAATTTATGAAACTGGGATATTACCAACTGATTGGTTAAAGTCGACATTTGTCAAAATTCCTAAGAAACATCGTCCAAAGACAAGCTGTGATTATCGGACAATAAGTCTAATGAGTCACTTTTTAAGATCTTCCTGCGAGTAATACACAGCAGAATTTACACGCTGCTACAGGACAGAATTAGCAATACTCAATTTGGGTTTAGGAGTGGCTTGGGTACAAGAGAAGCCTTGTTTAGTACACAGGCACTAGTACAGAGATGCAGAGATATAAATCAAAATGTGTACATTTGTGCAATCGTTTTTGAAAAGGCTTTTGACAAAGTCCGACATAACAAAATGCTAGAAATATTGGAAATAACTGGATTGGACGATAAAGATCTACGAATAATTACAAATCTATACTGGTATCAAGTGGCAAGAATAAATGTTGAACAAGAACTGTCGGATGAAATAAATATAAAAAGAGGAGTGAGACAAGGCTATATATTGTCGCCTTTACATTTTAACTTATATTCAGGAAATATTTAAGGAAGCCTTAATGGAGACAACCGAAGGTATTATTGTGATTGGAGTAACCGTCAACAATATTAGATATGCCGACGATACCTTAATGCTTGCTAATTGCGGAGAACACCTTCAAAATCTAATGAAGAAAATAAAACAGACTTGTGATCAGTATGGATTAAAACTCAACGGTAAGAAAACTAAATATATGATAGTAAGCAAACAAAATTATATACAGGATGACGGTATAAAAGTAGAAAATGCCACAGTGGACAGAGTAGAGAAACTCGTGTATCTCGGCAGTAATATCAATGAGAGCTGGGATCCAACCGCAGAAATTAAAAGCCGAATAAAACAAGCCCGAGCTTTGCAGTCACGGTCTTAGCATTGATCTTAGAGTTCGAACGACATCTTGCTACATCTTTCCTGTCCTGCTGTACTGAGTGGAAGCGTGGACTCTAAGTGAGGCTATCCTTAAACGCTTGACAGCCTTTGAGATGTGGTTACTGTGACTAACTGGTGGTGACTGTAGACTAACTGGTGGTAACTGGTCACTAACTGGTGGTAGTAACTGGTGACTACTGAAAATAAGCTGGATCGAAAGAGTAAGAAATGAGGAGGTCCTTAGACGGCTGAACCAAAAAACACAACTGGTCAATATAATAAAGAAACGCAAGCTGGAATACTTCGGTCACATTATGAGACACCCTGAAAAATATAATCTTTTACATCTGATCATTCACGGAAAGATCCAAGGTAATCGTGGTCCTGGTAGAGAAGAACATCATGGCTAAAAAATCTAAGGCAATGATATGAAAAATCATCTACATCGTTATTTAAAGCTGCTGTCAATAAAGTCACGATAGCGAATATTGTAGCCAACATGATATCCAATGATCGAAAACGATCATGGAACTAAAAGAAGAAGAAGGCACCTTTAAACCTGTTTTCAATAATTCTTGAAGCAGCTATGTAATTTTCTTAAGATGTAAGGGAGAGTTAAAGAATACGTGATTTAGAACTTTCAGAAGTCAACAAACGATTATACTCCAATTCAACAATATTTGCACAAGATGCTTTTATATTAAATTGTGATTTTATTTATTATTAAATAACTAAACAAAGGGACACAACCACCATTACAACAACAGAAGCAGCTGCAGGCACAACAAGAGGTAGGGAAAGATGGAGAAGAAAATGAATTAACTAGACCCCCAACGCTAGAGGAGGTTCAAACGGCAATACACAGACAAAAAGACATAAAGCACCGGGAATAGATAAAATACCAGCAGAACTACTCAATCAAGGAGGAAGGAATGTGAAACAACAGATGTATCAGCTAATACAAGAGATATTGATAGAAGAAGAAATCCCCAACAATGGAAGAAAACTATAATCTGCCCTATTCATAAAAAAGAAGATAATCTGTTGTGTCACAATTATAGAGGCATCTCTTTACTTTGCTCGAGATACAAAATACCCACAAACACCATTAATGGAAGACTTCAATCTCTCACGGAAAAAATCATCGGGGAATATCAAGCAGAGTTTAGACAAAATAGATCTACCATTGACCAACTATTTTACAGTTAAACAAATACTAGCCAAAGCATGGGAATATAACATGGACGTTTGCGATCTTTTTGTAGATTTTAAACAAGCCTATGATTCAATAGACAGAACAATTCTACTTAATATATTGGAAGAATTTGACATACCATCAAAATTAATACGACTAATGCAAATGCCAATGGCAGAAATAGAAACACAGGTATATATTCAAGGACTAAAAAAAGCGAGGGACTGGCTCCAACTCTCTTTAATCTTGTTCTTGAATATGTAGTTAGACGGTTGACGGTGAGCGAAAATAACAAACTTACAAACAAATCCACCCAATTAGTAGCATATGCAGATAATATAAACGTAATGAACAGAACAATGAATGCTAGCAATAAATACAAATAAAACAAAACATAGCTGGTCGCAAGCAACAAAGAAGAATAATTCGAAGGCTTGAACTGGCCCATTTCCAGACGTGTCACATATTCAAACCGCGAGACGTACACCGGAAAACAAAATTCCGGTCTATAAAACAATAAGCAGGTCTATAGTAAGTTATGATTGTGAAACATGGGTGGTAACACAGAAATCTGCCAATGCATTGGATGTGTTTGAAAGAAAAATATTACGTAGGATGCTGGGCCCAATAAGTGAAAACAACAACTGGCGAATTAGGTATACTAGAGAAATATACGAGCAATATAACGAACCAACTCTAGCACAAAACACTAAACTGCAGAGATAACGGTGAGCAGGGCACGTGGTTTGCATGCATGAGAATAGAATCCTCAGAAAATTACTTAATGCAAGAATGCAGGAAAAAAGACCTGTTGGAAGACCTAAAAAGAGATGGGAAGACGAAGTCGATGAGGATGACAGAAACTACCTGGGAACGCGTTAATGGAAAAGAAGTAGTAAATCGAAATTATTGGAGAAGCTTGTTGAAGTAGGCCAAGGCCCGATTTGGGCTGAAGCGCCATTGGATAGATGGATGAGAACCTTTACAGAACATGGATCTATCAAGCATAACTAACCACTAAGACTCATTCTGTGGTTCACAAAGTAAAGAAAATATAGCACCATCTGTGTAATTTTATTAAAATAAAATTAATTTTATCCAGAACAACTTTTGATTTAATAGACTCATTTCAAATGATTTGGAGGCAGCGAAATTTGTACCAAAGTAACCAAAGTTACAGCATTACTCTTAAAATCGCCAATGTTCATTTTTCTACTTGAATTTTCTCATTAAATACTTGACAGACTATAAAAAAATGTGTGTGAAACAAAATCGTCATTACATATTTACAGCAAATTATAATAATTAGGCAAATTGTAAACGAAATAAAGGTACCATATAATTTTGCGGTTCTTGTAAAATTGGTCAAGGTGAAGATTGGCGACTTTGATAAAAGACGACTCAAGTGGAGACTTATATATAGATAGTTAAACATGGACAGAATAACATACGACAAATAGAAAGATTTTTATCCGAAAAATTTCTATGTTTCTTAATAAATCTTAAACTCCAATAATTAACCAATAAGTTGTAATTAAATAATTACCTAATAATTAATTTTAGTTCCAGCTGCACCAGAAAAGAGTTTAAACTTTACGTTTTACACATGATACAAATAGCTTATTATGTTATAAACATATGTATTAGACATTAGGAAATGCAAATTGCTATTAAGTAATGCAACATTATAATAATATTGGTCTCATGTTAAATTTATTCAACCGCGGTGAATCAATTTTTTCCAACTAAATAACATTAAATTTAATTATAAATTCGGTGTCTCATTGGGCACAACCTTGGACAAATTTTATGCAGATTAACATTATTTTAGACATAATACCTTGGACAAATTTTATGCAGATTAACATTATTTTAGACATAATAGGTGAGAAAACCAGTGTTTTCGTGTATTTGTTATTATGTATTATATATTTTTTTTTATTTATGAAATTTAAGTTAGATTTAAGTTAGATTTCAAGTTAGATTGGCAAGTATGTAAATAACACATACACTGATATTTAAATCAAAAGAGTAGAAGCAATATTTATAAAATAATATACAGTTTTGTTTTTGTATCATACTTTTTTATTGTTAGTTTTTAGCACATTCGTAACTGACATTAATTATCTTTGGTCGGAACTTATGGAAACTAATAAACAATTTAAGCAAAAAAAATTAATCAATTAAAATCCATTTATCTATATGTTTTGGACAAAATGACATATTAATAATGGAAAACATATTAAATATAATAGCTACAAAAGAATTTGCATAATTCGCGGGCGGGCATGTTTTCGACGCTGAAGTACCCGAGGGTCTTAAAAGTACCCTTGTTTTGGACGCTGCCAGAAGGATTATCGCAGGTACCAGATATTAGATATAATTAGGGTTTAATGATGGTCATTGAAATTTACTTGGTTACTAGTTATTAGTTTGTCAGAGAATAGTGAAAAGTGAACATGGAAATTTCAACATTAGTAAGTAATCGTGGTAAAATTTTGCTCAAAGTGAACAGTTTTACTTTTTCTCAAGATAAAATACTAAAATCAGGAGAAACGTATTGGAGGTGCGTAAAACGGTCGTGTAAAGCGAAGATATTCACGAAAGGGCCAGAAAAGTTAGTGATCCGAAGTAATATAGAACATAATCACGAGTGTGATATGAAGACGCTTAATAGACAGATTGTGCGTAGCAGTGCCAAAAGGAAGGCTAACGATAATTTGACCGAAAGGCCGTCCAAAATCATACATAGTACGTTGAAAGAAAATGTAGATTGCTTGAGCCACATTTCTGTTAAAGACGTTAATTTACTACGAAATCAAATATACAGTGAACGGCGAATGGCTCAACGGAAACTGCCCAAAAGTAAAGAAGAAACTATTGCTGCGGTAAATATTATGAATATCAAAACACTTAAAGACGAGAATTTTATATTTGCGGTTGAACTAAGTTCTAACATTATCTATCATCTTCTCGTGTAACACTAACATGCGTTTTCTGTGCGGCAGTGAAACGATTTATATAGACGGAACATTTAGTTACTGTGCTCAATATTTCAAGCAATTTTTTACCATATATGTATTTATCAATGGACATTATATACCATTGTGTTATTGTTTACTTCACGACAAATCGGAACAAACTTATATAAAACTATTTAATGTTTTGAAACGCAAATGTGAAGTAATTGGTCTAAAATTCAATCCAAAAAGAATTTTCTTCGATTTTGAAATTGCTATCCACAATGCTGCGCGTTTTGAATTTCCAAATGTGCACATTAAAGAGTGCTGTTTTCATCTTATGCAAGCTTGGTATCGTAATATCGGTCTTCTTCTTCTCGTGCCACTCCTAGCGGAGATTGGAAGTCATCATGGCCACTGCGACTTTGTTAGCAGCGCGCCTAAAAAGCTCAATCGAACTACACCCGAACCATTCACGTAGATTACGAAGCCACGATATTTTTCTTCTTCCCACACTTCTTTTGCCCTTAATTTTGCCCTGCATGATGTTTCTTAAAAGTTCGTACTTTTCACCTCTCACAATGTGCCCCAAGTATTCCATCTTTCTAGTTTTTATCTCATTTAGAATTTCGCATCTTTTGTCTAAAGTTTGGAGTACTTGCGTGTTAGTGACGCGGTCCATCCATGAAATTCTGAGAATGCTCCATAGCACCACATCTCGAAAGCTTCGATGTTTTTTATGGTCAACTGTTTTAGTGTCCAAGCCCCAACTCCATATAACAGGTAGAAAAGACATAACACCGCAGCATTTGTATTCGTAACTTTATATTGATATCACGATTGCGAAAGAGTTTGCGCATTCTATTAAAGACTGATCTAGCGATTTCTATTCTACATCTAATCTCTTTTGTTTGATCAGTATCGTCTGTGATCCAAGCACCTAGATATTTATAACAGGGCACACGCTCAATCGTTGTATTGTCTATTACAAGATTAGCTCTGATGTTCTTTGATTTCGTGATTACCATAAATTTAGTTTTTTTCAAATTAATTTTCAAGCCGTAATATCGGTGGTTGTGGCTTAATTCGGGAATATAAATTGAAAGTGAAATAGGTGAAATATCTAAATGGCTGAAATATATTTTTGGGCTGCCATTTTTACCTCCCTCAGAAGTCGAAGAATCTTTCATATATGATTTTTAAAATTATCATAAACTTACATTTAAATTAATAGTGTCTGTAATAGTGAAAGTAATAAACTTAAAGATCCAAAGAGTAGAAAAAAAATATGTTCGTTAGAAATAGGATATATAAGTATCAAACTAACTGTATCGATCGATTCCATTTCGTAAAATGTATGTCGTATTTATTTCAAAGTGACAAATAAACCTTATCAAGCTTAATCTCCAGAATTTTATTACCTGACTTTCCATTTACGTTTCAATTACACCCAGCGTCCAAATCATGTATGCAGAACCAGGTAATTTTATTTTTCAGTGTCGAATTTTAAATTTAGCGTCCAAATCATGCGCGCCCTAATTCGCAAATGAAACACTTAGTTTTTCTTGGAACGTAAGGAGCCAGTCTTCTTCGGGCTTAGTTCATGAATTAAGGTCGTTACAGTAAATACACGCACATTTCTCTTCATCGTCATTAAAAATATTATAAAAATATTCTTCCTCATCATTCGAATAATTTCTTGGTGGTGTGCTTGCTTTACACTTGTGTTTTTCTTCGTTGGGGGAGCTTTGGGCTGATTTTTAAATGTTATTTGCAACATATTAGTCAACATCAACGAGCTCTGTTGCATTTTTGATTTACGTTTCCATGGCGGGTAGCGGGTAGGAACTCTTCGGACAGTCCTCTCAGGGAAAAGGAATCGTTTCCTGCCCTCCACAGATTCCAGGGTTTGCTGACCCGGGAAACTAGCACTTGTTTAGAGTCCCTTTTTCTGGGTTACAGATGAAGACCACAACGGTCAACTGGCCAACCTTTGGTACGGTGTGGATGGTCTAAGTGGCAATCTCGTGATTTTAGGGCTGGTATAGAATCAAGCAGCGTCTGATCCAGAATGTACGGCTGCAAAGAGCGTCTGACTCTAGGTTAGGGGCGGCTGAAATCTAAACTCGCCAACTCGGTCGGCAAGCATTGCGTTTTATTTGCCATTTTTCCTTTAATATATTCATACATGCATAAATCGAGATTCAAAAATACAGTACTCCAAGTGCGTAGAGTTTACAACTTAGAATCCCACTCCAATATGGACTGCCTCACGGATTCTGTGGGATGCAGATGATTGAAAATACATGACAATAATAAACAAATTAATTCTTAAAAATTTAACCCCCTCTGTGGCTAAAAGCGCCTACCTTTAAACCTAAAGGTCGTGAGTTCGAATCTCACCTGGGTAGAGAAATTTTAGTTTATTAATAATTAATGAATGAAAATAATTTCTATCCTTGTGCGATCGGTACTCACCGGAGGGACCGCAGACGTTCGAATAAAATTAGCAACTCTTAGCAAAGAAAATGACATCGACTTTGCTAAGTATTAAGACAATTACTCTACACACACACACACACATACACTACACTAGGTACCTGACTGTACCATGCCAATGACCATTAGTTGTCGAGGCATTAACTCAATAAAAAAAAATCTCAAAATTTTTAAATTGCTACATACAACATTAGAACCATGAGAACGAACGACCACATAGAGGAATTAGAGCAGGAACTAGAGGCTATTAAACAGAATATTGTAATCTTATGTGAAACGAGACTTTAAAGAGAGAAAAACACCACCCTTAAATCTGGACACACTCTATACCAATATAATTTAGAAGAGAACCACGGCCAAGGAGGAGTAGCTTTCATGGTCAACCGAAGAATAGAATACCAGATTGTCAAATACTCAGCAGTATCGTAAAGAATGATATATCTTGTATTAAAACTGAATAAACGATATAGCTTACAGATAATACACTGCTAGGCTCCAACTTCGACTGCGGATGAGGAGTCAATAAAACAACTCTACGAAGATATAGTGCGAGCTAAAGACCTAGAAAAAACACACTATGTTATCATCACCGGAGATTTTAATGCAAAAATAGGGCGGCGAATACCAGGCGACTCAGGCTACATAGGAAATTTCGGTCTAGGCAATAAAAAACACACTTGAGATGTCCTGACCGAGTCACAAATGAGGAGGTCCTTAGAAGAATGAATAAGAACCAAGAGGTACTGACCATCAATAAATCTCGAAAATTACAATTCTTCGGACATATTATACGAAATGAATCCAGATATGCTATCCTTCAAGCCATCCTGCAAGGAAAAATATTTGAAAAGCGAGGTTCAGGAAGAAGAAGAACATCTTGGTTAAAAAACCTCAGAATCTGGTTCAATAAAACATCTGTGCAGCTTTTCCGCGCTGCTGCAGATAAGATAAAGATTGCCATGATGATCGCCAACATTCGTAACGGATAAGCACATGAAGAAGAAAAGAAACACCAGAGAAGAGACATTAGCAAATTAAGTAAGCAACGAAAAAATGTTTTGCCTAAACACGTTCTATGAAACATAAATACAAAGAAAATGGACATGGCGTAGCCCTAATGGCCAGGTTAAGAAGAATGAAATAGATTTTATTCTTTCCAGTAATAGATCAATATGTGAAAACCTCGAGGTGCTGAACAAATTTAACACCGGCAGTGGCCATAGACTAATTCGTGCCGATATACGTATTAACGTAAAGAGAGAAAGACGAAAACTATTACCAGCAAACCCTTTACCGACGGCAGACATCCTAGCCAGTAATAAAGAGAAATATCAAAAGGGATCAGCACGGAAACTAGTAGCAAATACTTTTGATCACAAGAATACAGATGAACTATCTGCGAAAAATAACTAAAGACATACAAACAGTCACTAAGAAACTTTGTTGCAGAACAAGAAAACAAAAAGAAGCTAAATTAAAACCCGAGACTCTAGAAAAGATAGTGAAAAGAAGAAGAACGAACAGAGATAACCCGGACTATAAAGCGCTCAACAGAAGTATTAAAAAAAATATTTAAAAAGATCTCAGAGCTTATAGAACAAATCAGATTCTTGAAACCATAGAGAACAATAAGAACATGAAAGTACTAAAAACATGTAAATTTATTGTCAAGAATAAAATGAAATATAAAGAATGACCATGAAACATTGTGCTCGCATAAAAAAGAGATCGTTAGAGAAATTTTGAGAAGCTGTATACTTCTACTATTCCAAACTCCGGTATACCAACAATACATATCTGAAATGTGGGCTCAGAGGATCTCCTTGAATTAATAACATTAGAAATTAGAGCCGCCCTAAAACAAATGAAAAATGGGAAAACACCAGAAGAAGATAAAATTACTTCAGAGATGTTAAAAATAGAAGGCACTCCATTAGATGATGCAATGAGAGCATTACTGAATAAATGCCTATCGAAAGGACTAATATCAAAAGCATGAAAAAATGCAGAAGTCATTCTACTCTATAAAAAGGGATGCCGCAAATATAGAAAACTACCAACCAATAATCGTCACACCTTACAAACTACTAACCCGAATGATAACAAATAGGTTGACAGCTAAGCTAGATGCATACGAACCAGTGAAGCATGATTCAAGCAGAAGCCGAATTCGTAAGAATTTTAGCACTATCGATCATTTGCAAACAATCCGGACAGTTATTGAAAAAACAATAGAGTACAACATACCACTACACCTGGCATTTGTCGATTGTCACAAAGCATTCAAGAGTATCAAAAAATGGGCTTTCTTAACAGCATTGGACGACGCCAGAGTATATTCAAGATATGCTGCCCTCCTCAAGAATATATACGATGATGCTACTTTTCACACCATCTCACCCAAGTTACTTATTTTGGCATTAGAAAATGTCTTTAAAAAACTCAATTGGGCCGAAAAGGGATTAAAAATAGATGGAGTATATCTTAACCATTTGCCTTTCGCAGACGACATAATACGCACAGATATGCACGAACCAAAATCAATGCTACATTTATGTTTATGACATTTTCAACAGGTTGTTGTATAGGCCAAATTTGACAAAGTAAGTCTAAAACGTTATCACATAAAAACTTTTAACAACCTCCAGCTTCGAGTTTTTTATCGAAGTTAATTAATTTTCTTCAGTTACAAAAAAATGTTTCTTGGCTTATTGAAAGTACTTGGGCAATATTTAATTAATAAGCTGTGCTCGATATCTGCCTTTCATTTGATTAAAGTTCATTTATTCGAGGATTCAACCTTATATTAATTTTACAATTTACTCATTAATCATATTTTTGAATGAATAATTTTAGAGAAATTAACCCAATAGCGCCGAGACAAGAAAATTCTTTTTATATGCAATAATTTTGTTTAAAACTAAGTAAAAATAACTTGTTTTTGTTAAATTTAAGCCAAAATAAAAAAAAAATTCTTTTGGAAAAAAAAGGTGGACCACTAGCGTTTGGCAAGATCAAATATTGAAACAATTCATTAATTTGTCTCATATGTATGAAATGGTTTAAAAATGAAATGCAAAGCCCAACGTTGCATTTTTCACACATTGTACGCCCTTTTGGAAACTTTTGTGGCGCACCTCTTTCTTTTGCTCTCAACTACAGAGATAATCCAATGATCCTTGCAGTCAAACCTGATGCAGTCAGACATTCGAACATCACTTCCTGCTGCTTTACCTATTTTTTCAGTTCTTTTAGCGGGGACTTTATATGTCGTTAAGTAGGTCAAAAAATGGAATGAATCGTAAAATTTTTCTGAGTTTTGTATAAAAATACTTTCACCTGACAAATACTTCTTCTAAACTCAAAGAGACTAATATTCTTCCCGGATTTTCTCATATCGTCCAAGCATTTTGAAGAGCTGCGTCTATAAGATACGTAAATATTGGCCAGTACCATTTTTTGGAATGTATGCCGGCTCGGTAACTGAAAAAAAACTTACCCATATATTTCCATTTATATAAATTTTTCTCTTTATTTCTTAACAAGATATATTACTGTCCATGAGATCAGTTCCTTCCATGCTGTTATTATACTGCGAAAGAAGATATGGCCTAGGTACTTGTATTGTCTTGCTATCCTTTTTGAAATATCTTTCCACTTTTGACCGGCTGAACACCAAAACATGTGCTTGCAGCTGTTACAACTTTGTTGTCCCTCCAACGAACATATTGAGTACCTTTCTCCTTATTCAATGTTGAACAATATTCTCCTCGTGCCCTCTTTTCCGTCGTTTTTTTTGGAAATAAGTGTGCAATTTCTTGGAATTCTATTATTTCTCACAGTACCTGTAACCTCGTACCCATTAGCTTTTGTCACCCAATTCTAAGATCATCGGTACCATGGGAGCTGCAGCTTTTTTGAAATATTTTTGATATTCTTTATTAGATCTAGGATTTTTTTCCTGATATACCTCAAAGTTTATCAAATATCCGCTAGGTGTATTCATACCTCATAGCCAAACCTTACAGGCTTTCCTCTAAAAAACGTTTGCATCCATGATGCCCAAAGTAGCATATCATCGATTCATCATAAGCTATATTTTCTTCTGGGACAAAATGCTACATGAACGATTTTTTTAACATATCTGTAAGCGGTCTTAGTTTGTACATTTTGTCATTTTTATCTATATTATTATTGTCTGCAAAATGAAGTAAACGACAAATTTGTAAAAAAACTCTCACGTCTCATGGCATCAGATAACAGAATATTTTGCATGTCAGGGCTTCTATCCCAGTAGCTTCTTTTAGATGGTAGCTTATTTTATTCGCTTACTAAAAGAGTTGCCATAAATACTTTCAATTCAGGAAGTGTCACGGTAGGGTTCGGTTGATTTATCAGCATATTTTGTTGTTTCAGACACTATCATTTCTAGCAACTCATCAGTAATAAATAATTCAAACAGTTGCACACAAGTCATCTCTGAATATTTACTGTAATCCCCTTTTGGAAAGTTGCGCGGCGTATAATGAAGGTCTTCGTCAATATAAGTTGCAGGTTCTGGCAGATCAATTTCCATTCGGGGATTAGTATTAGTTTCATTTCATAAGAACTATTTACGTTCTGCAAATCCTTATCATAACTTGCTTCTAGGTCTGATTGTACACCTTCTAGACGTTCCGAGTCTGCAAATACAACTTCCAAACCTTCACGAAGTTGACGGGGATTTAAGTTATTCGGGTCACCACTTTCGTCTTCGTCACCTGAATACTCATCCGTAAGGAAATTTGATTCACGCGGATCAATAAAAATGTCTGTTACATCATTTTCTTTATATGCGATATCTAAAGCTTCCTGTAGTGTAATTTCACTGACATTATAAAAATATATGTTTTGACTACATAACCGCCTAGTGGGTCCATATGGGTACAGCAATATTTACATGAATATTTAACTGCCCCTTGTAATTTTGATACAAAAATATGCACACTACGTTATATTTTAAGATCTTTTAAAATAAGTAAAATTAATTTCATCCTAATATTCCCAAAAAAAAGGTACTGAAAATTTACTTCTATAAATCGGATGCTGATTATCAAACTTTTTACTATAACACGATTTTCTAACTTCCTTAGCTTGTGAAATCTAATAAAACACTGATGAGTATTCATCAACACAGGTTCAGGCAAGCCTAAATAAAGTATACATGCGGTAAATGTAATGTTGGTTACCTGTTTTAGTGTAATTTTATTGTGTTAACCAATACCTTTACAGCTGGGCCCATATGGTGACTGTAGGCGCTAATGGGTTAATTTCACCCTATTTTACGGTGCAGCCAATTTGATAGCTAACACACAATAATTGAGCAAGAGGAAGAGTAAGAAGTTCATTGTTGGAAATATATTTTTTTAATTTAAGAAAGTAGTAAATAAGGAATGAAATATAGATATTTATGGGTCAAGTACATTTAATCACGACAAGAAATATTTTCTACTATTGTTTACAACGAAACAAAGAAATATATTTATTAAAGCATAAATCGATCTAATTATTTTCGAATCAGATAAGCAAATTGGCTTACAATAAAAAAATCAATGGAGTATAACGAATCGCGTTATGTTCCATATCACTAATAAGAACTTTCAAAGTTAATTTGAACAATTTACCATATATCAAATTCTTGCGTTTAGGTGAAAAAATTCTAGGCCATCAGACACACTCTCAATTTCATAACGTTATGTTATTGTTATGATATTTCGGAAAGACACGGGAGCTTTACTCAAGCATTACAATCATATAAAAGCCAAAATTTCGCTAAACAATTCAGTTTGTGTTCCAAGACTGAACTTACAACAATAAGAAACATGTTCGTCAAGGTGTGTACCTACATTAATTTAGAAAACCAGTGATTATTACAGTAATTCCTTAATCAGTCAGTGTAGTGTTAAATTTATACAAAATATTTTAAATATGAGTGAGAGTAATGCATTCTTATATTATAATTATCAGACAATATAGATGTCAGATCTAAATTGTTTATTGCACATTACTGTAAAGTAAATTTTTTAATTTAATAATAACATTAAAAATTAGTCACAACTTAGTATCATCCTTTAATACAAAATACCACTTTTTTATTAGTAATTATTATATTTGTTGCACCACAGACTAAATTATCACAACTGTGATACATACTTAAAGATTTTACCTGAGTTTAATTAATATTTATTATTACAATGTTGTTCTGAAGCTATTTTCTTGTGGCATTTTAAAGTAATTATTATTTAAATGGAAATAAGCCACAATTAAAGGGTAAAGTAAGTTTATCTATGTTTTAATTTCCACTTCGGAAATCGTTCTCAAAAATAAAAACGTTTTGAGTGTATTTTGAAAACGATTTCGAAAGTGGAAATTGAAACGTCAATAAACTTACTTTAACCTTTAATTGTGGCTTCTTTCCAATTTAAATAGTAATCAGTATTAGAACTTTTAAATACAACGAAATGAAAGTAAATATTAAAATTGATTTCCTTCTTCGCTTCTCGTCAACAATAATTCTTCTACCTTTGGAATGCTGTGATATATCTTCCTACATCGGTCTGTTTTTCTTCTTCCGATTGTAAACTGTTCTCTGAGCATTTTATTTCTATTCTGCAATTCTGTTATTGTCTCTACTCTCTTTTTTTTTTATCTTACACCTACTTTTTTATATCGCCATTTTTGAATTTCTTTATCTGTGACGTACGTAATAATGGGTAAAATCTGTTTACTTTTACTTAATTTTGTCTTTTGTTTCCTCTGTTTTTCTTATAGATTATTGTAATTTGATAAGGTTAATAATATAGCATCACTTGTTCTACTGGTTTGTTTTCAAGTCTGAGTTGAATTCTTATTGGTTTTTTTTATACTACTAATGACAGTGTTTTTAAATGTACCTCCATTAAATTGTCTTTCCATCGTTTTATTGGTCTTCCTACTAATTGTCTTCCATTGTATTTTCGGTCTTCATCTTGGTCGATTTATTGCTGGTTTAAAATTTGTTATCCTTTTAACTAGTGCATCTTCTTCTTTTCTTTATATGTGTCTACATCTTTTCCGTCTTTGTGTCTTAATAAATTTTACGATGTCTCCCTCTTTGGTTACCTATACTTATTATTTCATGTTTCATCAGTCTTCTATGTTCTACTTGTTTTAACTTTATTGAACCATGTATTCTTCTTATAATTTTTCTTTTACTCATTTTTAATTTGTCCTTATTTTATTTGTCTAAAAGAGTTGGAACCTTTGAGTTTACGAATTTTAGACCAAATGACAGCTGAAGAGGTCGATGAATTTATAGAAGAGACATAATTTTCCCATGTATTTTTTTTACTTTTTTTATGAGATATCTCGATCTTGCTCTAAGTTTTTTAAAATTAAGTAGATTTTCTTCCGTATTATGCTTTTTAAGTTTATTAGACGCACATTTTGTTAAAAATAGAGCTGGTACAATTTCGCTGGTCCACCAAGGCACTGGTTGTCTATTACAGAGTTTAGTTTTACAGATATCATTTAAGGCAGTTTCTGTATGAGATTATTTAAGGACCTAATCTCATAGGTTAGGTCACTGCTTAATTAAAAATTTTTAATTTTCTTTTGGATGTCGATCTGATAGAAGTTCCAGTTTGCATTCTTTATTTTCCAAGATTGATATATTGAATATTTAGGGGATTGAGATTTATTAAGTGTTACATAAATGTGGAAATGATCTCTGTCGTGTGGTGATTCTAAAGTATTCCATAAGAGATACCTAGATAACGATTGGCTACATCATGTCAAATCTATGGCGGAAAACGAGCCGTTGTAAGAGTTAAATTGGGTCGATTTTTAATTATTAAGTAGTATTAAGTCTAAGAAATCAATGAAATGGTTCAATAAATTACCAAATTTGTCAGTTTTATGACTTCCCCATGCCGGATGATGGCAATTCATATCACCTTAAATTATTTTTGGGTTTAGAATTTGATCTATAAGATTTTTAAATTTTTGTAAATCGAGATCGCTTGGATGAGGCAGATATCATCAATCAGTAAATCGCGTCCACTGCTGGACAGAGTCCTCCCTCAGTTCTTTCCAGTGTTCTCTACACTAGGCCGCTTGTAGCCAGTTTCCCGCTACACGTTTTATATCATCGGTCCATCTAGTCGGTGGTCGTCCTCGGCTTCTTTTATAGTTTCTGGGCCTCTATTTCATAATACGTCTTGTCCACCGTCCATCTTATACTCTGGCTAAGTGCCCTGCCCAGTTCCACTTAACCGACGTGGTTCGTTCGATGACGTCTTGAACTCCTGATCTTTGCCTAATTTGTTGGTATGTTATGTGGTCTCGAAGGCTCACGTTCAGCATTGCACATTCCATGGCTCGTTGTGTAACTCTGAGTTTATTCGCAGATTTTTGCGTGAGTGTTAAAGTCTCTGCTCCATAAGTTTGTACAGGTAAAACACATTGGTTATAAACCTTTCGCTTGAGACACATGGGAATTGAACTTTTTAGAATATGGCTTAATTTGTCAAATGCTGCCCAAGTTAGGCCTATTCGCCTCTGTATTTCATGTGTTTGATTGCCTCTGCTTATTTTGATTTCGTGTCCCAGATATTTGTAAGTGTCTGTTTGTTGTATGGTATTATTGTCAATAGTTATATTTCCACACATTACGAGATTTGTTATAAGTTTAGTTTTCTCAAAGTTTATCTTTAATCCTGCTCTTTTAGACAGACTTTTAAACGAATGCATCATAGAAACTGTATCTTGTAAATTATCTGCGATTAATACAACATCATCTGCAAAGATTTAATCTTTCTCCATCTATATTGATACCCATATCTTGCCATTGAGTGCTCTTAAATATTGACTCTAGAGCTGCTGTGAACAATTTTGGTGAAATATTGTCTCCTTGTCTAACTCCTCGACCTAAGCTGAATTTTTCTGTGTCTTCGTGTAGTCGTATACTTGATCTGGCGTTGTCGTAGATGTTTTTGATTAGTGTCGTTTACCTGTAATTTATTTGGCATTGATTTAGGGCTTCCAGTATTGTTTTAAACTCTAGAGGCAGATATATATTGCAAATATTAATATGTTTTGGTAAGTAACTGTTACAGCTACAGCTTCAAGACTAGTACTTAATGCAATTGGTTTAACTTATATATCTGTTCTAGTGAAGATAGCTACACCGCCACTGGCTTGGTGTGCGTTTCTATTTCTTAGAAAATATTGATAATTTCGGAGATTTATATTGGTATTTTTTAAATGGGTCTCTTAAAGACAAAGTATTTTAGGAGATAGCTCATTTATTAAAAGTTTTAATTGTTCAATATGGATGTAAAACCCATTAGGTTTCACTTCACAATAAAATAATCTGACATTAAAATTCCGAATGGGATTGCGGTTTATCGGACTCTTCAATTAAAGATCTTTTATTTGGGTGTAGTTTCTTCTTTAAACGGGCGATGATGTTAATTTGAACAATTTCCCATATATCAAATTCTTGCGTTTAGGTAAAAAAAATCTAGGCCATCAGACACACTTTCAATTTCATAACTTTATATGTTATTGTTATTATATTTCGGAAAGACACGGGAGCTTTACTCAAGCATTACAATCATATAAAAGCCAAAATTTCGCTAAACAATACAGTTTGTGTTCCAAGACTGAACTTACAACAATAAGAAACATGTTCGTCAAGGTGTGTACCTACACTAATTTAGAAAACCAGCGATTATTACAGTAATTCCTTAATCAGTACAGTGTAGTGTAAAATTTATACAAAATATTTTAAATATGAGTAAGAGTAATGCATGCTTATATTATAATTATTAGACAATATAGATGTCAAATTTAAATTGTTTATTGCACATTACTGTAAAGTAATTTTTTTAATTTAATAGTAACATTAAAAATTAGTCACAATTTAGTATCATCCTTTAATACCTAATACCACTTTTTTATTAGTAACTATTATATATATATATATATATATATATATATATATATATATATTATATATATATATATATATATATATATATATATATTAAGATAAAAATACGTTTATTGACGTTTCAATTTCCACTTCGGAAATCGTTCTCAAAATACAAACAGTAAATTAAACAATTTTTGTTTTTTGTTACATAGTGAAAAATTCTTCTAATAATTTAATTTTATCTGACTCATTTATATTGACAATTCAGACATACATTATGCATTTTAAAGTAGACGATTTTAAAATGATATTGCCAATATTGTTGAGTTGCGCTCCTGGGACGACTTTACTTATAAGATAGTTCATTTGATTACATAAAATCAACTTTAACTTGAGAATATCGTAACAATGATTCTTCTACCTTTGGAATGCTGTGATGCCTCTTTCTACATCAGTCTGTTTTTCTTTTTTCGATTATGAACTGTTCTCTGAGTATTTTATTTATATTTTCCAATTCTGTTTGTTCTCTGTTTGTTTTGTGTGTTTTTCTTATGGATTATTGTAATTTAATAAGGCGTCTAATAAATTACCATCACTTGTTCTACTGGTTTGTTTTCAGAGTTTGATGCCTATTGGTTTTTTTATACTAATAGTGACTCTAATTTTTTTACTGATTGGGCTTTCAGAGTCCAAGCTTTTACCACATATAGCAGTTGTGACCATATATAACATACGTCGAACCTTAATCTGATAACCATACTCAATTTCTTATTTGTGAACAATGACTTGTATTCTATAAATCCTTTCCGAGCGATTTCAATTCTGACCTTTATCTCCTCATCTTAATCTAACTGTTGTTTACATTAAAACGCTTTTCAAATTGATAAAAAAGGATACATCCCAGCAAGTCTTTAGCTGTGACGAGACAGGGGCTTCTTTTGGAAAGAATTCCGAATAGGGCTTACATAACGGCAGAAGAGAAGGCGATGCCAGGTTAAAAACCTATGAAAGATAGATTAACTCTGCTATTATGCGCCAATGCGAGTGGCGACTGTAAAATCAAACTTCTTTTAGTTTACCATTCAGAAAATCCCAGAGCTTCTAAGTCACATGATATTTAAAAAGTAAAGCTGCCAGTTATGTGGAGGGCAAATCCAAAGGCGTGGGTTACCAGGAAATTCTTTGTGGAGTGAACAAACCTGATATTTGCCCCTTCTGTTAAAAAATATCTACAGCAAAACAAGCTACCAATGCTAATCGTTCTTGTATTTGATAATGCCTCTTCTCAACGACCAAATCTCGAAGATGATTCACTCCACGAGTTTAAGTTTATAAAGATTTTCTACCTATCAACCAATACCACTCCTATCTTGGAGCCCATGGATCAGCCATTGATTTCTAATTTTAATAAGTTGCATACCAAGCACATTTTTCGGATCTGTTCTAAGGTAACAGAGAACACAAACCTTATCCGTTAAGATTTCTGTAAGGACCACTTTAACATAGTAATATGCCTAAAAATTATTGAGCATGCTTGGCTAGGTGTTTCAGAAACGACTTTAACCTCCGCATGGAAGAAGCTGTGGCCTGAGGCTGTAGATGAAAGGACCTGCAAAGGACTGGATCTCGAAGTGACAGTGATAGATGACATTGTTTTTTCTTGTAAAATTTATGGGTCTGAAGGTGGATGAAAGAGATGTGAACGAACTTATCGAGAAAAAATCTCAGAGCTGACAACCGAGAAGTTAGACGAACTACATTGGCATCAACATACGGTGGTTCAACGAGAAATTAGTTTTGAAGAGGAGGCAGAATTGGAAGACATCTCTAAAGAGATATAATGGGGATCCTGTGAATGTGGGATAAAGTTGCAGAGTTCGTGTATAAAAATCATCCCGAAAAAAAAATATGTTATATTATAAGAATTTGGTAATAATCGAATATTCTGCTCCAAACTGTATTATTCTGATGAATATGTTTACTACTTTGTAGATATTTATTGCGCCAAATCTATTGAATGTCTTAGGAAGATCTGTCTCGATTACATTTTAAATAGTTTTTGATTTTTGCCGCATAATTTGATTAACATTTCGCTTTGCTTTGTTGTTGCTTTCCTTTTAATTGATCCTAATCCACAAGGAAAACAATTCCTGTAGCTGGCTGTATACCACGTATCACAAAAAAAGAGGTTAGTCTTTGTAAGTGGGTATATTTATTTAAAAACCCTTAAAAGGGCTACATCAAAAAAACAAACGTTTTCGGACTAAACAGTCCATCATCAGGTTTAAAATCTGCCTAAAATAAGTACAAACCATTTAGTTAAAACAAACGTGATTATGAAATTTTGACTATGGTTAAAAAAGCAAAATGGCTATACTTATTAGGTTAAACTGCCTGAGCCCCAAAAAATACATGGGTAAAAACCCTTTAAATTTCTTATAGTTATCAAAGATTATACATCTTGTTGTTAAAAAACTGTGATGTTCATTATTAAATTGAATATGACTTCATATTATGTATTCAATATGTATGTTACCTGAAGTCATATTCAATTTAATATTGAACATCACAGTTTTTTAACAACAAGATGTATAATTTTTGATAATTATAAGTAATTTAAATGGTTTTTACCCATGTATTTTTGGTGGCTCAGGCATTTTAACCTAGTAGGTATAGCCATTTTGCTTTTTTAACCATAGTCAAAATTTCATAATCACGTTTGTTTTAACTAAATGGTTTGTACTTATTTTAGGCAGATTTTAAACTTGATGATGGACTGTTTAGTCCGAAAACGTTTGTTTTTTTGATATAGCCCTTTTAAGGGTTTTTAAATAAATATACCCACTTACAAAGACTAACCTCTTTTTTTTAATTGATCCTGTCTATTTTCTTATAGTTGAAAACCATTTTGAAAGAAAATCCAAATTGCCATCTAAAGTTAGCGTATTTTATAATTAATTAACTTATTAATAATGTAATTTAAGCTTATTAACATTTTTTACAAAAATTACAATATATTCTTATAACACAAACTTACGTACATACAAATATTCTTTTATCATTAAATTAATCATTAATTATTCAAATTTTGCAGATCCTGTCCGTATCTGCCATCTTGGCTGCAGCTCAAGCAGGTTTTCTAGGAGGTCACGGAGCAACATCCTACGCCTCAAACCAGCTCTCCGGCGGTCACGGATATGCTGTACCAGCTGCTCATTACGGAGGTGGAGGATATGGACACGATTCTCACCAAGACTACTATGCCCATCCAAAATACCAATTTCAATATGGTGTTCAAGATCCTCACACCGGCGACCACAAATCCCAACACGAAGTAAGGGATGGTGATGTCGTTAAAGGATCCTACACTGTTGCGGAACCCGACGGTACCATCCGTACCGTTCACTACACAGCCGATGACCACAATGGTTTCAACGCAGTTGTAGAAAAATCCGGACATGCAGTACATCCTGAAGTTTATGCTCATGGCGGTCATGGTGGATACGACGGACATTATTAATTGTTTTTCTTTATTTAATTTATGTGATTTTTTATTTTTGATATTGATGTTATTATTGTGATGTTTTTTTTCTCACACCTGTACCTAATATATTTTGTATATACAAGACAAATTTTCTTTTTTTTATAATATTTATAGTCGACTTCGTAAAAAACCAAACGTGTCGTATTATACAAACAATGATGCAAACAAACATAAAGTATTAACAATAATATTTTTAAATCCTAAATTGAAGGCGGTCCTAAACTTAGTTGATTCGGTACACCTAAAACTTGGTCTCGATGTTTTCCATCGTTTTCCTATAGTAAATCTTTAAACAAATTATAAGAAATATAATCAGCAGTTTAGTTATTAGTGGTAATTTAATTATCCGTAAGTACTTTTATTAAAATATCTCGCATAATTACGAATTTCAATCCAGTCATACTTCTTTTTTTAACGTGCTCTATTAAGTCTCCTTGACGTTGACGATTAACATGGCGAAACTGTCTTTGTCTCGAGCTATTCTAAATAGTTGCTCAGCTTTCTTTATTCCTGTCCACTCCCTGATATTCTTCAACCAAGAGGCCTGCTTTCTACCGATTCCTCTGCGTCCTTCGACTTTACCCATCATAATAAGTTGAAGAATATTATATCGGACTCCCCTTACTACGTGTCCAAAATAGGCCATCTTTCTATATTTGATGTTATCAAGCAGCTCGCGAGCAGCATTTGCTCTCTCAAGGACTGCCACATTTGTCAGCATAGCCGTCCATGGAATTTTTAGTATACGTCTGTGCAGCCGCATTTCAAAGGCCTCCAGACGATTAATGGTGGATATTTTTAATGTCAATGCTTCGACACCGTATAAGAGGACTGACCAAATGTAGCATTTAACCATGCGCTTTCGAAGTTGAAATTACAAGTTATCATTACAGAAGAATGACCTCATTTTTAAAAATGTCGTGCGGGCTATCTCGATTCTATATTTTATCTTTTGATCTGGATCTAGTTGTTCAGTAATATGGCAACCAAGATATTTAAAACTGGACACTCTTTAAATTATATGACCATTAACATATAATCGTGCATCTTGATGTGCTAAACGGATAAACACCATGTGTTTTGTTTTTGCACAGTTTATGTTTAGGCCAAACTCTCTTCCCACTGTATCAATGGCATTTAAAAGGCATTGTAGTCCATTTATGTCATCACTTAAAATAACTGTATCGTCTGCATATATAATTGTATTTATCAGAATTCCATTAACTTTCACGCCCCATTCCAAAGTATGCAGCGCTTCTTTAAATATTCTATCTGAATATAAATTAAATAACAGTGGGGATAGTATACAACCCTGTCTGACACCTCTTTGTGTTTTACATATTTCTGTTGATTTTCCGTTTATGCAAGCTGTCGCTGTTTTCGACGTTTTCTATGAAAAGTTATACTGACTCCAGTCATACAGTTTTGTGAATTAAAAAGTTTTTAAAAATAACTTGTTTTTTGGCTTATCTTTGATAATTTACTTAATAATTTTATCCGATGGCCGGTACTTTCAAAGAAAAAGCCACTATTATTCCAGCAGTAGACACACTAAAATTAGAAGACTACGTTACAGCAGTGGAATCACTCTTACAGCCCAAAAATGTACCATATTTATCAAAAATTTCTAATAGCAGAATCTGCATCTACCTTTCCAGCAAAGAAGTTGACAACTTTTTAACAGATCACGAAGTAATAAAACTAGGAGATAATGTCATTAGAGCGAGAATATTAGTCACTCCTGCTAATAGGTGACTGTTGTCCAATATTTGTCCGACTATTCCTCATCACATCATCGAGAAATATCCTGCTGAGAAGGGCTTTCATCTACTTTCACCGATGTCTTTCTTAAGAGCGGGAATACAAGACCCTCAAAATAGTCACGTCCTAAGCTTCCGTAGACAGGTGTACTATACACCTGTTGACAATATTGGCATTCCTAAATCAATTATCGTTGATTTCAATAATATATCTTACCGAATCTTTCTTTCTGATGCACGAACCTGCTATCTCTGCCATCAATCTGGTCATATAGCCCTAACCTGTACCAATATGGTAATTTAGTTAAATACATGCGTATATACATCCCAAACTGATTAAGAATATATTCCTTTCTCCAATGCGATAGCTGAAAGCAAAACTTACTCTGTTCAGAATCAAACGAAAAACACTTGTGACGTAATGGACTCCCAAAAACTACATACAGATATTACCATATAGAAATGTTCTCATTCTGAAATATCGACATTACTTGGTACACCAACAGCAGAAAACACAGAAATCTATTTTATAAAGCCAAAAGCAATATCAATAAAAAAGTTAAAAGCCACTAAATCTTATACAAAAACTACAGAGATAGTTTCTACAGAATCACTTATCCAACACGCAAATGAATTTATTGATGAAACTTAAACTTGGTTCGAAATCAACTATATAGCGATAGTCAGCTTTCTAGCAGATGTACATGGTTCCCCCAATCCAATAAATATCGCACTAGAATACACAAAAAACATATCAGGACTATTAACAATACTAACAGAATTCTAAATACGTCGTCTGTTAAATATAGAACAAATTGAAAAATATGACAACTCCGAAGATTCAGATGTTTCTTAAGAAAGCGCCAATAAAAAAAATAATAAATGGATATTATTCAGTGGAATCTCTCTTCAATCCTGACCCCCCCCCCCCCAGGGAGAGTGTAGTGGTCGACGTGAAGTCGTGTATTGTCCGCCTCCAGAGATCTCTGTCTCTGGTCATTTCTTTTAATTCATGCATAGGTCTTTGGCATATTCCTGTAATTTGATCTATCCATCTTGTTGGGGATCTTCCTCGGCCTTCTACCTTTCCTTGTATTATGAGTCTTTCTATGTTTTCTGTGTTTGCTCTCATCACATGCCCAAAATATTTTAATTGTTGGAGATGGACTTTACTAGAGATTTGTTGGCAAACTTTTAGCTCTCTTAAAATTGAATTATTTGTTCTACGGTCGGTCCAAGGAATTCGTAACATTCGTCTCCAATAAAACATTTCAGTGGCGTCTATCTTTCTTCTCTCCGATTGTCTCAGAGTCTAAGATTCACATCCGTAGGTCAGTATTGGGAATATTAAGCAGTTGATCAACCTTATCTTTATCGCTCTTGAAATTTGACAGTCCTTCCATATTTTGGTCATTTTTGCTGTGGTAACTTTTGCTGCATCACATCTACGTTTAATCTCTTCTTGTAATGACCCTGTGTTTGTGATTAATGATCCCAGATATAAGTATGAGCTCACAACCTCGAACCGGTTATGTGTGGATGATTGTTGTATAGTCTATCCACTATCATGATCTTTGTCTTTGATATGTTTAATTGCAGACCAAATATTTGACTTTCGTTTTCGATTAGTTCCATCAGCTCTGCTTGACTTGATATTTGCAAGAAGCGCTGTGTCATCTGCGAAACGTAGGTTGTTTAGTTTATGACCATTTATTGAGATGCCCTTTTCCCATCCTTCAAGTACTCTTCGCATAATATACTCCCCATATATGTTAAATAATTGTGAAGATAGTATACATCCTTGTCTGACACCCCGTTCTGGATGAAATTTGTTCGAAAGTGTGTCAAGTAGTTTAATTGATCCAGTAGTGTGTTCATATAGTTCAGTTATAAGCGTAATTAGATGTTGTGGTACGCCTACTTCTTTTATTGTTCGCCATAAGTGTCTCCACTTGACTCTGTCGAACGCTTTATGGTAATCTATAAAACAGATGTATAGTGGGATGTTGAATTCCTTAGATTTCTCGATTATCTGTCTTATATTTAGCAGGTGTTCTTGAGTGCCTCTGCCTTTGGTAAATCCAGTTTGCTCTTGTGGAATTTATCTTTGAAAAAATTTTTTCAGTCTGTCATTGATTATATGTAGCATTATCTTGCTGGCATGGGATATAAGAGAGATAGTTCTATAATTGTCGCATTTATGGAAGCTTCCTTTTTTATGTATGGTCGTTATTGTACATTTTGTCCAGTCTTCAGGCCATTGTTTGGAATGCCATATTTGGTTACAGAGTAGATGAAGTAACTTTACGCCGGTTTCTTCTGTGGCTTTAAGCATTTCTATTGTTATCATATCTGGACCTGGTGCTTTGTTATATTTGAGCTTGTTGATAGCCTGCAGTGAAATATACAAGGATTATTTACACACATCGAAAGGGTTTAACTCTTGATAAAAGAAATAAACTAACAAATTATAGCTCTACAAGAAACAAACTTTAAAAATAACCAAAAATACAACTTAAAACATTTTGATTCATATCACAAAATCAGAAACTATGCGAACAAAGCAAGCGGTGGGATATCAATATTATGATAATTCTGATCCAGAACCAAAAGAAATTCCTTCACACACTGCTTTAAAAGCCGTAGCAATTAAAGTTTATTGTCCAACTTAGTCATTTGTATGCAATGTTTATATCTCATCAGATATGGATTTTGTCGCAAAAGAGGAGAACAAATAGAAAAATTTCCTAATAAAAAACAGATTTTGTACCATTACATACAAGATAAAAAAACTCGATTTAACTATGTTACCGGCCGGCAGTCATTCTGCTATTGATCTAACTATATGTGAAAGTTCCCTAGCTCCTTGTATAAACTGGGAAGTATTAACCCATACCCACGATAGTGACCACGAGCCTATAAAAATAAGAAATAATAACTCCACAAAAACAATTATAAATTTTTTAGAAACACGGAAAACTAAAGATGCAAATTGGATAGCTTATCAACAACATATTGAAGATTACCTACCTAATTTTGAAACAGTAGGAGATAATATTAATTGATATAAGGTTGAATGCTCGAATAAATGAACTTTGATTAAATAAAAGGCAGATATCGAGGACAATTTTATTAATTAAATCTTGTCCAAGTACTTTCTCTTCTTAGAGCATCTTCAGAGGCATTTCGTCAATTTTGGCCTTTCCGACAATCATAGAATGTCATAAACATAAAATTGTACATTAGACTACACTATACAAGGATATTCAGTTTAAATTTTTTAAAAATAGGCGAAGCTACATTATGGTCGGCATCATGAGAGAGATGTTCAAATCAAATCAGGAACTTTCCGAATACTATACACAAGAAATGGCATACCTTAAGGATCTACACTAAGCGCAACACTCCTTTTAGTTGCATTTAACGATATCGAGAACTGGGCCCTGATTCTATTTCATTTCGATGTCGAAATTTAAAAGCGACTACGCCATGACAGTCACAATCTCTAGCGATTCTCATTTATTTCGATTTTAGTTAAATGTGGGGATATTTACTTTATCATTTTGACACTGCTCAGAATTTGGGTTGGCCGTCTTGTTTATTGGCTGCACGCTTGTTAAATGTTTGTTTTGTTTACGTTACGAGTTTTGCTTCTTGTTTGAGTTGTTAAATTTTTAGTGGCCATTCTCAATTATTATATTTTGAATTGAAAGAAAATGGATGGAGAGGCTGTCGGTGATGGTGGCACTAAATTGCCTGTGGACCAAAAAGAAGTTATGGTGGCTTTTGACTTAGTGGTTATATTCTAATATATTTTTAAATTTACTGCAGCTTAGTAATACTTATCCTAAACATTTTGGGTCTCCTAGAGGAATAAACACCCTCCTCCAAATATGGTTTTAATATCCTTGTCAAATAATTTGCATCTTGTTTGTTAAGGCGGAATTGTTCCCTAAATTGAGCATCACTTAGTGAAAAATGATTTTGAGTATTCCGTAACATTCTTGTTGAGGCCGTATGACACTATGCATTTTCTTGCAGTAGCCAAAATGAAAAACAATAAATCACGGATTGGATCAAATAGCATCGGAACTACTGAAAGTAGGAGGAGATGTATTACTAAAAATAATACATAACCGCTCTAAAAATTCGTGATGAGTTTAAAGATTATTTTATGTCTCCAAATAAAAGAGTAGAATTTCAAGAGCATGCCATTCAAGCACATAATTTGTAAAAAAGAACAAATAAATTATTACAACCATATATATATATATATATATATATATATATATATATATATATATATATATATATATATATATATATCGGTTTTAAAACGTTCTCTTAGGTCTTCCAATGCCTAGTCGCCATTCACTTAGGTCCATCCAAAGGTCTTCATCTAATTCTCTTTCTCTCATACTTCGATTTATGCCTTCTCTCCAACTAAGGCGGGGTCTTCCTCTTTTTCGTCTACCATGAGGGGCCCACGTTAGGATTTGTTTCGGGAGTCGTTTTTTCGGACATTCTTTGTACGTGTCCATACCATCTAAGCTGTTTGGTACTAATGTCATCTACTATTGTGTGTTTCACATTCATTATTTCCCTAATTCTTTTGTTGGTTAATCTTTCTAATCTTGATTTTCCTGCTGAGCGCCTCCAGAAATCCATTTCTGTTGCTTCAAGTTTTCTCTTGTATCTTTCTTTTATTTGCCATACTTCACTGCTGTAAGTGATTTTACTCTTAACAATTGTATTGTATATTCTATGTTTGTTGTTGTTTGATATTGCCTGGTCCCACAGTATGCTATTAAGAAGGGTGATTGCTTTTCTTCCCTGGTTGTTTCTTTCTTCTATCGTCCGGTCTACGTTTCCTTCTTGTGTGATGGTCATACCCAGGTATTTATATGCGTCGCAATGTTTAATAATTTCGCCATTCCCAGTGTAAGGTCCTGCTGTGTCCCACCAATATACATATATTCGGTCTTTTTTATGTTTATTTCCAAACACCTTTTTTGTACTCCTCTATTAATTTCCTTGTCATATATTCTATATCATCGTAGTCTTGCACTAGTACAAGTTGGTCATCTGCAAATGGCAAAGTGTATATTGTATTGTTGTTAGTCGGTAATCCCATGTTTTTGCATTTGCGTTTCCAAAGTTTTAGAGTTTGTTCGAGGTAGATCTTAAATAATGTCGGTGAAAGGCAGCACCCTTGTTTTAGGCCTTTGCTAATTTGGAATCCTCTCGATAGTCCGCTTCCAACTTTCACCCTTGCTGCAGTTTTGGTATACAATTGTTTCGTCGCTGTTATTAAATTTGCGCCTATATTGGTTTTCTCTAATGCTTCCCATAGTTTGTTTTGTGGGATGCTATCATACGCTTTTCTAAAGTCCACATATAACAGATGCACAATAATCTGTGTAATACAAAACAGATGGTCTACCGTTGATCTCCCTGCCCGGAATCCTGCCTGTTCTTCAGCTTCTATATCTTTATATTCGTTTTCGATTTTAGTTTTATTCAGTTTTCCGTATATTCGGCTGATCGAGTTCGTTACAGCGATGCCTCTGTAGTTGTCACATTGATCCCGTCTGCCTTTTTTATGTATGGTGGATATCCATATTGTCTTCCATTCTTCTGGGATTTCCGCTCCGTTGATGTATCTTTAAAAGAGTTTAGCCAGGTTTTCATATAATTTTGTTGTACCATATTTTATTAGTTCAGCTGGTATGTTCCCTGGTCCTGGTGCTTTGTTATTTTTTGAAGACTTACATACTTCTTCTACTTCTTTTGTTGTTATTCGTAATGGTGAGGCTAAGATATTTACGTTGCTGGTATCACTGTTATTTAAAAATTCCGCTCTGTCCTCATTTAGGAGTTTTTTAAAATATTCGTCCCATTGATCCGGTGTGATTGATGATATTATATCTCTTTTCTTTTCCTGTCGTAGCGATTTTAATATTTTCCAACTTTCTGTGCTTCTCCGTCCTCCTAAATGTGTGTTAATCATGTTACACTTTTGCTCCCAAGCCTCATTCTTCTTTTGGCATATCATTTTTCGCACTTTAACTTGGGTTCTCTTGTATTCAACTTGTATTATTTTATTATTGTATATTGTATTATTATAACCACATTATTTATTATTTCTATCTTTTATTACAGCCTGTTGAATATCTTCAAAAATTGTGGTTTTCAATTTAGTTTTAATATTGGGACATTTTATTTCTTTAATTTTTGCACCACAGTATTTTAAAAAATAAGCAGTAGTATCTGGCTTGGGGCCCCCAGGTGCTGCAGTTCTATTTTTATAGGTGTCAAAATTTCTACCAATTTTGTGCCGCGTCACATACAATTTCGATAAATCGAAAATTAGTGACGTCCTTTGGTAAGTTCAGTTGAAATTCACTAGGCTCGCAAAGTCGCATTTCGATGTCGCCATATTAATTTCGGCATGTTTTGAGTCGAAATCTCAATTAGAATCAGGGGGGAGTATCCGAAAACCTGTTAAAGCAATCCTATATGCAGATGACCTGGTAATTTATATTTCTCATAAAAATCTTAATATGGCATCAAACATTATTGGTCTAAAACAACAGGACTGAAATTTTCTACGGTTAAAACCAAAGTAATGTGCTTTTCTCGAAAACATCAAATGGTTGCAAATCTTCCAAAATTAAGAGTGAATGATCAAGTTTTAGAAAACGTTAAGGAACTTAGATTTCTAAGTATGATTTTTGATTCAAAACTTACTTGGAACAAACACATGCAATTACTTAAAAATCATGTTTAAAGAACATAAATATTCTTAAAGTACTAGCAAATCATAACTGGGTCGCAGACGCAACACAGCTACTAAATATTTACAAATCATTAATCCGCAGTAAATTAGATATATCAATTGTATATAATTTAGCTAAGGACTCTACATTAAAAAAATTAGATATTGTACAAAATACCGCACTAAGACTAGCTCGAGGAGCCTACAGAACCAGTCCAGTTGAAATTCTTTATGTCGTAGCAAATGAATCTTCACTTTCTATTAGCAGATAAGGTTCATTCTCGCTGGTAACTTCATCCATATTTGGCGTTTCACCCACATCATCAGGTGGATGTACGAAATCTTATTGTTTAGTGTTGCCTAGGACATCTCAAGAACCTAATATAGATAACTTGCAAGGCGACGAAGGACCAGAAATAACTAAAGAAGAACTATTATACGCTATAAAAATAATAAAAAATGGTAAATCACCGGGTCCAGACGGGCTCACATCAGAACTTCTTAAGCTTGTGGAAGGCGAATCAGTGAATATTCTACTCGACATTTTTAACTGCATCTAAAAAAGAGTAGAAATACCAAAGGAATGGCTACTTTCAACTTTTGTAACCTTACCAAAAAACTTACAACTTACAAAAAAGGCAAATGCAAAACAGTGCACGGACTACCGCACTATAAGCTTAATGGGGCATACATTAAAAGTATTCATCAAAGTAATCCACTCAAGAATTAACAGAAAATTAGATGCAGATATTAGTAATACTCAATTCGGATTTCGGAACGGGCTTGGAACAAGAGAAGCACTATTTGCACTTAACGTCATATGCCAAAGATATCTAGATATAAACCAAGATATATATATATATATATATATATATATATATATATATATATATATATATATATATATATATATTATATATATGTGCTTCATTGATTACAACAAAGCGTTTGATAAAGTTCGTCACGATCACTTAATGAAACTGCTAGTAGAAAAAAACTTGGATAAAAGGGACATTAGAATTATCTCTAAGATTTACTATAACCAGAAAGCAAATATCCGAATAGAGCAAGTGACAACGGAGGAAATCGAGATCAAGAAAGGCGTAAGACAGGGTTGTATACTCTCACCGACCTTATTCAATCTATACTCCGAAGACATTAAAAAACACAGCACTTTCGGATCAAAATATAGGTATTAAGATAAATGGCATCCGAATAAACAACTTGAGATATGCCGATGACACGGTACTAATCGCAGAAACTTGGGAAGATCTTCAAATACTAATTAACAAAATAGTAGAATGCAGTGAAGAACACGGATTATCACTTAACATAAGCAAAACAAAAATAATGCTAATATCTAAATCACCACAAAACTTCCCTGACATAACCGTGCATGATCAAAGAATCGAACGTGTAAGAAGATATAATTACCTGTGAACTGTTATCAACGAAAATATTGATTGCTCTGAAGAAATCAGAACCAGAATAGAGAAAGCTAGAGCCACATTTACTAAATTGAAAAAGGTGTTCTGCGGAAGAGATCTAAGTCTAAAACTTAAAATTCGCCTTTTGAGATGTTACGTTATGTCAGTTCTCCTCTACGGGATGGAAACATGGACATTGAAAAAGATCGATACCAAAAAGATAGAAGCATTTGAGTTGTGGATGTATCGTAGAATATTAAGAATACCCTGGACAGAGAAAGTAACAAATGTGGAGGTTTTGCGAAGAGTGTGGAAAGAGAAAGAGCTGATACTTACTGTTAAAAAGCGCAAACTACAATATTTGGGACATGTTATGAGGGGAGATAAATACCAGTTGCTGCAATTGATTATACTGGGAAAGATAATGGGAAAGAGATCTATAGGAAGAAGAAGGCATTTATGGTTGAAAAACTTGAGAGAATGGTACAATTGCACCAATTACCAACTGTTTAGATCTGCAGCATCAAAAATACGCATAGCTTTGATGATAGCCAAACTTCGGAACGAAGACGGCACTTGAAGAAGAAGAAGAAGGACATCTCTGTAAGTATTTCTTGATTTGGTTTTCATAGTAAGTTCTCCCAGTCCCCCAAAACAAGTAATTCTTATCCACGACCTTGCTCTACAACCAAAACACTAGTAGCTGTTAGCAAACATTTTAATTTTTTGCTTGCCGTATCTCCAAACCCAGTAATTATTCGTTCCCCACCTTTTAGCCTCCTATAAGCAAATTACATGGTTACAACTTTTAAAACACTCATTAATAAAAGATCAACTAGATGACCAGTTTTAACAAAAATTCGTAGGAAGAAGTGGACAAATTCGATAAACTGAGTCGAAAATAATTTTACAATGTGGGGCTGTACTCTGCCGATATAAAATTTCTATAAAAGTGCATTTCTCTTAACAACGAATATTTAAAAAAATCTAAATATAAGTTGATTGCCCTATATATTACGTTACTGAAAATGTACTGTAATCAATAATACTATTCGAAAACATTATCTTAAAGAAATGTGTACATGATTTTTATTTATAAGAATGCAATAAATAACAAACCAATACCCATAAACTCGTAAATATAAAGTTAGGGATAGTTAATTATTGTGACAATTTCGTAATTTTAAATGAGAGCAATGATTTTACAATTTTACTTGTTAACTGAAAATCGTTATTACATATGACATGGTGTAAATGTAATAAACTAGTTACTACAAGCAGTAACCTACTCGTATAATTATTTTTTATTGAAAACAATTATGCCTCTTTTTAATTAGCAATCAGTATTCTTAACTAATTTACCGTTATATACTAAGAACATTTTAAATATCTTATGTTCCACACAGGGTGTTCTAAAAAATTTCTTTGCATTAAAATTAATGTGGAAATATATTACTTCTTCTTTTTTTATGTACCTACTCTCTTCTACTGTAGATTGGCGGCCATCTCGTGCAAATTAGAGAATTTTTAAAATTTTGTCTCGAGAATTGTAGAAACAATTATACTACTTCTGAGTTGGTGACTTTGGATGAAATGTGACCCGTTTTCAGAAAAAAATGCTTATTTAGGCAATAATTACCTATTAGGCTTTTAACCTAGCAACGCCCTTAATTTTTTTGTGTATGTTTGCGTTTGTTTTAAAAACTACTAAAAAAATAGAAATACTAGAAAAATATTAAAAAAAAAATTGACAACCGAACGACCCCGTGGGCATTAAAAGAATAAACCTATTAAATCGCAGAACAAATACGACAAAAAAATTAATGCATTTTTATTGAATAAAAAACCTATCAATACAAGTATAAAAAATTACTATTTAACTGGGAATAAGCCACAATTGAAGATAAAGATACGTTTTCCCGCAAATCGACAGGAAATTTTGACATTCCTGTCAAAATTTCTTGAAGAAAAGTCAGGACTTCCTTACTGTAAGGAAATGTCATTTCCTTAATGTAAGAAAATGATATTTCCGTACAGTTGTTAGTGTTCTACAGTTGTTAATGTACTTTTCTCTTGATTTCTTTGGCAATAATTCTAATGAAGCAGTATTCACTGCCTCAACCAGCTCTGGAGAAGTCCCAGGAATGGAAATTTCATCATCACTTATCATTTTACTTTCGAGAACACCAGCAATAATAGTACATTGTTTACCGGGTAGGAAAAGCTTAACATTCCTGGACGACTGTGAAGATTGCTAAGTCGAGGCGCAAGCCGAGACTTAGCAACACAGAGTCCAGGAATGTGGCTTTTCCTACGAGGTAAACATACTATTTTTCCGCAAATCGTTTAAAATTCGACAGATATTAATTGATTTAAAAAAAAAACGCGATAATTTTATTCCCAAATAAATGGTGCTTTGAAATTCCTTATAAAATTACTTGGGTTACTATGGAAACGTATTGAGGTTGAATTGTCAAACTTGACGCTTATAAATTTAATTGCCGGTGTTCTCGAAAGTAAAATGATAAGTGATGATGAAATTTCCGTTCCTGGGACTCCTCCAGAGCTGGTTGAGGCAGTGAATACTGCTTCATTAGAATTATTGCCAAAGAAATCAAGAGAAAAGTACGAAAACGCATACAGACGTTTTATGGATTATCGCATAAGTAAAAATACGAGTTCTTTCTCAGAAAACGTTGTAATAGCATACTTCCTAGACCTTTGTTTAAAGATGAAATCCTCAACATTATGGGCCAATTATTCAACGCTGAAGTCAACCCTTGCACTTAAACACAATGTAGATATATCTACATACTCAAAACTTCGTTCTTAATTGAAACGGCAAGCTCAAGGTAATAGGGCAAAGAAATCTAAGATTTTAACGAAGGAAGAAATTGAAAAATTTATCCAGGAAGCTCCAGATAAAGAAAATTTAATGATTAAGGTAATTTACAAGGTTTAAATTTCTATTTAGATTATAGCTTTATTTATTTTTTAGGTGGCTGTAATATTTGGTATTTCTGGGGCCTGTAGAATGGATGAGTTAGTCCGAATGACTGTACACGATATAGAAGACTTAGAATCTAAGCTTTTAATCAGCATACCTGATTCGAAAACTAACAAACCAAGATCATTTGTAATTAATCAGATCTACTTGAATGTTTATCGAAAGTATGTTTCGGTAAGACCAGAAAATATGAACAGTGACCGATTAAATCCAACAGAATATACTGGTCACTGCTTTCGTCGGTCTTCTGCAACAATATTGATTGACTCTGGTGCTGACATAACTAGTTTAAAGAGGCATGGCGGATGGAAGTCATCAAACGTTGCTGAAGGATATATCGAAGAATCGCTTAACAATAAGGTTAAGGTGGCAAATAAAATTTTCACAGTACAAAATATTCAACAAAATGACACTTCCACCTTGCATGTTGTCCAAAATGTTTCTCATAGTTCTAAGAGTGTTCCTCCAATGTTCAATAATTGTACTAACTGTCAAATTACTGTAAATATAACAAATTGATCTTAAAAATGTATTCAGCAATGACTTAATGTTTTCAAAATATAAATTAATTCCTTATGAGCAATGTGTTTTCTACCATTTATGTAGAACACTAACAACTGTACGGAAATATCATTTCCTTACAGTAAGGAAATGACATTTCCTTACAGTAAGGAAGTCCTGACTTTTTTTTCAAGAAATTTTGACAGGAATGTCAAAATTTCCTGGCGATTTGCGGAAAAATTTATAAACGTCAAGTTTTACAATTCAACCTCAATACGTTTCCATAGTAACCTAAGTAATTTTATTAGGAATTTCAAAGCACCATTTATTTGGGAATAAAATTATCGCGTTTTTTTTAAATCAATCAATATCTGTCGAATTTTAAACGATTTTCGGAAAAATAGTATGTTTACCTCGTAGGAAAAGCCACATTCCTGGACTCTGTGCCTCTGTGCTAAGTCTCGGCTTGCGCCTCGACTTAGCAATCTTCACAGTCGTCCAGGAATGTTAAGCTTTTCCTACCCGGTAAACAATGTACTATTATTGACGTTTTAATAAACGTATAAAACGTCAATAAACGTATTTTTATCTTTAATTGTGCTTTATTCCCAGTTAAATAGTAATTAATTTACAATGCCACAAGAAAATAGCTTCAGAACAATATTAAGTATAATAAAGTACAAACTAAGTATACAAACTAAATTCATTTTTAAGTGTGATAGGTTACAAAACATGGTACACATAATCCAACATTACATTTAATGCATATTGTTCTCACTTTACTTTTACAACCTTCTAACCCACATCTTCGTCTTTTACCATCTTTAGTAGAATCTACCAACTATCCAATGTTATCGTCTCGTATGTCAAGTATTACTTTTCTCGAGTTAGCTTGAGGGATTAGATTTGGTCCTGGTCGTAAAGTAATATTTTGGTATTTTGTCAAATATCCTTGTACCAAAGTGCGCCTTAATTTTAACTGGGAGATTTTTGGGTCTTGATGGCGATACATTTACCATGCATTCTTCTTCTTTAAGTTCCATCTTCTATCGAAGGTTGGAAATCATCATGGCTATGCGGACTCTGTTGACTGCCGCTCTAAAAAGTTCTGCACTACTGCATTCAAACCATTCCCTCAAGTTCTTAAGCCAGGATATTCTTCGTCTTCCCACATTTCGCTTTCCTCGGATTTTGCCCTGCATAATAAGTTGTAATAATGCGTATTTTTGCCCTCTCATCACATGTCCCAAGTACTCAAGTTTTCGTCTTTTAATAGTTAATATTATTTCCGCCTCATTTCCTATCCTTCTAGTTACTTCCATGTTTGACATTCTTTAAGTCCATGATATTCGTAGGATTCTTCTGTAACACCAAAATTCAAAGGCGGCCAACTTATTCAGATGAACTTGTTTTAGTGTCCAAGCTTCCAGACCATAAAGAAGAGTAGAGAACACGTAACATCGAAGCATTCTCATGCGTAGTTCTAACCTTATATCCCGACAACAAAGAAACTTTTTAAGTTTTAATAAATGATGTACGTGCTATTTCAATACGTGTCTTAATTTCTTTGGTTTGGTTTACATCTGATGTTATCCATGTTCCTAAGTATTTATAGTTATTAACACTCTCAATTGCAGTATCTTCAATAGTCAATTGGATATTTGCATGTGCAGATTTAGTCATGATCATGCATTTAGTTTTCTTTAAATTTATCTTCAGTCCGTACTCATGACAGCGTTCATTAAGGCGTTGCATTAGGTTCTGTAAATCATTGTTGTTATCCGTAATTATTACTGTATCGTCTGCAAAACGTAAGTTATTCAAAACTTCTCCATTGATAGATATACCTTCTATTGAGTCTGAGAGCGCTTCTTGAAATACCGCTTCACTGTAGACATTGAAAAGTACTGGGGACAGCACGCAACCCTGGCGGACTCCTCTCTGTATTTTGATATTTTCGGTGTACTGGCTGTCAACTCTTACCTTGGCAGTTTGATTCCAACATAAATTAGATATAATTTTCAGATCACGACTGTCAATATTTTTGCTTTTTAATATATCTACAAGCTTTTTATGTTGAACTTTATCAAATGCCTTTTCAAAGTCTACAAAACATAAGTACATATCCTGATTCATGTCCATGCATCTCTGAGCCAGCACATTCAAGCCGAACAAAGCATCTCTTGTACTCATACCATTTCTAAAGCCAAATTGTGTGTCACTAATCTCATATTCAAGAGTTTTAACAATTCTGCTGTGAATTATTTTCAAAAATGTTTTAAGTGTGTGACTCATTAAAGCTATTGTTCTGTGGTCTGAGCAAGTTGTTGAACTTGGTTTTTTGGGAATTGCTACAAAGGTTGATTGCAGCCATTGTCTGGGGATTGTGGCAGTCTGATATATTAGATTAAAGAGTTCAACCATTACATCAATAACATCTTCATCGATGAGTTTTAATAATTCGATGGGCACCTCATCTGGTCCAGTGGCTTTACCCTCTTTTGTGTTTTTGATGGCATAGATGACTTCTTCTCTTAATATTGGTGGTCCAGTATCTTCGGTGATTTCTAATGACAGTTCTTCTCTTTCATCATTAAATAGTTGTTGAATGTAATTGGTCCAGTGACATAATCTCTCCTTCATATCAGTAATATTATTCCCTTTATCATTTTTTACCATGCATTAATGACACACAAATCAATAAGATATGTTAAGGGATTCCACCACCACTGTTTTTCTCGTATGTTTATCCTATACATAGTTCAATTTCGGTTCATTTGGTCTGTTACCCCCATATGCTCATTATATTTTCCTATCACAAACGGTCACGGTACTTGAATATTTTTATGTTGCTCCTAGGAATATCTCTTTACAGGTCGTACAGGTTGAAGACCAGGACATGTTGAAACTACTGACACAACGTCGTTAATCTGAATCTAAGGAAGTTGAATATTTACTGAATAAAATAATTGTCAAAGTGAAAATGATATGGTAACTTCCTTTTTTGTGCAGGAAATTCGAAAGTTTAACAAAGGGAGAAGCAGCCTTTCCAAAACTTGTGCTATAAGCATAAGGAATTGTAGCATTTTTCCTTTGATACATATCAAATGTCAATAACCTTCTTTTGTGTTAATACACCAAGCATTATAGCCAAACCGGATCGGTTTTTCTTTAATGAATTGTTAAGCGCTATGTTTTCCAATATACTTTATCATACTTTCGTCGAAGTTTAAATTTTCTGCACAAAAAGGACCAAAAATATTTTTTATCATTTTCATTAGAGGTTTAATTTTCGCAAACTTGTCGGTCATATCCAGTTTAGCTTTTTCGGAACAGTGAATGAACTTCATGATGAACACGGATCTATTTCTTCCCATAGCTCTCGATACCAAGTCATTTCTAATATCTCCTGACTTCTCCCAATAGTGACGTTTAGATTAGGCTGAATTGTAACCACTCAAAATAAGGATTCCTATGAAGCATTTTATTTCATCATATTATGTAATGCATTTTATTTCATCACTGTGTGTCAGTAGTGACAGCGCAGTGATCAGTGAACAGTGTAGAAATGTCTGGGGGCTCGGGAGACTGAGACCTCGGAAGCCCTGAGGAAGGCATCAGAGAGGATGCCGAAAGCTCGGCAAAATGGATATCGACGCGGTTCAACCCGGAAGACTGGTGAGTTTGATATTAATTTTAGTAAAAATATTAATCTTAGCTCTAGGTTTCATTGTACTAACCGCGGAAATCATTCCGAAGATAGATTTATATATATATATATTATATATATATAATATATATATATATATATATTATATATATATATATATATATATAAATATATATATATATATATATGTTTAGGAGAGTCTTTTGAAACCATAATTTACCGATTGTTAATAAATTGGTTATATAGTAAAGTTGAATATCTAGTTATAAAAACAATCCATTAAAATTATTAGTAAAGACACTAATTCATAGAATTTCATAATATTCTACTATATTTAATTTTATTAGATCCATTTTAGGTAACACTTTTTAATGCCAACGTTGTAGGTTAAACTTTATTTCGTACCTAAGATGGTAGTCTTATAAATTGCTAAATGTTATGTCTGTTTAAAACTGTAATTAATAAAATACTAATCCAATAAAAGAAATAGAAATTATTATTTATAATATGTAATTAGTTTTAGTAATGAAAAATTATTTTTATAGTGTGTTCACTTTGTAACAAAGTCATCGTATATTTTTCTCCACCTTATTCAGTACCTTCTGAGCATACTCCTGATAAAACAAGAATTTGTTTGTATTATCTGGTATTCTGATTATGAATGTGTGTTTGTGTGTGAATGTGTATGTTTTTGTGTGGTGTAATTTATATTACTTTGTAAGTGCGGATTTCAAATTTGCCCAATTATCGTTATGATAATTAAAGGTTTTTCTCAATTTTCTTATTTATAAATAATAATTTTTACCCCTTTCTGCATCTTCTCGTCATCGTCTTCTTTATTGTCCTTATCTACTTGGATTTGGTGACAAAAACTGTGTTTTATCTTGCTTATTTTTATATGATTCGGAAAGGAATTTCGTACAATTATATTTCAGACAGAGAAGGTATGTTTCAGAATTTTGGATTGTTTCAGACATGGAAAAAAGATGTCTCACCTATAAAAACTGGAAAAATTAAAGCAATTTTAATGCATGGAAACCTTTTCCAATGCCAAATTGCTTCTAAAATCCTAGATGTCTGCAAATATTACACCAAAATTGCAAAACAACGTAACCTTGACGCCAAAACGCTGTAAATGTAGAAGAAAACATGTTATTGTACCACGTGGGGTTTGAGCTTTAATCAAAATTTTAAAAGATGATAGAATACAATCGAATAAAATAATTACAGAAAGCAAAACGTTCACCAAACCGTGAAAGTTACGGTATGGGGTGCTATTGCTTATGGTAATGGATGCAGATCACCACTAATTTTCATCAAGGGCAATATGATATCCGACGCTATATTCAGGAAATTGTGGAGGTTAATTTTATTCCATACTTAAACACCATCCAAAACCTGATTTTTATCAAGACAATGCCAGACCACATGTTGCCAGAGATTCGTTAGCTCTTCGTAGATTAACATCACATCAACCCTTTATCTTGGCCACCACGATTACTTGATCCATCTCTAATTAAACAAGTCTGGAACATGAGGACATGCTAGTCAGCAGGCTCTTAAAATTGCAATATCATCACAAACTTCTATAAGATAATTGTAAAGATACTCAAACAGAATATTGACCACTTCATCAGAATGATGCACAGGCATGCCACTGATTGTATAAAAAAAATCTTGAATCCTCAACACATTATTGAACCAGTTTGTCCAACCCCAGTTAAAAAATCAAACTCAAATTTTAATAATGCTACTAGTAAGTAAGTATGTAAGTAAGTCAGTAAGTAGTAAGTAAGTAAGTTAAGTAAGTAAGTAAGTAATATGAATACCAAAAATTAATAAAATCAGTACACACCAGCACAAAGAAATATTCTTTACAATTTACGCATCAAATGTTAAAAACCGGAATAACAGTAGTTTACATTAAGACCAAACTATAATAAAAGACTTAGATTAGGACATACATACATACAATACTTACCGATAATGTGCGGTAAGTATTTCAAGAGTTTAAGTTTCCAACATTGCCTAATCAAATGCCCTGCATATTCAAATAAGAGGAAAAAGTGTAACCTACCGACAAAGCTACGCGAGTGTCTAGAAGAAAACTGTGTCTACTCGTCAGTTTTAAGTTTTCTAAAATCTTCTTCTTCTTCTTCTTCTACTTATTAGAGATCTTTTGATCTGTTTAATTCTGAAGCTGCCTCTGGTTAATTTCCTGGGAGGCAGATTGCCAACTATCATTCCATACTTTAGGTGGTCTTTTTTTTAGGAGGTCCTAAATAGGGCGAGTTGTTTTCTAGGGCAATTTTTGGAAGTCTATTCTCATCCATTCGTCTTACATGATTGTATCATATTCTCTTACGCTGCCTTCCCATCTAACAATATCTTGAATTTTGCGCTGCTCTCTAACGTTTGTATTTCTTAACCTGTCTCTTCTTGTTTTGCCCACTATTGTACTTAGGGTTTTTATTTCGGCAACCCTTAGCATCTGTTTCGTTTTTTGGTATCTTCGCGCATTTATAAGCCATATGTCATGATTGGTTGTATGCAAGTAGCGAAGTAGCGAACCATACGGAAGATCTACGCATAGGGTCCTGGAATTCCGGAGGAATTTTCAAAAAACTCAACCTTTTGGACGAGATAATAAACAGATTAGAGCTCGATATCGTAGCCCTACAAGAAACAAAATTAGTGGAAAGGAAGAAAACTAAATTTCCAGGCTACGATATCTATAGAACTGACCACAGAGCAAGATCAGGAGGAACAGCCATACTAGTTAAAAAAGGCTTAGAACACGAACACATCCCAACACCAGGTGGACTGGTCACAATGGAAGCCACGCTAGTAAGATTAAAGGCCAACAATGAAACACTAAAAATAGTGTCAGCTTATGTCAGACCGAACGAACCGATTTTCGATGAAGACTTGAGCCTAATCCTCGATACAGAAGAACCTACGGTAATTATTGGAGACCTTAATGCGAGATCTCCCAACTGGTTCGACAGAGCGACCAACAATAACGGGAGACGTCTTTGCGGCCATCTCGAAAATAGACCAAACACGTATGTGATCGGACCAACAGAACCGACCTGTTTTCATGGACAACTTCCAACACACATAGACATTGCAATCCTACACAACGTGGGTCAACAATACGAGATACACTCTCTAAACGAAGGCGATTCAACGCATAATGTAATCGTCCTGACCCTGGGAGCAATAGAACTAAACTATTTGCAACCCCACAAAAGAAAAATAACAAATTGGTCAAACTTCAGAAGAATTGTGAGCGAAAACATCGGTAACATTCCAACAATAAACAACATCACAGAACTAGAAGACACGGTAACAAAACTAGAAAATACGATAAATAACGCTATCGATGCCAGCTCCAAAACGGAAACTATAGCAAGACAAAAAGGAAGATTCGGAGACATAAGTCACGAACTACAAGAATTAATCCAAGAAAAGAACAGAAAAAGAAGAAGAGCTTACCGCACTAGAACAATAGAAGACAAAAGGATTGCAAATGAGCTAGACCGGGAAGTTAAAAGACAACTACGAAATCACAGAAACGAAAGCTGGGACAACTATATCCAAGATCTAGACCCCAACAAATCCGCCTTCTGGAAATTATCAAAAATCCTCCGACAGGACAAGAAACCCATACCTCCACTACATGGAGTAAACGGGATTGTCCACACGGAAATAGACAAAGCTGAAGTCCTAAAGGACGAACTAGAAAGAGCATGTAGAAACAATGAAAACCCCAACGAAGACATAGACTTCGAAGAAGAGGTAGAAAGAACAGCCAGAAGAATAAAGAGAAGAAAGGGCAGAGTAGGAATTACACATACCTCCCCCGAAGAAATAAAAGAGCTAATAAAGCTAACCAACGCCAAAAAAGCCCCAGGTCCTGATAATATCACAAACAGGGCACTGAAAAATCTACCCAACAAAGCTATTGTCTACATAACAAACATCGTTAACAATATGCTCAAACTACGATATTTTCCGGACAGATGGAAAGAGGCACATATAATAATGATAAAGAAACCAGGGAAAGACGGCGCGTTTCCACAAAATTACAGACCTATCAGCTTATTATCATCAATAAGCAAGATAGCAGAAAGAGTTATACTAAAAAGACTCAACGATGAATCGGAAGCATTAGGCACCATACCAGAAGCGCAATTCGGATTCAGAAGCGAACATTCGTGTGAACTACAAGTTCTACGTTTCACGGAATTTGCAACGAAAGGATTTAACGAAAAAATGTATACGGCAACAGCATTTCTGGACGTCAGTAAAGCATTTGACAGGGTCTGGCACGAAGGACTCATATATAAAATGAACACCATGGGGTACAGCGAGGCGATGACATGCCTCCTTGGATCATACCTAGCCAACAGAAGGTTCAGGGTTCGAACAGGGGCAACCCTGTCCGAAGTCGGAATCCTGGAAGCGGGTGTGCCTCAGGGAGCTGTGCTGTCGCCTTACCTGTATACCATCTATACGGCCGACACGCCAAAAGAACCAGGATCCCTGTTGAGTCTTTACGCTGACGACACAGCAATAGCTGTTAGCTGGAGGAATCCAGATCATGCAGCTAATCATCTGCAGAGAGCACTAAATAGATTCGAAAGATGGTGCATCAAATGGAAAATCGCCTTAAACCCGGATAAAACACAGGCTGTAATGTTTAGTCACAGAAAAAGTGTACCTAACCGCGAAGTAACGATTGGAAACACCCCAGTAGAATGGACAAATGAGGCCAAATACCTAGGGGTGTTACTAGACAAAAAACTCACCTTCACGCAGCACATCAACCAGCAAACATACAGAGCCAAAGCGCTGAAAGGTCAGCTCTCAACGCTTATCGGCAGACGAAGCAAGCTAAGATTTAAAACCAAAATCAGAATAGCTAACAGCATTATCCTGCCAGTCCTATCGTATGCCTCCGCAGCATGGGGACACACCTGTAAAACAAACAGGAAAAAGATACAGACAGCGCAAAATCAACTTATAAGAGATGCTCTAAATTTACCAAAATACGTACCTCTGAGAAATTTATACAGAGACTCAGGACAAACAAGGATCCTACATACAATGGATAAAAAGGCATACGAACTTTTTAACGGACTAAATAACCACCCAAGTAGCATGCTAAGAGAGCTGACTAATTACAATGCAAACACCAGGACACTACACAGAAGACCTAAACAGCAAATAGCCGGATATAGGGTCCCAAACTAATAAATGAAGAATGAGATGGTCGCAAGAACGTCAAATATAAAAATGCAGTCATCAGAAAAACAACCCCCAAAAAATATCTTATTTTTAGGACTCTGGCGAGAGGGTACAGGTGCCAAGGCACTTAGTTAAGGACAATATACACCGGGGTGTGTGGAGGCCATATACACCCTGCAATGCACACCCCACCACACCGCACACTATTTAGCATGTAAGAAATAAAAGGGTAAGAATTGTGCAGGCATTTTATTGTTCCATCGCCAAGGAAGACCCCCAAACCCAAAAAAAAAAATGGTTGTTTTTCTTTTAAATTCAGTAGATTTATTTCAAAATTAAATTCAATTATCTAAACTTAACGTAATTCATACCAATTTTCTATATAGAAGACCCGTCAGGCCTTCTATATACCGCTGATGCGGAATTGGCCCTTAAGGCGGATCAAATGATTACTGATCCTTTCGCGACTCCCGAGCACTGAGACCATGTGCGGCAAACATGAGCTTGGTGGCCGGACCCTCTCGGGTGCCCATCCGGCGAGGAGAACAAAATTTATTTTGCCAAATCGGCGGCTGAGTGACCGAGCACACACATATCTTTCCGGACATGAAGTCGACAGCCCAGGCTGTCGACTTCATGGACGGAACACACACGCTATTTTTCTTTTTTTTATGTTAGGGACTTCAGTCCCGAAGTGCAGTCCGAGTAAAATCAATAGAGTCAGTAAAGTAATTAGGGAGAAAAGCCTAGATGTGGCTACCCCTACACTTAGGTGGCATAACCACAGTCATTAAAAACAGGAGATGTCTCATTACCCAGGGCATCTCAGGTAACTTTCAGATCATAGCCTCCTCACGTCAGTCGTACGATGAGGAGGGGTGGAGGAAAAGCCTGGGGGTCAGATAGGTACCACTTCAACTAGTGAAGTGTGACCGGTTTGATCTTCGGACATGTGGATCCCATTCTTATATTGGTATACACATGTTCCTAGGGGTAGGGTTGATCGCTTAGCGTGATTGTGTGTGTGTGTGTGTGTTGTATGCAAGTGTTGTAGATTCTAATTTTACTATCTGTGCGCATATACGGATTTGACCAGACTATCTCCCGCAGACATCCTAACAATGCGGATGTTTTGTTGATCTGACTCATTAGGTTCTTTACTGGGTCGTGTGTGCTTGATACATCTATGCCCAGATATCTGAATTGCATCACCTGTTCTATGGGGTTGTTATCAACCACTAACTTACATCTGAGCGGATCTTTGGCTATTGTCGTACATTTAGTTTAAATGGTAGAAATGGTCATATTTAATTACCGGCCTATTTGAAAGAACTGAAAGAGTGTCTGTAAAGATAATCTTCTGATTCGGCAATAATTGCTGCATCATCTGCGTAACACACCATACCAATTCTTTTGTTGCCCATTCTGTATCCGAGATTGAGAGATGTTACTTTGTTTATAATTTTGTCCATGAGAAGGTTAAACAAAAAGGGGCTTAAACTGTCGACTTGTCTTATTCCTCCCGGTGTTGAAATATTTTCAGTGAATTGGTCTTCTGCTCTAACTTTGGTTACGCAGTTGTTATTTAAATTAAGGATTATCTTTGTAATGTTGGTCGGTGTGTTATTTTCAATTAATATATTTAAAACGTATCCTAGGCGATTCCTGTTAAACGCCTTCGTCAGATCAATGAAGCAAATATACGCTGGCATGCCGAACTCTATAGCTTTTTCTTTTATTGGTTTTATTATAAATACTGCATCTGTTATAGACCGTCCTCTTGTAAAACCTTGTTGTTCTTCAGCATTAGTGATTTGCCTTTACAATTTGTCCTTAAGAATACTCATCGCTCATCAAAGTTTCATTTCTTTATTTAAGAGGGTTACTCCTCTGTAATTTTGTGATCAAGTTTTTTGTCTTTTTTTCTTTTGTCGTGTCGTTTTTTGTCTCGTCGTGTCATTTAAGATTTTGTTAAATAGTTCTAACAGTTTACTTGCAAGTTCAGGCCCTCTATATTTTAAGAGTTCATTCTGTATATCATCTGTTCAAGGTGATTTTGATGTTTTTTAGGTTCTTGATCTTTGCTTCTACCTCTTTGTCATTGATTGTAGCACTTACATCTGCTACGTATTCGTTTAAATTCAGCGTTTCTTTAGCATCATATAACTCTTTAAAATGCTGTTGCTATGTCTCTATAGTTACTCCTGTAGTTTGAAAGACGGTTCCACATTGGCCCTGCAGTTCTTTTAATATCGGCGTTCCATCGCATTTGCGGTCTTCCTCGTGGTCTTTTGTCTTCATATGGCTGCCAATTCCCGATTTCTTGGTACTCCCTTGGTCTGCACGAACTGGTTAACTGAATTTTTCCTGTTCTGAAGCATTTTCCATACTTTCTTTTGAGCACCATGTAGGTCGTAGTCCATGCCTTCTTCCGATTGTGTAATTTTATATCTCAGGTAGCATTTGCGTATCGATTCAGAGAGTTCTTTTACCACTTCAAACCACGGTTTGGTGTGGTTTATCGCCTTCGTGTTAAGTTTCAGCTTTCCAGTTGCTTTTCTAAAATCAATAGTAGTATAATACAACTAAATATAAACATCAGTGCATGTAAAACTAATGTGTAATAGTCAATGCTTTTTTTAACCAATGTACTTAGTTTAACGAAAGAAATAAAAGAAATAATAGAGAAACTAAAGAATAATAAGAGCCCAGGAAGAGATGAAGTAACAGCTGAAATGTTTAAATATGGAGGACCAGTACTAATTAAGCCTTTGGGAAATTTTGCTAAAAGACATATGGGAACAAAAAAAATTACCGAAGGAATGGACCGAAGCGACACTGTGCCCTTTTCACAAAAAAGGCGACAAAAGTTTATGCCACAATTACAGGGGAATAGCCCTACTAAATGTTGCATATAAAATACTTGCAGTATATATACAAGATAAGCTATCTCAAAATATAGATAATCACATATGGGAATATTAATGTGGATTCAGAAGAGGGTGCAGCACAGTGGATCAAATTTTTCTACTGCACGAAATACAAGCAGAAAGCTACGAATATGGGAAACCTACAATGGCCCTATTCATCGACTTTAAACAAGCGTCCGATAGAATACAACGCAAAGAAATATACAAAGCACTACGGAAAATCAGAATTAGTGACAAACTGATAAGAATGGTAAAAGTGACACTACGAAGAACAGAGAATAGGGTTAAAATAAATGGCGAAGCAACAGATAAATTTTGAGGTCAGTGAGGGGGTGCGACAAGGACACCCACTTTCATCGCAGTTGTTCAGTATCGTCTCGAAGTTACCATCAGAGAAGCTGGAATCAACAGGGCAGGACTTATATATCAAAGAAAACACCAATGCTTAGCATTCGTTGACGACATTGTACTGATAGCCAGAAGTAAGCAAGAATTAAAAGAAATAACAAAAAGATTAGAAATGAAAGCGAGAAAGAAAGGGATGTACATAAATGAAGAAAAGACCAAATATATGGAATGGGCAGAAAGAGATTACCTACAAGAACAATATCTGACAGTAATAACAGATGAAAAAACATATAAATTCGAAGAAGTAGAAGTATTCCACTATTTGGAGCGACATTCACGAGAAGACCAAATATGAAGGAAAAAATCCAAGCGAGAATTATGGCCGGTAACCGTTGTATTTTTGCACTAAACAATTTATTAAGAAGCAAAAACATATCTAGAAGGGCTAAGATAAGAATATATAAGACAGTAATAAGACCTATTGTATTATATGCCAGTGAAACATGGACAATGAACAAATCCGAGCAAGTCCTGCTGCAAGTCTGGGAAAGAGAAAGTCCCCAGGAAAATATTTGGAGGTAAATTATGGAATGTTATATGGATAAAAAGACCAAATATGGAATTAGAGAGATGTATGGAGAACCGAATATCGTAGGGATCATAAAGTCACAAAGACTGAGATGGTTGGGACACATCCAAAGGATGGAAAACACGACTGCCAAAAAGAATGTTAATGGGAGGAATAAGAGGGAAAAGGAAGAAAGGCAGACCGAAAACCAGGTGGAAGAAGGATGTTGAAAAAGACATAGAAAAACTTAAAATACCAAACTGGAAAAATAAAGCAACAAACAGAAAAGAATGGAAGAGAATAGTAAACCAAGCCATGGGCCTTCTAGGCCTGGAGAGCTAAATATATATATATATATATATATATATATATATATATATATTATATATATATATATATATATATATATATACTTAGTATAACTCAGATTTATGTATGTAGAAACCTATGTATGTCAAAATCAGTATATATTCATATCCAAAAATGTACAAAAAAATTATAATACTGAGAGGTGCTAATAACCACATAGGTTGATGCGATAAATTAAAAAAGTAGTTGCCATTAGTCATTTTCTTCTTTTTATTTAAGTATATTATGCATTGTGATATTATTTTTAGATCTGAAAATATTTTTTCTATTTATCTCCGACATCGAGACGCTGAAATACGTGATTCATAAATAAGTACAATTATGTCCGCGCTAAATGCAACCGTATCATACTGCTGCTCCATTATAGTTTATGTCATATATAAATTATTTAATAATGTAATAAGGTTGTAACCTTAACAATTATATAACTCAAATCGTTTATTTTCTATTACCCAAGAGTACACGGTTTTATTTTGTTCGTGATTTACAGTTCTTACTAACGGTTATCTTGGACGAGCGTGAATAATGTCTAATAAATGGACTAGATAACTGATTTTTTCATTCTAATTCTCTACTTGTAAAATTGCGGAAATTGTTTAAACAATATAGTTAAAACTTAAAAAAAAGCTTTTTCTTCTTCTTCTTCATTTTGTGATCCTTCCTGAACATTGGCAGCCATTATTTTAATACTACCTCTGCTATAATTTCGATACTTTTCTATTATTTGTTAGTCTGTATATATTTTGTGTAGTCTAAATACCTCATCAATAATAGATATGATGTTTTGCAATCCCAGTGGTTTTAACCCAATAATAATGATAACCTCTTAATTTTTGGTTACATTATTTAAAATTTGCACATCTGAAATAGAAAAAATAAAGCTAACCACTTTCGATAGGAATTTACTCAATGTATCGCTAAATATAAATGCAAGTTTTCCTCCATAGATAAGCCACCCGTTAACTATTGACTTAAAACTTACAAAGTATCCCAAATCAACTAGAAATTTCCCAATAATTGTACATCTATTTATGGAAATTTCAGACCACTATTCTAAATTTTTGTAAATTTTTACCGCCATATCGCTACCTTCAAACTGCAGTTTACTTACACACGAGGTCACAGCTATTTTGAAATCCTAATGTTGTTCAAAAAGAGTAAAACGATGAAGTTAACAGACTCATTAAATGCATTACTAGGTTTAAAACAAATTTATACAAACAACCATTTTTTAAAAACTATAGAAACGAACAAAAATAATTCCAATTATTAAAAAAGGAAGCGTCTTTTATTTGGGTACCTTTACATACAAACTTCTACGAAAATTAAAAGCAGATCAACTAGCAAATAAAAATCGAATGAGCTTAAACCACACTGCAAAGTTAAAGTATATATTCTTTCTCCTGAAAGAAGCTGGTTAAAATCCACGGTACTGGTCATGACAAAATCATTGGGAAAAATTAGGTAAAAAATTAAACATAATCTGCCTAAAAATATATGCTGTCCTAAATACTCATTTAGAACAAAAAAACAAGTGATAATTAACCGTCTAACAATTGGACATACTGCCTTACCATACAAAGATTGAATAACAAAAGAACCAAAACATTTTGTTAAAATCCTTTATAAAAGGTATATAAAAATGCCTCAAACGGGCTATCACAAACACATTGCAAAACGTTTTCGGATTAAACAATCCATCATCAGTGCAAACCTGAAAGTATATAACCACTTTAATTAAAAGAACGTTAAATGAAAATGTTGACAAAGGTTAGAGCAAAATGTGGTTAATACTTACGGTTGTACATGCTAGTAGCCACCAAAATATATGGGTTAAAACCCTTTAAATGTTATAAATTTGAATTTGTTTTACATTATTAGTATTTCTAATTTGTGATGGTTAAGTTACCGTTGGATAGGTAACATGGCAGCGTATGACTCTACATGAGTAAAATGGTCCTGAGACGAAGTGTCTACGAGGACCTGTTGATAACAACTGATCAAAATGACATTGTTGACAAGTTAGGACGGATGTTGTGTCAGAGCAGTCAGTGTAACTTACGGTAGTTGTCTAAAATTGACAGATGTCAGCCTTATTTAAAATTGAAAAAGTTAAAATTATAATAATGTAACAGTATCAACCATCAATATTGTAATCTGTATTGTAAATTAATCAAATAGGTATATTTGTAACATTGAAAATTGGTTTTTTAAAAATTAATGTAGGTCAACTAGAATTTATGAAATTTTGTAGGATTGATAGGCAACCAACTATACATGTGTAAGGAGATATTTATTTTAAGCTATAGATTTTGTCAAAAGGCCCTGTATGTTGTGAGACATTTGGTACCTAGAAAATGGTAAAGAGGCACATGTGGGAAGATGGGTCCTAAAAGATATAGTATTGAGTATTGATGTAATGAGTGGAGGTGTGTTTAGATATGTTATTAAGCTGAAATGTAAATATGACAAGAATGTGATCATAATGTGGTGTTCATGTAGTACTCAACTTAAAACTTAAGTATGGAAGGCCCTCTATGTCAAAAAACTACATTTGGTACCTAGTAAAGATAAATAAAAATAGATTTTTAAGATATAAGTAAGTGAACATGAATTACTGGTTATGTGTGTAAAGTAAAGATGGTGGGTTGTTTATGTGTGTGGGCAAGTATGCCAGACTGAAAGAAAATTGATGGCTGAAAGATGGTTAGGTGTGATATTGTTCCTACATTGCTCGAGTTATAACTCAAGAAAACAAAAGGCCCTATATGTTGAAAGGAACATTTGGTACCTAAGAAATATAAAAGTAAAAAGGATAAGTTATAAGTTAGAGTGTAGGTAGGTGAAAAGTTAACAGGCCTATGGAGTGTATTGTGACAATATGTGGAAATGTAAGAGTAATTGTGTTTAAGGTGGATCTGTCAAGTTTACTAAAGATGTGTGATGTTTAAATGTTATTGTGAAGATGAATGGAAAAACTACAAAAGACTGAAGACCACAGAGACCCGAAAACCAAACCCTGATCGAAATTGGATGAGTGAAAAGAAGTTATAAATGATAATGAAAAACGCAGTATGAAAAGGTGAAGATATGTGATTGAGTGGGTGATGGTGTATATTAATGAAAATTGTTTTTGGAGAGAAAGTGGCATGAACTGCTCTGAAATTATTTTGTTGGGAAGGAGCATGGAGAATATTGGGTATTAGGTCAGATTTGACGTTTGGATGCCTAGACAGAAGTGAGGAAAGAAGAGAAAGAAGTGAGGAGTTGGATATATTGAACAAAGTTTGAGGGGGCTAAGGATGATTCGTAGGTGCTAAGAGAAGGATGAGAATTTAAATAATAATGAAGAAGTAAGTTTGATAATGAGTTATGAGAATAATTAACGGTGGAGCGGAAGAAAGTCTCGATTAAATGAAACATGGCGATTGACACAATTTGGACTTCTCTGTTTTTCTTTAATGATTTGTAGGTCTTCATATAGGTCTAATTTGAGAAAGTTTTTTTGTTGGATGTTGTGAATAAGTGAGACGTCTTCTGGGACTACTTGGACCACTACCAACCTGCTTCCGTTGCTTTGATCCACTGACTTTTAAACATATCCTGATTGATTGTCCGCAATTTATGGTAAAAAAGTAGATCCCACGGAATCACAAACGATGATGTCAAAACAGTTCTCACCAAACAATCTTAACAGTTTTAGCCTATTTATAAAACATCAAGCTATACAATTTTATTTAATGTTATATTACTTGGATTTTGTATATCCACTAATAATTGGATGTGGTTTTATGTTTAATTAAAAAAAACTTTTTTTCCAACATATATTATGTTGAAAATATTATAGGTGTAGTAGACATAACTGCAACATAAATCTTAGCTCAAGTTCAAGCTATATAAACATCATGCTTTTCTATTTATTAATTGTTGTTTGTTCCAGTTTTTTCATATTAAACTAATTTAATCATTTTACATCTTCATCAGGTAAATATATTTGTGTTTACTGCATTTTTCTGAAACCTTTGTTTGGCATAATATTTAACTTAAGTCTTTTTATTTTGTTATATAATATTAATGTTTTTAGCTTTAGTTAAGTTAAACAAGTCTAGTTCTGCTTATTTTGTTCATTCGTTGAATTCAGATTATATTATTTTGTCAATTACGGTGTTTTTGCTTTTTTCCTACAGACCTTTGGTTGTTTTTTTTTTAATTTCTCTTGTTACCTACTTTACATGACAATTTCAATACTCAATACAATAGTGGTTTAGCATGTTTATTTATGAATTATGAAGTTTTGAATGTAAAAATCGCGTCGTTGTCCAAAAGTTTCAAAAATTGGCTTACAGCGTTTTTCCCCTGTAGTCTTCATTTGTTTTAACATATATAATATAGGTTAACTCTAAAAGCTCCCTACTATAACTGTAATAATAGTTTTTATAGAATTATAAATTACACTTTTCATATTTAAGTTATTTAATAAGGTTTGCATTAATTCAAAAAGGATACCTATCAATATTGTATACGCTGATTATGGTTAAAACACCATTAACGATAATAATCTTATCCTTACTGAATCGCATTGTAAACATACTCATTTTGTAACAACAAATCACGATAGATATTAGTTTTGATCTCAATAGAAACAACAAAAACGCATTGTTAGTCGAACAGGTATTGCACAGAATTTAAATTTAGTCATGTAGAAATGGAGCATAGTAGTAACTGCAGTCGATCAACTTGTGTATATTCAGTGAAAGTCAAGTGAATATGTACTCGAATCCAGCAATGAAAATACCACGCCCAAAAACATAGGCTGCCCAGAATTAATTTTTAATTATAACAATAGCTTTGTTTTGGTTATCAACTATTAACCCTTTAACGGTAAAATTTGTTTTTTTTATTTTAGCGAAAGAAAGATTTTTAACGACGTATTAAGACTATATACTTTCGAAAAAATCCCCGTGAGGGGATTTGACAGTTACCTTCATCGGGTGCGTCCCTATGGGAATTAGGGAAAGCTCGCTGGGTCTACAAGCCATTAAATTCAGAGGGTAGTGAGGAAATAAAATACTCACCGTGAAACAAAAACTGTCCTGGCCCTCCAGTATGGGGGTTGAGGCATTAGACTGGTTCTCTAATACTCGGAAAAATCTAAACTTACCAAACAACCTAACAGAAGCCTCCGAACATTTGACGGATAAATAGACGATGGACACGGCAAAGAAAATGCATCAGAAATCCAGAAACTAAACATCGATGTAGTAGCGCTAACAGAGACCAAGAAAAAAGGACATGGTACTGGAGTTATCGGAGAATATATTCAAATTTTTACTGGAGCTCCAAAGGAAAGAAGAGCAGCTAGAGGGGTATCCATATTAATAAAGAAAAACTGGAAAAGCAAAATTACAAACTGGGAAACTGTAGATGAAAATATCTTAACGGTAAACTTAAAACTACACGGCCATAACATCGCCATTATCACGGCATATGCTCCATCATACGACGAAAGAATAGACATTTAACAGGAGTTCTTTGACAAACTTGACGAAATCCTAGGAAATATTGGAAAAAATAGAGAATTATAATGATGGGGGACTTCAATGGAAGAACGGGAAAGATGAACAATAACCCAGTTGTAGGCCCATTTGGGGAAGAAGTAACCAACGATAATGGCCAAAGGCTAATACATATGTGCGAAACCCACAATCTCAGAATAAACAATGGATTCTATAAACACAAAGATATTCACCGCTACAAATGGACATGCCTAAATGGACATCCTGTTTCAGAATACTGGAAAACAGCTTATATATCATCCATCCATAAAAAAGGAAATAAACTGGACTGTAACAACTATCGAGGCATATCAATTACGAGTACACTGAGCAGACCATACAGTAGAATACTGCGAGATCAAATTGAAGAAGACTATAAAGAGAAAGAAGGAGATCAAAGCGGCTTTATGAGCAGTGGTTAATTTCAGTGGGAACGCAAGGGAACGGCGTTCCCTTACCTCCCAAGAGTGCCGGAACGCAAGGGAACGCTTTTAAAACTACAACTTTTAGTTAAAAAAATTGTAGGTAGGATCATATTATGCTATGCTTTGTTTGCGAGTGACTCGTACGTAAGCAGATAGTAAGCGCCCGTACAAGCAGTTGTGACTTGTGAGCTGTGCTGTGATGAGTCTTGCACGGAATCAGGCACGGTGACGGGCGAGTCATCCTAGTTTGCGCCTGCGCGGCTGCGCCTCTCAATAACAAAGCAATACCCACCCACCCTTCCTTTCCCCCTCCATTCCTTCACCGCGCCACCGCCCCAGGGATCACAAGTGTGATTTTGGTATTTTATAAAAATGAATGTATTATTATGTCTGGGTGGCCTAAAAACAAAGGTTTACAGTTATAATTTTCAAAAGTTTTCCTGGGTGAGGGCCCCCTCCTTCCTGGGGTGTATTCCATACCCACCGGTCTGAGCTTCCCGCTTTAAGAGTTCCCACACTAAAATTTTAGAAATTAAGCACTGCTTTAGAGCAGGTAGATCGTCTACCGACAACGTATTTTGTCTAAAACAAGTCATAGAGAAGAGATCTGCTAGACATATGGAAACTATCTTACATTTGTGGACCTACAAAAAGATATGATACAGTCCCAGTATCGGGACTGTGGAAGGTATTAGAACAAACGAACATCAATCACAACTATATAGCTGCACTTAAAGAACTGTATGAAAATTTACAATCAAGAATTAAGATAGGTAAAAAACTCACAGATGCCTTCATAGTGAATAAGGGACTACGTCAGGGATGTCCTATCTCTCCTACACTATTCAAAATATATGTAGCAGCGGCACTTAAGAACTGGAAAAGGAAAATACACGGAATGGGTATAGAGATAGGTGACAGATACCTGTTTACTCTTCAGTTTGCAGATGATCAGGTCATAATGGTCAATGACAAAGACGACATGCAATATATGATTAGAAAGCTGATAGCAGAGTATGAGGAATGGGGCTTGACAGTTAACGTAAATAAAACGAAATATTTATGTGTAGGCTCTCAGAGCGAAAATTTGGAGTTGGACAACGGTCAAGAAATTTTGCAATGTCAAGAATATGAATATTTAGGTATCACATTCGACAATACCGGAACAGATGTGAAAGAGATAGAAAAACGAATAGTTACAGCTAAAAAGATAATAGGATGTCTGAATGGCATCTTGTGGAGCAAGAAGATAACAAAAAGGAGACAATGGTTAAGAGCAGCCTATTGTATGGAGCGGAAACATGGAGAATTCCAGACAGACAAAAAAAAGAGGTTAGTCTTCGTACGTGGGTATATTTATTAAAAAAAAATAATATATTAAATAAATATACCCACTTACGAAGACTAACCTCTTTTTTGTGATACGTGGTATACAGCGAGCTACAGGAATTGTTTTCCTTGTGGATTTTAGACAAAAAAAGAAGGTAGAGGCAGTCGAAATGGAAGCGATAAGAAGATCTATGCGAGTCTAACGAAGAGAAAGAATGAGGAATGACCATATAAAACAACGAATGGGAATAGAAGGTACGATAATTCAGGATATCGAAAAGAAACAACTTACCTGGTACGAACACGTAGAGCGAAAGCAAAATACTAGATGGCCTAAAAAATACTGAACTGGACCTCAATAGGGAATAGAAAGCGAGGAAGACCCAAACTACAGTAGCAGCAAAAAATAAAAAAGTCAATGAGCGAACGGAATCTATCAACGGAAGATTCCGATTCCGATTCCATATGGTAATTGGACTGTTACCATATGGTAACGCTAGCCTAATGTAATACAAAATTATTTTGTAAGGAATATTTCTATTTCATTTTATACATAGCTTAATGTCACATTTTAAATACTTTTTACGTACATTAGATGAACACCCTTCCCTGGCACATCTTCTTCTTTCCTTATTTTCATTAGGCACAAGTAAATGTCTACGACCGTTATATCGTAGGTGATCTGACACTGTTAAATGTCACACATGTGAAGAATGCAAGATAATTTCTTGTGCACTTTTTATACATCGTTACATAAACACGCCATCTTCTAAACCCCAGCTCCTTAGTAGTCCACTACTTCTCCACCAATACAACAATCATTACATTTACCACACTACCATTACTCCGAAAAAAAAAGAGTACCCCTTCCTTGAAGAGGCGCTAAGCCTTAACAAGGTTAAAACTCTGGCTCCATGGACATGTTTGCATATAACAAATCTATTAAAGTCTATGTTTTTAATGTATGATGTATGCCCATTTATTTTAACGGATAGTGATCTTAGAGTTTCTCTCAGATCAAAAATTATGACAAAATTATTAATATCAAAAAGGTAAATATCAAATTTAATCACTATATGATAGAGCCAAAAATACTTAATTTAACTAAAATGCACTAAAGAACGCAGAGGAATTGGTAAAAGCAGGCCTCTTGGTTAAAGAATATCAGGGAATGGACAGGAATAAAGAAAGCTGAGCAACTATTTAGAATAGCTCGAGACAGAGACAGTTTCGCCATGTTAATCGCCAACGTCAAGGGGACTTGATAGGGCACGTTGAGAAGAAGAAGCACTAAAGGACAAAAAGCCTGTTAACAATTATTATCCACTGCCATTTATAAACAAGAAGTTTCACAAGATTAAAAGACGGAGGCTACAGAATAAGAAAAACAATCCAAAAAAGCTCACAAGAAGGGAGTATATACTTAATAGAGGGTTTAGATGTAATATTTACCAAAAATATTATCCTAGAAAACTCAAAAAAGTAATAAAACCAATACGACAAGGTTTAAAACGTCCAACATACTAAAATTTGTTCTTTCAAAGAGCAAACTCAATGACACACATGAGTGATTGAAGAACTGCATTCATACAACACTTTCAAAGAATATACTACAATATCTGAAATTAAAATCGTGAGTTTACTAGCTAGAAAAACTAAGAGACAAAATAACAAATAACGAAAGAAGAGGTCTCTGTAATATCGATATTGTACGCTGGAATAGACAAGATTTAATTTAGGACGTTACATGAATGGATAGTTTAAAACTAGTCAAAATATCAAGGAATTAAAAACCAACTGAAGAGCTTTTTTACAAAACTGCATAAGTCCATTTCCGGCCAAAATACATTTTTTGTTGAATTTCGTGAGTTTGGTCTACCTTAGATCTTGTGTATAAGTCTCATGTGTTAAAAGTTAATATATTCTATTTAAAATGTGCCTTACAATCACATTTCATTCACAAAACTCAATCAATCTATTTAAAAATCTTTACCCCATGTTCACTCTTTTTTTATACAAAACTTAACATCTACTTCTTTAACTAACCATTAAAATTGGTTTTTGTTTTACAAAACTGCATAAATCCTCCGGCCTGGAGAACTATCCCTCTACTATTTTGTTTGGTTTAAAGCATACTCTAGAATGGAAATGTTAATTCATAAAACAAAATATAATATTCGCTAGTTCTAAAACGACTCACGGATCGCACTGACAGTGTATAGCGTAGCACGCCATGACACGCTGTATGAGATTATCAGTACTTTTCCATTCGATGAGACGGCATGTTTATTTCTGTGTTTTTTGTGTTATTTTGAGATGAATAGTGTTGCTAATTTATCGGTGGGATCTAAAAAAAGCCGATCATTCCATCATCATCATCATCATCATCATCATCATCATCATCATCATCATCATCATTATCATCTTCATCATCATCATCATCATCATCATCATCATCATCAAAGACGATCATCAAAACAAGTGAGAGAGGGCGTCCAATAATTATGAAGTACAACGATTGTGATCCCCATTTTATGTTGCTAAAACGAAAAACCTGACCATGTGCCCATAATTCGAAAAATTTTCATTGTGCTACGGTATCCTACAATAATGTTAAAATTAATCGACAAGCAGTCTACATGGCAGAGGGTAAAGAGGAACGAGTTTTGATAAAATATATCTCTGCTTTCGAGCCCCAAAGAACAAGGGGAAGTGGTGCGCCTGTCTCTTAACTCGCACAAGAACGGTTTCTGTGAAATTTTTTCTCGATAGTTAGAAACAGAAACGCATGATTCCTGTCTGTAAAAGTTTTTTGCTTTCTCAATGGGTGTACCTGTCTCTCGACTGCTGCGAATTGGAAAGGTTGTCAATCAAGGTCTGCTGCCAAAAAAAATAGAGGTGGTTATCGACGAGAAGGTTTTTCATATCCAAAAAGAAAGCAGTCCGTCAATTTCTTGGTAAACTAAATTGTGTCGAATCTCATGATGGAAAAGGAAAAAGTAAGAGAGTTTACCTTTTAGCAGAGTTAAGTGTAAATAAGTTATATAAAATGTTTATGGATGCTTACACTGCCGATTTGCACGTAAGCTATTCATGTTTTCACCGTATTTTTGTACCCGATTTTAACATTGGATTTTTCCCTTCAGCTGCAGACGCTTGCGCTACGCGTACTCGTCTTAAATACCTTATTTAACAAAATGCTCGCTGCTTAGTTAAAAGAATTAGTCCAATGACTGAACTTCGTACTTACAAGCTGAGAGCGGATGCGTCTTTCACAAACTAATGAAGGAAGTTCCCATTCTATGCATTTTGCTGTGTGCCTAATAAATCAAAGGCACCAACATTTTATACGTGGAATGAAATGCAGTCATCACATAAGACGCCAAGATCTTTCGTATTTTTCTGCAGTATCGTTGTTTTTGTGAAGGTTGCACTGGTCGAAATAAAAATGCTTATATTGTGCATGTTTTGTGCCATAGGCTTAAAATGAGCCTTCAGAGAATATACAGAAATTTATGTAGCCTTTCCGACTTGTGGCTACAGTTTTTTTTTCCAGCTGATTGATCTTTCGGAAGTGTGGAGAAGCGCTTAAATAAAACTGATACCATCATGTCGAGCGACGAGTATGCTTTTATTTACAAGGAATTTGGCTTTGCACAGAAACTGGGACAAGACTGGGTGATATACGATATCAAAAGCCTTGAAATTATTTATCAAAAAATTAAAGGAATCAGCCGAACCAAACGCCTTATTATTAAGAAAATCAAAACAAGAAACCGGCATACTTCAACCAAAATAAAATGCTGCGCCAACTTTAGGTTCAATAGTGGAACAGAAACTTTTAAAAGCATTGTAAAAAAATAAAAATGATTTTCTTCAATCTCATCCCCAAATCCCACTATCTCATTCCATGACTGACGAAAAAAAAAAGATGTCCTTTATTTATTGTAAACCCAGGTCATGCATTTTGTTAATGCAAATCAATAAAAATAATGTTAATTAAAGTTTTATTACTCTAAATCTAACCTCAATTGATTACGTTCTCTGAAATTTCGAAAATTTTAGTATAACAGCTGCAGCACATTTTTACATCTCCTGAAAATTTTTGAAAAGTGGATTTATGCAGTTATGTAAAAAAGCTCCTCAACTGTATTCAGACTACTGGAAATAATATTTAAAACATGGTGTGATTGTTGACAGTCAACGTCAAAATCCCAAATTGGAGATATAGGAGATACATATGTGGGCTTTGGGAATATCATGATATACACAACATGTCCATGACGTCCAAATTTTATTTTCCGTAATATTCAGCCTTACAATGACCAGTATTTAAATTTACCAATTGCTTGATAAATGCAATTGGGCAATGAAAGTTGGGTAGGCAGGGAAGTCAAAAGAAGGTTAAACGAGCACAGAAGCGAACACTGGGACAAATATTATCCAAGAACTAAATCCAAACCAATCCGCATTCTGGAAAGTATCAAAAATACTCAGAAAAAAACAAAAAACCCATACCGCCTCTACACGGAACAAACGGTAGAGTATTTACCGATCAGGAAAAAGCTGAAGTAATGAGAGAAACACTCGAAACCAACAATATGCAAAACTTTCACCGGCAGAAGATTTAGACTTCACGGAGGAAGTAGAAAGAAGCGCTAGACGCTTAAGAAGAAGAAAAGGCATAATTGGCCTAGAACATACAAGTCCGGAAGAAATCAAAGAATTAATAAAAATATTAAATCCAAAGAAAGCAGCTGGTCCTGATAAAATCACAAACAGGGCAATTTAAAAACGTACCAAACAAGATCATAGTGTACATTGCAAACATAATAAACGGAATACTACGATTAAGATACTTTCCAGACAGGTGGAAAGAAGCGGAAGTAATAATGATTGGAAAACCGGGAAAAGATGAGAGCTTTCCACAAAACTATCGACCAATAAGCTTACTATCATGTCTAAGCAAAATAGCCGAAAGAGTAATCTTAAAAAGACTTCAAACAGAGTCTGAAGCAATTGGAATGATTCCAGAAGCACAGTTCGGTTTTAGATCCAGGCACTCTTGTGAACTACAAGTACTTAGACTAACGGAATTTATTACCAAAGGTTACAACGAGAAAATGTACACCGCTGCAGCTTTTCTAGATGTTAGTAAGGCATTCGACAGGGTATGGCACGAAGGCCTACTCTACAAAATGAGCCAAAATGGATACAGTGAGGCGATGACATGTCTCCTTGCATCATACCTGACAAACTGGAGATTCAGAGTTCGAATAGGGCCTACCCTATCCGAAGTCGGAACTCTGGAGGCAGGTGTGCCACAGGGAGCGGTGTTGTCTCCATATCTGTATACCATATACACAGCATATACACCCAGGGACTACAAAATATTGCTTAGCTTGTACGCGGATGATACAGCTCTAGCAACAAGCAATAGGAACATAAACTTTGCAACCAGAGATTTACAACATATGCATGGTGTATAAAGTGGAAAATTGCACTTAACCCGATAAAACACAGGCCGTCATGTTTAGAAAACGAAGAGAAATACCCAACATGCAATTAAATCTAGCAAACGAAAACATAGAATGGAGCAATCAAGCTAAATACCTAGGAGTGACCCTTGATCACAAGCTCACATTCACTGAACATGTAAACCAAGTAGTACATAAAGCGAAATTGACAAAGATACAACTTACCTCGCTAATAGGCAGGAAAAGCAAATTAAATTTCTGGACGAAAATAAGGGTAGCAAATAGCATAATCCTTCCAACGCTAACATACGCATCAGCAGCTTGGGGACACACATGTAAATCAAATAGGAAGAAACTGCAAGTAGCACAAAACTGAGATATGTACCTCTACGGTACCTATACAGAGATACAAAACAGAAAAGAATTCTTCATACAATGAACGAGAAAACATATGACATCTTCAATGAGGTAAGTAACCATCCCAACAGAAAGCTGCGAGAGCTAACAGATTATGATGCAAACATTAGGACGACACATAGGCGGCCTACACAACAAATAGCAGGATATGTCCCAGTAGCATAAAACAAACGTAAAGACAGAGATAGGCACAGACTAGTCAATAGGCAACGCGAGTTAGAAGTAGAAAAAAAAAGGGTAACAACTGGGGTCTGGCATTTTAGAGTTCCAGACACCAGGAATTGCTCACCAAAAAAATAAGTAGTCTTAAGTCTTAGTATTAGCATAAAAATCGATAAAATACCTTCTAACTTCGCGAGTGAATTATAGTGTCAATAAATAATATATTCAAAATCCGGTGCGATAAGATACGTGATACTGACTCCTATCACACATATACATACATACGTAAATGGTACAAAGAGAGCCTTATGCTCTCTTCGTACAGCCAAATTTTTGGCTTAGGCCCTTAAGGCAGGTCTAATTGGGAGACCAGCACGCGACCCTCTGAGCATCGAGGCCATAGCGCGGCAAGCATGGGCTCGGTGGCCAGACCAGTCGGGTGCTCAGCTGGCGAGGAGAACAAATTAATTTTTGCCAAATCGGCAGCTGAGTGACCGAACACACACTTTTCCTGTGCGGAGGGGCACCAACTTAGGTTGGTGCCTCTCCGTGCAGGGCACACACTTTAGTAGGGACATCAGGTCCAAAGTAATGCTCATACCAAGTAAATTCAGTAAAGTAACTAGGGAGAAAAGCTTCTAGCTACCCCTTAATTTCAGGTGGCTTAACCACAACCATGTCGATACGGAGGGTTTTGTTCATTACCCAAATAGCCCGACGTAAAGTTCATAAGCCTTCGCTACGTATGTCACACGTAGTGAAGGGGTGGAGGAAAAACCTGGGGGTCAGATAGGTACCGATCCAGAATGATTAGCTCTTCTGGAGCGAGACCGGTTTGATCTTCGGACATGTGGATCCCACTGATTAGCAGTGGTATACACATGTCACTAGGGGTTGGGTTGAACGCTTCGCGTATGTGTGTGTGATTTAGGTAGATGAAATATATGAAAGGATAAAACTTATTCAATATGCAGATAACCTATATTTATAGTAACTGTAAGTCTTATAATGAATGTTATCTGAGTTCAAAAGGAAAAATATATTTCCACAAATAATTGTTAAACATACACTATCATATTGAGGTCATAAATGATATTATTGTACAGTTTTTAAACCAAATCTCAAATATTTTTTTTTTGAACGCGTCTCTTATAAAATCGTTTGACGTTCCACCGCTGTGTATATTAATTGAAATACAACCCAGCATTATCTTAAGAACTATAAATATTCTTATTCCACTTATCTACTTCAACACCTAACGTCTGTCAATTACATGCGAGTAGAATATTTACCATAAAAAAAACTTGTCTAATAAATTGACACGCGACCCTAATTTTTATAGAAATTTTATTGTGATGATTGTAGATAGCATAATTTTATGTACCTACTTTATTTGTTAATATTTTTGTTTTCTGTCTATTCATTCTATTTCTGTTTGAAATAGCTCCTGTAACCATAGGAGCTATTAACGAATATAATGCAGGACAAAATCAAAGGCAGAAGCAACGTATGATGACGAAAAGCAATCAAAGACGTTATGGTTTGGATGTAGTTTAATTGAACTATTTAGGCGCGTAACCAACAAAATTATAATTGCCAGTATGATATTGTCACTACAGGAGGGGAACTTAAATAAGAAAAATCATATCCCTTAATAAGATAATATGGCGCATATACTCTAAAATGTTCCTTATATCTGAATTTGCTGACCTGGTCAGTCGCAGGATCTAGCATTGCCGAAAAAAACTTTTTGTCTTTCATATTCAGTAGGATCAGAATTATCGTCGATCTTAATAAACTTTTCTGCAATATCATTTAATAATGCATGGACAAATTGTTGGATTATATCTTCTTTATATGCGTTAGATATAGTTCTTACTTCTTCCTTAAGTGCCGTCTCCCAATCGGAGGTTGGATATCATCATCACTATCTTTACTCTATCTACTGCTGCTGTAAAGAGTTCTATAGAACTGATTTAAACCAGTCCCTTAAATTCTTCAACTATGACACTCTCCTTCTTCCTATACTCCTTCCTCCTCTTATCTTTCCCTGTATTATCAGCCTTAGCAGTTCATATTACTGTCTCCTCATTGCGTGTCCCAGATATTGTAACTTTCTTATTTTTATTGTGTTTATTATTTCGCATTGTTTGCCCATTTCTCGCAATACTTCCATGTTAGTTTTCTTCTGTGTCCATGCTATTCTAAGCATCCTCCTGTAACAACACGTTTCAAAGGACTGTAACTTATTTATGTGTTCTTACTTAAATGACCAGCTTTCAAGTCCATATTGCAGTATCGAAAACACATAGCATCTCAGTGCTCTTACTCTTAGTTCTAATCTAAGGTCTTGGTTGCAGATAATTGTTTTCATTTTTACAAACGTATTTCTTGCTATGTCTATCCTGCCTCTGATTTCGGTTGTTTGATCATTATTGTCTGAAATCCGGTTCCTAGGTATTTGTATTTATCAACCCTTTCTATCGGTTTATTTCCCAAATATATTTGTTGGTTTATTTGTTTTCTTTGTTATTATCATGTATTTGGTCTTTTTTTAATAATCATTTTTAGTCCATATTTTTCACAGAAACTGTTTGTTTTGTTCAGCAGTAATTGGAGTTGTTCAGCAGAGCATTCCATAATCACGGTGTCATATCTTATGTTGTTTATAGATCTTCCGTTAATTATTATTCCTTCACTTTGAGATAGTAATGCTTCTTTAAAAATGACTTCACTATTAAATAGTAATGGGGACATAATACATCCCACAGTTAGATCTTCTTTTAGACATCTGAGTACAAATCTTCACACGAAAATATCGAGAAAAGGCCAGAAATAGAGATTCGGGCTCGGTAATAGGTTTTTTTTTTAATTCTTATTTATTACGGTAAATGATGTATTTGGCGGTATATACTTGCACTTCGTTTAAATAATTTTATCTTTCCTTCTTTTTTTTTATTAAGTAAACCGCGTCAACCATGAAAGGTTATTGGCGGTAAAGAGTTGTACATAAAATGAGATGTTTCCTTATAACTACTATTTACAATTGATAACTTAAGGCTATTTTTATATTAGGTTGTACAATTTAGTCAGTTTTAGAAACTTAGTCACTTTTCAGATCACTTGGTAAATTACTTTGAAGTCGTTCCAGGTGATAAAGTGGGCAACTAACAATAATGTGTTCGATTGTCAGAGGAATATCACAAACATAGCAGAGTTTTTGTTGTTTTTTCTTCATTAGGTACTGGTGGGTTAACCTGGTATGTCCTATTCTTAAGCGGTGTTGTATGACTTGATCTCGTCGTTTTTGTAGCATTATCCCTTTTGGTGACAAATTTGGGTTGATGCGTCGTAGTTTGTTGTCCTCAAGTTTTTTCCATCTTTTGAGCCATAATCTCATTGAAAATTCTTTGATGGTGTTTTTAATGTCGGAATGAGGAATTTTTAGAAGCTGTTTATTTGGTCTATTCATATAGTAGGCTTCTTTAGCTTCCAGATCAGCTTTTTCATTACCTATTATGCCTACATGAGATGGAATCCAAACAAATTCTACCCTTTTATTTTTACTGTAAAGTTCTTCTAGATTAATTTATTTGAATTGGGTGGTTTGGGTAAACCCTTAATATTCCTTGTACTGCACTTTAAGAATCTGTGAAAATGGCTGCTTCCAATTTGGGCTGGTTTGATATATGTTGTAGAGCTTTAGATATGGCATACAATTCGGCGGAATATATGGAGTACTCCTTAGGTAGCTGGAACTGATGTTTATTTGTTTCGTCAACGAAAACTGTGCCTACCGTTTCCATTTCAGAAGTTTTTGACGCATCTGTATATATTTGGTATATATTTTTTGTACTTGTCTTTAATCGCTTAAAACCGTTGTAGAATTATATGTGATGAAATATCAGATTTAGGATACAGTAGAAGATTTGTATTACTTGTGGGGAGTTTTATGGTCCAAGGTGGAGAGTAGTTTATTTTATTGGAAATAACTTTTGGGAAATAGAAACCTGTGATTATTTTACTAAATGATGCAGAAAGAAAGGGTTTTTGTTTAAAAATTAAATGAAAATTGTCAGAAAATATGTAGGAGTAAGCAGGGTTATTAGAGTTTGCTCCTGTTTTAGCTGCATATTGTAGGCTTAGTCTGTGTCTTCTAATTAAAAGAGGCGGTTCATCAGCTTCTACATAAAGACTTTCTACTGGACTGGTCCTGTAGGCTCCAAGTGCAAGCCTTAATGCGTTATTTTGTATGATGTCCAATTGCTTTAATAAGCTATCTTTAGCTGAACTGTACACTATTGATCCATAATATAGCTTGTTGCGAATCTGTGTTTTATATATATTTAGTAATTGTGATGTATCAGCTCCCCAATTATGATTGGCTAAAGCTTTGTGCATGCAAGTTTTTTTAAGTTGTTGAATGTGGGTTTTCCAAGTGAGTTTTGTATCTAATATCATTCCCAAAAATCGATGTTCTTCTACATACTGCAAATTTTGATTATATAGTGATAATTTTGGCCAACTTGTTTGTTTGTTACTTGAAAAACATATCGCTTTTGTTTTGTTTGTAGAAAAACGAAGACCTGTTCTTTCTGACCACTTTTATAAAGTATTGATGGACTCTTGTAGAATAGTTGCAGCTATCCGGCTATTTTTATTGCTTACGTAAAGAACAAGGTCATCTGCATATAAACCAATTTGGACAGGAGTATTAATGTTATCAACAACTTCATTCATTGCAATCAAGAAAAGCATTACACTAAGTGTTGATCCTTGAGGAGTTCCGTTATCTGGGGTATACGAACTTGACCAATGATTAGTAAGTTTAACTCTAAAATTTCTATCATTAACAAATTTTTTAACAAAAGCTAGAAGATTTCCGTCTACACCCCATTATTTTAATCTTTTTAGGACATTATACTTCCACATAGTGTCGTAGGCTTTTACTATATCAAAGAAGACGGCCAGTACTTGACGATTACTTGCAAATGCCTCGTGTATGACCGATTCTAGTTTAATCAAGTTGTCCGTTGTACATCTGTTTTTCCTAAATCTGCTTTGTTGTTTGCATATTAAATTATTGGATTCCAGGAAGTACTGCAGACGTTTGTTAAGTATTTTTTCTATCAGTTTGCACAAGGTGGATGTTAAAGATATAGGTCGATACGAATTTGGATCCGTCTTTATTTTATTAGGTTTTAAAATACGAATTACAATTGCTGCTTTCCAGGATTTTGGGAATTGTTTCGTATAGAATAACATATTATAGATATCCAGAAGGTATTGTTTAGCATTTGCTGGAAGATTTTTAAGGAATGTATAAGATATTTCGTCAGGTCCTGTGCTAGAATTTTTAACGTCCTATCTTTCCTTCTGTTGCTTTTGAATGCAGGTTTATTCGTCAATAAAAGTGAAAAATCACTACTTTCTTTTAGCTAATATTTTGTGCCCCTTTAAACAATACTACAAATAGAACACCGAAATTGAGAGAAACAATAATACACAGTACAAAACAGAGAGATATAAATTGCACATTTTATTCCAACCACGTATTAAACATCTTTTTCAATCTAGATTTGAAAAGGAACTAAATTATATTCTTACTTACAAAACACTGCTTTTTACAAAACTTTTAAAATATATTACGTCCTTAAAAATACAATATGTAATAAATATCATCAAGATTTTACCATAAGTAAATCATTTAAAGAAAAATGTAAAATTTTTGATGAGAATTTATTCATATTTGGTTGCATCTTCAAGCAAATTTCATAACAATGTTATTATATATTGACAACAATGTGATTAGAATCTTTCGTCTATTGAATTTGCCGGAATATGTGGGAGCTAAATAAATACAATGTAGGCTGAAGTTGCAGTTCAGCCTTGTATTATTTTAATCATAATAGGAGTAGGCAAAAATAGATACTAAAAAAATGATAGATGCATATGGTATAACCTAAATTTGGTTGAAGCAAAAAAGTTTTAATTATGAATTCTTTTTTAAGGTAGCTGTTTATTTTTCTTATGTGGATTCATAAAAAGAAAATGCTGTGTTTAAATTTTGAATATTGAGAAAATAAAGATATTAATTTGAAGTGAAGAAGCTTACAATACAATAGTTCTACAAGTATTTGTTGCTTTAGACTTATACTTAAAATTTTTGTCATGGTACGGGTGTAAGAACCCGACCATTAATTGATGTGAGGACGTAGACAGAATAAAAATCTTTTTTTTTATTCTGTCTACGTCCTCACATCAATCAATGGTCGGGTTCTTACACCCGTACCATGACAAAAATTTTTTCAATTTTTTAACGTGTTGTGAAGTCCAGTGTCGGCTTTTTATATGTTTTTTATGTTTTAAGATTTTCAACACCTAAAAAATCATAATTTTGAAATTTAAGGAAATGAGATCTCTCCTTTGTAGTGGTATTAAAAAAATTGACCATAGCTCTGATGATGGCTTTGTAAAGCCGAAAGCGCTCAGCTAGGAATTGCCTAAAATACACACACTTCAAAAATACTTTTTTTGCATTTTCTTTCGACTTTTTTTTTGATGCCTTATATTTTGAAGCTATAGTGTAGTCTAATACCATTTTTGGAGTCCTCGTGTTTGGCATTCTTTCTAGGTGATCTCGCCATCTTAGTCTTTGCGCCTTTATCACTCCTATTATATTAGGTTGATTATATAATTCCTTTAACTTATCATTTGATCTTCTTATCTATAAACCGTCCCTTATTATTCCTCCATATATTTTCCTCAGAATTTTCCTTTCTCACATCTCTAGTAAGTTTTATTCATTTTTTGTTATTGTCCATGTCTCACTGCAGTATGTTACTATTGGTTGTATAGTTGCGTTGTATAACTGTGTTTTTGCTTTTCTTAATAAAAATTTGCTTTTCAACATTCCACTAAGAGCATGTACACTTCTATTACCTGCCATTATTCTAGATTGTATTTCTTCTTTAATGATAGGTTTATTTGATATTATTGCACCTAGGTATCTAATTCTACCATTTCGATCAATTGTATGATGATCCTTTTTCAACTTCTACTTTAAACTTTTGTCCATCCCTGAACTCATCATCATCTGTCCACTGCATACATTTTGTTTTAGTTTCATTTATATAAAGTCCTATTTTCTTCGCTGCTTTTACTATTCTCTGTACTCTCTCCTGTAGCTCTTTTTTTCTCTTGCCAGCAACACTACATCATTCGCAAATGCCAAAACTTGGTGTCTTTTATGATATAGGAATCCTTCTCTATTGATTTTCGCTTCTGGCGTTATCCTGCCAGAGGATAATAGGATCGCACTGCCTTAATCCTTCGTTTACTATAAATTTGTCCGATGAATGATTGTTTACTTTGACTCTGTTTTCTGTATTCTCTAAAGTAAGATGTATCATGTTACGCAACTTTCTACTAACTCTTATTTCCTCAAGGGTCTCTTTTAATTTCTTCCTCTTTATTTTATTGTATGCTTGCTGCAAGTAGATGTATAGTGCTATCGTTGGTAAGTTGTGTTCATAGCTTTCTGCTTGTAATTCTCTGATTGCGCTTGTGCTTCTTCCTCGTCTAAATCCGCACTAATATTCGCCTATTATCTTTTCAACTCCTTTTCTAGCTTATCTTTTATGGATTTTGATAGGTTTTGTATACGGTATTTAGTAACGCTACTCCTCTGTAATAACTGCATTCTATTTTGTCTCCTTTTTTGTGTCATGGGCAAATAATTGATTTCTTCCAATCTTGTGGTATTTATAAGTTATGATTTTCTCGATTTGTTCTGTGTTGGGTGAATTATCTTCTATGTCATCTAAGTGTTCGATTCTTGCTTCTGCTTCCATCCATTCCTTTTGGTTTGAGTTATTATTGCCATTTAGTAATTGATCAAAATACTCTTTCCATCTTTCTACTATTTCTACTTCACCGCTTATATTATTTCCTTGTTTGTTTTTAACGAATATGGGTTTTTGTTGGAAACATCTTTTTTTATTTCTAGCACCTTGATATAGGTTTTTTATTTGTTTCTTTCTGTAATTTTCTTATATTTCTTTTAACTTATTTTCTATATGTTTTCTCTTCTTTTTTCTCAGCACCCTCTTTACTTTTTGTCTTTGCTCCATATATCTAGTCTTTTTCTCTATTGTTTCTTTCGTGATCATTTCCATCCTTAATGATTTTCTTAATTCTATTTATTTTTGGCACTCTATGTCGAACCAGTATTTATTATTTGTTCTTAGTTTACTCTCTTATTTATATATTTTTTAGTTTTCTTTTCATTGTTTCCTCGTACATCTCTTGCTCTTTTTTTGATGCTGTGCTGGGTGAATTATCTTCTATGTCTTCGAAGTGTTCGATTCTTGCTTCTGCTTCCATCCATTCTTTTTGGTTTAATTTATTATTGATATTTTGGAATTGATCAAAATACTCTTTCCATCTTTCGACTATTTCTGCTTTACCGCTTATATTATTTCCTTGTTTGTTTTTAACGAATATGGGTTTTTGTTGGAAACATCTTTTTTTATTTCTAGCACCTTGATATAGATTTTTTATTTCTTTCTTTCTGTAATTTTATTCTATTTCTTTTAACTTATTTTCTATATGTTTTCTCTTCTTTTTCTCAGCACTCTCTTTACTTTTTGTCTTTGCTCCATATATCTAGTCTTTGTCTTTATTGTTTCTTTCGTGATCATTTCCATCCTTTATGATTTTCTTAATTCTATTTGATCTATTTCTTTTTGGCACTCTGTGTCGAACCAGTCTTTTTTATTTGTTCTTAGTTTGCTCTTTTATTTATATATGTTTTAGTTTTCTTTCCATTGTTTCCTCGCACATTTCTTGCTCTTTCTTTGATGCTAATCAAATTGGGATATTTATAAATTTCTTGTCTTTTATTTTATGTTTGTTTTCTGGTATCAGTTGCTTAATTTAGATGTCTAGTATGTAATGATCTGAGTCAGCGTCTGGTCCTCTGTATGTTCTTATCTTCTTTATATATTGCTGTTTTTCTTTTTTGGTCAACACGTAATCTATTTGGTTTTTAGAATTTTTATCTGGCGATATCATGTTTCCTTGAGTATTTCTTTTCTTTTGAAATATATGGTCATTATGATTATATTTTTTTTCTTGCGAAATCTATTAGGAATTGTCCGTTTATATTAGTTTCATTGTGTTTGTTGGTAACCACATTTACCCATTTTATTCTATTTTCTAGTTGACGTTAGTTCCTATTTCTATCAGTCTAGGTTATTGTCTTAGAAATAATTGTAGATATCGGTATTTATTATTACACATAATGTGGCCGAAGTAAGCTAACTTTCTGTTCTATGCTGTATTTATAATTTTTTTGTCTTTCTAATTATTCTCAATTCTCATTCGTTACGAACATTGGCGATTATCACAACACATTTTACTCTGTTTCCAGAAGCTATAAAGAGTTCTATTATTATTGTTCTTCTATTCCACTGCTTTTCGACCAGAATATATGCGGTTTGGTATCTCCAACGGTAGATTGGAATCTAAAAATATGAAAAACTAAAATATATAACTCTTTGATAGAAACGATAAGTTAGCATGACTTAGGCGAGCGCAATAAATGAGGTGAACGGCTGCTTTAATTTACCATCGATAGGGATCTTAGTATAGTAAACAAAATGTTTAAATATCATTAGCGGGGATTGTCAACATGGTCTTTGCCTAAAGGACAATACAAGAATCAAATAGATTATATCCTTGACACTAAACGATGGTGGAGCTTAATAATCAACGTGAAGACAAAACCAAACAGACTGTGGTTACAACCACAAAATATTACAAGCAAAATTTCATATTAAGTTACACAGAAAAACAATCACAATTAAAAGATAAAAATTGATTAAAAAACACCCGTACAAAACCAAACAGACTGTGGTTACAACCACAAAATATTACAAGCAAAATTTCATATTAAGTTACACAGAAAAACAATCACAATTAAAAGATAAAAATTGATTACAAAACACCCGTAAAATTTAAAGAGGCATTAACAGACGGTGACCTACCCATGAGTACCGGAGACCCTGACAAAACGTGGAAATACACAAAGAAATTGATCACTGAAGCCATCAACAATCCTAATCCCAAATACAAAACAGCTAGGTTGTAGAAGAAACGCGAAAACTTAGAAACAGCACATCATATTTAAAACAAAAAGAAATAGAGATATGCATCATAAATACAACTATAAAACACTTGTGCAGAAGAGACATTAATAATTATATTAAAAACATACATGTACAACTAGAGGAACATGCTGACCGCCAAGAATCTAGAGAACCTTTCTCAAAAGTCAAGTATCTAGCGAGAGAATTTAAACGGCAGACACAGATCATCAAAGATAATAGTGAAAATACCATAACAAACCCAGACAGTATCTCAGAGGTGTGGAAACAATATTAATTTTTTATCCGCCTTCATCACCGTTGTGGTCTTTATAAAAAGAGTATGTAGTAGAAGGAAATATAATAACGCCTCTGGCCTCAAAAACCTAATAACTATTCGAGGCAGAAAGAAACAAGAGTTAGCCAAGAACGGATGGCCAGAGAGAAAAGTTTTTTTTATTGTAGCATAAGACTGGATTAGCTCAATATTTGTTTCAATACCAAAAGTATATCTAATACTTTGAACCCCACCGGATGAAAGATATGTATCTTATAAACCTAGGAATACTGAGATAGTCAGCAGATTTTGCGCTTTATACAACTTTCTAGTGGATGTGTTATATCACAGATATAAAGAAGATTTAATGTACACTTAAGCTACAAAACTCAACATAAATATGTATCTTTTAGAAATTGAACTTACTCCAGAATTTCTCAGTTTTAATAAAGATGAAAAGTTGTATATAATTCCTTGAGATGGATATATTAAGATACACCATAAACACAAAGCAGTAAAATTTGTCAAAATATATGTGTCAGTTTTTGCAATCAGAATGCCACGATATGCAAAAAAAGTTTTTTAAAAGACGAAAATCATGACAATATTATCTTAATGCTACATTATTAGTCAACTTGCTTGTCATACTATAAACTATCAATAACAACTAACTACTGACAGATTAAATGTCAAATATTACGATCAATTATTTGACGAATTCGTTTAAAGCTAAATTTTAGGTATAAATAAAAATGACTATTTCTGAAAAAGGGTGTCATATAAAAGGAGAAAGTCATGAAAAGAACGCCTGTAGAGCAGACAGTGCAGATAGCATACAAAGTGCAAAAACTGAAAAAAGTATTAAGGCTACAAAAAGTCAAAGAAGTGGTGGGCATGGAAAAAACGAAAATTTTGCAGGAGATTTAACAAAAACGCAAAATCAGCAAAATATTGGTAGTCCGTCTTGTTGTGGAGATTGCTGCGTCAATTGTTCAAATATACTTCAAAATCTGCAAAAAGATGGGCCCAGTAGTGTGCGCAGGTAAATATTTACTTTACTTTATCGTGTCCGGACATGTCATTCATAAAATTTCGGCCCAATATTGGGCTATATCGGTTCCATCCTTGTTGACGGGTCACAAATTTAATCTTCAAGAGTACATCGATGAGAACAGTTTCTGCATTTAAGCAGATGTTCCATATTCTGTATTTCTCCACAGTCACATTTCACATCGTTTTGGTCTATTTTTCCCCATCTTGTCAATTTTTGATTTTAGGGACAGGCCGATTTTTTGAACCTGGTGAAGAGGAAATACTCAGGAGGTTCGTACTGCACTGTTTCAAGAAAGCTTTTCCTGGATTTTAGTTGCTTTTGTGGTGTTCGAGCTTTGTATAGGGCATGCCGCTCGTCCGCGATCTGTTTAATTTTCTCTATGTGCTCTACAACGCTTCGGCGCGTTGAGTGCTCTGCAAAACCCGCTGCTTTATATAGATTTGAGAGTGGCGTTGGTTTCACGCATCCCGTTACTATCTTTTTGTCTCATTTAGCGCAGTATCATCTTGTCTGGTGTGGGCAGTTCTGCCTCAAAATGGGCACGCATATTCAGCAGTTGAGAAACACAATGCCTGTGCCACTGTTCTTAAAATGCCAGAACGTGAACCCCATTTACTTACCTGTTAGCTTTCTGAGTATGCTGTTCTTAGTTGTTACTTTCCCTCTCATTTTTATGCAGTGTTGTCTGTAGGTGAGGGACCGGTCCAGAGTTACTCTTAGATGTCCGGTTCTTGCTTAAATCATTTTACTCTGCTGTTTGTTATGTGCTTATCTTTCATTTTTCTCTAATGGACTATATAAGAAATTCTTAAAGAGTTTTACCCCTTTCGTTTCTATGTCTATATCAGACGAGATGACACTACAAACTCTAAAGCAGTCTACTAGTGGCATATTTTGGTGATCAAGTCTCCTATAAGTATAGTATTACTGGAGATTACCTCATTTATTACAGTGTCAACGTCGTTGAGAACCATTAAACTTCCTCGACCCTGTGGATACTTGTAGGTGCTATATCTGGGTGATGTTCAATTATATTTGTTAATTTTGTAGATAAGATATATCGGTCTTATAACTCGTAGGACGTAAGCATTAGAGTTTCCTAAAGAACTATAGACCAATCTCCCTGCTGTCCCAAATGTACAAACTGTTTATGAAAGTAACAACTAAAAGGTTAACGTTGAAGCTCGATAGCTATCAACCGGTAGAGCAGGCAGGATTTCGAAAGGGTTACAGTACAGTGGATCATCTCCTTACAGTCAGAACTCTAATAAAGAAAGCCAATGAATATCACTTAAACTTTTACATTGGCTTCGTTGATTATAAAAAGGCATTCGACTTCATAAAACTTTGGACTATGAAGAGAGCTAGAACAACTCCAGGATAGACTCCCGATGCAGAATGCTCATACATAATATTTACAAGAAAGCTTTAATGAAAATAAAATAGATGCGAAAACCAAAGCTATAGCCAATCAACAGAAGAGTTCGCCAGGGAGATGTTATCTCACCAAAGGTATTTACACTTGGACTGGAAGACGTGTTCAAAGACATTAACTAGGGAAATAAAGGAATACATGTTAATGGAAGAAAACTGAGTAATTTGAGATACGCTGATGACATTGTAATATTCGCTACAAATTTCGATGAACTACATACCATGATAACGCAACTATTTCAAGCTTCGGTAAAAGCAGGTCTTAAGTTTAACTTGGAAAAAACAAAAATAATGACAAAGACACCGAACATTGAAAAAATAACGTTAAACGACATAAATTTGCGAATACGTCTACCTGAGACAAATAATAAAAGTTACAAAAAAAATCAAACAGCTGAAATTATTAGAAGAATAAGGTTAGCTTGGGCACGATTTGAAAAAATGAGTTGGATCTTATGTCACTTCGGGGGGGAGGGACAAATAGGGGTCTAAACACCTTCTAATGCCTCCGGGTGCTCTGTAGAGCGCTTCGAAAACATCGTGAGCCCCTCTACTTCAGGGTATGGACTGAAAAATGTCTCCTGATGGCTCGTCTTAAGAAAGACGAGATATTTTCTTACATGACAATACGTCGAAAATAATACGTCTTCTTCAGTAACTTGCCTTGAAAAAGGCAAGATATTTCTTACATGACAATTTTAAGGTTGTCGAAATAAAACACCAAATATTCAGTCGAATAAAATACTCAGCCACAGAGTATAGGAAAGCTAAAAGAAAAAGCAGAGCCCCGAGAGCACTAATCTCTCGGAGAGCCCGTGAGGGGCTGACTTGGTTGACCTGAAAATCATCTATTTTTATACACGCTGATGTAGCGATAAATAGGGATTTCCAGGTCAGGAACCAATAGGAAAAATATGGGGCGGGGCGATGCGACACTTAAAAAGCACTAAAATATAGCAATATTTGAAAAGCAGAATTTACGATCAGTGTATCCTCCCTATACTCACGTATGGCTCACAGAGTAGCGGAAGACCACAAATGAGATAAACTGATGACATAAGGAAGATTGGAGGACACAACTAAAACCAAGTGGCGCAAAACAGAAAACACTGGATTGATTTGGGGGAGGCCTATGTTCAAAGTTGGATTACTTAAGGATAAAAAAGAAGATAAAGGAGTATTAGAAGGCTCTCATCTATAATACAATAGTTATTCTCACGAAAGTAACATTCTTTCTTCACACTTTTGCCGTACTTCTGATAACCTAAGTAGCATAACCATACTTCTGATAACCATAGTAGATAACCTAAGTAGTACCTAAGTAACCTAAGTATAAGTATATCCCATTTTGTATATTTTACCTAGTTCCACAAAGTTTTCACTTTTAAACAATGTTCTGGTATATGTTGCCATTCTTTGCCGTATTCGTTTGTGTTGGTAGTATGGTTGACCCTGGGGATTCTCATCACCCTCCGTAATTCGACCTACGAGACTGCTATCATAGCCTAGTTTCAAAGGACTTCTGGAAACTAAGGGCCTTCCATTTTCTGTGTTTCTTAGTTTACGAGGATATCTGGTTTTCTCCGCCACACTTGCCTGTGCTTATTGGTAGTATGTTGTTAGGACGGGTTAGGTAAAATTTTTTTATAAAATTATCAAAAGGATTAGTTAACATCAAAACTTTTTCGGACGTATCAGATGATCATCAGTAATTTTTTAGCAAAAAGCCACATATCACCTAAATAAAAAAGCACTTTATTTTACATATTTACTTTTAATTAAATTTAAAAATTAATGACATTATGTCGATAAATAAAGATTTCTAACTAAAAGAAATTTCTTGAATCCAATTACCAAAACAGTCCGTACTTTCCTTTAATTTAAAAAATTAGATAATTATAAACTAAAAATATAAAAAAAAATTTGTAATTTTTTTTATATATTGATCACTGTATTTGGACCATTGTCTGTGATATTGTAACACCTTTATACCGTAAGAGAAAAGTTTAACATAATTATGAAGATACTTTAAGTCAATATTGTGGCAAATTATATTTCATATTTTCATGCACATTTTGTGTAGTTTTAGTGCATATTGTCCAGCTCTATTACTAGCATAAACTAAAATATTTAACATTAGATAAAAAGATCAATTTTAATTTTTTTTTATTTTAAATTCAATTTTACATATCAATATACGTCTAGATCAGTCATGGACGTATAAACACAGATGGACTCAGTTATTTACATAAAATTGTGTAGTCAAAATTATTTGAATAGGTCACATTCTCAGCGCCTTCAACTGTTGTCACGTTTTGTTTTAAAATTTCTTATTCGCGAGTCGCTGAAAATATTACTCCGTTTTTTATACTCTACAGGTGCTATCAAACCAAAATAATAATGTATTGGTTAGATTAATATATTTAATTGTAATCAAAATATCAACTGTGCACATAGTGTGCAGTATCATTTAATAATAGCGTATAATAGATATCAATCAATTATTTTATATGTAGAAGCACTGAATTTATAAATGGCAACGGTTGTATACATTTCTCTGTCTTATGGATCTACGACAAACTTCAAATGCTGTTCCATGTTTGTTTACTTTTTACAGTAGATGAGAAAAAGTTGTTTTTCGATATTTTGGCTGTATTTTAAGTGATATTTGTGAGAAGTGAAATAAAATAAACGAAATATTTACATCCCGATCTCTCATTTCATTTGTAAGTACATACAATTTACATTATTTAAGATGAGGAAATGGGGAAGCGTGTTTGTTTACATTTTAATAGGCATACCATTGGGTTTATTCATATTCATTAATGTATTAATGAATATGAATAAACCCAATGAATTATGAATAAGATATGAGTTCATGAAATTAGTAGATATTTTTAAATTGTAAGTAGCCATCATCTGATTAAAAAAGATCTGTTTAGTACCTTTTTAATTTAATATTTCTCATGGATAGAAATAAATTAGTGAAATGAATAAAACTCATTTATTTTTCTATGTAGGTTTCCAAATAATATTGACGATCGAACTATTTGGGTAGCAAATTTAGGAGAAAACAAAGATTTTTTATTGTAGCATTATTTTGATACCTATTAAAAAATTAACTTGAAGTCAACTATATATTATATTAATTTTAAAACAAATAAAATTGTATTTTAATTTTTCTATAAAGACGTGATTTGTTAATAGTTAAACTATCGTTTTTTTAAATTCTTTGAACTGGTTTTTATACATTATTACTACTTCCAATGTTTAAAATCTGAATAATTACCCGCGAGTAAAAATTCAAGCACGCTTATGCTCATTGCGGAAGCATCACATTCTATCGAAGCTTCAGAACATTGTGTGTTAAACGTATCTTATTTCTGTGTCAATCTATGTTTATACGTCCATGAGATCAGTTGTTAACAATATAACAAAAGTGCAACAAAAGGCAACACGAATGAATTTTTAATGCACGTTCAAATTTCAAAAAGATTGTGTTAATAGAAAAACTTATTCCTTTGTTTGATTTTAGTGTTAAAAGTTTAAAGAATAAAGATTCATACAGAGATTCCTCTCCAGCTGCCTCCTGCAAATCTGTTACATCTGTTAAGACCTCTACTAGCAAATGCGATAAAAAGGAGCATACCAATAGAGAAATGCATAGAGAATCTTCGCCGGCCCCTTCCTGTAAATCTGTAGCTTCTGTTAAATCGTCTACTAGTAAATGTGATAAAAAGGAAAAGAATAGAGATACAACTAGAATTCCCTCACCCGCTCCTTCTTGTAAATCTGTTACATCTGTTAAGTCGTCTGCTAGTAAATGCGATAAAAATGAGCGAATGAATAAAGAAACACATAGAGATACTTCTCCGTCCCCTTCCTGCAAATCTGTTACCTCTGTTCTGTCATCCTCTAGCAAATGCCATAAAGAGGAAAAGAGTAAAAATAAAGAAACCCCAAAAGCAGTCATAGATACATCCACAATCCGTGCTGAGTTGCGAGCAGGTGTATTATTGAACAATTGTGATTGTGTAAAGAAAAATGGACTACAGGATTTTTGTCCCAGATATTCTTGTCATAAATCTTCAGTTAATTCTAGTGTGTAATATAAAATATTATATTAATATGTATTTTGGTAAATATTGTAACTGATTCATATTTTTCATTATCAACAAATACATACTGTCAACTTTTTAGAAGTTGTTGATAATTTTTATATAGTTTTACTTTATCCAACTTTGAATTAATTATTTGAAACTGGTTTAAAATTTTTCTGTTTATTTTTTATACTTATATAAGTTTTATTTTGCATTTACTACATATTAGGCACCATTATAACAAATAATGACATATGGAGCATCTTCATCATCATTCAGGTCTTCAGCCTTAGCTCTCGTTCCTTCTGTTAATAAGTGGTGCATACCAGTAAGGCTTATTAGTTGAAGCATTGGAAATGTGGGTTAAAAGACGAATGCTGAAGATACCTTGGACAGCAAGAAAAACTAATGAAGAAGTACTAAGGAGCGTCAACAAAGACAGAACTGCTAAAGACTGTTAAACATCCGAAAAATGTCTTATCTGGAACATATAGTAAGGGGAAGTCGATATAAAATTTTACAACTGATCGTTAAAGGCAAAATAGAGGGCCGTAGAGGTGAAGGAAGAAAACAAGTTTCTTGGTCAAAAAACATTCGTGAATGGACTCAGATACCAAATGCAGGACAATTATTCCATATTGCAGAAGATCGAGAAGCCTTCGCAATGGTGATCGCCAACGTCGGATAGTTCTGATATGGCACGCGAAGAAGAAGAAGCTGTGATAAGATTTAAACTAGTAAGCTTAAAATAAAGATAGTGATTCTAGATATATATTAGATATAAGTAAACTAGTTTTAAGTTAAGTTATGTTATGTGGAAATATACAGAAGTTTTGTGTTAGAAACCGTCGGAGGATGAGCGTTTGCTTAACTTATACCTGTATATCAATTGTGACTCCCTGTATTAATGGTATATTCGGTTTAAAACTTTAATTTCCTTGATTCTTCGATGATGTGTTATTCGAATCAAATGCTATGATTTTCTGATGGATATTCTCAAGTTACAGTTGATTTCATGTAATCGAATAAACTATTTTACAATTAAGTCAGTCCAGAAATGGAACTTAGTAATATTGGCAATATCATTTTAGGTCGATTACATTAAAATGTAGAATACATGTCTCAATGGTCAATATGAATAGGTCAGATAAAATTAAAATATTAAAATCACTTTTCACCATTGTAACAAAAAAACAAAATTTATTTAATTTATTAATATTGGATCAATTTATCAATTATTTATCAATTGGATCTCATCTTCTGTCTCAGCGATTATTTGACTGTATTCGATTATGTAAGTATATGTTTTCAATGGTCTGTATAATATTGATGGATATGTTTCTTTTACACAGTAGATGTAAGACGTCTTCGACTTGGATGCGATGGAAAGCCTTTGTCAGGTCTATAAAACATAGATATGCTGGTTTATTCTACTCGATGGCCATTTCTGTGATTTGTGTTAGTACAAATATTTCGTCTATGCAGGATCTTCCAGATCTGATTCCTTGTTGTTAATCTGATAAAGTTGTTAATTTATTGATTCTGTTGGTTAGGACTTTTGTGGTAAGTGCAGTGTTAAGTAGATTTATATCTCTATAATTGTTAGGGTCTTCTTTACAATCTTGAACATTGGTATCATTATGCTGTTTCTCGATATATCTGGTATCTAATATGCAGTGCAATATTAGCTTTTGTTATCTTTCGGGTTATACTTTCTTCTCCGTGCTTTAGAAGCTGGTTAGTGATTCCATCTGGTCCTGGTGACTTTTTATTTAAGGAGTCTATCCTGGAGTCTATTTATGTCTACCTCTATCTCTACTTCCTAGAAACTGATTTTCATTTCGTGTCTTAATTCTGGTACTTTATTGTATTAATTATTATTTTACTTTTCTTCAAACAGTTTCGTCAGGTATGTTTTCCATTCGTTTGCTGGTATGTTGTTTTCCTATTGTATTCCTAAAATTTTGCCATTTCTTTCCGTTGGTTTCTTAAGTATCTCCATATTGGTTTTTTTGTATCGTAGACATCGCTTTCCATCCTTTTTTAAGCTGTTCTCAGTGTTTATTTTTTGTTCTTCTTACCAACTTCTTTGTTTCATTTCGTATTCTTCTATAGGTGTCTTGGGATTATGAAGTATTAGATGGTTTGCACTTTGTGTAGACCTCTCGTTTCTCTTTATATTTCTCTTCTTTTTTTTTCTAAACCGTGGTGTATTGTTGTTGTTTCTTTTATTCAGTATGGCTTTATGATTTTCTAGAGATTGCGTTGCTGCTTTTTCAATGTTGTTTTTAATGTTTCCTCAGCTGTCGTTTATATCTTCGATGTCGTCTAGTTGTTGTCTAGTGGATGTCTTTTTTTAGCTCTATCTTCTGTGCTAGCCTCCTTTGGTACATTTCTCTTGTGAAGTTATTCCACAGTTATTCTACATTGAATTTTTCCTCAGTGATTTCCTGTAGAAAATGTTTTGGTGTTATTTTTATTCTTATTTTTGCTAGTACTAGGTTATGTTCATTTCCTGCGTCTGCTAAGTTTAGTGTTCGGATATCTAGAATTTGCTTTGGGTAAGTTTTTCTATTAGTGACTATAAAATCAATCATAGATTTGTGTCCCCTGGAGTTTTTAAATGTATAATTATACTGGAGCTTATGGTCGAAAAATGTATTATTAATTCTCAGTTTATTAAAAGCAAAGAGATTATTCATGAGTTCTCTACTTGCGTTCACATGGTTTTTATTAAACCTTTGTTTTACTTCTGAAACTATTTCATTTTCAATTAGTGCATTAAAGTCACCCATAAGAATTAAGGATTCTTCATGAAGTTTGCTTCATGAAGATTCCTTGAGGTGAACAATTTACATTTGTGTAAATTGTGTTTTCACATCCTAGATGTGAAAACATCTAGGATGGTTTGCATTTGTTCGTAGAATGCCTCTCGTTCTTCCTCAGGTTGGCAGTCTTCGGGGCTATAAATAGATATGACATTTAATTTTTTGTAGTTTATTGTAATTTTTATATTTATTGTTTTGGAACTATTACGGTAGTTATTTATGTTGTCTTTTAATTTGTTATAGACCTACACCTGCTCGTGCTTGTTATTCTTTCTTCACTCTGTATGCTAAAATATATTGGGTATAGTCTCTTTGGTCTGTACCTTTTTTCTTGGTTTCTTGGATTGCAAAAATTTCTACGTTTTTATTTATTAGTTCTTCTATTATTTCTATTATCCCTTGTTGTTGAAATAAGTAATGTTAAATCTTGCTAATCTAATTGTGGGCTTATTTTTCCTTCTCGTTTTTCTCTTCTTTGCGTGATTCGTCATCTTCGGTTCCTTCTGATTCCGAGGCTTTATATCGGTTTTTTGAGCATTGTGGTCTTTTACAATGGGTAGGATGCTAACCTGGCCCATCAACAATCCTATTTTATTCAGGCTTTTATTCAATCTAAACTAATTTAGTTAAATATAACTAGTCAATTTATGACTTATAAAGTATATTATAAATTAGAAAAAACCAAGTAAAGAAGAGTAAAATATTAGTTTAATTGCAGTTTTGAAAATATATTTGTATTTTTTTAAGCCCTACTCTCTATTCGAATTGCCTAATATAGGCCACTCCTAATTCTCGCCATTCATGTCTGTTACTTGTAAGGCGTTTCCACATTGGCCCTGCTATTCTTTTAATATCTTCGCTCCAGCGCATTTGCGGTTTTCTTCGTGGTCTTTTGGCTTCATGTTGCCGCCAATTCCTGATTTCTTTATTCCATCGGTCAAGACGTTCGCTATTCACAGCCCATTTCCACTTTAGTTTAACTGCCTGTTCGACAGCCTCTTTTACTTTTTTTTATATTACGAATGTCTTCATTGGTTTTATGGTCTTTGAGTGAGATACCCAGCATCTGTCGTTCCATAGCTCTCTGAGTTTTTATGATCTTCTTCATGTTTATTTGAGTGAATTTCCGGGTTTGAGCTTTATATCGCACACCTATATTAAAAGTGTAGTAACTCAAAAAACCACTTTTTCGACAAATTGAAAAAATCTAATCTACTGGATATAATAAAAGATTTAAAAGCGTTTGTAAATAATATTGGAAGCACATTGGTTTACGAAGTATTTTGGTATCAGATGAGTCATAATCTTGCATTTTTAATAGAAAAAATTGAGATTTTTTGACTTATTACACTTTCGAAAAATGAAAACCGCCATGACTTCAAAATTTTTTTGAATTAATTCACTTTTATTGCAATTAAATTAAAATGCAACGCTTTTAATCTAAATTTGTCAATGTGAATCATAACACAAAACTGTTTTTTTTGCAAACCAGTATACGAGTACCGTTCATTTCAAAAAAATATGCCTTATTCAGTGCTCTCAAATTTTGGGTGCTAGAATATCTGTACTTAGGTTTGATTTCATCTGTGTCGTAAGATGTAATCTCTTTGACGTTGAAGATCAGCCATTACCCAATAATTATTAAAAATGCGTTGCCAATCTTCGATATTAATATTATTATTATATCTCAAACGACATAATTCACCACAACCTTCACGAACCATTCTTCCTGAAATTTCTTTTTTTGACTTAGACATAGAAACGTATGCCTCACGTGAGTTTCGTTTTGCTACATTCGTCTTCAAATTCTCAGGTTTTCGGACTCTTTTTTTCCTTTATTTTCTCCATTATCTCCAATATTCAAAACTGTAGAATCAGATGCACTATCGGAGCTGTCAGAACTAGTCGAAGAACTGCTGCTGCTGCTGGATGAAGAATTATTAGTTATAGGAATTAATTGAGAATAATTTGTCTGGAGAGACATCAAAATTTGGATCAGCATCGGAATCATCTATATCGCTTTCGTAACGTCGAATGGGAGGTATGTAATCATTTTTTCCCTGATCCATATTAACAATATTAGAAGTACTTGGTAGACATAAATGATTATAGGTGTTTTCGTTGGAAATGGTTGGAGTTTCATTTAAATATATTATGCTATTCTCGGGTAGTAAATTTTCATTTCCAGGCATAAAAGAAGACTTATCATGGTGACGACTATATTGATTAGATTCCTTTGAATTGAATTCTAAAGAATTTGTGGTGTCATGCAAAGGAATACTTTGAACTTATGAAATGTTGGAAGAATCTTTATTAATGTTCTTATTTTCATGCTTTTGTAAAGCCATGTCAACAAATAAACGGCCACGGCTCGGCATTATACTGAAACAATAACGATAAATAAACTAAACCGTCAAAAGTGAAGCAACTCAAAAATATCTTTTTACTAATTTGAAATGAAAATTTAATATTCCAAAATCTATAAAATAAAAATAAATCTCTTATAGTTAACATAAAGTATTCAAAATTATCCCAAATATCAAGAACTAACTAAATTAACGTTACAAAACGAATTCACCATTAAAACCGATTTAACCCTAAATTTAAAAAATAGTTCATTAAAACTGTAGCAAAACAAAATAAACTTTAAACAAATTAAAATTTAAGCAACAAAACTGCTACAATTCAAAATGCTGCTGTAAAAATATCTGAGTAAATCAGCTAAATTGTATTAAATCTAAATATTTATTGTAGTTTTATCAAGTTTACTCACCAAAACCGTTGCAACTCAAAATGCCACACTGTGAAACCGTACACTCTGCACGAAAGTCGGAGCGTAACTAAAAATGGCGCGGTTTTATACTGAGGGCGAACGAGTTATCATTCAGCAAAACCGACTTACAACGTCACCTGTGACACACTAGGAAGAATACAATAACTGCAGTTTTATTGGCGAATAGGTAATTATTCGAGGAATTTAAATATGACCTTAACTCAAATACTCACATTTTTGAGTTGCTACACTTTTCATGCTGGTGTGCGATATGTAAGTACAGGTAGGATACAGGAATTGAACACTTTGGTTCGCAATCTTTGAGGTATATTTTTATTTTTAAGTACGTATGAGAGTCTTCCGAATGCTGCCCATCCCATTTTACACGTCTGCTTATTTCGGTAGTCTGATTTTCTTTGATTGCCTTGACATTTTGACCCACATATTATGTATATTCATCTTCGTGTTCTATCTCTTTCCCTTCGATGTTTATCATAGGTTTGTCATCTTTGTTTGACAGATTAGTTTAGTTTTACTGAAATTATATTTGTGTATATTTGTGTATATTCTATTGGTTATGTATACACTGTGTGTTAACCAATTGGACTAAATTAGCTAATAAATAAATCAGAGAGTTGTCGAAAAAACGGTTGAACAAGTCGATTAGTATTTATAGTTGCGCATTTTTTTCCATACAAACTTTTTTTTCGGAGTGTATCAGATAACGGTGGTCAACACCAACTTTCTTAGTTTAAATAGAACACCCTGTATACTAATTAATTTCGAATTTCTCATATTATTTTAGACATTTTTTAAATACAATGTCTTATACCTATCTTGGACTGTTTCGGAAATATTAAGTAAAATGCAAAAAATCTCATTTGAAAGAGAAAATTGTCTATTTGCCGAAAGTCGCCACAACATATTCAAAAACTTCTAAATAATACAAATCTAAACAATAATCAATCAATAAATGTAGGAGATGTTCAAAATGCTCCCCACGAAGGGCTTGGCAACACCCTAGCTGTGAATAGAAATTTCTTCCAACGTTACTCAACATATCAGATGGGATCGATCTAATCGCAACCCTTATTCGTCTTCGTAAGTTAGCTAAGTCAGTGGGTTTAGTTTTGTATACAATACTTTTCACATATCTTTATAAGAAAAAGTCTAATGGCGTCAAATCGGGGGATCGTGGTCGCAATTTCATTAATCCTTGCCTCCCTATCCATCAATTTGGAAATATTTGGTTGAGGTACTGCTGGACATGAATTTTGTACAGCTGTGGTGCTCCATCTTGTTGGAACCATATCATATTCGCTGGAACTTGTGAGTTTCCTGGATCAGGATACAAGTTGGCTTACGTTGACACTACATTATTTTGGAGCAATGCTAAATAATTGTCGTCATTCAAATTGCCATCTGTGAAAAAGGGACCTATGATCTGATCTTCAATAATTCCTGCTGACACGTTAACCTTCTCAGAGTATTGCCTTCTCTCATCAAGTGAAGGTTTTTTCTGGACCAATAGCGGCAGTTTTGCCGATTAGCATGACCGTGAAGAGTAAAGGTGCACTCATCAAAAAACAAAACATGTTCTAATTGGATCACATTGCTGTCTAACATTGCCATCATTTGTTCACAAAAGTACGTTATCCTGTGAAAATTTTATTTCATGAGCTCCTGAGTGTGTATAATTTTATAGAGATGCATTTTGTTTTCTTGTAATATTCGAATGTGGGTGTTCCTCAAACTCAAGCATAACAGCCAATTTGGTATCCTAACTTATTGCATTGGCAGCTTCTTTTTTCTACCTTCCTAACATGGCCCAGCTCGTGAAATTTGTTTCTCTATTTTACTAATTGTCCTTTGAGATACGTGCGGAAAATCAGGAAATACTTCGTGAAATAAACGAGCTACTTCCATTTGCGTCTGTGTCTTATCTCCATAGAAAATCATCTATATAATTGTAATTTTGAGCATTTCTGTTAAATGAACCATTTTTCTGGCTTACGGTTAATGAAATTCAAACGACTATACCACTGACAACTACTTCTGTCATGGAACAATGAAACCTTGGCGTTTTAAACCAAAGTAAACAATTTTTTGTTGTGTTCAACATATCAATAAAAAGGAATGCTTAAATAGTTTTTGTTTACTTTATGACTATCAAGACCTAAATGGGCAAGAAGTATTAAGAAGGTGGTAGCGACTTTCGACAAATCAATAATTTTCTTTTCTAAATGTGAATTTTTGCATTTTACTTAATATTTCCGAAACAGTCCAAGATAGGTATAGGACATTGTATTTAAAAAATGTCTAAAATGATCTGATAAATCTAAAAATGAATTAATACTATTTAAAATAAGCAATTTTTTTTGTCCTTAAGTTAAAGACAAAAATGGAAATATTATCCCAGATAGACCAAGCATATTAGATATAGTGGAAAGTTTCTATGAAACATTATATAAAAGTCAAGTTATTCCAGAGCTCATCGAACAACCAATACAAAAGGTACATAATGTAGGATCGGAGGATATACCAGATATATCACGAGAGGAAATTCAACATGCCCTCAAAAATATGAAAAATATTAGAGCTCCGGGGGAAGATGGTGTAGTAATTGAGACAATTAAACTAGGAGGTTCACTTTTGATGTCCCAAATCCAAACACTTTTTAATCTATGTCTGCATAGTGAAAATATTCCAAGTAAATGGAAGAATTCGGTGTCAATCCTCCTCCACAAAAAAGGGGATAAATCAGATCTCGAAACCTATAGGCCAATTAGTTTGCTTAACCACGAAAACTATAGGCCAATTAGTTTGCTTAACCACCTATAAGCGACCAAAAAGCCCTTTACTCGAATACTGACAAACAGATTAGAAGCAAAACTCGATTTCTATCAATCAGAAGAACAGGCAGGATTTCGAGCGGAACACGGAACAAACGACCATTTGTAATTCCTTAAAGCTCTAGTTGAAAAGTCTATCGAATATAACAGACCCTTGCTATTATCTTTGTCGACTTCCACAAAGCATTTGACACAGTCGAAATAGTTGCTATCTTAAAAGCACTATCAGAATGCAGGATAGATCACAGGTATGCAAATATTATTCGAAATATATACGAAAATACGACAATACCCGTTAACCTCCATTGCATGACTGAGAATATAAAAATTGGCAGAGGGGTGCGGCAGGGAGATACCTTGTCACCAAAACTATTTATAACAGTTATGTAGTACGCATTTAAAGGGCTAGAGTGGGAATCAAAGGGTATTAGCATCGATGGAGAGATATTCAATTATCTCAGATATCCCGATGATATTGTTCTCATAACAGACAACTTAAGAGAAGCCAGAGGTATGCTACAACAACTACAGCAAGTAACCCAGAAAGTCGTTTAAAAATAAACTACGAAAAAACAAAAATGATGACCAATCTCGTCCCCAATGAGCTAATAGAAATCGAAAAGTCGCCCATAGAACTTGTGAAAAAATATGTGTATTTGGGTCACGAAATAAGGTTAACGCGAGATAACCAAACATGCGAGCTACTCAGAAGCAGTCTGGGTTGGGCTGAATTCGGAAAAATGAAAGACGTGTTTAAAACAAATATACCGATCCATTTAAAAAGAAAAGCTTTTAACCAGTGCATTCTACCAGTCCTCACATACGGAGCAGAAACCTTAACTCTCACAAAAACATCAGCCGAAAAATTGAGGACACAACGAAAGATGAAGAGATCAATGCTTGGAATAAGCTTTCAAAATAGAATAAGAAACGAGGAAGTTCGTAGACGAACCGGAGTGGAAGATATTATCGAACATATTATAAGGCAAAAATGATGGGCAGGACATGTTGCAAGAATGCAAGATGACAGTTGGACAACAAAATTGCTTGAGTGGAGACCACGGGCTGACAAGCGAAGCCGAGGAAGACCACCAACGCGATGAACCGACGACCTCAAAAGAATCGTGACCAATTGGATAGCAAAGGCCTAGAACAGAAGCAGATGGAAAAGTTTAAAGGAGGCCTATGTTCAACAATGGACAACTCAGGGCTGATTGATGATGATAATGAAAATAAGCAATTTGATATTGGCCACCGTTATCTGATGCACCCCTTATAAAAAGTTTTTATAGAAAAAAATACGCAACTATAAATAACAATCGATTTGTTCGGCCGTTTTTTCGAATACTCCTTCATTTATTTATCAGCTAATTTATTCCATTTGGCTGATATACAGTGTATATTGATTTGCTATACTTCCTAACTTTATATTTTATATATTGAGTATACAAATTAAAGAATATTTTGGGTAAACAAAAAAAGAAACAAATAATTCATAATAGCTAAATCATATTTAAACTTTATATATTCTACAAAAATTCATGAAAATTTTTTGTTCATAAAATTTAACTACACACTAAACCTTGTATGCAAAAAAGCAAAACCTATTGGAAATTATTGTTTTTCTGAATTTTCAACCTTTAGTTGATTTCTCTTTATTTTTCCATGTGATTACATGACGATTTTATTTAGTCTACTATGACTGATTATGATTATCGTATCGTAATCATAATCGTTATGCCCTATAAAAGATTAGTTAAATCGAACAATACTAATAATATGCAGTAGAAAATGCATTAACCTAATTCGATACCATACATGCAAACCGAAATGTACAAAAGAGACACACCCAACGAGATATATCAGACAAGAAAAATTACCATCAAGTTTGTCTAGATCCGTCGCAACATTTGAAAAAGTTTGTGATTCAATGCCGACCTTGCAATCAGTTAACTATATGGTAGCTTTCGAGTTCCAATTACTGACAAATGCAGTTACTGCATAATTTTTTCCTAAAAATCAAACATAGCAAATGTGCATTAATTTTTTCTTTGTCGATTCAAGTTTGGATGGAGGTTTAAACATACGGGGTAAGATTGAGTATAAAAGATCCGTTCGGGATGGGTGGGCAGTTCAGTGTTAGCTTTATCTTTGTGCAGTACTTCTAGTGTGACATAATGTTGACGAAGGTAGGGCTTCCTTTAAACTTACTGGACATAAATCACAGGCGTTACCTCACAAATTACTCTACAGCCATTTATGGTATAATTAGATCAGTTGCAATTTACGCTGAGGTTTTTTGCTATATATGTTAAAAACATTTATATTTTAATCTAACAACTTTATATAGTTTTTAGATTCGTCGCCAATATTTTTGTATTTTATGCAATATTTTATAAATGTTTTACCTTTATGTTCTAATTTAATAGAGGTATTTATTATGCACTTAGCTCAACAAATAATGAAGGTCCAGAAAATACAAGTTAAAATAATATATCTTCAATATCTTATAAACAATAAAATTATAAATTATTTTATTCTATCTTTACGACTTATTTTTTTTTGAGATCTCTATATTTTTTTGGTAATATTGGTTAGGATATTTCTATATACTGTGACTATATCTTCTTTTCTTCTATCTTTTTAATTTTTAGATATACTTTAACAATATTACTGAATTTTGTCAGTGTCTCCATTTTCTTCTCATCTGCAGAATTGACTACATGACTAATTCTGGCATTATTTTACTCCCATTGTTGTTACATATTGTTACCAATATTTTATTCGTTCCTTGATAAAATTAGTTATTCTTATATTATCGTTTAAAATTTTAATTGATTTTTTCTTTTTTACAATCTTTTTTTTTTATTTAATTTTATGGACCTATTCTAATTTTTTTTTTATTTTTATATTCTTCTTCTTTTGTTTTTACTTTTTTATTATAATTTTCTTCTTCATCATACTCTTTATAAGCAATTATGCTTGTTCATTGGCGGATTGATACCTCTATGAATGGTTGTCTTTCCATCTATTGCGCGGTCGTCACATACTTTTTCTAGCCATTGGTGATTTATCAGTTGGTTATTTTTATTCGGTTATTTTTACCACACGGCCCTCCCCCATTCTGCTTATGTAGTTATTCTGTTCTTTTTTCTGGTTAGTATCCATTCGTTTATACACTGTACATTAAATTTTCTTCTAATGTCTTCACTTCTCTTTTGATCTCTCCAGTAATCTGTGCTGTGATTGTGTTGCGTCTTGTTTGTGAGGCATAAATCATTATTGGCATCAGCTTTACACATTTTTGATCTTATCTCTTCTTCTTCTTTAGGTACCATGTCCTCTAAGGAGATTGGTAATTATCACAACTATTTTCACTTTTGAGATTGCAGCTCTGAACAAGTCGATTTTCCCTGTATTTTTGCTTGCATTATGGTTTGTAGCAATGCATATTTATCCTCTCTCATAACATACCCGAGATATTGTTACTTTTTTATCTTCATCGTATTCATGATGTTCATTTCTCTGTCATCTTTCTGAGGACCTTAACATTTGTTATTCGGTCTACCCAACTTATTTTTAATATTTTTCGGTAGGTCCACATCTGGAATATTTCAAGTCAATCGCTCACCTCTTCCTTTAAGGTCCAGGTCTCCACCCCATACAGCAGCACCGACAACACATATGAACGTAATATTCTTATTTTGAGTTTTAAACTAAGGTCTGCACAATACTTTTCTCATATTATTAAATGTTGCTCTAGCTTGGTCAATTCTCATTTTTATTTCTTCTGTATACTTGTATACTCAGTATTTTTATTAATAATTGTACAAAGATATCTGTACTTTTTTACTTTTTCTATTGGAACCACTCTTATGTTTAAAATGTCTTGTTTTTGTGTTTTGGAAATTGTCATAAATTTTGTGTTATTAGCATTAAGCGTTAGTCTTCTTTCCTCGCTAGCATTTACTAAATTATCTATGAGTGTCTGTAAATCTTGTATATTATCTGCAATTAGTATAGTATCATCGGCATATCTGATAGTTTTGATGAGTCTGCCGTTTACTTTTATTCCAATTGTTACATTTTTAAGTGATTTTTTAATTATTTCTTTCGAATACAGATTGAACAATAAGGGGGACAGTATGCAACCTTGCCTTACGCCTCTTTTTATCTCTACTTCCTTCCTCCAAAAGTTCTTTGCCTACTCTGACTTTTGCTGTTTAGTTGAAGTAGAGATGAGATATTATTCTTAAGTATTTTTTATCAATGTCTTTATCTTTAAGTAACTGCATAAGCCGGTTGTGTCGGACCTTAACGAATGCCTTATTGTAATCAATAAAACAAACAGAGTGGTTGGTTTACATCCATACATGTACGTGTACCTATGGCATTTCTAAATCCAAATTGGGTTTCAGTAATGTCTTGTTCCACTTTTCTGAAAATTCTTAAACGGATAATTTTTAAGAATATTTTGAGTATGTGGCTCATTTGATTAATTGTACGGTAATCATTACATTCCCTTACTTACTTACTTACTTACTCCGTGACGTTACAACCCTTCGTGGGTTTTAGCTGACTCGACAACATGCTTCCAATGTTTTCTGTCTGGAGCAACCTCCATCCAATTCTCCACGCCCATAGTGCATAGGTCTCCTTCTATATTATCTCGCCACCGGAGACGAGGGCGTCCACGTGGTCTCCTTCCAGTTGGGATTTCCTCCCACACCAGTCTTACTGTTCGTTCGTCAGAATCTCTTCTGTGTTCTGTCCATTGCAGTCTTCTAGACTTTTTTTCTCTTATGATGTTGGCGTCTGGGTAAAGTTCTTCGAGCTCTTTGTTAGTTTTTATCCTATATTGTCCTGATGCTTCATCCAGCACAGGACCAAAGATCTTTCTTAGGATTTTTCTTCTCCAAACACATAGTCTTTCTTCGTTTGCTTTGTTATCATCCACGTTTCGCTTCCATACATCTCAACGGGTAGTATGATTGTTTTATAGACCTGGATCTTCGTACGTCTTGTTAGTTGTTTCGATTTTATAAGGTTTTGGAGAGCAAAAAGACATCTGTTGCCGGCCTAAATCCTGTTGTTTATTTCTTTTGATCCGCTATTGTCTTCAGTTATTGTTGTTTCAAGATACTTGAATTCTCTAACGCGCTCAAAGTTAAAGTCATTGATGGTGATGTTCTGACAGATACAGTCTCTGCTTTGGTTTTTGCGGCTCATATACATTATATTTCGTCTTGTTTTCGTTGACTTGGAGCCCTATCTTCTCTGCTTCCTTCTCGAACCTCACGAAAGTCTCCTTCATCCTTAATCGTGTGTTTCCTATTAGATCAATATCGTCCGCAAATGCCAGTAGTAAGTTTGGTCCTTCTAGATGGAATACTGTATTCGGTTTTTCGATTCTTGCACTTCTGATTATGTGCTCCATAGCTAAGATGAAGAGTTGTGGTGAAAGTCCATCTCCCTGTTTTAGTCCATTGTTTATTTTAAATGTCTCCGAATATTGTTGTCCAACTCTCACCTTACATCGTAACCGTTCCATACACATAAGTATCAAGCTGACTAGTTTGTTTGGAAAACAAAGTTCCAGCATCGCTGTCCACAGTCTGTCCCTGCATACTCTATTAAATGCTTGTTTTAAATCTATGAACATCTGGTGAAGCTCACGGAATTTTTCCATTATCTGTTTTTTTTTAGGTTTTTTCCATTAGGTTTTTTTGGTAATGTAATAAATGTTGATTTAAGCCAATCTCTCGGAATACCTGCATTATATATAGTATTATATAAGTCTACTAATACATTGACCTGATCTTCTGATATTAATTTAATTATTTCAGTTGGAATTGTGTCAGGCTCCGCAGTTTTATTAGATTTTACCAGATTAATTGCAAGTATTATTTCAACCTTAGTTATATTAGGACCTATATCATGTTCCTCGCAATCGTTTATGTTATCTTGTTGTATCCTGTCGTCCTCAAACAATTCTTGGACGTATTCTCTCCATCTATTTAGTTTGCCTTTGATATCAGATATTATTTTACCATTCGTATCAACCAGGGTGTTACTATTGTTGGACCGTTTTATAGCTGCTAATTCTTTAATTTTTTTGTGTAATTCAAAACTATCATGATTTCTCTGGAGTTTTTCTATCTCTAAACATTTGTCGTTGTACCACTTTTCTTTAGCTGTCCGTATTTTTATCTTGATATCCTTGTGTGTGGCTTTGTATTCAATATTGTATACATTTTTGTTTTTGTATGATCTTCTTTTGTCCATTAGTTGCCGGATCTCATGTGTCATCCATAAAGTATTAGCTTCATCGATTTTGTGACTACTCAGCGTATCTTTAATGGGCATCATTATTGTGTTTTTAAATGTTTCCCATTTTTCGTTGGAATCTTCATTATCAATGATTATTGTTTTGCTCGTCTCTTCATTAATTTTCAACGCTAGGTCTCCTTTTATATTCGGGTGTTTTAGCAGACGATTGCCGGGTGATTGCCGACGTGAAATGGACACGCCTTCACGTGATCTTTCTTTCTGTAATCTAATGTAAGTTTAATAAGTGTGGAGCAGAGTCTTACTGCATGCCCCCAAAATTTACTAGATGCAGCACTAAGGAGTTTAGCTCTTCCTATTACCTTATTAAGGGTAAGGTTAAGCTCAGTCTCCCAATTGAGTTTCCTCTGAAATTGAACACACAAGTAGTTGACTGAACTCCTGAAAGGGAGTCTAGATCCGTAAAGCTCTATCTGGTTACTATAGTCTTTGAACCTTCCTTGGAAAGTTCCCAGGTGTATGTGAAGAGGATGGCTTGTGTCTTGGTAGGGTTGAGAGTGACTCTCCATTTGTTTCGCCATTTGACAACTTTGTCAAGTTGGGCTTGAGACGTACTGAATGTAAAGCAGCTACTTACAGTTTCCTCTACTGTTTCTGAGGCGAGCAGTATTGTGTCGTCGGCATATAGGATTATTTCGTTTTAATCGTAGGGGCATGGGAGGTCACTGTAATAAATTGTGTAAAGGATAGAAGCTAAAATTTAGCCTTATGGTACTCCAGTAAGTAAAGTGAAAGGGGTAGAATGTTGTTCGCTAATTTAAATGCTTATAAAGATATGCGTGAATGGTTTTTAAAAAAGTGGTTGGCAGTCCAGCAAGAAGGAGTTTTTTTATCTGACCTGCATGCCAGACCTAATCGAATGCCTTCTGGATATCTAGGATTATGCCTATGGCAATTTTGCCTCTTTCATTAATTGCTATGAATACAAAAGTGGCTGTTTCAGCCAATGCATTTTGGGCGGAGTAATCAGCTCTGAATCAAAATTGGAATTTTGGGATGATGTTGTTTGTGTCCAGGAATTTTCAAGTTTCTTCTTAAGGATTCTCTTGTAGACTTTACCTAGTGTGTTTAGCAGTGAAATTGGACTGTAGGTTTCTGTGCTGGTTAGGGGTTTCTCTGGTTTAGGGGTCATGATTGTGCTGACCCGTAGCACAGCAAAAGACATGCATTGACTATGTTAGTGAGCAGCAAGATTATTCTCTCTGTGAGTTTTTTGTGACATCTCTTATGTATGCCATCTGGTCCAGGCGATGTGTTTTTACCAAAGTTGCTCATTTATCTGACGGTGTCCTTTTGCACCGGAGCCATAATTAAATGTTGTATATTCTAGTATATAATAATACAATATTATTTATAGTATATTGTATATAATATGTTGTATATAATAGTATACAGAATATATAAACTGAATGGAAAAAATAGTGGTGATAATAATACAAAACAAATTATAAGTAAAACATCAAATCGTGGGTCTCCAAAATATGTTGTGCAATATTATAAGTACGGTGAGGGCAGATCTAAGAGGTGTAAGAAAATAAAGCAAGCAATTTACCTAAAATAAAAAATGAGAAGACAAAATTTTTTATAAAAATATTTAATTTCTCACTCTGAGTATTTAATTTAACATATTTAAATAAACACAATGATTATTAATATTAGTCGAAAAATTTCTCACATTACGTAATATAATGAAATATTTTCTAGGGTAAAGATGCTATAAAGCGAATAATCATACCATATAATAATTGTATGTGTATTTGCCAATATGCTCATAAAAAATGAAAAATATGTTAATGGGACTAACAGAGCATTTAAACCACTAAATTTATGCTAATTTGATTTCACTAATTGGAAATGCGATACGTAACGGTATTGTTAGTAATGCTTAATGACCATACGTTTGCCATATATTAAGTTTAACGTATAGTAAAATTTACTTCTTTGATTTTTTAGTTAATTTTACATTTATTAATTATATAGATAAATAACTGTATAATTTAACCGTTTATTCCAAAAAATATATCATGATTTATTATCACTACAGCTGTTTCGGTAAAGTACTTTCTCAAGTGATATATTTTTGGCATGTGTTTTAAACTTGATAGTCTTTAACTGAATAAGTTAAGGAGGACAGAACTATGTGTCTTAAGTTGGTCATTTAGAATTATGTCTGTATTTTTTAATTTGTTAATTTTCATTGATTCTAATAAAGATAGTATAAAGCCTTATCTTAAATGCCAATAATTTAAAATTGGTCATAAAAAAGGATGATTATTTTCTAGAAGGTGAAGTGTGTACATAGTGTCTGTTTTTCCATTATTGAAAGCCCTTTTATGCTCTGCTATCGATTTATTAAATGTTCTACCATTTTGACCGACGTAAGTTTTTGGGCAGTCGCCACATTTAAATTTGTATACACCACTGTGTAAGTGCTTTGTCTTTTAGCTTTTGTTGTTCTTAATATATTTGCCGAAGTTGTTGTTTGCTCTAAAGGCTGGTGTTATTCCTTTCTTTTTGATGTGTTTTTCTGTATATGTAATCGAGCAGAAGTTACTGGGCTTTTTCTGGTATTGGAAATATTTAAATAAATAGCAGCCTACCATAGCATGTTATATGGATTAATAGAAATAATCATATCAAAAACAACTTCGAGATATAATTGAATATTATTAAACAAATAGCAGTAAGTACGACAAACAAACAATAAACAAAATTTTAAATTAAAACTACATAAGAAAGCCCTGAAATTAGTATCTTCAATCTCAATGCCTTACTGGTGGTGTGTCGAGATAAAGCAACTGAGAAAAGAGTGCGTGGCCCTTCGCCGGCACTTGATAAGGCGAGAATACGTCGGAGCGCGGAAGAGGTGCGAAGACATACGTCTTACCATGCGAAGAAGAAGGAGTTGAATAGGAGGATCCGAGCCGAGAAGAAGAAACACTGGAAAGTACAATGAGGAGGTACAACGGGAACAATGAAGCATTTCGACGCCTGTGCTCCGTATGGCATGCCATTGGACCAGAAGCTGGACATAGTCACCGAACTGTTTCCACAAGGACCGTGGCATGGTGTGCGGAGAGACGTCGAGGCTGAGTGTGGGATTCCCTTTACTTTGTATGAACTGGCTGTGACGGTGAGTTCCCTTAAGTCTGCTAGAGCTCCCGGTCTAGATGGTGTCCCACCTGAGGCGGTTATACATCTTGGCCATTTGGAGCCCACGTGGCTGCTGGAGCACATTAATGCTCTTCTTGTCGCGCAGTCTTTTCCGGATCCCTGGAGAATCTCGAGGCTCGTGCTCCTGCCTAAATTCAAGGCAGGAAAATATCCTATTTGCCTTCTTCCTTGTATCAGAAAGCTATATGAGAGAATGTTACGTTCGCGTATCGAGGAGGTGATTGTGATGTGTGGAGGCCTGTCTCCGAGGCAATATGGTTTGTGCAAGGGTAAAAGTATAGTGGATGTGGTGATGTACTCCGGGCGACCCGGGGAATTGGGGGTGATCATCGATGGGTCATCCTAATTCTCTTTGACGTCTAAAATGCTTTTATTACATTGCAGTGGGGTCACGTAATGAGCTCTTTAGAAGCAAGGAACTGTCCTGGTTATCTGAGCAATGTGGTCGCTGATTATCTTTCCGAGAGGAAGATTGTGGTGAAAAATGGACGCCCAAAAAGTACGTTAAGTATTTGGGAGTTACTCTCCACCAGGATGGGAGTTGAGAGGAACATTTGAGGGGGGTGACCCGCAGAGCTGTTCAGAGAATGGTTGCGCTGGAAAGAATAATGCCTAATATCGGTAGTCCCAAATCCGAAAGGAGAAGGGCGCTATATGGTGTTGTGCAGTCTGTCGTCCTCTACGCGGCCCCAGTCTGGAGTGACGCGGCAGAAGTACCAACTTACAAGAGGCTTATGGTACGCGTGGACAGAACTAGTCTGCTGCGTGTAGGAAGTGCCTACAGGACTGTGTCAGCTGCCGCTCTGTGGATTATTACCGGCTGTGTTCCTTTACATGTGCTGGCAGGTGAAAGTGCAAGGATTCACAGTCGTAGGAGGCGGAACATTGGAGAGCGAGAAATGAATGAGATAAGACTGGCCGAGAGATTAGTTTCAATTGGACAGTGGCAACAAAAGTGGGAGTACGTGATGTAGCGGAGTGGACGAAGTCCATAATCCCGAACCTTCGAAGCTGGGTGGACTATGGGCATAGGCAGCTATATTACTATCTAATGCAAATGCTTACAGGCCATGGCTGCTTTCGCAGCTACCTTTTTAGGTTTGGGAGGGCTCAGTCCGATCAGTGCCTTTACTGTGGTTTCTCGGATACTGTGACAGACACGATGTTGAAGTGTGAGCGTTGGGCAGATGAAAGAGAGAAGTTTGTAAGAGAGTATAACTGCAGAATGTTTGATTCCGTGAGAGAAATGGTGGAGAAAATGATGAGGGATAAGTGGTGGTGGACACGGATCCACAAATTTGTCAGGGAGCTGCTCTTTTCAAAAGAACGAGAGGAGAGGGAACTCGCAACAAAATTTTAAGACAAGCGAGTAGCACCTTGGTAGGGTTCGGACTGTCGCAGGTCGAAATAAGAGTGAGTAAAAGGCAGACGACGCGAGAGAGATGGCAGCCTCGCTAAGGCAGAAGGTTGAAAGTCAAGTTGAGCCCACTCAAGGGCTCCTCACTCAAACTTCTTACTCCATGAATTACTCCTTTTCTTCAGACACAAGTAAATCTTAACTGATCGACTTGCTCAAATATAAACTATGCATGTAATATTTACTTGTAGTATATCATCTATTTCTTTAACTTCTTTTGCCTGCTACCACAGTTAGAAATTTTTTTCTTCTCCTTATAGTGTCCTATCCAATTAGTGAATGTTGGCAATAATTCTGGCATACTGCTTTTGATTTTGTGTGGCTCTAAAGAGTGCATGGGCATCAAGGTTTGTCCAATCCCTTATATTTTTTAGCCATGAGTATTGCTTTCTTCCGATGCCCCGTTTTGCTTCTTTCTTCCCTTTCATAATAAGCTTGGCTTAGATTAGCAAGAATTGGCAGCAATTTTTATTCTCTGCCCATTCGATTTAATACTTCGACATTTGTTATGTATTCTGTCCAGGGAATTTTAAGTAGTCTTTTAAATACCCGCATTTTAAGGGGCTCCAATTGGTTTATCATATTGGTCTTTATGGTCCAAGTTTCTACACCATATAGCAGTATGGATTAAATGTAACATTTTACAAAGCGATATAGAAGCGTTAAATTAAGGCTGATGTTGCTTCGCAAGTTTCTCATATTAGTAAATGCTGTTCTGGCTTGCTCAATTCTGTTACGTATTTCTTTGTCTGGATCTAAATCTTTATTTATCCAACTACCAAGATATCTGAACTTATAGACCTTTTGGATGTTCTTATTGTTAACTGTTATATCTCTTATATTTCATTGCATACTATCTGAAATTAATTGAAAAGAACTCTTTTTACAAAAACAAAATACAACTTTTTTTAAGAATTTACTGTTTAGAAACTCTGCCAATTAGCACCGTCCACAATACCTATCTTTTCTCCTGGCAGGACTCACATCAACCCTCAAACTTTTCTCTATATTTTCTAAACATAACGCATAAATAATATTCCTCTTATTCTAGCCGTTTTCTACCAAATTTAAGTGTTGTTACAAAAAAACCCATTGCTACCAAAAGCCCAGCAATCAAACCATTTCTTAATAAAAGGTCTTAAAAATTTGTTCAATTTCTAAGAAAAAAAAAGATAAGTGAATATCTACCTAAACAAATTCACTTAACCTTTATGGCTTTATACATTTTCACTTAGACACTACAGACATAGGAACCCTTAAAAAGAGGTAATTAGAAAAAATTAACCATTACTTAAAAATCCTAAGATGGACTTTAAAAAAATAAAAAAAAATAAAAGACGATCGATAGCGCTGTAAAGAACATTGATTGAAGATAACTCCATAGGTATAAAGAACTCGGAAGCGATATCAGCTATAGTCGAAAATAACATGCAATAAAGAAGCTTTTCGGCTGCCCTATACTTCTTTTACAAAGTAATCGAACAATACATCATTTTCAAAATATTACTAGCATTTTCAACTATATGTACCCTACAATACATTTTTTTTGAATGACAAATCATTTTACAAAGAAATTTTCTAATTTCTCTTATTAATTTCTACTACGTTTTATGCAATATTTAGTTTAGTATATAATACTTAAACTTGGCCTTTGCCTTCCTTCAATAGTCTCATAAAATATATTACTTAAATCTTATCTTATTTAGTATTCTTTTAATGTATTTGTCTGTATATCAAAAAACTTATAATAAAATCATTACCATTTACGCCATAACAATATTAATCCATATTATTTAATCAAGTCAAGGTAGATTTCTCTAATGCCATTATCGCTAATAAAGTGCAACCTTATTACCCAGATACAATTCCATTTTAATTTCACCTAATTAAATAATAATTGAGAAAAAACTGGTGTCATTATCAAGTCAGAATTACTAATAGATTTATATAATAGGCTTATGAATTTAGACGTATGCCATTTTGAGATATTATCACAAGTTCTTTGCAGTTTACTCTTGATTTATGAACAATATTTAATTGAATTATTAAAATTGTTATATTATTTTAACTGATATGGTAATATATTATATATATATAGAACTTAATATAGTTCTAATTTGAAACATAAGTAAGAAGCGAAGAGTAGACTCAGTTCAAAAATTTAATTGAGTTAAATGGAAATCACCAGCAATCTGTAATTACAATAACACGCCTAAATTCCCGACTATATAAGTTCATAAAAAATAGTATGGCCTAATCGATGAAGCCTCTATATTGACCACGACATATAAGTGGTGCCAACTGTTACTAACTGGTACTGAGAATGATAACTATCATCTGGTAAGCATGAGCTTCCATCGGATTGAGCTCACAATGGTATGTGGGCAGCCTTAACACTATTTTGTTTTGGCTTTTTACCATATCATCAATGATATATTTATGATATTGTCCCTTATGTTCCTTAACGATAGCCTGTAGTTGCACTTTTAATATGGAGTCCTCAAACCCTATATTCTTTAATTTCAACCACGCTTGGATGTCAGCTTTTATAGAAGCAGTAGTTGGAATTTCTTCAATTTTACTGGTCTTTTTTTAGGTGGAGTGAGGGTTAAATCAATATCAAGGAGTTCAACGTCTGTATCAGTGCTTGACAGTTTTGTCATTCTATTTATCTTCAATAACTTAATGTGGTTAGTTGATTTAGAGAATGTCAAAGTAGCCTAGGGAAAGATAGTATTCATTAATACAGTATAATAGAACCAGCATCATCGAAAATATCGGTTAAGTTATGAAACAGCATTCTGTATACTTTTTCAAGTCCAGAAATATTCCATTCACTCACGATAAAACTTCCCCAAAGAACAGCTTGGATTGACATGACATTTGGCATACACATAGCTAACATGTTAAATAAAAAAATTTATATTGTGCTAATGTGTGTTTTTGCCCTAGGGGTGAGTTTCACCAATTCTCAGGAGTGAAAAAACAAACTTTCAAAATAAGTCATGAATTGGATAAACTGACTAAATTCTAAGCAATCTTTGTTCTATAAAGTTTTTTCACTAAGTCAATACTTTTCAAGTTATTCAACTTAGCAATAACTATAACATATAACACACAATATTTAATATATTAAAATCCAACACGCTATAATTTAAATTTAAATAGACTGACAGGTTTGGACCTGTAAAATGAGAATCCATCTGACTTAGGCAATAAATTGTATATTTATTAATCTCTTGACGAATGAGAGGGCAAATATCAACATGTGCGTTTGTTTACAGTTGGGAATTTGCTAAACGAATGTACTTTGCAATTTAGTTAATACTGAAATCAAGCAAGACGTAACTGAAACGTATGGACTTTCGTCCATACAGCAAAAAGAACAGATTCTTCTAAGACTTTTACAAGCACTTGAGCAATGCCACTAGAAATACTTGCACTCATTGCACATCCATCCATTTGTTGGTATATTTCGTCCTTATAGAAAAAGTATGTTGAGTCAAACGATAATTCTACAGATGATTGGAATTCTTGCAATTTGCTTTTACCAATTATGCCATTAATATTACACTGCATACACACTCACGATTTCACGAAACCTTTGAGAGATATAATAACACGAATCGCGTATTGTCATTGGGATAATTTAATTAAATGGGGTACTTTTATGAAAAAATGTAAAATAATGAAAAAATGTAAAGTTAAAAACAAGATTAGAGACTAAAAATAAATATGATACCAAGAAACAACAAATAAATAAAGTTAACCTACTGGGTATAAAATCGGATAAAAAAAATTATTTCTAAAATATTTATTTTATAAATTGTTATTTTATATCTCACGTTATCATAATATAATACTCTTAATATTATATTTGGCTTGTTTCCTTTTTCAGGTAACAGTATTAATAGTATTAGTGGCATCAACGCAAGCTGGACTCCTAGGCGCTCCAGCAGCATATTCAACAGTTACTTCCCACGGAATCCTCGGTAGCCACGCATTAGCAGCCCCATCAGTTTCATACGCATCGCCAGCAGTTTCATACGCAGCGCCAGCAGTTTCATACGCCGCACCAGCAGTTTCCTATGCAGCTGCTGCTCCTGCTGTATCCTATGCTGCACCTGCAATCACACACAGCATCGCTGCACCTGCGATAGCGCATACATACGCCGCACCAACAATTGTTAAAGCTGCTCCCGTGATCAAAGCTGCACCTGCTGTGGATTATGTAGTAAGTTGTCATCATATTTCATAAAGAAGCAACACATTTATTTCTTTGAGTGTAAATATTTATACTTTTTTATTTGAGTACATAAATTCGATATATTTTTTGACTACTAATTAATTTATATGTTTTTCTTCACACTATTAACATCTTACCTTGTACAGACTTTACATAATTTGCTACAATTTCTTGTGAAAGCATGATATGTAAACCTATTGCTATTGTAATTTCTACCATAAAAGTTCTAAAAGTAATTTTTTTCTTAAAAATCGCATCTTAATCACAAAAGAACACATGAAGAGGGTACAGTCATTTAAAATGCTTAGAACCGTATAAACACAGAAGAAAATGTACACAGAAGTATTGCAAGAAATGGTCAAAGAATACGAAATTAATAATAAATACAATAAAAATAAGTAAGTTAAGTTATTTGGGACCTTTGTAATGAAAAGAAGCGATGTGAAATTCTAAGATTAATAACACAGGAGAAAATAAGAGAAGGAAGGTGTATAGAAAGAAAGAGGGTGTCATATAATATGAAAAAGTTAAAGAGTCTGGTTTAGATGCAGTTTAATAGCTTGATAACCCTTTCTGGGTCCTGACTTGATCTAGGATTTTCCGCCATTCTGTTCTGTTCCTTGCTTTGTTTATCCAATTTGTAATCTTAAGTGTTTTTAGATCTTGTTTCAATTGTTCCATGTATCTAAGTTTGGGTCTTTCTTTCTCCCTATTGGTGTTATTCTGCACAGACGTCCGATAAGTAATAGGTCCTCATCGCTTTTCGACAGTGTCCATGTCTCTGGTCCATATACAAGGACCAGTTTTATTAGGATTTTATATATTTTGCATTTGGTTATTCTTGATATGTCTTATTAGCAATATGTATTTTCTCTTTTTCAACTTTTTCACTGACATTGTTATCTGCGGTAACTAGTACACCTAGATATGTAAAGTTTTTCACGCTTTCAATGTTATAGTCTCCTATTGTCAGATTCTGTAGGTTTCTTTGGCCCGTCGATTTGCTGGCCTTTATATACATATTTGGTTTTTAATTCGTTGATGTTTAGGCCACTGTTTTATGTCGCTCTTTCTATCACATTAAATGCTTCTATCATCTCTCTTTCGCTTCTAACTATGATATCAGCATCATCTGCAAATGCCAATATTTATACACTTTTTGTTATTATTGCTCCTCTGGTGTTGACTTTTGACTCTCTAATTATTTGCTCTAATATTTGATGTTGAATAGAATATAGGATAGGGCATCGTAGGGCTGTCGTAGGCCTGTTCTCACATTTATTGTATTTATTAGTGCGTTTTGAATTCGAATTTTGCTTTATACTTTAAGTGTTTATTTTACTATATCAATGAGTTGAAAACTATTTCAGTGCATAAATCAAAAATTCTCGTTGAATGCTATCAGGCACTTTCAAAATCACTGAAAAGATGATGTGTGTCTATATTCAATTCACTAGTATTTTGCAAGATTTGCCTCAAGACAAAGCTCTAATCTATTGTGGACTTCTGCCTGCAGATACCACATTGATATCTCCCAACTATTTGTTCTGCATATAATCTCAATCGGTCATATACAATATTTGACAGTATATTATATACCACAGTTGTTTTTATTATTTTATATGTTCACTATTAGTTCGTGTATCGCATTCAATAGGGAGTCTCCGCCTTCCTTTACTAATTCTGCGCTAATATTGTCTAATCCAGGTGACTTGTTGTTTTTCAGTCTGGTAACTGCTTCGTATATTTCAACTACTGAAGGGGGAGGTGTTTCTCTGGTATCCGTTTAATCCAGTATAATTCCGTCATATAGTGGATCTTTCAAACTTTTCTTTGAAGAATTTTGTTCATCTCTGTAGTATTGCACTCTGTTGAGTTCTTTATCTCTGCACATCATTGTTCTTAGTTTAAAATATTTTAAACTTTTGATATGTTTTTGCTAGAATTTTATTTAGTTCTTTCTTCCATTTCTTGGAGTTCTTTTTTTATGTTTTCTCTTCTCTTTCTGCGATGTAATATCTTCTCTTCGCTCCTTAGCATTCTATATCCTACTCTACCTTTCGTGATCTATATCGTTGTTGTAGTCGTTGATATGCATTATTTTTCCTCTCTGTTATGTTACGACACTCTTAATCGAACCAATGTCCTTTTGTTGATTTAAGCTTAGAGATTTGCTAAGTTTTTTATTTCATCTTTTTTAATTTTGGATCTCTTTTCTTTTTTGACGTTTAAGATTCTGGCTCTTATTCTACTTTCCACTAGGTAGTAATCCGAGTCTGCATTTGCCCTCGTCTGCTGCATACGTGTATTACGTCTAAGTGATGTCATGTCATTAATAACATAATCGATCATGTTTACCGTAACTCCATCTGGAGATCTCCATGTTCCCCTATGAATATTCTTTCGCTGGAAGCATGGCAATGGCCATGTTAAGGGAAGCTGCTACATTTATTAGTCTGATGCCATTGTCATTGGATACCTCATGAGGGCTGTGCTTACCTATAGTTGGTAGGTATTGTTGCTCTTTTGAAAACATTTTACTTCGTTAAAATTTAGAAAGATAATGTGACACTGGATTGGAAAATGAACAAATATAGATAGGAGACAATCACGGTAAGATCCTGTGTAAAGGATGGATAATAAATCATGCTTTAAATCATTTCTATCGACTCACAGAAAATTTTGGCTTAAGATTTGGAAAAGCTGGAAAAAAATTATTAAAAGTGATGATAGTTACGCGAAAATATTGGATAAAGCCGCTAAGTAACCAAATAGCGTAGAAAATAGGCACATATACAAACCGTAATGGTAGTTTGTTTAGTTAATGTTTGTTTACTTTCATTTTCATTTTACTTTTCTGATCATACGTACCTACATTGGTAGTACGTTATTTAGAATTTACCACGTCGTATTTTGGATATCCCTATTTCAAATAAAACTTTAGGCCAAAAATAAACATATTAGGTTGTTTATATAACGTTTAAATTCAAGAATCATTCTTGACCTTAAGAGAAGATGAAAGTAAATGAACCGAACGACAATATTGCCTTGATCTTAACATCAGAACTCGTCAACTTGAATCTTCTTGTTGTTGCTTGATCTTCTTTCACTTTCCATAGTTTCCCGTTAGAAGAACTACTTCAGGTTTTACATAAAGCTGTCCATGCACGTAAATTTCACTTCTTGTTCCCAAGTTCATCCATTACTTCCTAAAAATTATGAACATACCTATAATAAATAATGAGTTTATTGATGTACAAAATATAATAACAGAAATTAAAATAGGAACTAACAAATACAGAATTTAACTATGTAGAGTAAACCATATTAAAAATGAGTAGGGCATTATTTTTAAATCAGGTGGTTATAAAGGTTTACGTTAATTGAAAAAATATAAGATATGAAAAACTTCAAATCGTCTAATTAGTATCGATTTATTGCATATTAAATCCAAGACCAATCTTTGCAGGTTTATGGCTAGGAAGCCCCATTTTTTCCATAAGAATTGAGTCTTTTTGAATGTGAGTTTTGTATTTCTTATGTAAATTAGATCCATCTAAATATTTTTGCGTATAAATAATTAATAATACGAGAATGTCATTTTTATATTTCTTATGGTAACTATTAAAAAACTTAAAATAAATGAGGAAAGTTCGACATACCTTTTTATGAATATATAAAGATTTAAAACTTAACAATCGATTGCTCAAGAGTAGAAACACAAAAATGAAAAAAAAAATAATAATAATAATAAACGCAGTAAACCAACCAAAGCTATTTAAAAAATAAGTAAAAGATAACAAAAGAAGTTTTTGAGACACAAAGTAAAGACAAAATATTAAAGAAAATTTAAATGAGCAAATTAAGTAAAAGAAATCAACATGCTCTAAAATACCAAAGGAAGTATACAGTAGGAGCAAGATAAGAGCAAATACAAATCGAACAATTTCTTCTCCCTCTTCTTCCGCCTTACAAGCAGTTGAGTTTGTTCATTGGCGGATTAATAGCTCTATGGTAGGTAGTCACCATCTTTTGCGTGATCGTCTGATACTTCTTCTGCCGATTGGTGACCTAACTCTTGCTATTTTAACAACACGGGTCTCCTCCATTCTGCTTATGTAAATATTATATTCTTTTTTTCTATTTTGTGTGCATTTGTTTATACATTGTACGTTACATTTTACAAACAGGACATATTACTCTTTATTGGCCATCCTTAAATCAAAAATACTCTCAAGATCACCAAAAATAAGAGTATACAAGACAATAATTCGACCCACAATAATGTATAGAAGCGAGACAGGGACGCTAAACCAGCGAGAAACGACAAAATTACTGGTTCTTGAAAGAAAGATACTGCGGACTATCTATGAGCCTTGTAGAGAAGAAACAACAGGAGAGTGGAGAAGAAGACACAATAATGAACTCCAGACAATATATGGAGATGAAAACATAGTCCGCTACATTAAAGCAAACCGAATAAAATGGGCGGGCCACGTCCTAAGGTCAAATAACGAAAGACTTCTGAACACCACATTCTGGGAAAAGCCGATGGCAGACGGTCAGTTGGCCGCCCAAGAAAGAGATGGAAGGACGCAGTGGCCAGTGATCTACGTAAAATGGGAGTGCAGCAGTGGGAAATAGCTGCTCAGGACCGACAACAATGGAGGGAAATAGTAAACGCGGACAAGACTCACCTAGAGTTGTAGAGCCAAATGATGATGATGATGATGACGTTACATTTTCTTTTTATGTCTTTACTTCTCTTTCAATCTTTTAGCGTATTTCCAGTAATTCTTCCCAGTACTCTCATCTTTGCTATTTCCAGTAGTTTTTAAGTTATGGCTGTGTCGGGTCTTGTTTCTAAGCCATATGTCATTATTGGTCTTATACTGGCTTTATAAATTCTTGATTTCATCTGTGTTAATGTATCTGTTTTAAGATATAGTGTTATTAAGGCATCCTGCCAGTCTATTTGCTTATTGTTTTTGATCTCTCATTTCTTTGTCCAGGCCTCCATAGCTAGACAGTGTATTTCCCAGGTATTTTATTTCCATTACTTGTTCAATACTGATATCATTAATTTGAGTGTTACATATCTTTGGTTCTTTGCTACCGAGATGAGATTGTTATACTAAATTCTTTTGCTCCTATTTAAAATCTGTGGACCATTTTTGCAGGCTATCTTCATCTTGGGCTATTAATATTGCGTCGTCTGCGTAACAAAGTAGTTTGGTTATTAAATTTCCCATTCTGTATCCTCTTCCTTTGTTAACGCTTTTGATTTTTTATTTTATTTCATCCATGATCCAATTAAAGAGCATGGGGCTGAATGAATCCTCTTGTCTTATTCTTATTTCTATAGGTTCTCTAAGTTGTACATATATTCTGACTTCCATTTTGTTATTTTGGTAGATGTTTTCGACTGTTTTTATAATATTTAGGGGAGCTTCTCTATTATACAGAAGATGGATTACATCTTTGAGTTTTACTCTGTCAAATCCTTTCTTTCGGTCAAACAGACACAGAGATGCTGGTCTATTATACTTTAGTGATTTCCCAGTAATTTGCTTTATAAAGAATATAGCATCTGTACACGATCTTTCAATACGAAAACTCCGTTGTTCATGTACTAAACTTATCTTCTTATTTATTAGCACTTGTAAAATTTTAGTGTCAGCTTTAGCGCTAAGACTAAAGCACTAGTGTAGTATTTAACAAGTTTATATGTTTTCTGGCTGTTTTTTATTTCATTTTTTAAATAGTAGAATTAGTGTGCTCGTTCTCCATTCTTCCGGTATTTTATTGTGTTTTATAATTTTATAAATTAATGTTGTTAATTTTTCTGCCATTTTTGCTCCACAATATTTCAGTTAGTCGTTTGGTATTCCGTCTTTATCTGCTGCTTTTCCGTTGTTCAGGTTTAAAAAAGGGACATTAGAATTATCTCTAAGATTTACTATAACCAGAAAGCAAATATCCGAATAGAGCAAGAGACAACGGAGGAAATCGAGATCAAGAAAGGCGTAAGACAGGGTTGTATACTCTCACCGACCTTATTCAATCTATACTCCGAAGACATTATAAACATAGCACTTTCGGATCAAAATATAGGTATTAAGATAAATGGCATCCGAATAAACAACTTGAGATATGCCGATGACACGGTACTAATCGCAGAAACTTGGGAAGATCTTCAAATACTAATTAACAAAATAGTAGAATGCAGTGAAGAACACGGATTATCACTTAACATAAGCAAAACAAAAATAATGCTAATATCTAAATCACCACAAAACTTCCCTGACATAACCGTGCATGATCAAAGAATCGAACGTGTAAGAAGATATAATTACCTGGGAACTGTTATCAACGAAAATAATGACTGCTCTGAAGAAATCAGAACCAGAATAGAGAAAGCTAGAGCCACATTTACTAAATTGAAAAAGGTGTTCTGCGGAAGAGATCTAAGTCTAAAACTTAAAATTCGCCTTTTGAGATGTTACGTTATGTCAGTTCTCCTCTACGGGATGGAAACATGGACATTGAAAAAGATCGATACCAAAAAGATAGAAGCATTTGATTTGTGGATGTATCGTAGAATATTAAAAATACCCTGGACAGAGAAAGTAACAAATGTGGAGGTTTTGCGGAGAGTGCGGAAAGAGAAAGAGCTGATACTTACTGTTAAAAAGCGCAAACTACAATATTTGGGACATGTTATGAGGGGAGATAAATACCAGTTGCTGCAATTGATTATACAGGGAAAGCTAATGGGAAAGAGATCTATAGGAAGAAGAAGGCATTCATGGTTGAAAAACTTGAGAGAATAGTACAATTGCACCAATTACCAACTGTTTAGATCTGCAGCATCAAAAATACGCATAGCTTTGATGATAGCCAAACTTCGGAACGAAGACGGCACTTGAAGAAGAAGAAAAATCATGTTCAATTTCTTTCAAAAAGCGTTCCCAGTGATCATTTTTTATTTTTCTTACAAGTGCATATGTTTCTATTGTCTTGAAGTATTGAAATGTTATTGAGATGAACATGTAGTAACAAGAAAAGTTAAAAGACTTATTTTTTCATTATGATGATGTGAAAATATAAAATAAATTAGTACTTAAAATTATTTTACGTGTGTGGTCACCTTTATCTAATAAAAACGAACGCGTTTGATTTCTGTCCACTAATATTTATTAGAATACCTAACATAAGTGTTATTATGCAAGTTTAAAACTTAATCTCTATATTAATAGGTAATTACGAGTTTCTTAATTTCTTATTTTACACATTTCCAAAATTTATGGCCTGTCTATCTCTCATGATTTTATTAGCAGTAAAGCAATGAATTAAATTTGAAAATATTTCTGAATGTTTTGAGAGTCATTATGATATAGATACATATTCCTTGATGGGATGGTAATAGGTCCTAGTTTTCGGGATACAAAGCTGGTGTAGGAAATCTACCAGTGCAAGGAATAATAGATATGTTTAGCAAAAATTTATCAAATACAAGAGAGAAAAGCTAAGAAAATTCGCACCCGGAACTGACTAAATGGACATATATATTAAGATGTTGTTACTTACTAATAATAGCATTAATAAAGAATACGATAATATCAAAACGAAAAGGTTAGATTAAGGTCAATTTGAGTGAGTGCTTAAACACCCTTCTACTCGACCCTATAGGTTTATTATGATTTGAAGGTTAAATGATAAAATCATGGTAAATAGTAATAGTGATAGTGATGTCTCTAATAAAGACAAAAATGGTACAGTTTTAAAATTTTTTAATAGTTAGCCTTGTCAATAATAAAATCATTAATATCGTAGGTAGACCACGATAAGAAAGCTATTCTTCACCTCTTAGGTCACTCCCGGAGTGCCAAATCCTGTTTTTTATAGTATAAAAATTCTGGTATCAGTGATCAGTTGATAATGACGTATTTTCTTGGAGATACACTACGGGCAATGACAGAAAATCTAGAAAGTTAATTAGGAAGGTATGAAAAGAAAGCCATCTTTGGTGTTGGCGATACCAAGTGTGTTAGAAAAAAGAATGGGACTAAAAATAGCCCTTAAACAATTTATTGTTACTAGAACAACTATACAGACATCTGTACATGTATGTCAAGAATCATACGCTAAACCCTCTGAAGTACTTTATTCAAAATTGAAAAGAAAACAGTATTGGAAAAGAACTTGCAGTTAAATGCTTGAAGGTCATTGGAATTTGGCCTTGTAATAAGTGTACTTGTATTCTTTTAGTAGTAGATTTCATTGCAGAAAAATATAAAGCAGCAGCTGTTCTGCTTTATTAGACAACTACAGTGAACCCAAGGATGCACCATCAAAACCGACAATAAGGTCTTTTAAAACACATGGACTCTCAACCGAAAAGTAGCAAAGAAAAATTTCTTTTTTATTATTTAAGCAAGTCTGTAGCCAAGACTGTTGTATTAGCAAAATCGACAACAGATATTGTATCATCAAAAATCGACAACAGAGATGAAATCGTAACCGGGATGAAGAAAAACATTGATTCTCTTAGCTGGTTAAGAAAATATGTAGCAAAAACTAATAAGTTTGTCTCTCCATTTCACATGTTACCTTCACCAGCTAATAAAAAAACTGCCTCCCGAAGCAGAAATCCTGCTTAGTCAAAAAGTATAACCTTTTTGCCGTATAAACAGCAGTTCGAGATCTCATGGGAAAGAGCAGCTGCAAAAGCTGTAGAAAAAGGAACAGAAAAAAGCAAAAGTCGTTTCTGCTTCTGAATTAGCAAACAAAAAGTCAGGAAAAAACAGAAAAAACCTGAAAGCGATTCAAAAGAAGAAAAGATTTTGTACCAGCTGACAATAACGATGATTTAGAAGAGATAAGTAATATTTCAAAAAAGAATGACGTAGAATGCAAGTATTGTGATGGTCGATTTTCAGAAGACAAATGATTAGAGCTGTGGATTTTTTGTCTCATTGTATATTGTATATGTAATATTTATGTTGCACTTTGTTGGGTAATAGGAGGGGGCCCATATTTAGAGCAGTGTAGTGGGGCTACTTAAAAGCACAAGAAATTATATTTTTTTAAATAGGAGTTTTACTTAAATAAAAAAAAAATTGCTCTACGTAATGCAATAAGGTTTGTATAAGGTCTGTACAAAAATATAAGCAAATTGGTAAAAAATTGAAAGTGTTATCCTATAACACAAAAGTGAGGACCCATATTCGAACCATTCCCTCTATTAATATTAAATATATTATAACATTACAGAAATAATTCAAAATTTAAGGAAAAAACACTTCAACGCAGACAAGTTCATCAAAAAAATCATGGATGACTGATGAAATTCTGAAGCTGATAGAAGAAAGAAAAAACGCCAAATATCACACGCACAGATATAAAGCAACAAATTAATATAACAATAAGAAGGAAAATAAGAAAGATGAAACAAAAGAAGTAATGGAAATATGCAAAGGAATTAAAATTCTATAGTTAAAATATGATAGTTATATATCGTAGAGAGTAGATAGAGTAGATAGAGTCAATATGTCAATGTCATACATTTTATACGCTGATCTTTAGAGACAATCTTTGGTCTAGGCGAGTAGTGCAGCGTCGTCTGCATGGAGCATTAATAATTGCATCTTCTTTTTTAATTCCCATTCTGTAGCCCTGACCCTGACGTACTGTTTTGCTTATTTCTTCCACTATTATATTAAATAGTAATGGGATCAACGAATTACCTTGTCGGATTTAGCTTTGTACTTGTATAACCTGGGTCAGTTTTTTATTTATATTTGCTTGCATTTGATTATGAGAGTATAGATGTTTGTATAAGAAGTGAGACTTACTGATACTATTGACTTGGATAATATTGTAAGTATGTTTAGGTCAACGAAACATTAATATGCCGATTTATTATATTCGATAAAAAAAACGTAGTAGCCTAAACATATATACATCTATTTTCTAACCTCAACATATTTTAAGAAGAGTTTTTATAAAAACTATTTATATTATTAAACGTATTCACTGATTTATGCATCACCGACTAGATTAAATATTATTGGTTTTAATTTTAGGCCTATCCCAAATACCAATTTAATTATGGTGTCGCTGACGGCCATACAGGAGACCAGAAGAGCCAATCAGAAATTCGTGATGGTGACGTAGTCAAGGGACAATACTCCGTAGTAGAACCAGATGGTATTGTACGTACCGTACAATATACTGCTGATGATCACAATGGTTTCAATGCTGTAGTTACAAGATCTGGACACGCCGCTCATCCAGCTACTCCCGTAGTTGCACAGAAAGTCATTGCTGCTCCAGCGGTCGCTCATGTAGCTGCTCCGGCAATTGGTTTAGGTAAATATATGACACTTTATTTGTATAAATAATATTTGCCTATTAAAAATTTAAGTTAGTAGAAGTTCTATTAAGTAGAATTTAGGTTAGTTCTAATTTAGTAAAATATTAAATATGTTACCTTTAAAACTGCTTAGATCAGAATCTGTTTGCAACCAATTTTTATCATCATCTTATGTTTTTATCTGCAGACGACCTTAGTTAACTTAACAGTTAGATTAATCTACAATAATCTCTTAACTCAATTCCATGAATGTGACATTTCATTATTTCGTTTAAATTATTTCTTTATGATTAGTATGTATAACAGTAGTTGTCCAGTACATGATGTTTTCATTTTTTCTTCTATTCGCACAGACTCTTTATTCAACATCTATGAGATATTCTTATTACATACGCGACCTGCATATTATATCGACCCCTGCATAGAATATCGTTGTAACTAAGATTTTTTGGCAATTTTGAGTTACAGTGTTCTTCTTGGGTAACTTTTTACGCTCTCTGTGCCAACATGGTCGGTGTGGCTGTAACTGCATTAATAAGAAAAATTCCGAATGGAATAATACCGTAAATATAAAAAAATTGAATTATTTGTAGCATAACAGAGTAACTAGAGATACGACGTTGAACCAAATCAAATTTTCGTCGAAAAATACTGTATCGTACCATAGTGTTTCAAAATAATTCTCATATTTCAAAAACTACACCGTAACTGTTGTTACAATTTTATTCGCCGCATTGGCTGCTAGGTTCCGATAATTATGCAGGTAGATACTATACGCTGTGTATAAATATTACGCGACATTATTGTGAGAATACTTTGTAATAAAATTTGCATTTTAAAAACTATCTACTGTTATTATTCCTTAACCTACAACGAGCAATAATTTGAAATTCATATTAACTTTTTCCGATGAGAACATCGTAAGTGCAGTTACAAGATTATTTGATGAAACTTTATATTTATATCAAAAACTGTAACTGTCACAGTTCAAAAACCTATTCTCTAATAAAAAAAAGTAGACCTTATTCTAAAAGAGGAGTTTAACATTTATATAACTACTTACTTCTTACACTGAAAAAATGTCACATACATATAAAAAAAAGAACTCCAAGAAATTGGTATCGTTTTTTATCACTTCTGAGGAATATTATAAATGCTGGTTACAACGTTGTTCTTTGCAGGGGTCGATAGATTATACGAATTTCCTTTTTATAATAATGGTAAACTCATTTGTTTTTTTATTTTGGATTTGATAGTTTTTTATCCAACATGTATTATCACTATATGTATTTTTTACGTTAAATTGCTGTGTCTGTCTATATACTTGTTTTGCTTTGAGTATACGAATCTTATTTATAAGAAGTATGTGCTAATGGTGGCAGTAGATTTACCAGTAATAACTCGACTACTTAATGTATCCAAAAGTAAAACGTAGATTCCATCAAATCAAATAATCCCATCAGACCAATAAAATAGATAAAATATTAACTTTCTAGTACATAATTAATCAAAACATATTATCGACAAAGTGTCTAGCCCGTTAAGATAGTAAAAAATGCCACCAGGGATATTTTAAAAATAACAATACCATATTGTTCTATTATTACAAAAAGTATCCGACCAAAAAAAAATTTAGACCACTAGACCCCAACATAACCTTAAAAAAATAATAAATCGTGTTTTTTGACCATAACTTTGATTCTAATCACGGTAGAAACTTATTCTTTTTTTGATTTATATGATATTTTATGGTCCACATGGTACTTTTGGCGGGAAATTTTAATTTTTGAAAGCTTTTAAAATTTTTAAAATTTGTTTTTAAAGAAGTGTGTAGAACGCCACTTCAAAAAATATATATTATTGGTTGAGTTCAATAAGTTATTTGCATCATTTTTTTTTTAGATTTTTATAAATCATCCTGGTCAAAATAACGAAAATTTATTTTCGTTCATATGAAAAGTAGTTGAGTTGGTGGTCTTAGCATTTATTTTTTGGGAATTCACATTCACTACAAGAAAACTTTACAAACACCAGTTTTTTACTTTAACTTGAACAGTTACCAAACCAGATAACTGATTTTGTTTTCGGCTCAATCAAATTTTCAAAAACATGAAAAAAATAAGATTTTCTCTTTTTCGACCACTGATTGCCTCATGCCATACAACGGCAAATGATTTTACCGTACTTTGACTTCCTCATACAACAAAACTTTCATGGTATGTCCAAAAGACGTTTTTACAGTTTCCCAAAGGTGGCAACAATGTTATCTTCTACGTCTGCAGAAATACGTGTACTATATTTTTTTCAGAGTTTGAGCTTTGATTTTAGTAAAGTTGCTAGACTCATGCAGTATTTATGTTTTTCAATGCACAATGGTATACATTGTACGCTGCTGCAATGTGATAATAGTTTTGTATAAAATCTTGATGCAAAAAAGTAATGTAAATATATGATCATGAATTTTGTATTTTGTTGTGCGATTAGTTACAGGAGCTTTTTTCATCATACCTTCTTCTTTTGCCCCATCTCCGCGACGAAGGTTGGCAATCATCATGGCAATTCTGACCATAGATGCTCATATCTGGATTGGAATAAATCTGTGTTTTTGGCGTGTTGAACTTAAAAGACTTATACACAAAAGAATAATCTTTTATTTCTAAAGTTGTTGGCGTTCTTTTAACACCTATTCTCTGATATAACGAAAAATCAATTACCCTTCTTTCATTGTACAATAAATTTCAAAATTGATAATTTATTTCTAATCTTCTTGCTTCAGGAAAATTGTCGCTACAACCAATAATTTTTAACATTTTTTCATAATTCCTCTAGGTTTTTTTTATGCTTTTTAATTTTCCGGATTTTAACGCTTTCTTTTATTTTTTTTTATCTTTTGTGAATTAACCCTTTTACTCACGCCATTATCTTCGTATTTTAACATAATAAACGCCTTCATTCCTCCAGCAATAAGCATTTCTTGTTCATCATTATGGTAAATACCACAAACAGAACAGCTGATGTTAATATGTAGTTAATAAAACGGCAGTATCTACATAGAGCTTAGATAAAAATGCAGTAATCAACTGCGTCCTTCCTTTTGCATTTTCTTTAAACAAGTATGTAAAAGTTGCTGTAGATATTTGGTTTATACAAATACTATTTTAATAAATAGCTGCAGATAGTGAATTTTTACCAAGTTATATAAAAGAGTCAGTTTTCCTGATTCCAGTGATATAAATAACTCTATATGTGTAATTTTTGTACATATTGCGTTTTTGTTTACGATTCTTCTTCTTCCTATGCCGTCCCCATTAACGGAGGTTGGCGACCACATTTTGTTTACGATGGAAGAATAATATTGCTATTTAAAAAGAATCCCATATTTTTGCATTTGGGTTTCCAAACCTTTGAAGATGAATCTTAAATAATGTCGGTAAGAGACAATAACCTTGTTTAAGACCTTAACTTTAAACATGTTGGGCTGTTGGGCAAGGCTTTCATATAATGTTGCTGTACCGCATTTGATTAGTTTAGTGGAGATGATTCCTGGACCAGGTGCCTTGTTATTTTTAAACGATTTAGTATGACTATGATATTTATATTATGTCTTTCGTTGTTATCTTTAAATTCTGGTTTGTCTATATGTAAAGTCTTTAGAAATACTTGTCCCATTGTAATTGGTGAGAGCATATCTATTTTCTTTTCCTATCGTAGTGATTTTAATACTCTTAAATTTTTTGTGGTTCTACGTCCTACTAGATGGGAATTTATCATATTAAACTTTTGTTGTCAGGTTTTTTTTTGCGATGTATCATTCTTCGAACTCTGACGTGTGTCTCATTGTATATCAGTTTTTATGCGTCATTCATTGTATTCCAAAATTTCTGGTATTTTTCTCTTTTATTTTTTCTGTCTTGTTCTATTTCATCGTCTTAGTAAGAGTCTTCTCTCGTTATGAATTTGAGGTCCCATAACTTCTTTTGCTGCCCCCTCTAGGCATATATTTATATAGTTGTATTGTTCTTTGCTATTATTAAATTGTTTAATTTTCAACTTTTAGTTCAGTCTATTTCTATATCGCACGCTGCCTTGTTCTAGGCTGTTTAAGTTGTATCTCTTTTCTGGCAATTTCTTTACTTCATATTCTTCTTTTAACTTTTAGGGTTTCACTTCTCTACATGTGGTTTTGGTCTTTAATACGTAATGATCACCACCACGATTGGCTCCTCTGTATTCCCTTACTTCTTGCAAAATTATGCTTGTCCTTGACCAGAGGTGTAACCATGATAAGAGGTATTGATTCTAAACACCATTCTGTTCGAACATGTTGCTGGGTGTTGTTCCAATCATTCAATAAGACTTTGTGTATAGAGGTTCAGTCTGGACAAGGTGATAGTATTTTTAATTTGTCTTTCTTTTTGTCAAAAGCTACCACTGCTACCACTTTAACAAAAGTAATGAAAATGTTAGGATGATTCGAAAGAAAAGTACTATGGCGAATCTATAGAGCAATGAATAATAATGGAGTGTAAAAAGTTACTTCATACAGAAGATACAACTTCAAACTTTATGGAATATACCAGGAACCAGATATCGTAAAACATATCAAGATAAGACGTCTAAGGTGGATAGGACATGTAACGCGAATGGAACAAAATGACCAAGCTAGACAAACGTTTAAGAAAAAAGACATAAGAAATATGGGAATACGTGCTTGGCCGAGAAAAGCGATGGACACAGACGACTGGAAATAAATTCTTGAGGAGTCTAGGACCCACGCATGGTTGTAAAGCTATAATGATGATGATGATGATGATGATATCTGTTGATTTGCATAGTGGTCTGTATTAATTACCACTCTAAGAGCTCTATTGGAAGGGGTTTAAAATAGTAAACTTCAGGGATTAGTAAACCTAGAAACAACTGTCTAATGCTTGCTTTTACATAATGTATTTATATTTTTTAGATCTTATAACAGTCAAAAATATTTAAATAATTTGTTTTTTTTTTCAGGACATGGTTATGGCCTAGGAAAACTTTATTAAACCTCACTGCTACTATGTATCCACTTTGTACACTTACTTAACGGTTGCAGTAGGACCATAGCACTCCGACTGCCATAAATACTAGTATGCTAGTTTCTACTGTATTACATTATTTAATTTTTGGCCTTACATTAAAGCAAGAACTTGAGTAATGTAAATTGTACAATGAACTGCTAAAATTATTGCCTGAATATTGTTTATTTTTATTTATTATTATTTATTTTGACGTTTTGGGATATATTTTGAACTCGACCGCTATGCCAAATGATACATGTTTGATGTTGTTCTTATTTTGCGCTTGTAATATTACTGATGTAGATGTCTGTTGTATATAATAAGCTAGTGTGTTTTATTTTATGTAATAAATATACTCCGTATAATACATTTTTCGCCTTTTATTTATAATTCACCTAGTTATAATATAATTCGCATACATTTTCAGCTCAAAAACAAAGATTTAAAAGTCAAAATTGAACTTTAGTTAGATCTTTGCATCGTTATCGTGGATTAAATTAAACCTTTCAGTACTATGGGGACCTACACGTGTACAAATTCTTCTTCTTCTTAACGTGCCCTATCAAGTCCCCTTGACGTTGACGATTAACAAGAAGAAACTGTCTCTGTCTCGAGCTATTCTAAATAGTTGCTCAGCTTTCTTCATTCCTGTCCACTCCCTGATATTCTTCAACCAACCAGCCTGCTTTCTACCAATTCCTCTGCGTCCTTCGATTTTACCCATCATAATAAGTTGAAAAATATTATATCGGTCTCCCCTTACTACCTGTGCAAAATAGACCATCTTTCTACATTTGATGTTATCAAGCAGCTCGCGAGCAGCATTTGCTCTCTCAAGGACTGCCACATTTGTCAGCATAACCGTCCATGGAATTTTTAGTATACGTATGTGCAGCCACATTTCAAAGGCCTCCAGACGATTAATGGTGGATAGTTTTAATGACCATGCTTCGACACCGTATAAGAGGACTGACCAAATGTAGCATTTAACCATGCGCTTTCGAAGTTGAAGTTGCAATTTATCATTACAGAAGAATGACCTTATTTTTAAAAATGTCGTGCGGGCTATCTTGGTTCTACATTTTATCTCTTGATCTGGATCTAGTTGTTCAGTAATATGGCAACCAAGAGATTTAAAACTTGACACTCTTTGAATTATATGACCATCAACATATAATCGTGCATCTTGATGTGCTAAACGGCTAAACACCATGTGTTTTGTTTTTGCACAGTTTATGTTTACGCCAAACTCTCTTCCCACTGTATCAATGGCATTTAAAAGGCATTGTAAACCATTCATGTCATCACTTAAAATAACTGTATCGTCTGCATATCTGATTGTTTTTATCAGAATTCCATTAACTTTCACGCCCCATTCCAAATTATGCAGCGCTTCTTTAAATATTCTATCTGAATATAAATTAAATAATAGTGGGGATAGTATATAACCCTGTCTGACACCTCTTTATATTTTACATATTTCTGTTGATTTTCCGTTTATGCAAGCTGTCGCTGTTTGTCTTAAATTCACTTAACTTAAATCCAACAGTATTACGAAACATTTCGTCATGTAACATTTTTTAAAGAATTTGATTATATAACCTTCAATTTTCTAAAGATAGGTGTCTTTTTACAACGTGGTTGTGTGTTTTGTTGCCATGATACACATTTAGTGTTTTTGTCTGCAAAATACAACTACAAAACCATCCTAAAAGCGTTAGTTGTTGAAAGTAAGTAAATTTTTTATTAAAATCCATTTTTCCATCATTGATTTCGCACAATTCATATAATGGGACATGGAAGTCCCAGTAGTCCTTTTGCTCGGGTCATTAGTGTCACATAAGTTTTTTATATCTGCTCTATAGCTTAAAATATCTCCAAAACTATTAAGTATAAAATCATAGAAAATACTAAGAATTAAACTACGTTGAATTAAGTTTGTAATGGAGATCCATTTAAAAATACTGAGCAAATATTTTATACTGAGGTTTTTTGACATAACCTGTATTAAATTTAAAAATTATTAGCAAAATCAATACTTTTTATAATTTTAAGAATGTTGATAATTATTTAAAAACTGTGAGTACAACAGTCCTTGCTTTTGTATCTCTTGGTCTATTTTGGTCTTTTTTTTTATCTTTTTGGTGAACTTTTTAAATACCCTTTAATAGTGGTTTCTATTCTTGTAATGACGAACTAAAGGGGATTTTTAAATTTAATATAAAATACAGGGTGTTTTATTTTAAAAGTATATCTTTGATGCGGTAAAGGGTTATGGATAACCCTGTTTATTCTTACTTCAAAATATAAAGCTGTTAGTTAATTCCTATTTTTGTAAGTAACTTTGTCTGGTATCTCCTTTAACACTTAAGTACAATCAGTACATCAGTATATTTTCAAATATCAATAATACAAACGTATTTACCAAATTTTAATTTCTTTTAATTCTAAATAGATTTCGATCTGTACCGAAATTATCCGGCAATAAAAGTTAGGCGCAATCTGTCAGCCGATAGATCAGTATAAAAGTTACTATTATTAGACGTGGGATGGATAATAATTATGAAAAAAGAGTTACGAACTGGTATGAAGAATGTGATAGTCCTCCTCCTCTATCCTTTATCCTTCGTAAGGATGTGGTGATGTTAGGTAGGTGAAGGATGGTATTTGACGAATGGTTGCTATCCATTCTTCTCTCTCCTGGGCGCAGTGTGCTGCCTTAGACAGAGAGTAACCAGTGGCGCACTTTATTTAGTCTGACCATCGGAGTGGCAGTCTTCGTCAGGTTCTTTTACCATCTACCTTGCCTTCAACCATCAACCCTCCATGCCTTCCATTCGTCTGGTAATGTGTCCAAAGTATATCAAAATATTTTGGTTGGTGACTGTGGTAAGCCTAGATGACTCGACTGATGTCGAGTTCTGTCAATATTGAGACATTTGTGCGATGTGCTGTCCAGGGTATGCGCATCATTCTACGATGTACTCACATTTCAAAGGCCATTATACGTTGTGAGTCAGACTCTTTAATAGTTCTAGTTTTGTAACATTTTTTATAATTAAAATATTAAACAATTTTTAATCTTTTTACAATTGTTGCTTAGACGCCAATGGTTGTATTCGTAAATAGCTTGTTAAATTTTATTGGAACGTACCGACTTCTTAAATTACGGAAGAATCTACTTGGTTAATTCTTGGGTAATACTTTCCGGTAGTAGGAGGGTTCTTTTTAAAAAATTCGGTAAATATCGTGGAAAGCACGTTATAGTGTTTATAACGGAAATACATACCTGGCCTGTCATTTTAAGTGGGGAATATTCCATCTTGTTTTTGGGAAACTTGGTAAATTTTGGGAAGAAAAAATCACTTCTGGCAGGGCAGTCTTCTAGTAAAGACGTTTGCTTATATTACTGTCTCTGTGTTATTTTATCGTTCTTTGTGACTTTTTCTTTAAGTGTGTATACACTTAAATATTTGAGTTTCTTAATCTAATACCATATTGAAATAAATATCGTTATAGAGTACCTTTAATTTTAATTAACTTCAGTGCTTGATACAAAGTATTATAGTAAAGTTCAGTGAAGTAGTGCAGCAGTCATCAAGATTCATCGTAAGTTATCATAATCATATTATCTTCAACTATCTGGGCAAATCTACGTCGACCATTTCTTCTCCTGTAGTTAAGGGCAACTACTAGTTTGGCATTCAATTTAAAGAACATTTAATATTTTCTTACGAATTTTCTATCAGCTATTAAGAACTTCTAATAAATAATTATTACGAACATTTTATTCTCAGTAAGAACAGTCAATCATCAAATAACAGTGCGAACAGATAATTAACTTAAAACCAAATGCGGGTTGGTTAAATTTTATAATACTTACAGCATTCTTGTAACCCTTTTTGTATTCTTGTGAATTTAAATTTAATCAATTTTGCTATTTCCTATAATTGTTATACATTTGTAATACATATTTTTGAAGCTGTTCGGCCAATAACTGATTGATTGGTGGTTAATCACTAGAAGTTTGATAATCCGTCCTGGCCAATAACTGACAAATTACTGGCTAATCACTGGAGGAGCTATGCCAATAACTAATTTTTGACAGATAGGTATTATAAAAGATTTTTTGAAACTTAAGTTTAATTCTAGACTAAAAATGTTTGGTTTTGTATAAACTACAACTGATTTTTTATTAGGAGGAACGTAATATTCCTACTGATAAACATTTATTACATAATTCTATGATTTAATCCCTTAATGGAAATGTGACCGACCTGAAATCACTGGGTAGTCTACCCTGGTCTAGTAACTACTGAAATACCTCAAAATATTCGTTCTAACTTCAAATAACGACTTTATAATTGTATGGACATTGTGGTGGGTGTTCTTATGAAACTTTAACTAAATAATGATTCATTATAAAACTCACATTTAATAATGTTTCCTATTAATGTCGCATATTTCGTTTTAGTGTAGGTTTTACGTGACATAATTGTTTTTAAAATCTATAAAAACTTTTTTAAACTGACTATTCAATAGTTTCCTGTTTTGTCATGCAATGGGTTCAAACTTGATTGGCTAAAGATTGAAAAGAAGTAAAGGTTTAGTATTTTATTTAGTACCTAATACAAACCGTTTCGGCCTATTAAGTTTTAAAAAAATATATATAGATATATAATGCTGTATATAGATACACGCAACTATCTTGGTTTAGTATACGAAAAAATTAGAGAAAGTGAAAACCACATCTCGTCATCTGATTACTGCTTTGCATGGAATGATAATATCGGCAAATGTATAACATTACATATTCAAACACTTCCTAAAGAGGCAGATAATAAAACCATAGTTGACTGTATTTACATATGTTAAACGGCTGTATATAATGTCGTTTAAAATACATCCGTCAACTTTATCAATAACACCTTTCAACTATGAATGCTAATACGCATAACTGAGCAACTACTGAAGGTGTATGTTTTTCATGTAAAAAAGCATGTATAACTACATTTTTTGTATATTCTAACATTTCTTTAGTTCGATTTTCTACATATTTATTTTTTGGCTATATCCTTTTTTAACATATTCCTTAGCGTATACTGCCCTCCTTAGCCAAAAGGGCGTATTTCAAAAAACCTAAATTTTCACAATTCACACTTTTGTTATATTTTTAGACAATTTAGATATTTAGATTATTGAACTTTTACCTTAACTTAACTAACTAAACAGTAATAACATAACTTACCAGTAGATGAAAGGAAGAAACGGAAGCTCAATGTAATGGTGGAAAAACATTCAAAATCAAGTTGTAATCCTGAATGCCTTCACAATCATCATCATCATCACGTAGAGCTACAACCCTGGGTGGGTCTTGGCTGACTGTATAACTTTTTTCCAATTTGTTCGGTCTTCTGTCAACCTAGGGTCAAATGTAATGTTCATTTTCCGGAGATCTGCTTGGATGTTATCTTTCCATCGCATTCAGGGACGTCCGAGTGGTCTTTTGCCTGTGGTAATCTCCTCCCATACCAGTTTTACATGTCTTTCGTTATGCAGTCTGTGCACATAGACTGCCCATCTTAGTCGCTGTGATTAATTTTCTGGTACAATATCGGCGTCGTTGTGGAGTGCTTTTAATTCGATATTGGTTCTGATCTTATACTGGTTTGTGGTAATATCATGGTGATGTTTGAAAATTTTTCAAAGTATTTTTCGTTCAAAGCGTCTGAGCTTTTCTTCGTTTGCTTTGGTCATGGTCCACGTTTCGCATCCGTATGTTATTACAGGTCGGACGATGGATTTATAGATTTTGATCTTTGAACTTCTTGTAAGATTTTTTTTATGTGCTTATCCAGTGCAAATAGACAGCGGTTTGCAGATTGGATTCTGTCTTTTATTTCTTCCGTGACAGCCCCAATATTTCGATATTGAAGGTGTTGACCGTCACATTTTGTCCTATTCTGTCTCTTCGTGTCGTTCTATTTATACACATATATTTTGTCTTCTTTTCATTAATCTTCAGTCCTACTTCACTTGTTGCTCCTTCCACCTTGTTGAAAATGTCGTTAGTGGATAAGATGGAGTCTCCAACGAGATCTATGTCATCTGCATATGTGATTAACAGCTTGGGACTTTGAACCTATAGTAATTCTGTTTTTATTTCGGCCGACCTCATGGCTTTCCCTAATACAAGATTAAAAAGTAGTGGATATAACGCATCACCCTGTTTAAGTCCACTGTTGATTTCAAAGCTGCCAGATAGTTTATTATTTACACGTACTTTAAGTATTCCACCCTTCATACAGACTTTGGTCATCCGAATGAGTTTCTTTGGTATTGAGAACTCCGCCATGGCATTCCATACTTGGCTTCTTTCTACGCTATCATATGCCTGTCGAAAATCTATGAAAAGATTGTGTATGGGTCTGTTATACTCCCATCCCTTTTCTAGAAGTTGTCTCAGCGTGAATAGTTGATCTATTGATGATCGGTTTTCCTAAACCCGGCTTGATATTCGCCTAGAACATTTTAAGCATAAGGGATTAGTCTACTAAGAATGATGTTTGAGAAGGTTTTATATGCCGTATTTAGAAGTGAGATTCCTCTATAATTCGCGCATTTTGTTTTGTCCCCTTTTTTGTGGATGGGCACTATTATTTTTTCCTTCCATCGTGTTGATATTCTTTCTTCTAACCATATGTGCGTTATTAGCTGGTGGATTTAGCGGTGTAGTGCGTCTCCCCCATATTTCAGAAGTTCTGCTGGTAATTCGTCCGTACCCGGCGCTTTGTGATTTTTCAGCTTATTTAAGGCCTTTTGGGTTTCTTTAAAGTAGGGATTCTTGACGGTCATGTCCGCTGTGATATAAATCTCTTCTTCGTGCTGTTCTTCCTGTATGATGTTTAGAAGGTCCCTAAAATACTTTTTCCATTCTTCGGTTACTTCTTTACCGTCGATTATCATACGGCCTTGATTATCTCTCAGTGCATGGATAAAATTGGTTCTGGTTCTGGAATGCCTTCACAAGTGTTCCCAAAAAATAAGTGAGAAAAGGAGACAGTTTTTGAATGAATCTTTTTTGAAGACGAATAATCAAAATGACAGAAAATTTTTTATTTCTCACCATGTATCAAATGTACTTTTAAAGCCAAGAACCGTTGTTTCCCAGGATAAAAAGTTTAAAAGAAACCATTTCAATACACATTGAAAAATAAAAATGAAGAATCTGTAATAGTATGTAAAGTTTTTTATAAGTACTTTGGGCTATAACCAAGGTAATGACAAAGTATTCCGGAGCATTTTAAAAAACAACAGAAACTCTGTAGTCCCTCAAAAAAACTCAAGATGTACAAAAAAGCCTCAAAACAAGATTAATAGCGACCTGATAAAACATCACATCAATTTTTTTGGATCCTCAATCGCTCATTATCGCAGAGAGCATGCTCCTAATCGTTTATATCTTATCAGCGAATTCAGCTTCACTTGTATGTTTCAAGACTTCAAAGAAAAAAATCCTACTTTTGTGTGTTCATATAAAAGATATAGAAAAGTAGCTAATGACATAAATATATAAATTGTTAAACTTGCCAACGAGGAGTGCGAGTTGAGTCAGGAATTTAATGAACATAACAGAACCTATGACAAAGAAAACCTGGATGAGTCGTGTGAGAGTTGCACTAAATGGAAAGATCACAAGGAAAAGTCAAATAAGGCAATAAAATTATACACTGAAAACAAAGAAAAGGAAGAAAATGTAAAGTCCATAGTGTATTGTGTAGACATAAAAAAAATAAATATGGTTTCCAGGCTAGATTTGTTTAAATCTGCAATATTTACACATAGGGTAACTGTGTGCAATAAAAGATTTGTACCAGTGGAAAAAAAACAAACAGATTGCAAACATTTTGCTGCTGTGTGGCACGATGGCCTGTTTCGTCGAACCAAAGAAAAGTTAATCAGTACTTTTAACTAATTTCTTTCCTTTAAAATATATGTGGAAAACATAACAATATTGTTAGATAACTATTCATTTCTAAACAAAAACTGGTCTCTATTGTCTGCTTTGTTGTACCCAAAAAATTCAGACGAAACAAACACTTCACAAATAACTTTAACATATTTTGAACCAAGTCATACCCTTATGGCACTAGATTGGTTCCATCACAGAATGTAGCTGTTCATAACACGAATAGGGAACAGATTATATGACTTCACAGATTTTGTGACTGCAGTCAAAAATGCATCAATTGGAACTGATGTTCATGTCATAAAAAAGGAAGATCAAATTAGCCAAAGAAAAATGGATGAGAGAAAGATGCGACGAAATGGAGGATGTAATATCTGAACACGACTTATATAATGTGCACAAAAACTGAAAGAAATGAGTCTTCTTAAAGTGCCCTCTCCTCAATGAAGGTTGGCTACTACAATTTTAAACTCTCCTCTATCTTCAGCTGTTCTTATTAGCTGTTCAAAATTTAGCCCTGTCCATTGTCGGATGTTTCTGAGCCACGATAGTCTTTTCCTTCCTAGGCCTCTCTTTCCCTCGATTTTTCCTTTCACCATAAGTTGGGCATATTGGTACTTATTATTTCTCAGTATGTGGCCTAGGTATGATGTTTTTCTAACTTTTACTGTGTTAAAAAGTTCTCTTTCCTTGCCTATTCTATGCAACACTTCTTCGTTTGAGGTATGCGATGTTCATGAAATTTTGAGTATTCTCCGGTAGATCCACATTTCAAAGGCCTCCAATTTATTTACGGTTGATGTTTTAAGGGTCCACGTTTCAACTGCATATAGAAGAGTCGACCAGACGTAGCATTTTGATAAACGTAGTCGAATTTCGAGTTTTATTCGAGAATCACAAAGCAGTTTTTTATTTTTTTCGAAAGATTTTCTGGCCTGTTTTTTTTTCGATCTTATTTCTTTGAAATAGAATGAATGAATGAATTTGAATAGAAAAAGAAATGAGTAATATATTTAAAAAACAAGTTCCCTCTGTACTTGTTGACACTTCTAACAAAATTATTGTAAATGAGCAAGAAATAAGAAAAGAACGGCAGCTGTAGAGTTGTTTGAAGATGACAGGAATAATATTCCCGAATTCTGCCAAAACTGTACTAACGGCCCAGAAATTATGAAATGCGAAGTAGAACATGCTATAAATAATGCTAAAATTAGAAAAGCTTGTGGTCTAGATCATACACCAACTGAGTTTCTGAAACTGATAGAGAATGATAACATAAAAGTAGTAGTAAGACTTTTTAATTTAATATATAACACCGGAGTGATTCCCGCAGATTGGCTCAAATTCATCTTTATCGCAATACCTAAAAACACAATGCGAGGAAATGCTCAGAATATCGATTAATTAGCCTAATGAGTTACACTCTTAAAATTTTCCTCAGAATACTTCACAACAGAATTAGACGCAAATGCGAAGAAGATTTTGTAGATACTCAATTTGGTTTTAGAAATGCTATGGGAAGCAGGGAGGCACTTTTTGCGCTTAACAGGACGCTAAAAGTATGGATCATGAACAAAATTGAAACATTCGAAATGTGGGTTCATAGACGAATGCTGAAAATACCTTGGACCAAAAAAAAACTAATAAAGAAGTACTAAGGTTCGTCAACAAAGACAGGGAACTGCTAAAGACTGTTAAACATCGAAAAATGTCTTATCTAGGACGTATAGTAAGGGGAAGTCGATATAAAATTTTACAACCGATCCTTAAAGGCAAAATAAAGGGCCGTAGAGGTGTAGGAAGAAAACATATTTCTTGGTTAAAAAACATTCGTGAATGGACTCAGTTACCAAATGCAGGACAATTATTCCATATTGCAGAAGATCGAGAGGCCTTCGCAATGGTGATCGCCAACGCCAGATAAATCGGATATGACACACGAAGAAGAAGAAGTTCATGTCATTGACTTAAAAATCTTTCTTGTTTTGGAATGACTTCTCATCTCAATACAAACTTAACAAAATTGTACCACGACCGTACCTGAATGATATGGTAAAAGTAATTTTTTCAACAGGCAAACAGTCAATTAAATACATAAATGACTTTGATGAAAAGGAGTACAAGGAAATCAATTTTCTAAACTCAGAAATCATAAAAACCAGATTTTCACTAAACCTAAGTCTTAAGTAACTTAAGGAAATATCTACTGAAAAAAAGAACAAAATAATCCAAAACCTAGAAGGAGACATAGGAAAACCACGGATGAAGTTTTTGGAAAATCTTCCATTTTGTGATTATAACTGTTAATTTGTGGAAAAGTTTTTTTTTTGCTTTAACTGAGTGTGTAAAACATCAAAAAAGAGCTGTTTAATAAATTTTTCAATTTTATAAAAAAAAGTTTGCTATTTAATTAAATATTTATAAGATCTTCATTATTTTTATATATCTAGAGAAAGATATATAGAAAGTTTTTAATTTGCAGAAGTTAAAAGGTCACAAGTTTTAAACCGTATTTTGAGATACTAAACAAACTCTTTGGGCGATTTCGGCATTTATAAAACGGTTCACTTTGGCGGTTTTTGTATTGCCTAAGAGATTATTGTAAAAGAGATTTAAATAAATTAACTACAAGTTGTAACCTACTCACCAAAACTGTATAAGATTGTATGAGAATTGCCTACATCTTATATTGGTCTATATCTTCTTACATAAGTAAGTGGTAATACCAATTTAAAAGTTAACATTTATGGCATTTTATGGCATCAGCCAAATTTTGAGGTAAAAATTCTGAGAATATTAGGTGGTATATAAAGTCAACAATATCATACAATACGTTTTTGTCGAGATCGAGATTTTCTGCCTCTTTTGTGATTATTTACTATAAAATACCATCAAGTGAGTGAGTGCTCATTCCAAAAGATATATTATATGATAACATTTCAACAAACGACTGAACAAACAATGGATACTAAAATGGTCTATACCAGCCATAACGAACTAAATACAGACTTGCTCTATTGAATAAAATGAAAAAGGAGAGCTTGATTTATTGAATAATAAACTGTATTATGTCATTTTTATACTTAAGTGTTGTTGACAAATGTTTTATAAACATACTTTACTTTACTTAATCAGTAGACCCATTTGTACCTTTCGGTGTTGGGCCAAAGTTATTTATAAACATTTTACTTCATATTCAATGAGTGCTCGCTTTAAAATATAAGAGATATACAAAAGTGTTTTATTTTGCTCAGATAATGAGCCATCGAAAAGAAAAACATAATAAGTAGCCCTTGAAGAAAAAAATTCAAAATAAATGTTAATATTTGTACATAAACTAACTTACTAAAAACCTAATTAATAGGGGAGAGATTTCGTTAACCGCTTCTTTGGATATAGAAGATGTATCTGGTAATGTATTATCAAATTTTCTTTGGAATAAAGCAGCATCAAAAAGGTTATCTACTACGTATACAATGCTGACTATAATCCTTAAATAAGATCGTTGATGCTATGTACTGACGGTTGACATTGGCACACAATACGATTGTCAAGCACGTTTTCAGCATGCTCAGTTGCTACTGTATGCACTCTTTTTGTCCCTTTTTTGACAAAAACTTCCTTCTAGTGGTGCACTGTCAAACAGTAGCCCTTTTCATCATAACTGCCTTTAATTTGTCAAAAGTAATCAGTGACAATCACTTTGTTGAGTTTATTTGGTCTTGCTGACCCAAGCAAGGCTAAGTACACATACGCCCAGCTTTTTGTTTTATTGGGTTAAAAGTAGATATGTACAATAACTTACGGATCAATAACAAAGGAGATATGATGTAATAGTCTCTTTGCCATGCCGCAATGTGTGTTTTTTTCTGTCTCAACATATTTGCTGCCCCCTCTCCTTTCCAATAATATATGATTCGTCATGATCCGACAAACTATATCATCCCCACAACAAACCACTCAAAAAATAAGCAGAATGAACCTTAACATTTTCTGAATGGAATTTTACATGGGAAATAAATCAGAAACGTAATATAAAATTAAAGAATGTGTACAAGTTTTACTAGCCTGAATGACCCTGTACATTTAAATGTATGTTTAACAAGAGTTCATTTGAATTTTAAAGTTGACATAACCCAGTGCTGTTTATAATTTTCTAAAATAAGGACACAAAAAAGTTTATTCCATACGTGGTTTCCACACCATACATTTGGTTCTTCATTTTATATTAATCTTTAATAGATCTTCAATCAAATTTATATGACAATGAAGTGGGCATGGTTGACTTTAATTAATTCGAATTCAATCAGAAAATTATCACTTAAAAGACAATCTCTTAAATTGCACGGATATTGCGCCAACACTAGATTACATATTCTGGTATAATATATTCAACTGTGGTTGCAACAGCATCAATATTCAACTGATCAATTCAAATCAGATAACAATGAGTTAGAGAGGAAAAACTAAAGTGCAAATATGTTAAAAATTAGCTTACATCTTAATTACAAGACGTACATTTAGATTGTGTCTAGAAAAAAATATACACTGAGAAAAACTATTTATTAATGTTTTGATTTACTAACCAAAATTTACTAGTAAACAAAATTTTAGAGATATGCATAAATTATTTTTTTTTTGTAAAATATATTCGAGTGATGTGCGTGAGCTTAAGTGAAATCATGAACAATGCGAGCGGGTTTTCCAAATAGACTTGTACAGTGAATAAGTCAATAGAATAGAATATTTAGCAAATATATATTTCTCCGTTAGTTCTTAGGAATTTGAAGAATTTGAAGAAACCGATTAGCATGTTAATAGTTTTTAGGAAATTTATAATTGTAGGTAAAGTTGTTGTTTGTTATCTAAATGAAGAGACGGGAGTATGTGTGACGAGTTTTGATTGGAGGAGATTGACAAAGAGTGGGATAGGTATGTAAGAAGGAGAGTTTAGCTAGATGTTTGAGGGTAAAAACATCAGTTTTTTCCAAGGGTGCGAGGCGAACAGTCGTTGTTCCCTGGTGGTTCCCCAGAGGTAGTAAGCAGTAGAAGTGAATGTTTGGTGAGTTTTCGTGGAGTAAGTGTATCTGACAGAAGCTGATCCAGTAAAATATTGTGAGTTATATTTTCTACTTATATTCCAAGAGTCACTGTTCAGACCAGAACGAGAGATTCAGTATATCGAGAACCCAAAAGGCTAGCATCATTTGAACGATACGTGCATTTCAAGGAGATTATTAAAGACGATAGGCTCTCAACAATTTGTTGTAAGATTGCTGATTACCTAGGGGACTGCTAAGAATATATAGTGTAGGCTACAAGGAACAAGGATTTGGACAACCCATCATCAGAGATATAGTTTTACTATTCGTCAGTTTTTCTTTATTAACAACACATTTTTTTTGACAATTGCTTTAGGAAAGATAGGAATATTTTGATCAGGAGATTTCGAACAACAATTTTGATTTGAGATTTTAATTTATATTGTATGTACCACTAATTTTTGAAAGTTCACGTACGTAGAACAAAATTTTGATAATCATTATATGAGATATTTTTATTGAAGATATTTAAGTGTGAATTTTATTTCAATATATTTTTATTTCAATATATAATGTTGTATCATATATGTATTTTATTATTCCGGTATTTTTGGACCTTACCTATTATATGTAAAGCATAGATATTAAAGCACGAGTATAACCCTGAGATAAGAGAATTAAATAGTGTGATAGAATCATAATTGCATTATTTAGATAAGTTTAATTGATTAACTAATTAGCTAATTAATTGCTTGGCCCACCCACCTCAGACTTTGAATATCACATTAATAAAAAATGAATCAACGGACTACCAGAAAAACAGTTCGCTACCCAAAATCAGCACTAACGATGTTTATTTTAGGTGACAACTATTCACGATACATTTCCCATCAGAGGACATTCGTATCTAGAATATCATAAAAACATGACCTTGATACATTTGAAGACTAGGATGGAACTATTCGTAGATTGGATAAATGTGACAAAATGCAAGAAAAAAAGCCGCAGCCGTTCAAAGTTATCGATGTGTACCAGAAATGAATGAAACAGTTGGACTACTTCTATCTGCAAGTAGACTATCTCCAAAAAAGTTATCTGTAAGTATCTAATAGCTCTGCTGTAAGTAAAAGAACCTTGAGTGATGAAAGAAATACGCAAATAACAAATAGATCAATAAAATCTGTTGTTCCTATAAAAATGAAAGATGACGAATTTGAGCTACGAATTAAGCATACCGTAGAATATTACCAATTTCTGAGGCTAAGTATAACAATTTACAAGTGTTAAAATGATTTTGTCTTCCAAACGCTAAAGAATTTTGTAAAACTTTGCTATACAAATGAGAAATCTGTATGTAATATTATATGTCGAAAATTAACATCGTTGGTATTTAGCAAGGTATTTGCGACCCTAACGTATTTTAATTTTTTATCAACTAAAACCTAATAATGTTAAGTACAAATTCTTTTGTTTGGATATTAACAAAATAGTAATTAACTACTTAAGAATATTAACATGTAGTTTTAACAGTTAAGATCGTAACAAGCGGTTTAGTAACGTTAATTAACTTTTCTCTGTAAGTTACTTTTGTGACATAGTTTGTTTTTTTCCTTACCCTTCATATATTTTTTTAATACTCATCTATCAAATTCTTATATCTGCAAACTTGCATATTTGCCTGACGATTTTGCTGTTTCTTAAGTTGAGAAGTTTTTATAAATTTCGTCTTTCTCAGTATGCAAGTATGCATTTATTCACGAATTATTTTTTATAATATGTCTTGCCTACTCACAAAAACTAAATCGATGATCTTAAGTATACGTCTATAGACAACAGCATATAACGAAGAAGAACAGTCAGGACGATGGTTGGTAATTGATTTATCTACTGGCAATTATAAGTTTTGTTTTGACAGCGTTTGTAGTGTGTTTATAAATTATTTTAGTGTAGTTTTTTTCGTTATTTGAATATTCATAGTTTATAACAAACAGTTGTTACAAGGACTTACCGTTACCTTCGTGTTCGATTTATTAGGATAAAAATTTATTTATTAGCTAATAGTGAATAATACAATATTTTTTTAATCTCTAAATTGAAATTTAGTGATTTGAGTGTGGCTAAAACTACGTCGATGCAGTAATATGAAATATTTTTAAGGTTTTTTATTATTATAGTATGCCTGGTAAACCACTAAATGCTTAAGAACAACGAACAACATGAGTTATAGTATTTTAAATAAGAAAAAATAAATAAATTGCTTTTGGGATCACTTTAATCTATTTAACAGGTATTTAAACATTAAAATGTGTTTTCGTTTATTAAAATAATTATCATAAAACAGTTCTTAATTTAAGAGAGCAGATGCTGCATTAAAATATTACGAGGGACAGTACCTACAATTATAAAAAGACAAAAAAAATAATCATATTCTTTCAAAGTCAGGAAAAAAAGTAGACCTCGTCCGAAAAACAAGACAACCGGTCTATCTGAGGGATCAAAAATGTCAGTACGGAATACAGTATAGAATATTTACCAACATAGTAAGTACCAATTTCTTAATCTAAAATTGATAATAAATCAGAAGATTCATTTTTTATTAATTGTTTATATAAATGTATTTTGTACAAAAAGGTTATATGATGTTTTTGGATGAAAGTAGGAAGTAAATTTGAGTTAAATACATTTATATTAAGTCAATGTTTTTGTGCATTTTTTAATTTGAAATATTTTATAGTTTGATAAAAATAAAGTATTTATTTTATTTACATTTAACTAGTTAGAACAGTACGATTTATTCTGTTCCTATTTGTTTTTTAAAGTAACATCTTACTCTGCTAAGTATAAGTAATGAAATAAGAGATAAAGAATTTGTATTGATTTGCCAATCATCTCTTACCATTTTGTCAAAAGAATTGGGATTTAAAAACCAAAAGGACGATAATTGAAGAGCATTAAATAAACGCACCAATATTGTTGATTTATGAGCCAAGTTCCATGATAAATATAAGGAAAATCTTAATATGTAATGCGCATCCCAGAGACCTTAATTTTTTTTAACGAAACGTAGATTAATTCAAAAGAAATAAAACAATTTCCTGGCAAAACAACCGTGTTACAATCGTATATAAACCAGAATGGTAGATGGTAAACATTTTGACTGAAATATAAAATATAGAAGTTAAATATACATTAAAAAATTTGTCTTTTTTAGTATACTGGTGCAAGGGCCGATAGAATAGTTTTTGTTGTCTGCTACCATCAGCCTGGTGAATAAAACATAAAACATTCAACTCAATTTTTTTTTCATTTTATATTTTGGCAATTTTTTATCGAGGACCGTTTTCTACCCTCCTTTGACCTATCTTTCGTCATATCGTTTCCTATTCAGAAATAGTTCTTCTAGGTAGAAACAATAGAGTTTATATACGTTTATAAAATTTAAAAAAGAAACAAAACATACAAATTTAAATCGTAGAAGTTACACTTTCAAAGAACGGAACAACTAAAGAAGCAATAAAAACTCGTTTGGGTCAAGCAGGAACGTCTATCAAACAGTTAAATCCGGTCTTAAGGGACAGCCAATTCACAAAGAAAAATAGATGAATTTTAATATTTTTATCTGGCAACATGCCCCGCCCAGTTCCATTTTAATGTTGTAATCCTTTGAACTGCGTCAGTAACACCAGTCTTTTTCTCCTAATTATTGTATTTGATACTCTGTCTCTGAGGAATATATTCAGCATTGACCTCTCCATCGCTTTCTGTGCTACTTGTATTTTATTTATTACTTTTCTGGTAAGGGTAAATTTTTGTGCTCCATATATTAAAACTGGGAAAACACATTGATCAAAGACCTTCCTTTTTAAGCACATGGCAATATCTGATCTAAAGACTTCTCTCAGTTTTTCGTAAGCCACCTATGCCAGTTCTATTCTCCTGTTTAGCTCCGTTGTTTGATTATCTCTTTATAATTTAATCCCGTGGCCCAGATATTTATTGCTATACACCTGTTCAATTTGTGTGCCGTTAGTTGAGATGTTTTTCGCCATTACGAGGTTGGTCATATATTGTGTTTTGGAAGTCAAACTCGTGTACACGTGCTCTGAAGGTCTTGAAGAAGCTGGCATGGATGATCTACACGGTCTGCAATAAGGACTATGTCGTCTGCAAATCTCAAGTTGTTCAGAAATTCTCCATTTATGTTGACTCCAATTCCAATATTGTTTCTCATAGCACTCTGCAACAACGCGGTGAATAGCTTAGGAGATATGACAAGGGGATAGCAAGGAGAGATGGTATCTCCTTGATTAATTTGAAACTATTTGTGTTGCCATAATACATTCTTACTGTAGCTGCTGTTGTGCTCTTATATTCAGGGTGTTTCAAAAAAAGGTAACCCCGTCTCTAGAGTAGGTGAAAAACTGAAAAATAATTTGGGTTTGCTAAGTAAAAAATTTTTGTAATGCCATACGTTTTCAAGATACAGGGCGTTGAAGAAAAAAAATTTTTACCCATTTTTTACGATTTTGCCCAAACTACAGGCAACATTGTTATGAAATTTTATACGAATATGTTTAGAAAGCTGATACATCCCATGATTTTTTTTATATCTGATTCTCATAGAGGGCGCTAGTTACATGGATCGTACTAAGTATTAGTCAATATAACTTTTTTAAGAGTATAATTATTAATCAAAATTTCAAGTAAACTTAAACATCTTTCAATTTTACACGAAAAAGGTACTGTTGGCAAAACTCGATACTGTGTACCGTTTTCGGAATATTTTGATTTGAAAATTATGAAGTAATAATTGATGCTGGTATAAAATAGTTAGTAATTAAACAAAACTCACAAGAAGAAAATTAAATTAAGGACTAGGAACATAAAATAAAATTCAATTACAGTAGGTGTTCAAAATGCCCTCCGTTATCGCGAATACACAAGTCTATTCTTTTTTCTAAAGATTCTATTAACCTTCTAAATGGTAGGGGATCAGCTATGAGGTCATTAAATTGACGTTGAATTCTTTCTTCCAATTCTTGGCGTGAATTTACCTCTGTAGCATAGACTTTTTCCTTAATATACGACCAAACTGCGTAGTCCAAGGTGTTAAAATTGCATGACTGAGGAGGCCAATGAATCGGAGCTTCTGCACCTCTACCAATCCATCGATTAGGAAAATGATTACGCAACCAATTACGACACCTTCTATCAAAGTGTGGTGGAGCTCCATCGTGCCTAAAATAAAAAAATATCTTCGCTCGTTTAGCGTTAAATCTTTTAATATCTCGAATAAGGAATTGTTTAAAAATTCAAGATACATATCACCATTTAAATTTCCAGGTAGAATATGATAACCTATTAATTTGTTACCTAAAGTTTCTGCCCAAACATTAACTTTAAATGAGTTTTGGTAATGTGATACACTTTTGACTCGTGGATTCTTATCACACCAGCAGTGTGCATTATGGGAGTTAAACATACCTTGTCGCGTAAAGGTTTCCTCGTCTGTAAAAAGAATGCATTTTAAAAAATTTGGATTGTGGGCTGTCCTTTGTTGCAATGTTTCACAAAAATCCACTCTAACCGGTAGATCATCTGGCAAGAGCTCTTGGACTTGTCTGTAATGATAAGAATGTAATTGATGTTTTTTCAGTATCCGCCAAGTACTTGAAGAAGAAATATTTGATTGTTTGCTATTTTACTTACGCTAACTGTTGGATCTTGGTCAAGTTAATTTAAAATATTATTTTCTTTATTAATTGTTATTGTTGTTCTTGATCGACCAGAATTTATTTTATTTGGTCTTACATTCCCAGTTTCTCCACAACGTCGTTCAACGGCTCTAAATATTTTTTTACTTGGTAAGTTTCTTCTAGGAAACTTTTCTGCATAATATGTCACAGCTGCACTAGAACATCCTAAATATTCGCCTAAGGTTAATAACATGTCAGTGTATTCAACATTTGAGTACATATTGATTTGATTTTACAAATAACAAGGTTTCAAAACTCTAATTACTGTTGATTTATCATCATAACAATCAATAACTGTCAGATTTTCATGGCACACTTGGAGAAAATAAAGGTTATACGTATTAGAACTTTAGCATTAGTACCAGCATCAATTATTACTTCAGAATTTTCAAATCAAAATATTCCGAAAATAGTACACAGTATCGAGTTTTACCAAGAGTACTACCTTTTTCGTGTAAAATTGAATGATGTTTAAGGTTACTTGAAATTTTGATTATACTCTTAAAAAAGTAATATTGACTAATATTTAGAACGATTCGTGTAACTAGCGCCCTCTATGAGAATCAGATATGAAAACAAATTCATGGGATGTATCAGCTTCCAAAACAAGTAGTATAAAATTTCATTACAATGTTGCCAGTAGTTTCGGCAAAATCGTAAAAAATGCGTAAAATGTTTTTTCTTCAACGCCCTGTATCTTGAAACCGGATGGCGTTACAAAATTTTTTTACTAAGTAAACTCCAATTATTTTTCAGTTTTTTACCTACCCTAGAGACGGGGTTACCTTTTTTTGAAACACCCTGGATATTCTGAAGAAGAGTTGTGTACTTATGATCAATACTACACTCTGTAAGAGCTCTTAACATGGAGCTATGATAGCTGGATACGCTGAATAGCCTATGTTAAAAAGAACAGGAAAGAGATCAGCATAAGGTAGAAGAAAATGTATTCTGTAAAATTATCTCTCGTATAAATAAATAATAAATCCTACGACACACGTAATTTCAACTTAATAATCCAAACAAGTTAGTTTTTTATGTTTTACGATAACATATCTATATGGCCACTTTAAGAGTAAAAAGTTCAATTATTTATTTAGTCCTTAGAGACTAGCTCTACAATCAGAACACGAAGTGTTACACGTTCTGAATTGATTTTACAAGAATAATAAACTTTACAAGTATAGTCAGTAAGTTAATTAAATTCTCATCAGCAAACTTGCATTTTCCTTATGTACCACTTAAATTTATCACCATATTCCGGCATTCAACGCTCCAATTATCATTCCTAATCGACGCCATGACTTGTTCCTACATTTATTCGTCTCACGCTTATGGTAGTGTCTTTCACTGTCCTGATATTTTACGCAATAAATTAAACAAAAACGTATGTTTTCACACAACAACTCACTAGAAGGTTTCTATATTAGCAAAAATATTGTTAACATTCTGACTATCAGTAATTACCTCATTATTTTGATTTAAAATGGAATTTATTTTAGGTTTTGTACTATTATTATCCAATTTTTTAATAGTATTTCACAGACCTTTAGAACTATTTTTATATTTTGTAATTTCAGTGTTAAAATAATTTTTTACCTAAATAAAGCTTTACAGATATGGTATTAGAGGGCCAGGTTATAATTGGATAAAATCATATGATATAATCATTGGATATCATTGGATAAAATTTGAGTATGAGGGAAGACATTGCTTCTCTGATGAAGGTCTTATTTCGGTGGGAATTCCTCAGGGAAGTATTACGGGTCCTCTTCTTTTTGTTTTTTATGTAAATGATTTAGCTTTAGACATAACAGATAACAGTCAGAATACTGTTATTGTGAAATTTGCCGATGATACTAACATTTTAACCATAGGGTCATCCTTGAATAATTTATTGAATATCGCTAATAATAGATTAGATAAAGCACAGAGATGGCTTAATATGAATAAACTCATACTGAACAGAGAAAAAACAAATTATATCTGTTTTGTCACTAAAACAAATAATAGTACCTTACCAGAAACTGTCTCAATTCAATCGCAAATGGTTACTCTAAACCAAAGCACAAAATTTCTGGGGGTACATATTGACCAAAATTTAGATTTTGGAGTGCATATAAATGAGATCTGTAACAGGTTAGCATCTATCTGCTACTCTTTCAGAATAACAGCAAATTATTTGGACGAAAAATGTAAACAAGTTGTATATTTTTCAAATTTTCATTCTGTAATGCGATTTGGAATAGTTTTCTGGGGGGAAGTGGTAACGCTGAACAGGTTTTTATATTACAAAAAAGAGCAATCAGAACTCTACTTAACTTGAGATACAGAGATTCATGTAGAGGTAATTTCAAAAAGCTAAACATACTAACAATGGCTGGAACATACATATATGAATGCCTACTTTTCATTTTTAAAAATAGACATAAATTCTTTAAACACATAACAAACCATAATACTAATACACGAAACAATCTCATAAACTATAATATACCAATACATAGACTCATTCCTGCTCTAGCACTCGAACGAGTAAGACGTGTGCCAAGTACAATTAAAATCCAGTTTGCCTTATCGGTAGTAATTAGTGTTTAATTTAGATTTAATAGTGTAATTTCAAAAAGTGATTTCTGGACAAGCTTTGTACGTATTGCTTTTGTTATATTATTAAATCATATAAATTATATTTAATTTATACAAAGTGCATACCAGAGACTGGTTTTACCAGTCTGCTGGTTCTTGCTGGCCATCCAATTCAATGGATTTTAATTCAAATTTGGATAGCAAAATTAGTTAAAGAAGAGAAATAAAACGAGGTTACTGTCTGTATTTACATGGACAGTACAAATATAAACAATACTCCTACAGTTTCTACCTTAACAATGGCCCTTCAAACTGCTACAAACAACATTCCAGCAACTACATCTCTTTCATACGTAACCGCTGCAAAATCTACACCAAAACCATCTTTCCCAAAAAAAGAACAGGCGATAGTTCTTCACGCAGAAGAAAACCTTAAACTTCTAGACTACGTTAAAGCCATTGGTGACATCATCGGACCAAAAAATATTTCCTTTGCATCCAGAATATCTAACAATAGAATCTGCATATATCTAGTGAACTCAAATCTCGTTGATCAACTGCTGAAATCCCATCCAACCGTTCAAATCGGACACCTTACTTTAAGTATTCGTAAACTTGTCTCCCCAACAAAAAGAATATTAATTTCGAACATCTCTCCTTACATTCCCCATGAACTGGCCGAAAATGCAGTGAAAAGTCTTGGTTTCCAAATAGCCTCCCCCGTGTCCTTTCTTAAAGCGGGCATTCCAGGTGATGAATACTCCCACATACTTAGTTTTCGCCGTCAAGTATATATTTTTCCTCCCTCTGATAATTTTGAGCTTCACACCTCCTTGTTAATTCCTTTTGAAGGCAATGATAATAGAATTTTTCTGTCTACGGACAAAATGGAATGTTTCTTATGCAAACAATCAGGACATGTTGCTTCAAATTGTCCCAATACTTCATCTGACAACTTATCATCTGAAAATCCTACTGTTTCCCATGTCCTCCCAAATCCCCCCACCGAATCAACGTCACAGCAACAGAATACACAATTTCCATCTCATTCTGAATCACCTCCCTCCCAAACAAATCTATTTTATTTGTCTTCTTCCCCAGAGAATTGCGAAAATGATACAATATCTGAAAAGTCAGATAAACTATGTTTAAGTTCTCATCTCTCACAGAAAAGGCCACGCTCATCTGTATCATCTATAAGCGATAAAAACCTTCAATCTGGGGAAAACCCTGCAACAGAACAAACTATGTTTCCTCCCAAACAAACAGTTCCTAGTTCCTCTAGCACCTCCAACACAAAAAAGAAACGAAAACGTAGTTCTTCTCTCGACCCCAGTCTATCCACTGACTCCAAGCAAGCAATACACGAAGCCTATAAACAAAACCCAGAAGCTTTTGCAGTTCCTCCTGATAATATAATTGCCTTTATCGAGAACGCTTACGGCAGCTGTGACCCTGTCTCAGAAGCATTTAAATTCACAACAGATATTAAATCACTCATTCTAACTTTGCAATCAATAAACCCTAATTTTAAAGATAGGTCAACAAAAATCAGAATTACACGCTTAATTAAAAAAATTAAAACTAAAATACATTCTGCAACAGATGATTCTGAAAGTATAAACAGTCTTGATAATTCCCAGGATGCTTGTGATAAAGAATACCTGTCTGATAGTTCACAAACTTCGCAAACATCCAAACACTCTACATATTAATTTCAACCTTCACACTGATACAATGGAATTGTGACGGATTTTATCCCCGTCGTCCACGCCTTGAACAGCTCATATCTGAGTCTTCTCCTGACTTTCTATGCCTACAAGAAACAAACTTCACTGATAAATATTCCGGACAACTTAAAAATTTTACAGGTTACCACTATATTCGAACTACCCAACTTCGTGCCAGTGGCGGAGCATCAATTTTTGTTTCCACTGATATTTTCCATAAAGAATTTCCGCTAAACACAAACCTCGAAGCTATAGCCGTTACAGCTTGGTGTCCCTACAAAATTACAATTTGTTGCATATACATCCCTCCAAACTACTGTTTAATAAGTTCCGATCTTGAAGATTTAACTTCTCAGCTTCCTACACCTTTTATCCTAGTAGGTGACTTTAATGCCCATAATACTATGTGGGGATCCGAAAACACATTTGGAAGAGGTAAAACAATCGAAAATTTTCTAAATAACGTAAATATAAACTTACTAAATTCAGGAAGTAGTACATACTTTCACATCCAATCGGGTAGTTTCTCTTCCATAGATTTATCTTTCTGTAATCCCGGAATATTTCCTTTACTTTCATGGTACACATTAAACAGTCTCTATGATAGTAATCATTTCCCTATCCTCATCTCTGACCAGTCAAAAATGCCCTCAAGAATTATAACAAAATGGAAAATCACTCAAGCAAACTGGGATCTTTTCAGAACCACTGTTAAGGGAAAAACCGATGAATTACTTTTTAACAATGATATAGATACAGATGTAAAACTATTAAATAACTGTTTAACCGAATCTGCTGAGGAATGTATTGGTAAATGCGCGATTGATCCTTCCAAGAAACCTGTTCCGTGGTGGAATGAGTCGTGCAAAATAGCTGTCAAACAATGCAAAAAAGCATTAAATAAATTCCGGAAAACCCGTACCACCACGGATTTTATAATTTTTAAAAAACTTAGGGCCAATTCTAGGCGTATTTTAAAAGAAAGTAAGAAAGCCTCATGGAATCAATACGTTAGTTCAATCACAAAAGATACTTCTCCCGCGCAAATGTGGTCAAAGATAAGACGTATGAAAGGTCATAATACTTCCAGCAAAATAGCCGCCATCTCCCTGCAGGATCATACAGTTACCGATGATCAACATATTGCAGACATCTTTGCCTCTCACTTTTCAGATAAGTCAAATATTCCGAATCTTCCCAATAACTCAGATACCAACATTTCCAGCCCCAAAATATTTTCTAACACCAGCTCTATGAATCTTCCTTTTAATCTCCTAGAATTAAACGAAGCCATATCTTCATTAAAAAACTCAGCAGCCGGTCCTGACGATATCCCATCAATATTTTTAAAAAATCTCCATCCAGACACACATCTCAAACTGCTAGAGTTGTATAATAAGATCTGGTCTCAAAACCAGTTCCCAACGTTATGGCGACAAGCAACTACAATTCCTATTAAAAAGAATGACTCATCTCCAAATCTTCCAAAATCATATAGACCAATTTCTCTCACTTGTTCACTATGTAAACTGTTAGAAAAGATGGTCAATAAACGCTTACTATGGTATCTAGAAAGAAATAATATTCTTGACCCATTCCAAACAGGTTTCAGATCAAATCGAAGTACAATGGATAACCTGGTCACATTACATACTGACATTGTTAATGCATTTTCGAATAGAAGCGAAGTCATAGCAGTAACTTTAGATATCCAAAGTGCCTTCGACACTGTACAAAGACCTCTAATTCTAAGAAAATTAACGGAATATAATTTAACTGGTAACATTTATTTATTTTTAAAAAATTTTTTAACAAGTCGATATTTTAGAGTATTAACAAATGGAAAAATATCAAAACCACACGCTTTGGACAACGGTTTGCCTCAGGGCTCAGTCTTAAGCACTACCTTATTTTTACTTAGCATGAATGATTTTTCCTCATATATAGAACCACCAGTCAGGTACTCGATATATGCTGATGATATTATATTATACTGCCGAGGCAGAGTCACAGCTACCACAAGCACTTTGCTACAAAACACAATAAACAAAATAGACACCTGGTCTACGCGTGCTGGATTTGTGTTTTCAGCTCCTAAATCCAAAGTAATTCACTTTACCAAAAAGCATAGACCTAATCCACCTTCTATAACTCTAAACGGACTTCGTTTACAAACAGTTAATTATTTGACACTTCTTGGTATCACCTTTGATAAAAAGGTTATCTGGAGACAGCATATTCAGAAACTTAAAGGAAACTGTACCCAAAGAATCAATTTACTTAAATCTCTTGCTAGCTTCTCTTGGAGAGCTGACGAAGAATCTCTTCTTAAAATATACAGAGCGCTAATTCGCTCTAAGCTAGATTATGGCAGTATTCTTTATATGACATCTAGTAGCTCCCTACTAAAGTCTCTAAACACGATTCAAAATACATCCCTACGACTATGCCTCGGTGTTTTCAAATCAAGCCCCGCTGAAAGTCTGTGCGTTGAATCTTCAGAGCCACCACTCCATCTAAGAAGGCAGCAGCTTCTACTTTCATACTTTGTAAGAATATCAGCAAACCCAAGTAACCCGGTAATAAATCTAATCAATCCCATAGAACCTCCCCCAGTAAACGCTTCCAATCAGTCTCTCACATTACCACAAATATTATCTCCTTTATTAGATTCCATCAACCTCTCCAATACTACTTCTATTTATACCCCCAAGACAGCTCCATGGATGCACAATCTTCCAATATTCAATACAGATTTATGCAGATTCGACAAAACAGAAACCCCAAACTTAATCCTTAGAAAATCCTTCCAAAACATCCTTAACTTAACACAATTTGATGAAATTTTATACACCGATGCATCCAAGAATGAAGACTGTTGTGGCTCCGCTGTGTCCACACTGACGACGACAATAAGCTCTGTGCGATTGCCTAAAAGTTGTAGTATCTATACCGCAGAATTATATGGAATACTCCAAGCATTAAAGACTTCAATCCGCCCTACTTCAAATGAAAGCATAAAAATCGCCATTTGCACTGATTCTCTTTCCTCGATTTATTCAATAAGATGCATTTTCTCGAAAAACCCACTAGTCCAGGAAATCCACACTATCTGTAACCTACTATATTCTGCTAACATAAAAGTCATAATGATCTGGACTCCATCTCATGTTGGTATATTGGGAAACGAAAAAGCAGACCAAGCCGCTAAAGCAGCATGTTCTTCTGACATAGCCTTCCAAGAGGTCCAAATCCATACGGATCTTAAAATATTGATAAAACAAAAAATCCTCAGCTTATGGGCGGACCTGTGGAGTAAAACAAAAACTAAGCTCCATGAAGTTCAGCCCAACTTATCTCGCGTCAATATCTCCTCTATGAACAGGAAAGAAAAATCAGTTATTCACCGACTACGAATAGGGCATACACGCCTCACTCATGGATACCTTATGGCATCAGAAAACCCTCCAGTATGCCACTACTGTAATTACGTCCTTTCCATCAAACACGTGATAGTGGACTGCTGCCAGTATGACTCTTCCAGAAACAAGCACAGCCTAAAAGGAAATCTAAAAGACATTCTCAGTGTTCCAAACCGTTTTGACAGTGTTCTTAGATTTTTAAAAGAAACAAGTTTATTCCAGCTAATATAAACAGTGCATAGTGATAAGCTTTATTGTTCTAACCTTTCTATAAAAAAAAAATGTTCATATTAAATTCTTGTACCTATACCTATATAAAATATGTATAATGTTGTAAACTACTGTACCCGTGTCAATGACCATAAGCTGTCGAGACACGTTAATTTTAAATAAAAAAAAAAAAAATACATAGACTAACACCATCTGAGAAAACCACAGAATATGCCTGTATTAAATTCTTTAATAAACTGCCTTACAGCATCAAAATAGAAACTGACGTAAATAAATATAGAAAGTCTGTTCAACAATTGCTCATACACCTTGAACCATACAAAGTGGAAGAATACCTTCAAGCTGACTTGTAGGCAGACTAAGGGCTCTTACCTGAATCTAAATGTCACTGTTATTATCATTATGTTTTAATATTACTTTTATGTTAAGTGTAGGTTGTTACAGCAACCATTATAAATTGTAACTGACACCATTCTCTCTATTGACAATTTATATTTGTATGTAACTGGTGAATCATGAGAATAAAGTTTTTTCCTTTCTATTCTATTCTATTCTATTCTATTCTATTCTATTCTATTCTATTCTATTCTATTCTATTCTATTCTATTCTATTCTATTCTATTCTATTCTATTCTATTCTATTCTATTCTATTCTATTCTATTCTATTCTATTCTATTCTATTCTATTCTATTCTATTCTATTCTATTCTATTCTATTCTATTCTATTCTATTCTATTCTATTCTATTCTGTTTATTCTATTCTATTCTATTCTATTCTATTCTATTCTATTTATCTATTCTATTCTATTCTATTCTATTCTATTCTATTCTATTCTATTCTATTCTATTCTATTCTATTCTATTCTATTCTATTCTATTCTATTCTATTCTATTCTATTCTATTCTATCTATTCTATTCTATTCTATTCTATTCTATTCTATTCTATTCTATTTCTATTCTATTCTATTCTATTCTATTCTATTCTATTCTATTCTATTCTATTCTATTCTATTCTATTCTATTCTATTCTATTCTATTCTATTCTATTCTATTCTATTCTATTCTATTCTATTCTATTCTATTCTATTCTATTCTATTCTATTCTATTCTATTCTATTCTATTCTATTCTATTCTATTCTATTCTATTCTATTCTATTCTATTCTATTCTATTCTATTCTATTCTATTCTATTCTATTCTATTCTATTCTATTCTATTCTATTCTATTCTATTCTATTCTATTCTATTCTATTCTATTCTATTCTATTCTATTCTATTCTATTCTATTCTATTCTATTCTATTCTATTCTATTCTATTCTATTCTATTCTATTCTATTCTATTCTATTCTATTCTATTCTATTCTATTCTATTCTATTCTATCTATTCTATTCTATTCTATTCTATTCTATTCTATTCTATTCTATTCTATTCTATTCTATTCTATTCTATTCTATTTCTATTCTATTCTATTCTATTCTATTCTATTCTATTCTATTCTATTCTATTCTATTCTATTCTATTCTATTCTATTCTATTCTATTCTATTCTATTCTATTCTATTCTATTCTATTCTATTCTATCTATTCTATTCTATTCTATTCTATTCTATTCTATTCTATTCTATTCTATTCTATATTCTATTCTATTCTATTCTATTCTATTCTATTCTATTCTATTCTATTCTATTCTATTCTATTCTATTCTATTCTATTCTATTCTATTCTATTCTATTCTATTCTATTCTATTCTATTCTATTCTATTCTATTCTATTCTATTCTATTCTATTCTATTCAATAATTAGCTTATTTAATTTATTTTTGTAAATTGTGTACTCTTTTTTTAATGTTAGGTCATCTGGGTTGTTCATAAATTTTCTGTAAAGTTCTCTTAACCTCTAACCCTGCAAAAACTTACAAATATTCACGGAAAGATCCAGAACAGCTGATAAAGCATTATTATTGATATAAAACTTACTTTTTACAAAAATGTGTTCTATACAACTACGAGAATCGCCCTGAACTCTAGCATTTTTATTTATTATTGATAAAAAAAGTATGTTCACTCAATACACTTAGATACGCAGTAGACCCTGGTGCCATATTTTTGATTATTAATATCAATGTCCTCCAATAAAACATGATCTACAAACAGAACTTTTAGTGCTCTCTAAATATTTATCTTGACCAATATAAAAATGCTCTTCATCTGTCGATGGTGGTCTATAAATTAATTTTAATATTGTATTTTGATTATATTTACCTACTATAGTTATCTCTAATACACGCTAATACCTTACCCACGTAAATGTTAAATTCCTTGTTATGTATACAACGACACCATTATTTTGGTTTATATCTCCTTTATTATATATATGATATATTATAGTTATCTATTTGAAATAAATATATATCAGGAATAATCCAAGTTTTCGTTAGACATTATACAGTCAAAATCAAGTGTTTTTGGTGTAAAATGGTAAAATTTTCATTATTTTACCTTTATAAAAATCTACATTTAACTTATTAAAATCTTTAATATGTTTAGGTTTATGACTAAATACGGGAATGTAATCTACATCACGAATGTTTGGATCCATACTATCTTCTTCTAGTTCCATGACCGTTATTGATCGTTGGATATCATGTTGGCTACCATATTCGCTATCGTGACTTTATTGACAGCAGCTCTAAATAACGATGTAGTTGATTTTCCATACCATTGCCTCCAGAATTTTGTTGGAATGATTAGATGTAAAAGATCATATTTTTCAGGGTGTCTCATAATGTGACCGAAGTATACCAGCTTGCGTTTCTTTAGTACTATATTGACCAGTTGTGTTGTTTGGCTCAGCCGTCTAAGGACCTCCTCATTTCTAACTCTGTTGACCCAGCTTAATTTCAGTAGTCGTCTGTATACCCACATTTCAAAGGCTATCAAGCGTTTAAGCATAGCCTCAGTTAGAGTCCACGCTTCCACTCCATACAGCAGGACAGGAAAGACGTAGCAAGATGTCATACGAACTCTAAGGTCAATGCTGAGATCGTGACTGCAAAATACGTTTCTCATTTTTACAAAGGCAGCTCGGGCTTGTTCTATTCGGGTTTTAATTTCTGCGGTTGGATCCCAGCTCTCATTAATATTACTGCCGAGATACACGAGTTTCTCTACTCTGTCCAGTGTGGCATCTCCGACTTTTATACCGTCATCCTGTATATAATTTTGTTTGCTAACTATCATATATTTAGTTTTCTTAACGTTGAGTTTCAATCCATACTGATCACAAGTCTGTTTTATTTTGTTCATTAGATTTTGAAGGTCTTCTCCCCAATTGGCAAGGACTAAGGTATCGTCGGCATATCTAGTATTGTTGACGGTTACTCCATTCACAATATTACCTTCGGTTGTCTCCATTAAGGCTTTCTTAAGTATTTCCTCCAAATATAAGTTAAAAAGTAAAGGCGACATTATACAGCCTTGTCTCACTCCTTTTTTTATATTTATTTCATCCGACAGTTCTTGTTCAACCTTTATTCTTGCCACTTGATGCCAGTATACATTTGTAATTATTTGTAGATCTTTATCGTCCAATCCAGCTGTTTCCAATGTTTCTAGCATTTTGTTATGTCGGACTTTGTCAAAAGCTTTTTCAAAATCGATTGCACAAATGTTCACATTTTAATTTATATCTCTGCATCTCTGTACTAGCACCTGTATACTAAGCAAGGCTTCTCTTGTACCCAAGCCACTCCTAAACCCAAATTGAGTATTACTAATTTTGTCCTCTAACAGCGTGTAAATTCTGCTGTGTATTACTCGCAGGAAGATCTTCAAAACGTGATTCATCAGACTTATTGTCCGATAATCACCGCATGTCTTTGGACGATGTTTCTTAGGTATTGTGACAAATGTCGACTTTAACCAATCAGTTGGTAATATCCCAGTGTCATAATTTTTGTTAAAGAGATTACACAGAGCTTTAATTCCATTTTCTCCCAAATACTTTAGTATTTCAGCACTTACTTCATCGAGGCCAAGTGCTTTTCCATTTTTTGCCGTTTGTATTGAACGTCTTACCTCACTTTCTGTTATAGATGGACCTGATATAGCAATCGGTGTATAGTGTTCTATTCTCTCATCTTCAAATAATTCAGAAATGTAGTTTTCCCATTCTTTTAACTTTTTATTGATGTCTAATATTCTGTGTCCGTTTCTGTCTTCTAAACTTTGGGATACTTGTTTCCGTTTGTTTTCAGCGACCTCTTTCAATTTCTTGTGCTGATGAAATGTATCGTGTTTCTTTTCATATTGTTCAATTTCATTACATTCTTTGCTATGAAATTGTGTTTTCGCGTGTCTTATCTTCTGCCTGACTATTGCGTGAATCCTCTTGTATTTGTTTTTATCTTTATTTCTGACTTCTCTTCTTTGATCCATAAGTTTCAATATTTCTTCTGTCATCCACCTTTGTTGTTTTCTTGCTTTTGGCGCACTCAATTTTGTTTCTTGAACAGTCTTATAGATGTCTTTAATTCTCGTCCAGTTTTCCTCAGTACTTTCTTCTTTGCTTGATGTTAACTTCATTTTTTGTTCTAATATATATATATATATATATATATATATATATATATATATATAATATATATATATATATATATCCATTCTATAACAACAACTAAAAAATTTGATAGTGAAATACCTGAAAGGAAAATCTAATTGTTGTACAAAAATCTATCACATACTGCTTTGCTGCAGAGTATTAACTCTTTATTTGGTACCTGAAGTAGAGTTGTGTCTTGATTTTGGGTTTTTACTTCGTGTCTATTTCGTTTTTGTTCTTCTCCAATCCTCTTAGTACTTCTTTATGGTCTATAATATTTTTCTTTTCCGAATTCTTTTTTTTTTTTTATTTATTTTTATCAGTATCTGATTTCTTTGTTAATTTTTCAGTCAGTGTAGTTATCAGGTTAAGATTTTGTTGTTGGATAGCCTCTTCTTTCTGTGATGAATTCTTGCACGTAGCTAGGGTAAATTGTGAGATACTGTCTTCAAAAAATGGAGATTTTTAGCAAACGAATAAAAAACAAAACCATAATCAATTTTAGACCAAATTAGACATTTGTATAAATACATAAGGCTAGAGAATTCAGCTCTCCAATTATGAACGGCGATGGTTCTTAATAAATTTATTCGATTTTTACATGTTTTCTTTAAGTTTATGACAATATGGTCTCCTCAAGTTAGTTTTTATTAAAACTTATACCTAGGAAACGAATGCTATTTTTAAATTCTAACAATTGATTTTGCAGGCATAATGATGGATTTACTTGCAAATGTTTATTCGAAAAAAAAAACACATTTTGTTTAAGATGTAGAAAACTTTAATCCTGTGGAGTCTGAACAGCGACCTAAGCTATCTAGTGAAGTTTGAATATGTTTTTGGATAGATGTGATATTTTTCCCTTAGCAAATATAACCAGATCATCAGTATAAAGTCTTTCTTTCACTAGTGGGTAGCAGTGATCTAGAATATCATTTATGTTGGATACCGTTTGTTGGATACCGTTTGTTTGTTTTTTCTTTGAAGATAAGATATTACCAAATCTGACTTGAAAGTTTCTAATTTTAAAAAAGTTACCAATAAAGTGTAAAATATTTCTTTTTAGGTTCCACTTGTGGAGTTTTCCTATAATGTTGCAATGGTTAAGTTGTACTGATATCGTACTCCTAGTTTTTAATAAAAACAAGTGGTTTTATTAAATAGTTTTTTAAAATTAAAGTGTATATCTACTAGATACTACTACGTAAGTTATCTATACGTAATTGTTATTTAATTAGTGTGAAAATATGCATGTATTTGGCAAACAAAACAAAATGTATTAGTAGATAACTTCATGTCATGACACAACATGGCTCTATAGAAGTACTCGGCGAAGTTGTAACAGCACGAAGACTTGTCTCTCCAGCAGAAAGACTAGTCTTGTCTGGAGTCTGCCCGTCAATTCCTCATCAAGTATTAGTTGAAGAATTACAAAATATCGGTTTAAAGATTATTTCCCCAATATCATTTCTGAAAATTAGCTTGACTCTCCCCGAATATAGTCACATATTCAGCTTTCGGAGGCAAGTTTATATAAGCCCTATATCATCACCAATTCCAGATTATATTCTAATAAATTTCGATCAAACACCTTACCGCATATTTTGGTCACAGGGTACACTTACCTGCTTTATTTACAAAAATACAGGGCACATATCATCCCAATGCAATAACAGTTCAGTAACGGAATCAACTCATATTGAGTCAAACAATGAAGTACCAAATCAAACAGCTTTAACAAGTATACTACACAAGGTACCAAACACCCAGCAGTCATCAAGTTATCCATTATCAAATCCAAGCATATCACCTATACCTACAAATCTCCATAACAAAGAAATTACTAACGCCTCATAACAACACTTTCAATCAACCTCATTCAGTAGCAATACCGTTTTTACAAGCTTCGGAAGCAATATCCTCCAATCTATCAGCTCATTTTTCATTAGATATAACTGCAGAAAATTCTAATAAAACTGATACATCAAGACAATTTTCTGAAACAACCATTTCAACCAATCTTACAAATAAAACTTCAAGCTCGAGTTCTGTCACTACCAATGCAAGTTCTTCCATAAAACGCAGTATTGGTGAGATCGTCACGCCTCCTTCAGACTCAGTAATTTTATTAGAAAATCCGTTTGCAAAACCCAAACCCTCTAAACCAAAAAAACCGCGGTCATCTAAAGTCCCATCTACACGGGAAACTCTTGAAAATTTCATTGATAATCATACCCCACCATTCGTTTTAAATTACCGCCAATTGTCGTTACTGATTGATAATGTCCAATGCTCCTCCGACACTATTAGCGTCGTCAAAGAATTTACAACTGATATGGATGGTTTACTCCATCTTTTACAAAGCAGCTATTAATATGCAAATGATAGATCTACGAAAAGCAAGTTTACAAAGCTCCAAAAGAAACTACACAACCATTTAGAGAAAGAGATTTCTGACTTAGACAGTGACTCTTCTGTAGACAATTGTTCAGTATCATCTAACTCCGAATCTGTTAACAACATTCAACTCGATACTTCAATGGAACATTGATGGATTTTTTCATCGTCTCCCTATGCCACAGCTTCTTTTATCTAAATATTCTCCGGATATTATTATTTCTTATGAACATGGAAGAAGCGTCCAGTTTTTATGGGTTCCCTCACACGTCGGAATAACAGGAAATGAAGAAGCTGACAGGACTGCACGAGAGGAAATTTTAAGTGATTTGTCAAAGCCGATAGACAAATGTGTTTCCAGTGACTTAGAAGCTTATTTTAAAAATAAAGTGTGGTGTTTGTGGCAAAATGAGTGGTCTCAAACTAATTTCAATCTAAATAAAATCAAAAATAATGTGTCTCAGTGGTTTCCATCGTCGCTCAATAGACAAAAACAAATTGCGGTTGCGCGTTTACGCCTAGGACGTACCAGATTAACGTACTCCTACCTTTTCACAAAAAAAATCCACCTATATGTGATCAGTGTAACGTCCGATTAACAGTCGAACATTTTTTTACAATTTTTAGTAAATATGACCAAGAAAGACAGCGCTACAAGATCCCAAACGCTCTACTACAGACTCTAGGTCAAAACTGTTCCTGTAACAATATAGCGAATTATCTTAGATCCATAAACATTTTGTACAATAGGTAAAGAAATAATAATAAGACTTACTCACAATCAATTTAACTTAACAATCTGACGACCGGTTTCGCTTTCTACAATTTGCAAAGCATGCTCAGGTCCAGATACAAAGTTAAACTAATGCTGCAATAAAATAAACCCAATTAGGGTGGTGTCTAATAAAGATAAAATAAATAAATAAGTTAGTTCATACAAATTATAGTAATTATGCCAATATTACATGTCTGTGGTTTTCAAAATGAATAAATTTGAATATATAAAAGGTATTAACAGACAAGGTAAGACCCACAATTGGTATAAAGTAGTAATATTATATTGTAATAAATTAATAAATGAGCAGATAAATAAAACAAAACAAACATTACTTACATCCCGGTACTCTATTAATTGATGGATGGTAGGTCATGGCTGCAAAAATCATGTATTGTTGATTGGAGAACTTTAATGTGCTATTGCAGTTGTTTTGACAATAAACGGGAAGTTCTTGAGGAGAACAGATTTGATCCAATGAATTAGAGATAGGTATATTGTGGTTGTTTGTCAGATGAAAGTGATGTTCTTTACTATTGTATTATTTAAATTATTTACACTTATATCAGAGATATATTTTTGGAATATGTGTTATTTATTGAGTATTTATGTAATGAAGGAGACAGTTTTATGACAATGAATAAGAATAGCTGTACCGATTGTGTGGTTGTGCAATTATTTTGACTTGTAATTATCAAGTCTATTGGCAAAATTAATCAATTATTGTAAAGTCAATTATGTAAAATGTATATAAAAAGTATATAAAATTATTACAAATTAAGACAATCTGGGACAAATTAAACACACATTAACAGGAACAGAAACACTAAATGACGGGACAAACATTGAATTCAAAACTTAAACTTTGGGGGGGAATGGAAGAAACTGCCAGCACTACATCTCACTGTTGGAAATAATGAGTTTTTCATATTTAATCTATTAGATTTAAGAGGTAAATTTGACATATGTCACACTTCAACCTACATATGTCAAATTTACCTCTTAAATCTAATAGATTAAATATGAAAAAACTCATTATTTCCAACAGTGAGATGTAGTGCTGGCAGTTTCTTCCATTTCCCCCCAAAGTTTAAGTTTTGAATTCAATGTTTGTCCCGTCATTTAGTGTTTCTGTTCCTGTTAATGTGTGTTTAATTTGTCCCAGATTGTCTTAATTTGTAATAATTTTATATACTTTTTATATACATTTTACATAATTGACTTTACAATAATTGATTAATTTTGCCAATAGACTTGATAATTACAAGTCAAAATAATTGCACAACCACACAATCGGTACAGCTATTCTTATTCATTGTCATAAAACTGTCTCCTTCATTACATAAATACTCAATAAATAACACATATTCCAAAAATATATCTCTGATATAAGTGTAAATAATTTAAATAATACAATAGTTAAGAACATCACTTTCATCTGACAAACAACCACAATATACCTATCTCTAATTCATTGGATCAAATCTGTTCTCCTCAAGAACTTCCCGGTTATTGTCAAAACAACTGCAATAGCACATTAAAGTTCTCCAATCAACAATACATGATTTTTGCAGCCATGACCTACCATCCATCAATTAATAGAGTACCGGCATGTAAGTAATGTTTGTTTTGTTTTATTTATCTGCTCATTTATTAATTTATTACAATATAATTTTACTACTTTATACCAATTGTGGGTCTTACCTTGTCTGTTAATACCTTTTATATATTCAAATTTATTCATTTTGAAAACCACAGACATGTAATATTGGCATAATTACTATAATTTGTATGAACTAACTTATTTATTTATTTTATCTTTATTAGACACCACCCTAATTGGGTTTATTTTATTGCAGCATTAGTTTAACTTTGTATCTGGACCTGAGGATGCTTTGCAAATTGTAGAAAGCGAAACCGGTCGTCAGATTGTTAAATTAAATTGATTGTGAGTAAGTCTTATTATTATTTTTTTACCTATTTGATATGGACTCACACAAGCAACACATTCATGATTTTGTACAATCTGTAGGTGTTTAACTTTGTTTTTTTATATTTTGTTCCGTCGCTAATAACCTTTTGGTGGATGCGACATCTTTTTCTAATAAAAAAAAGATATATAATGTTGCGTCGCTATATAGTATTATATGCTTTTTATATCTATAAATACTGCGATATATTCCTGTTTGTTTGCAAAAGCTTCATGAATTTTAGACTCTAGATTAATCAAGTTGTCAGCTATACGCCTATTTTGACGAAAACCACTCTGTTCGCTAATAAGTTTATTGTGATGTTTTAGGTAACAAAGTAATTTTTTGTTAACCATTTTTTCTAACACTTTACACATAACATTTGTTAACGATATTAGTCTATATGATTCTGGGATATTTCGGTTATTGTCAATTTTTAGTAATGAAATAATTATGGCTTCACGCCAACTTGAAGGAAATACATTTTTAGACCATATGTGATTATATATTTGTAGTAAAAACTCTTTGACACTCTCTGGCAAATTCTGAAAAAAAAAATGGGTATGTTGTCAGGGAATGGTGCAGTTTTCTTAAATTCTTTAAGTGCACCGTCTAACTCTGTTTTTGTAAGGAGGTTAGTTATTAAGTTGTGTGTATAATCATCATAATCCATTAATTAGTTTTCTTTGGTGTATTTTGTTTCCAGGAAGGCATCACTATCGTTGTTGTCACCTGAATTATTTTCATATTGGCTTGCTAAAATTTCCGTAATTTCTGCTGTATTCGTTATTATTTTCCATTTTGTGTTAAGAATAGAATTTTGGGAGTATATTTCCTTTCTGTAACTTGTCTGACAAATTTCCAGACAAAAGATGTTGGTGTTGGTGACAACTATTTATTGAACTAACAAACTTTTTCCACGATTCTTTTCTGCTATTTTTCATAATATATCTAGTTTCTGCTCTAATTTTTTTGTAATTTATCAGATTGAAGCTTTACTTGTTCCTTTTGAACCTATTAAAGGCACATTTGTACGCTTTTATAGATTGTTGACATTTTTTATTTCACCATGGAAGTGGGATATGTTTATTGTTTGTTTTTATTATTGATTAATGTAGAACAGAAAATATGTACTGTTTCATTTATGTCTGTAATTCCCTTTTTTCTTATAGATTGTATTTTGGGTTCTATTAAAATTTGAAAACTGTTTCAGTTGGCATTTTTGATGTTCTATTTAGGAATATTTAAACTATCAATTTTTTTATAGGGTGATGGAAAAAATATATTTATAGGGAAATGATCACTACCATGAGGGATTATATCCCAGATAAACGTTGAAGAAAAGATTGGTTCACATAGGGTAATATCAATGACTGAAGTGTTTCCTGTATGGATATTCATTCTAGTCGCTCTACCGTCATCCAATAAGTTTTTGAGTGCCACTAACTTATCTATCGCCCTACCTCTAGTGTTCGTACTTGTTGATCCCCATATTTTCTTAGAACTGTTAAAGTGTCCTAATATTAAACGTAGAGCAGGAATTTCGTTCATACTATGAGTCAAAACGTATTTATCTATTTCTTAATTCTGTTTTGTCTTATTATTTACAGAAACCTCAAATTAGCTAAACTTGTTAAACCACTTATTTAGATATTAAGTTGGTTACATATTCGTTCAATTAATCATTATTTCCTAGTCTGTACATTTTTAATATTTTGTTAGATTTTTTTTAAATATGTGAGGCATTTCTTTATGTTATTATTTTTTTCTCATATGAGTATTACGAACTCCACCGATAGACTATGTAACAAATTGTAATCAAATGTATCATTATTCAGTGTTTTAAGAGTAAAAATTTTTGACCGTAATTTTGCAATGACTTTCTTCACCAGCGTGTTGCCACTCAATGAACATAAACGGCCTCAGGAGATAAAAATGCTGCAGACAGACCAAGTCTCGCTTGAAACGCATAATGGAGTAAGGGACAACCAACACAGGCGGATGGAGCACCAAGACACATGGTTATCGAAGCGTGAACATCATTTCTTGTTTCATAATAGTGCGATATTATTTTAAAGGAAAAATTACTTTCAGTATGCGATTTGCAGGTTGAAAACCAATTTGATTTAAAGCTTATAGTAATTGTCAGTAGAAAATAAATTACCTCGTAAAACGAAAAAACTTTTTTTTGGTTTGGACGTTTAAAAAACATAGCTGCTTAATAACTTTTGGATATATTTTTTGCTCTTTTTAAAAATAATCTTCTTTGTTATTGGTCCGATTGAAATCTGTGAGATATTAAGAATATATTAAGATATAAAAAAACAGTAATTTTAACAGTAAAATAAACAGTTTTACAACAGTAATTTTTCGACTAAGTTCAGCTGAATCGCATCTTATATGTGGATGTAAAAAGTAAGTAAGATTTCTTTTTTACTTTTTTATTAACATGAAAATCCCTGTCGCACTCCATAAAAAAATTCCCGGAAACCAAAAAACGATAGTCTATTCCTTTAGTACGAGTGTTTTGTATAATAAACATAAAGAATTTTGACATCTGGGTATGTATCGTTTTGTGGCATACTTTCAGTGTATTTGGGAAGGTATATAAAGTCCTGGAAATCTTTAGAATCTTCGACTTCATGCCACATGTACATGGTAACCGTAGTAGATGCCAAATTTGGGTATGTCCATAACTGGTGTAAATTAAAAGCCTTGCTACAAGTCTGGTAGGGTGTCAGGTTTTTTGTAAATAAAATAAAAAGCTCTATTCTCAGGATGTTGTTTTCCAAAATTCTGAGTACCTATTAAACATTTTTGCTACATTTAAACTAGCTAAGGAGTAAGTTTATTTCATAGAGACTAAACCTGCAGATTCTATAGCAGAAAACCCTAAACAGTCAACCATATTTGACGTGATTGTAAGGTACTAGATAACAGGCGAAACACTTTTTAGAGACTACAAAGAGACCAACAGACATATGGTATCCATTAATTAGACTTATATTGGCTGAAATTAACTGCAATACGACCGCTTTATAAAAGACGGCTCTCAAAAAGCATGTTATCTTAAATTGTCGGTTTTTACTTTTTTTTTGTTTTAATTTGATTTTTCAACGCTACACCAAGTTTTTATAGTTTATCTTCTTTCGTAGATGAAATATTGGTTATATACAATTAAAAATAGTTGGTTAGCTTTCAATTAATAAAAACAGTGTCATAAAATGGCTGTTCAATTTGCAGTAACCCACATCAAGATATTTTTAAAGTGCGTGTGAAAGTATGCAATGGGTTATCTCAAGCGGTATCATATGAATGAGCATTTTCAGCGATAAACCATCTCAGTTGACATGTTTAATGCCGGAACAAGTGAATATCAAACGCTTCACTGACCATTGTGTTACTTTTTTATGTACAGCATTATATGTCTTTAAGGTAAAACGGTTATATAAGTGACGTTATATGATATTGTTTTGTATGCTGATATTACTGTACGTTGCTTAGATAAGTAATTAAGATATTTCTTAAAAAAACTAAAAATCTGAATTTAGCCATGTGTATTACTTAATATGTATGTGATATAATATATTAATCTTTGTAACAATATTTAGAACATTTCACTTAGCAACAATAATGAATATAAATTCCAATATTATATTGAAGAATAATAATTGTAACTGTAACTGGATGTTTAGAAACCACAAATTTTAATATTTTACTTAAAAATAATGGCTCTAAGATCACTTATTTCCAAGCAACATAACAAGAGTAACATAGTTTTTTTTGCTTGACCAAGTGTAGTTGGATAATCTCATTGAAAAATTTATACAGATGAGATGTGAAATTGTCTTATTCAATATTTTGATACTTGTTCTTTACGAAATATTGCGTTCTTCTAAAATTTATCCGACCTCCTAGAGCAACTCAATAATTATACCGTTTCTTAAACTAAACAATTCAGTGTCACTTACAAACTGCACTTCACGAACTCGAAAACTGGTTAAAGAAAACAGGATTTTAGTTTTCAGTTGACGTGTAACAAAATTTTTATCTTACTCCACTTTGGGCGCTACTGCAACAAATAGTAGCTAGATCACTTGGGACCAGGTCCCTGATGTTATAAGATCTGTAGAGTAGTGTGGAGATAAGTTTGAAACTAAATTAAAATAAAAGTTGAAACTGAATGCAGTTCGGCTAGCTGGGTATGCTTGAGACTGGCCAGTTGATACTCAAGGTAGGGTTAGGCCTATTTGCATGCCCTGAGAAAACAGTAAAGAATAGGAAAGATGTATATTAACTAAGAAAACATAAGAATAACCAAAACGAACTAAGAGTAGTACTGAAAACCGGAATATAGGAAAGAAGAATGATTTGGGCGCCAGGGAAGATGTTTACTGGACTCTTAGTCTAACAAACACTTCACCGTGTAACTTTATTGCTGCTGCTAACTATGTTTCTATAATTAGACAAAACCTTATTAAATAAAAAGAAGGTTTAATAAAACAGATTATTACTTAAAACCCAATTTAATAACAATAAAATAGAAACCTGTAAACCTCGGTATATACAATTTAATTTAAATACCCTATAATATACACTATTATTGACCCCTTTTATATATACAATATATTTACATTTAATATTTTACTAGAAAAGTATCAACTTATTTTATGAAGTTTTATTTATGAATTATAGCAAAAAATAATGACAACCAACATTTGACAATTTAAACAACTATAACCCCTCCCTATAACACAATATATCAGTTTGACAATTTCCAAGTTGATTCCAATCAGATAACCTGTAGATATATTTAAATTGGTCTGTCCAGAAAGGAAAAGATACAAGATGAATTGTTGATATTACCAGTAGGGCTGTAGAAATACAAAATGGGCCTTTGTACACAAATGACCTTACAAAAAACAATTGTATTATGATCCACCCCTACCCTGTTATAACTGATACATATATATATATATATATATATAATATATATATATTATATATATATATATAATATATATATATATATATATATATATATATATAATATATATATATATATATATATATATATTTAAAAGATTAAATGATAAAAATAAACAAATGATATTGAGAAACAAAATTGAACGTTATATAACTAATGATACGAAAATATGAGTTAAGAAAATTGACTAAAATTATTATTAAGGTTTTGTTCGTTGACTGACTAAAGTTTAAACAAAATATAAGGAAATTACTTTAAAATAGTAGGAACAATTATTATAAAGGAACCTGACTACTCTCAAACACTGGACTGGACTGAAAGTTCTTCTTCCGGATGCTACGTCACTGGGAGTCGTAAGGTTGAAACCTAGAAGTACACTCTTCTAGTAGTTAACTGAACTGCTACTCCAGTAACCGGGAAAAACCAAAAAAAAACTCCAACCAAACTACATGGACTCCTATTACCCCAAATTCAAAATAATCCTGATTTGACTGTATCATCCTTTTTTCCTCCAGCGACTAAAAATAAAATCAAAAAAAGCTCCCATTAGCTTTATTCTGAGTTGATAGACAAAAAGGCGATTAGGACAAAAAACTAGCCCGAATGATGATAATTAGTGAAGGTTTGTACACTTTTTGTGATCTTGGAAAATTAATTGAAAAGTATGTATTTATAAAAATAATGTTGGGATTTAACTATGAATATTTCAAAGAAGAATTGAAATTTAACATATCTTAACGAATATATTATAGGCAAAGAGTAATGAACGATCTCCTTACATTACCGAATTGCTTGGATATTGATGAGAATGTGTACTTATTCTACTCTAATAGAAAGAATTCTGAACGTGATTTGACTGATATAATTAGGGTAAAATTATTGAATAAATGATATAAATATGAAACTAGTAATGGTTTAAAAAAAATCATTTACTTTAATTAAAATAAGACTCACCCAAGGCAACACAATTTAACTAATTAAAACAAAATCTTCTTATCCCAAAACTTCTAAACTCAAAACAAAACGCCTTCTGTAACTTAAATAATTGACCTCTGAATAACTTAAAAGTTTTTTCGGCTAACTTGAAAACCACGTGCGTTGGCCGCTGGATTCAATCAGTCCTCTGTCCCGTTCAAAGGCTGGATATAAAGTGCCTTCTTACACTTTTAAAATCGTTGGCTTCCGTCAGCTCCAAGGTAAACGGAAACGGCAGGTAGGCAGTTTGACCAATTGACAAACAATTGATAACACCATTATATGTATAGTTGGTTGCATACCTTACAGGCAGAATTAGGTTATTTTAAATTTTTCAGTAACGATAAAGAACTCTTATCGTTACAAACGCATCAAAGTTTTATTATTTAAAAAAAACGTAATCCGATTATTAAACATTAGGTTTTTACTATTGTTCTGAAGCTATTTTCTTGTAGCATTTTGAAAAAATTCATATTTAAATGTGAATAGCCACAATTAAAGGTTAGAGTACGTTTATTGACGTTTCAATTTCCACTTCGGAAATCGTTCTCAAAATACAAAATAATGTTTCTAAATCTATCTATCTACTAAATCCTATCAAATATACTCAGATGCTTCCAAAACATCTACTGGTGTTGGGGCAGCTGTCATTACTTCAAATATTACACTTGAGTATAAACTACCATCTTTAAGCTGTATACATACTGGCGAGCTATACGCCATCTATCAAGCTCTTGTTCATATTAACTCCAGTAATATATCCAATGCTATGATAATTACCAATTTCCTCAGTTTCATCAATACCATTAATAAACTGTACATGAAGTATCCATTTGCTCTCCTAATTAAAAAAGAACTAGCTTCCATTCAAAACAATATCTATACTGAACAATTCCTATCGGTTCCTTCACACATTGGCCTTCAAGGAAATGAAGAAGCGGATCGTACAGCCCACCAAGCCAGGAAGAGTGAAACCGCGAGTGAAGTGAAAGATGTAGTTCCTAACGATTAAAAATCTTTTATTAAAGTAAAAGTAAAAAATCTGTGGCAAAACCAGTGGGACAACTCAACTTCAAAACTTCGCAAAGTGAAAACGTTTGTAAAACCGTGGAAATCTCAAATTTCCAACAGAACTCACCAAGTCATTGTTACTCGTCTTCGTCTAGGACATATTCCACTTACCCATAATTGGTCACACTAATCTCACTTTATGTGAAAACTGTAATATCTCACTCTCTCACAAGTGAGTATATACTTGTAGAGTGCCCAAGATTCCAGTTGCAGAGACAGGACAACCATATCATCGGATCAACAAGTGAAATTTTAGGAGAAAATTGTAAAATTGAACATTTGGTAAAATTCCTTAAAGATATCAATGTATTTAACAAAATATAAAATTTGTAAATAAATTATCTTATGTATATGTATATATGTCGCTAATAAACTCAGAGGTTGATGCGATTATTTTGTAAAATAAAAAAAAAAGTAGTTGAAAGTTCCTTTACTAATGGCCGCACTATAGAGTTTATCATAATTGCCATAACTTTCTGAGATTGTAGTAAATTATCATTTATATGACGATGACTAAGCAACCATCGAAATCTGTCACGTGACATACATGGAGAAATAAATTGATCCATGATAACAAATTTTGCAGACCAGAAATCTCTATAACTGGTCAACTTTTCACACCCATTAAAAGGTTTATTCCCAAAAAACACTTTATTTCTTTAACTGTTGTGGGAGTTATGTTGTTTTTGCACTAGATATAAATTAGTTTGGAAAACACTTATTGTATTAATCAGGTTCTCACTAAACAAATGAAGGAATAAATCAAGGGGAGTAGGGAGAGGAATCAAGGAATAAATCAAGGGGAGTGTCTAAAATCTAGTATCAGGAACATTTGGTCCAACGTTTTCTGCGAAAGGACAAAGTTAATGGGCATTATTTGGGTCGGTGGTCCATTTTAACTCATCAAAAATAACAACTGATACGTCGTCTTTACCATCACTGTCACTCATACCGTCTTCATTGTTTAAAATATCGTTTTGGTCATCTAAGCTGTCTCCAAAGTTATGTCGATTCACCCTTGTTCTCATCAAAATCGGATATGCCAGATCCATCCAATGGGATATCTGTTAGTAAAGCGTAAGCGTCATTACTTGTTTTTCTTCTTAACGTGCCCTATCAAGTCCTCATGACGTTGGCGATTAACATGGCGAAACTGTCTCTGTCTCGAGCTATTCTAAATAGTTGCTAGCTTTCTTTATTCCTGCTTACTCATTATTACTTGTTATTTTACTCAAATCAAAACGTCTTTTCATTTTGGAATTCTGTAATAAAACATACCTATTACTTATCGATCGACCTAGTGGCACCTATTGGAACCACCATATATTAAACTTCACTTAGTTATCTAGATAAATCATAAATATATAATGTGGTAATACATAAATAGGTCTATTTACCAAAAAATTTACACAATACACACCTTTTATCGGTAACAGAATGTTTGTTTATTTGTATACTATGCATAACTGCTTCTGGAATTTTGTAATAGATGTATCATCCAAAACAGCAACAAAACTGAACAGTTTCTATGCTTTCATATACACCTTGGTCTTCAAAGAAATAGAAGAAGAAACAGTAAAATCGCAAGTGAAGTGAGAAATCTAATACTAAATGACTTAAATTTATTTTTTGAGGTAAATGTCGAAAATCTGTGGTAAAGTTAATTATTAGACATTCAACTTCAAAACTTTGCGAAGCGAAAACATATGTAACACCATGAAATTATCAAATTTCCAAGGGAGGTCGTGAAGTTGGTGTTACTCAACTTCGGCTATGACATACCAATCTTACCCACGGGAATATAATTGGTCACGCTAATTCCACTTTATTTAACAACTGTAATGTTCCACTCAGTGTTATGCATGACCTTGTAGAGTGGTAAGAAAAAATGTAAAATTTAACATTTGGTAAAATTGCTTAAAGATATCTATCCTTAACAAAAGTATCTCATGTATATAAGTATCTCATGTATATGTATAATATGTCGCTAATAACCTCAGGGGTTGATGCGACTACGTTGATTAAATTAAAAAAATGTTTGAAGCATAAACTTGTTTAATGTTTATTTTGGTTTTGTTTTGGTTTAAACGTATAATTATTGTATTTAATATTATAAGTGTCAAATATTACTATATTCCATTTATCTATATTATTAATTACTCATTAACAATATTCTACCCTCATTGAATAATCTACTGAAAACAGGTACTGAACACATTACAATTTTTAAGCTTATTATTTTAACTATTTTTTTTAAGTTGTTAACAGCCATCTGTTAGGAAACTACTAAAATCAATTTTATTGGCATTAATTGGCAGTTTCAGTGTTTATTAATGTTAGAGAACAAAGTGTCATACAATCCGAGTAATTTTGAGTATAAGACTTTTTTCTCTAACATTCATGAACACGTACTCACACCAGAAACCCTTTCATCATAGTTTCAGTATTCTCTGCAGAAGTTTTAGACAAACGTACACTTCTCTCCTTTTTAATGACGCTTCTGGTACAGAATAATAAACAATCAGAATGCCCACTCTTCATGGAAAATTAAGTACGCGCATCTCCTTCGCGCAGACGTTCCGCCATGCTTTAGAGGGACCAGTGTTGTTTATGTGGTGTGCATAGAAAAATTAACCCAGTTTAATTGACTTACGGCAATCATAGACATGCTATACAATTATATTAACATTGTTAAATATAATAATATAGATATAATATAATTAAACATAAATTTAAACAATTACATAACCTCACAAATCATATGTCTGTGTTATGTGTTTCCTGCTAAAACATGGCGCGCGTGCTGAAGAACTTCAAAGGCGGCATCTGAGAGTGGACATTCTGATTGTTTATTATTCTGTGCTTCTGGTATCCCTAAATAATAGCACAGAATAACAGCACAGAATTTTTCATGAGATTGTAAACATTGTTGTAATCCTAAGCTAATTTTTATATAGGATACAAATTTTATATCACAAAGAAGATATAAAATATAGTACCTATACGAAATTTACTAGGGAACAGAAACTACAAACATCTATTATTTATTCCACAGATGGGTCTATATGACTCTATGTTAATTTTTTAATAACTTTTTTTAACTAGGTAAAAGAAATAATACTTACAATCAGTTTACTTTAACTATCTATACTTCATCTAATTTAGATAACGACTTACGTCATTATCTACGTCAGAGATCGAAGTTGACATAGTTGCCAAAGTATAAAAAAATCATGACTCCATTTTAAATCAAATAGGTCACATAATTATTGCAAAAGTATTACCATCTCTTTACAACGACTATTTAAATTCTTACGTGACATTTTTGAAATAAAAACACACTAATTTTGTTCTAAAAAGAACAGATTTTATTAAATCGGTAAAAATATGAAACAAGAGGTGTTCACTTTAAAATTCAAAATAATAAAGTACAAAAAGTGTCAACACCGCAACTGTCAAATAAATGTTACCAATTTATGCCAAAATTTTACCTTCGTTCGATTACAGTTACAGTGTGTTCCGAACAAAATGTTCTCGATAAAAACTCTTTATAATGGATTTATACAAATTAAATGAAACATATTATTGTGTATTTCTTTAAGTTAACATTAATAGAAATTTTTAAATATTATTTCTACGCGTATATAATAAAATATGCCTAGTGGCTGTAATGCCAGTGTACTCGGTAAAGTGATTCTAAAAAGAACACACCTAAACCCTAAATATTTCGTGTTGGTATCATATGACGTCACAGGCTATGACGCCGATGACGTGCATCGTTCTATAAATTAGATGAAGTGTAGATGACCGGTTTCGCTTTCTACAATTTGCAAAGCATCTTAAGGTCTGTCGATATAAAGTTAATTAAATGATGCTGGTACACTATTAATTAATGGTTGGGAGAACATAGTTCAAACTATCCTATAATATGTTGAATGAGCATCTTCAGTTTTTACTATTGTAATTGTTTGGCAATCAACGGGGAAGTTTCTTGGTGAAATAGATTTTATCCAATGAAGTAGAAATAGCTGTAATGTGGTTGTTTGTTAAATGAAAGTGATGTTCTGTATTATTTAATTCTTTAAAAGTTATTTATATTTATTCAAAAGATATGTTTACGCAATGTGTGTTATTTGTTGAAATTTTTATTAAGGTGACAGCTGTATGACAATGAATGAAATTAGATGTACAATTGTGTGGGTGTGCAAATTCCTTTAACTTTTAATTATCAAAGTTCTTTGATAAAGTTCAGATAGCTTACTGTTATTTAGCAGATGATTGTTAAGTCAAATATGTTAAAATTATTAAAACTAAAACAATTACGGACACTTCGGAACAAATAGAACACACTTAAAAAGGACAAAACAGACATTCAATTTTAAAAAAGGGGGACTTAATAGCACTACATCTCTGAATTGGAGAAAATGAGTTTTTTTGTTGTCTATTAGGTTAACTTTTTTTTTAAACTGCACTCAACAGATATTATAAAAAAAAACTATTGTTCTCTAAGCTAATTTTAACTTAAGAATTTTTATTAGTATAATAGGAAATATTATTTAAATATTCGGTTTATTGTTTCTTTTTAATTACATCTAGCGTTATTCAATTGATCAACATCGACACGCTTTAATGATATTAAAGAATTTACCTTCATGATGACTTATGCCACCTTTACCTTAAGCGAAGTAGAAAAAATTATAGCAGCAATAAAAAGATAATTTACGTTGGGTTGCCCAATTGCCGGACATGCTTTTATGTAGCCGAGGAGGCCTTGGCTTTTGTAGTTTTCACATTTTTAAATGTTTCCTTTACCACACTCATAAAAAGATATTATTCCGATAGTAGTATCATATTATGGTATTAAATATGCGGTAGTGATGCTGAGAACATAATTACAGTAATAACCAAACTTATTTTTTACTAATATGTATATTTTTTAACAATTATATAAAAAAAACAACTCAAGCATTTACAATCATTTATAAATTATTTATTTTGTTATTTAAACCAACATGAACTGTGTGGTTCATAACTTAGATCCAAAACAGGATAGGGCGGCGTTATGCATAACTCGACCAAGCGGCAAAACATAGTTTTGAGATAAATGGCTTCAACGTTCTTGGTTTCTTAAAAAAATTTATTTTTTATAATATTTGCACAACATTGTAACAGACGAATGACCACCTACAACTCTTTTTAGCTGCAAAGTTTCAATATAATTGCAACTACCATATTCTAGAAAAAAAAAGTAGCACTTAATCTACTTATGCTTTGTACCCTCTTGATGATTAGTTGGGGGTTACACAAAGAACGGTACTAGGCTCGGGCTTCAGTCTGGTAGAGGTATCTTGGTCGGGGTTCTTGTTACAGCTCAAATATCATGGATCAATTAAAGAAGTACTTACAACACAAAGACAAGAAGTTAGAAGAGAAGATAAGAGATAAGAGAAGAAAAGTTATTTGGGCACCACCCTATTTTTAGAGGAACAGGGAAACCTTAAGGCGCATAGAAAAGGATGACGAGAAAGGTAAGGTACAGCTAGAGAACTCACGTCAGAATAAAGTAAACCGTGAGAGAAAAGGTACCGGAATTATGCGGTACACTCCTAATATTTTGCACATAATACTCAAAATATACGATCAAACAAATAATAATATAATTCAATAAAAAATGCCTGGAAGAGAAACACAAAAATATAAATTCAAATTATATAAAAAAATATAAAAGAAATAAAAAGCAAATAGTTCTTTAACAAAATTATATTTAGGTATATTTGTTAAAGTAAATGTACTATACCAAATTTTATTGAACAGTTAAATGGCATGATTATGGCGCAACTTATTATTAATTACGAACAAAAAATATCTCTTTGAAAAATAGTTATAAATAATTTAGTATCCTCAAGAATTAAAAAAGGCAAGGAACATTCTAATTATATCTACGTCAATATTTGGCAAGCAAGTGAATTTTACGCCTTAAGGATACCTAAACATGAAGTTACTAGGTTTTTGATCGTGATCACTTCAAATCTAAGAATAGAATTTATCAGAAATATAATCTACATATAAAATAAATTGTACGTTATTTATACGTATATATTATCCTGTATTTTTATACTCAGTCAAACTAAACCTCAATAAATAAGAAGGTACACTGAACTGGAGTCATAAACAACTTCTAAAGATTTCGTTATCACAGTTTAGTCAATAAAACTTATACTCGCGAAACAGGTGTATTCAGATAATGGTATTACGCCCTCAATAAGGCACTTGACTTCGGTCCGTACAACAGGTAGTTGGGATGACACGCCCACAATAAATTGCGGTCTTCCTTACGTAATCCCTTAGCTTGTCTTAGGCCGACGTAAAGAGGCAGCAAGACCGGAGTAGTACAGGTAGTTGAGATAAAATGAAGATGACTGATGATCGAGGTGAACGAACGTAGCGGTGAATGTTTGAATAGTGTACACGTATGAACGGTGTAAACTATGAACGGTGTAGAATATGAAACAGTGTAAAATCTGAACGGCAAACAGAAGTGACTTCCATTGGAAGACGTCTGTTTGACAAAAGAGAAAATAATTAATATAAGACACACTGTATAAAGATAAATAAGGGTGAATTGAAAATCCACTTACCGCCGATTGTCGAAGATAAGACCGCAGGAACCAACTTGGAAATGAACATCGGATTGTGAACTTAGAAGGGCTTAGACAAGCGAAGGTTGAAAATAGGGAGGGGATATTGGCTGAAGGATGCCACGCGAAATTGACATTAAATAGCCGGGCTACTGGGGTTCATTTTCATAGCTTTTACCAACGGAAAGTAAACTTTCTACGAAAAGCAACTCTTCTGTTTTTATGAGAAGGTAGCTCGGAGATTTTACAATAGGTCCTTTTTCCTTTGTTATTAGGAAAGATTTTTATGTACCAAAACAAGATAAAAAGAAGAAGGAGCATTTGGCGAAGTTATTTCTTTGTTAAAAAAAAAGGCGTAACGAATCGCTCGGTAGTGTCGGTTATTTGAGGAAGATATGCAGGCATGGACGGTGTGAAAATAATTTACTAAAGGGAATAATTTAAAGAAATTATGAACATGCTTCAGATTTAAATTATATTTTAGGAAGTTTCGTTTAATCTCCATTATTTGAAACTTGAGCTAACTCACCTTGCTACAATTGGTAACATAGTTTTTACGAGTGGTAATTTGCTTTTCCAATATGTCTGTTTCCCACTAAATCTTCATTTGTCATCCTGCACAACTAAGGGATTTTTTTACGACATCCGTTCATAATTGCAATGTAATCATTTGCTGTATACAACCGTTGTTGCAGTTTGACTGCAGATTCGATATCTCAGAAATGTGAGTCAAGAGATAGAAAACTGTGTCCTGGGAGAAGATACCTTAATTTAGTTTATTTAAGAGAACATGACAATGATTCCCTATTTACATTTTCTGTCACGCTGTCTATAGCCTGTTTAATTAAAGCCTTGCTCTCATTATGATCAGAAGCCATGTTATTGAGGTTTTTAACAAAACTACTAACTTAATCAGCATCACTTACATTATGATTGGTATTTTCAAAGCTTAAACAGTACGTTTCTCTATTTACATTTTCTGATATGCCGTCTAAAAACTAATGATTGGAAGCCCTGTCCTCATCAACGATATTTTTAAGATTTTTATCATTCGATTCATGTTCCGACATATCATGATACTGTACACTGACATTGATTTAATCAAGTCAAGTCAAGATTACAAGTCACTAAATTTCTATTTAGAAAATGTTCTTGAAGTTTATTTGGTTACAAAAGTATCTATGTTATAATAATTCGGGGTTGGGAAGGGGGTGGGTAGAAATCTTCGACGTAATCACTATTTAACACATCTAATGAACAATATTTGCTCCGAAGGATGTTGGTGTAATATCTAGTACTTAAGAAGTTGTGGTTCATTCCTTAGTATGTGTCTCTTGTTCCTTTTCCTAACAAACAGCACATGGAGCTGAAATAAATAAAGAATATAGACTAGAACTAGGTCTATTATAGAGGAGAAGGTGGGAATATGTCTCCTGCTGGTAAGTCGGCTCCCGAGTGAATTTGTCACTTCCGCCAATGCCATTGTTGATTTACGCCTGATACTACATCTATCTTTATCTATCTAAACTTGTCAGGACCCGAGAACTACCGCGTTTAGCCCTTGGTCAACTTACAAAGCTTACTACATTCATGTGCTTAACAAAACTTTTTGCCGTTCTTGTGTTTATGTTGTTTTTTCGAAGAAACCAGTTATAAACATTTTTCTCTGATTATTGTGTAGAAAACCATTGAATATCGACTTTTAAAGATAACTATGAACATTTTGCAATAGATATAAATTGCTTTAATTATGGCCCCCTGAATGTGTAGGCATGATGAACCCGGGTCCATATTACATATACATTGAGGGGGCAATATTACATGTTTGCACTTTATTATTTTCAGATGCCTCGTACTAATCTTTCTCCTAATTCCGAGAAAAAAAAGAGAAAATTGTGGAGTGCTAACGACATGAAAAAGACAGTAGAGGCTGTTCGTAATAAGCATATGGGTTTTAAGAAAGCAGTCAAAACATTTGCTGTACCAATAACTACGTTAAGAAGGCTAGTTCATGATTCTAAGTTGAGTTATCATTAGATCTGTTAGTATGAAAACCGTTAGGTAGAAAAACTATTTTACTTATGGAGAAACAATAAATCGATTACCTTTTGCAAATGGAGCGCACCTTTTATGGACTTACTCGCTTGGATGTTAGGCGAATAGCTTATCAATTATCAGTCAGAAATAACATTCAGAATCCGTTTAAAAGTTAAAGAGCAGGTAGAGCATGGCTCGACTATTCCTTAAATAGACATAAAATGCAAGTATCTCTCAGAAAACCAATGGGAACATATTATGCTCGAGTGCAAGGATTTAATCGCCCAGCAATTAAGGAGTTGTTTGATCTGTTAGAGGTTGAATATGCAAGAAAAATATAGTTCTCCTGACCGTGTCTATAACGTAGATAAAACTTGACTTAAAATCGTGCAATCAAAAGTACCGCAAGCAATAGGACGAAAAGGTAAAAGGTAAATAGGCGCGTTAACTGCAGTAGAACGCAGGTCTTTATTGAAGTTGGCGTGCACAGGAGAAACTTTTATCGCAATAATGTTAATTTTTTCCCAACAAAAATTTTTACAGATTTATTAATAAAAGGGGCTCCGCCAGGAGTAATTAAAAAAGTACACCTTTCTGGTTGGATACAAGCCAATTTATTTTCTGAATGGTTCAATCATTTTGTATCTAAGACCAATCCAACAGAGGATTCTCCTCTCCTTCTTATACTCGATAAACATTACAGCCACACTCGTAATGTGGATATTCTAGCATGTCACCATTATCAGCGCAGAAAGCATGTCACCATTATCAGCTTGCCTCCTTATATTACGCACAAGCTACAACAGCTTGATAACTAAAATTTTTGGGTGCACTTAAATCTCATTATAGTGAGGAAATAAGAAAATTTCTGTTACATTCGGACAGAATGCTTAAGCCTCATGATATTGCTAAGTAATTTGGGTAAAGCTTACTTAAAATGTGCAACAGCTGAGATCGCAGTAAATGGTTTTGGAGCGACTGGAATATATCCCTTTAATCCTCAAATTTTTCAGGATTCTGATTTTCTAGCAGAGTCACAATCGCTTCAAATGGAAGAGGAAAATATATCATCAAGTACAACTTCTTCGATGATGAACCCACCTAAGCTGTCTGTCGAAACTGCTAAATTAACTGTAGAATCACCTCTCCAACCCAATATATGCACTGTTCCTGAATCCTCAATTCAACTGAAGTCATGTGCTCCAAGCACGTCAACATCAGATTCAGTATCTCTTCAACCCAAATCGTCTAACAGGCATAGAAGACTGCTAACCATAAAGCCTTCTGTCGTCTATTCAAAACCAGGAACATCATCAGCTGTAAACCATTTGCTGATACTACCCCATAAATTTCACCAACACCCAAGCCTAAAATAAATACCTCAAATCAAGGAAGAAAATCAACAAAAACCACTGTAATTACATCATCGCCTTATAAATTTGAATTAGAACAATCTTTTAAGAAAGCTGAAGATCGTAAACAGAGTTGAGGACGCGAAAGGGAACGCGGAAGGGAACGAGGACGAGGTCAAATTTGCAAGAAGCTCAAGAGAATGTTCGGTAACATATTACCGTCGAAGATTCTGACACCAATGAAAGTTATCTTTCCAATATTAAAGAGGATACAGATTCCGAACTAAGTTCACAAGGTTCAATTTCTAATAACGACGACGCCGTGAGCATCTTTTGCGAGGAGTCTTATTTAATTAATAGCAGAGGGGAATCTTGGGTATAGTGTCATAACTGTCTTTTGGTGCACACAATGAATGTCGTACAGAACTAGAACATTATACTGCTATTTCTGCCGATAGAGTTTTGTATTCCTTAATATGGCACCATGGGGGCCATATGAGAGTAACGTTTTTGTTTTTCACAGTATCCTAGATACTGACAAGAATATTTTTTTATGTTAGGTCTTGTTTTTTTTTATAATTTTTAATAATATTAAAAAATAAAAATAAAAATTTAAAAATGTTGATTGTTTATAATCTCTAGTCTAAAAACAAATTAATGGGTCATATATATATATATATATATATATATATATATAATATATATATATATATATATATATATATATATATATATATTATAATCAAAAGGTTATAGCAGCTTATAAGGCATATTAGTTCCACTAGCAAACACAAGCAAAACATATCTTAGTGTATCAGTTCAAAACTTATTCACGGAAATGAATCATTGTGGAAAATTGACCTGAATATTTTTGAGCTTACAAAATCTAATAGTAATTAAATATCTCACCTTGAACTATCTGTTGATTATATTTCTTTGTGTGCATAAATACTTACCTACTAATGAATTGAACAATGAAGTTCTAACTGATCGGCTGATATTTATTTCAGAATATGTGAAAATGTTTTTTGTTGCTCTAATTAATATAAATTGCTGAAACATTATTTGCATACACAGTAATTAAATATATACCTTGAGCTATACTGGTAACTAATAATTAAACACTTCAGGATTTTAATTAGACACGAGAATTATTATTATTTTTTATTTCTGCATAATTAGTAATTATTTTAGAACATTTTTTTACAACACTTCTGAATTTTCTCTATAAACTCTGTATAGATTAACAAAGTGTCTTGAAACGTGTCTTCTTTAAATAACCTGTGTGGGGTCAATATATTTCAATTATTTTCATAGACATCATCAGGGCAAGATACAATAATGTCTATTAGGTATATTTTTTATTTTTATATTTTCTAGGTGAGAATGTTTGTCAAGATGTTAAATTTAAAACAGATATACATAACAATAATAATTGGAAAATAAAAGTGAGGTACAAAAATTACACTTATTTGAATACAATCTAAATTCAAATGTTGTTAAAATGTTAAATAAATACAATTTTTTAATTAATCTGACGGCGTTAAGCAAAAAGCTACTATCCCTCAATTTATCAGATATTGGGTTAGATGCATATTTGAACAACGAAATACGCGTTCCATATTCTGTGAAAACCTACCACTCCTAGAGGTTAATATACACTGTGTCCGTAAAGTATGGAACAATTGAGGAGCGTCTATGCAAAACCACACATGTCCACATTACATCTAAAGTGAGTTAGGAGTTGAATCTTGAAGAATTTCCTGAACTAAATCCGAATATGGCGTCAGAATTGAGCAAAACTCATTTTGTCCCATATTAAACAGATGGGAATATACGAAAAGTCATCCAAAACAACACTTGTCCAAACGCAAAATTTCATTAAATATTTCGAACAAAACTACTCATGTCCTTGGAAAAACATATCGACTAATTTATTGACTACTACAAAACTGCACTTGTCCACATAATACAGTTTTCTGTATTGCGGATTTGCGAGTTGCTTTATATTTTTATATTCACTAATAGAGGGTAGTATTAGCCTAATATGACAATATTAAATCCTGCCTTCCTAAACATCTGATTTCTCCGCGCGGTTTCTGTATTACCTAACCTACAAATTATAAGTAGCAAACAGTGAGTAGTCTAAATTTCTGGTTTGACTGTGAGTGAGATATTATTGTTACGTTAAATAATTTAAATCATCAGTTTTATTATTAGAATATGGATGTGTCTGTGGGGTTAATTAACGTTGGTTCTAGAAAACGGCAAAGTAATATATCAACACGCGACGAAGCCAGGTTTAGAAGGTAGGAATTATTTTTATCATAGCGATAAGCGATTATCAGTGTTTCTTTTTTTTTAAGGTATGCGGATGTAGATCCCCATATGAAAAAATTTAAACATTCTTGTAAGCACAACAGCAAAAAGTTAAATTGTTCTTCAGTTTCCTTAAAAGAGATTAAGCTACAGAGAGAAAAATTGTATGGTTATACCAGTAAAGTAGACCAAGACCAGAAGTTGTGCCATTTTATGTCAGTATGCCCCCCTCAAAGGCGACGTGGGAGGGTTAATACCCAAGAAAGCAATGCTAAACCTAAAAGCTTTCATATTTTTTATTACTTCCGTACAAAAAATAAGACTGTTCCGGTATGTAAAAAATTTCTTATGGCTGCTTTCAATATTTCTGCTGGTCGAATACGCACAGTTGCAAAATTCCTAGAATCAGGACAAATACCTAAAGAAAAGCGCGGTGGGGATAGAGTGTCACGCAAAAGCGCTCAGAAAAGAGCCAAAGTTAAAGAATTCATAGCTTCATTACCGGCATCCGAAACTCATTATAATCGTAAGAAATCCTCACGAATTTATATGTCATGTGACTTAAGTATCAACAAAATTTTTCAAATGTATAACAATGCGCAAAGCAATGAATACAAAGTAAGTCTTACAATGTTCAAGAATATTTTCTATCGTAACTTTAATATTGGTTTTAAGTCACCAGCATGTGATGTATGTGGTACTTGTCTGAACTTGAAATATGCCATTAGTAAAGAAACAGGGAGAATAAAGCAAAAACAATGACCGACTTAAGAACTCATAAGTTACGCGCAAATGCATTCTACAAATTAGCAAAAGGTCTCCCCCAAGAAGCATTTCATTCGCTTTCGAGTTGCAACAGGTCCATCCGCTTCCGAAAACACCTATCCAAGATGCCTTTTATCTCCGGCAAATAAACTTTTATGCATTTTGTTGTGTAGATATGGAAAGCAGACATCCTTCATTTTATACATGGGATGAGTCACAAGCAAAACGAGGTTCAACTGAGGTTGGGTCAGCCTTATTATACCATCTGCGCTCTTTGGATCTAGCAGATTGTGAAACCATACGATTATTTTGTGATGGCTGCGCAGGCCAAAACAAAAATTCGTATATAATGCATGTTTTGGCCTGCTGGTTACTAGAATCTCCTGCGTCAATTCAAAATATAATAATACACTTTCCCGCACGAGGGCATAGTTTCCTCCCAGCAGACCGGGCATTTGGCAGGGTAGAGAGGTTTCTAAAACGCAAAAATGTGATCATAAGTGTAGAAGAATACAATGAAGTTTATCGTAATGTTGGAAAAGTTAATGTTTTAGGAAAAGACTGGATTTTATACAATATAAAAAACATTACGGATGACCTCTACAACAAAATTCCAGGCATAAAGAACTAAAAAAATTTAAGACCAAAAACAACGCTATAACTATCAAGTACAGGGGAACTGAATTTTATAGATACGAAATCGAATTGAATCCATATCTTTCAATGGTTTAAAAGAGGCAAAGCTGAAAAAAAATTCAAACTAAAACAGCAACCCCTTGGAAATGAAATTACTAAAGAGAAGAAACAAAACATACAGCAGTTGATGGAAAAACAATTCAATAACGATGAAAAGAAAATTAAATGGGAAGAACTACCGGAGCTTGCATTTTTTAAAAACATTATTTATGGAAATTCTCCCCAAAGAGAAAATGATGAAGAATCAACAAAAATCGACATCGACGAAGAGGAGATATGTGAATGTTTGGAAACTGATTGTGGAACATGTGTAAATTATTGCTTTTATCTTGTTTAGTCTAAGGGACTCTCTGCATAATGATGTTCTTTTGTTATTTAACAGAAATAGGATTTTTGTTAATAAATTTTTGTTCAAAGTAACACTTCCATTAGTCGGTCCGGCCAAAACTACACATGTCCATAGAGTTCGAGCAAAATTGAACATGTCCAAAATATATATGGTATTTTTTCACTTATTTTCAAAAAAAATTAAATGTTTTAAAATGTTTTATGAATAAATGCCCCTATAGGTGTTTCTACTGAAACTTTCAGTAAATGAAATATCAATTGCTACTACGTAAACAGTTTTTGTGTAATAACTCAAAACTACTTTTAATGGACATGTGTGGTTTTGCATAGACGCTCCTCAATTTCTTTATTAGCTAAACAGAAAATTTTAAGAAATAATTCTGAAATACGTCGATTTTTGATTTTAATTTACTGTACTTTAAAAAAAATATTCTAAAATACAGGGTGAATGACTGTCGAGTAATGACGTCACCGTCATTCTTCAGATGGCCCTACATAAAATAATATAAAGGATTGAAATCTGGTGACCTCGCTGGCCATTCAATAAGTCCACGTCTGCCAATCCACGTGTTCGGATAAATTTCATCTAACTACCTTCTAACATCTACAGCATAACGTAGAGGTGCATCATCTTGTTGCAACCATAAAATTTCCAGATAACTATTGTATACTAGATATTAACACTGTTTTTCCTTGTACTGTTCCCATCTCATCCTTTATTACCAAACTCTCTATATAAAAAAGCAGATAACCATCCCAAAGAATTATACCAATATGTCCTCCAGGAACTTAAGACATACAGTAACCATAATATTGTATATACACCGATGCCTCTAAACCTATAGATGGAGTGGGAGCAGCATTTATGTCTAACAAAACAAAAATATTAACGAAACCCCCTAAATTAACAACCATTTACACTGCCTAGTTAACCGCTATGCTCAATGCAATAAATGTTGTGGTAGAAAATAGTATCAAAAACCTTTTCATTATTACGGATTGCCTAAGTTTTGTGCTTGCACTAAATAACTTATATCCTAGCCATCCAAGTTTTTTACTTTTTAAATCAGCATTAAACCAACTGCAAACTATGAACATAAATGTCAACTTTGTATGGATTCCTTTCCATATAGGAATTGCTGGTAATGACGAAGTAGATTCCTTGGCAAAACTAGCAATCTCGAGTCCAGAGGCTGTAAAAATAAGAAGCAATCCATATCTAGATATAAAACCTATAATTAAGAACTTAATAATCAATGAATGGCAGACCAAGTGGAATCAATCAAAATTTAAACTACGAAAAGTAAAACATTCTATATTACCTTGGAAATCAACCCCAAATATTATATCAAACCATCCTATCTCGTCTGAGAATAGGCCACACCGCCATTACCCATGAACATCTGCTGGAGAGTGAAATAAAACCACAGTGTTACTTATGTTATATTGTGCTCAGTGTTCGCCATATTTTACTGGAGTGTCCTTTATATTGCATGGAGAGACTTCAATATAAATTACAACATACCTTACAGGCAATATTAAATGACGGAACTGATATGAGGAATTTGACATCATACTTATATTCCATAAATGTACTAACTAAATTATAAAACTTTAAATTGTACAACGTCAATGACCCCATTAGGTTGCGGCATAAATAAATAAAAAAAAGGCGTTACGGTATTTTTAGAAGGTGTAATACCATGCCCTGGAATCTTATATGAATGAACTTGGTTCATTCCCCTATCACTTTAACCCCAGCGAGTTACTAAAGAGAAATGACAGCCTATCTCTCTTACCAATACTTTAACCAATCATTTATGTTAACAGAGTCTCGGGGTGTCAATAAAATAATCAAACTAAGCTTAATTCCACAATGTTAATTCTGTCAAAAGTAATGACAGATCTTCCGTTTGTTTACAAGTTTTCAATTTTATTATCTTTAACTTTCGTTTGCATTTATTCTTAGTACTTTTAATTTAAGTTGGTTACTTAGTTTTTAAAGTTTAGTTTGAGTTACCTATTGTACCAAAGAATTTTTGTGTTGTGCTAGTAAAAAAACTAAACATGGTGAATTATTGTATTGTTCCGTTGTGTACAAATCATGGAAAAATTACAAAAAGGATGTTAATATTAAGTTGTCAGGAAGCAAACAATAATAGTATTTAACATTTGTTTCTGAAAATATGTGTAATAAATATTATGTAATTAGTTTATATCTGTTTTATCTTAACAAATAAATATACGTGTATCTAGAAAAATTGTGCATCTTTTATATATCCTTATTTTCCAGTAAATTTTAATTAGTAACGAAATAGCCCGCAAAAGGCTCTAAAGGTTATGTATGTAAGCGGTGTCCATTTGAATTTCCCTTCAAAAGATGATTAGTAATGACCCCAGCCGCAAGAAGTCCTGATGAACGAAATTTATACATTGAGTTGCCTATATATTTCTACTATTATATTATTTATTTATGGTGTAACACTTTTAATAAAATAATATATTTTTACAAGAACAGACCTAATTTGGAAAGAAAAATCATCGACGCCTGAATTATTCTCCCGCAAAATACCTGTTTAATGATGTGTCACACACGATCCATTCCCTATTTAAAATTAAGGGTTTGTGTTACTGAAAAATTAAGAATTAACAATTGACAGATGTCTGTATCGTTAAACGATAAATAAAATGCATAGAATAAAAATCGACCTTTTTCGTCATTTTCAAAAATTGCAATTAATATTGCCAAATATCATAGACTCTTTGTACTGCATAGTATACAGTATCTTATTATCTCTAAAAAGTCGTCAAAATTGTTCGAAAACAGTGATAAAATTTTAATAGTGACCGATTAATTGACGTAACTAAGACAGACATTATTATTTAATAATATATTTTAAAGGCCTTATTAGTATAGAAAATGTTGTGTATAAATGTATCTGTTTTAATTTAGCGTTTCATATAATTTTATAAAGACTATGCAACTGCATACATTTATTATGAAATATAGCTTTGATTTAGAAATCTAACATCCTTTATTTTTTAGATATTATTTATATGTGTATTTTTAGTACACATCTATTTTCTTTTTATGTCATAAGCTATACTTAAATATCAATTACTAAAAATATGTGTCTATTATGTATATTATTTTTGTCACAAAAAATTAAAACTAAGAATCTTCGAATAGCCTTGTTTTTTGCTGAATATGTACTAGTTCTACTCGTTTCAGAATATTGTTCTTAACAATAAACAATAAATATGTAATAAATTACCTCGACATGCTATACAATTATTAGGTTTTAGTCTTAGGTATTATAAAATGGGATAAGATTTTTATTTATCATTAACTTTTTAAATTTTGGTCAGTATTGTATTTTTAAATGTTGGTAAAGTTGTTTCTCAAAGTGTTTTCTCTCAAAGTGTAACTAGCAATGATTAGCAACTAATTTAAAGTAAACTTATTTCTACCTTCAGGAGTTTTAAAGGCACAGTTTTTATTTCTACGTATCTTGCACTTTTATTATGTTAATCAATGAAGTAAAAAATCTACTAATTTTTTCATTAAACTTGGGGTTTTTTGGGTCGCTAAACATTAATATTTTGTCGACGATGGTGTGCGAGGTAACCCAGGACGGGCTAGAGTCCTAGAGTTTCCTCCGTTTCCTAGAGTTTTGTGGAAATTAGATACAAATTAGTACAAACTCGTTGCTTTTTGGGTTCACTAAATACTAATATCATGCCGACGATAATGTGCGAGTCACCTGATAACCCGGAAGGGCCAAGTCCCCTAGAGCTTTATAGAAATTCGACATAAAATCAGTGCAAACTCGTTTCTGTGTGGTTTTTAGGGTGGATGGACACTAATATCGTGTTCGCAATAGGGTTCGGGGCACCTGGCTTATAGGACGGGTTATAGGAAGAAGGCTGTGGAATTTTGGGGTCCCAGAACACATAATTTATATCAGCGATAGTGTGCTAGCCCAGAACGGACCCCGTTTCCCAAATTTTTGTAAAAATTGGATACAAAATCAGTGCAAACTCGTTACTTTTTTGGGTATCATAACACTAGTATCATGTCGAACATGGTGTGCGAGGTACCTGATGACCCGGAAGGGCCACGTCTTCTAAAGTTTTGTATAAATTCTATACAAAATCAGTAAAAAGCCGTTAATCGGGGGGTTTTTAGGGTCGTTGAAAACTAATATTTAATTGGCAATGGTGTCCGAGGTACCTTGTACTTAGAATAGGACAGGGCCGCCGTCATTGTTATAATCTTCGTGATGAGCGACCTTAAAATCCAACGAGTAACGGTTATGCACCGATTTTGTATCGAATTTCCAAAAACTAAAGAAGAAGAGAACCGTAGTAGGCATCAGGTGTCCCAGAAACCATTGCGGACATATTATAAGTGTTTCACGACCCCAAAATACTGATTTCGAATTGAATTTACTCAAAACTGCAGGAAAAGATGTCCGTCTTAAGCATCAGGGCCATTGGTGACAATCACCGTTATAATATTCTGCCAATAAATACAAATATGACTAAGTTCCTACTAACAAAGTAGGCACCACCTCACCTGACATTTGACAATTTAGAAGACGTAGATAACTTTATCTATTTAGTCCACATAAAAAAACAACATTGACCATGCAGAAATTATCAAACAAATCATACTAGTCAATACGGCATACTTTGCTATAAGCCCGATATTTAAAACATGAAACGTACATCAAAGAACTAAGATACGAATCTACAAGACTATGGTCCAGCCGATAGTGAGCTATGGTTGTGAAACTAAGGTGTTGACTGTAAAAATCTATAAACCGCATGGACATATTTGGAAGAAAGGAACTTAGATGAATACTAGGCCCTATAAATGAGAACAAAATGGCGAATCAGGTACAATTATAAAATATATAATATACAGTGCATTCATAAAGTGTGGAAATTGTATATTATTTCATGATTTAATTATTTTCAGAGTTAAAGATCTGACAGGTCGATTTTTATTTTTGTTTTATAACTTTTTTGGGAAAAAATAGCTTTTATCTCCACCACCACAGCAGATTTGACGTCATCAATATTCAAACTTTAGTATACAGAGTGTAAAAGAAACTAGGAATCGAATTTCTTAAAATTTATTTCAAAATTTATTGTACAAAGAAAATTAGTAAAGAAGTCATTTCATATTAAAGACAAACAAATTAACATAATAACAAAAAATTATCGAATTATGACACAACAAATCAATTTAATATTGGCATATATAATGGTAACTACCAACTTCTGGTTGCTAAAGAATTTGACATGTCTTTACAGCCTACTTTATTTTGGGCAATATAATAAGGACAGTCGTTACTTTATTTTATTGTATTGTTGATCTACAGCCCATCATAATGAAATTATCATTTAATGGAATTGGTTATCTTTAATAGATAAATAGTCTACCTTCTATATTGTACAACAATGAGCCACTCGATTCGAACATTTGACTATATAATATTTGACTAAACTCAAACTACGCGCAATTTTTATTTTTGTTGTTATAGGTTTGTCACTCGCAGCTACCTTCAAGTTACAGTAACGTCAATCGCTTTACTTATTAATAAGTTTTTCAGTAGTGTGGTATTTAGTTTATAACTATCTAAAGTTTGATAGGGGTCATTTTGGCACGACGTCAGTGTTTGCGAAAAATTTACGAAAATGGCAGGTTCATCCAAAACAGTACATTAAGGTAATAGAATTTATGAAGAAACTCTGTTGGCATAGAATGACGAGGTAGAAAGTGAGTCAAAGGGAGAAAGTAAGCGATATGAAATAGTCAGGTGGCTCTTTAAATGACATGACAAGTGAACATGATACAGATTCGGTAGTAGAAGATGATAGTGAGGGATCTAGTGGTGACTTGTCTGACAAATCCGATTCTGAAAGTAGTGAAGAAGTTGAAAATGGAATGAGTTATTATGGTAAAAATAGATTTAAGTGGTCGTCACAACCTTTTGTACAGAGAACGAGAACAGAGAAACATAACTTATTTTCGTATTTACCAGAACTTCGTGGTGATGCCAAACAGTTGGGCAAAAGTGCATCGCCTTTACAAATATGGAGGTGTCTAATCGATAATGACATTCTAGCTTAAATTATTATACATACTAATTAAAAATGATCTGAGAAGAAACTATAAGCGGTTTAATAAACCAGAATAGGAGGACCTTGATATTATAGAACTTGAAGCCTTTTTAGGCATATTATACTACAGCTCTGTTTCCAAATCAAACAACGAGGACATTTAGTATTTGTTTCCAATAGACGGCAGTGGCCGTAATATATTTCATTGTGTGATGTCTCGGGAAAGAATGCTGATGATTTTAAGCTGTTTATGTTTTGAAAACCCCGAAGACCGAGCGGAAAGAAAGAAAAAATGATCCTGCTGCAGCAATATCAGGTGTTTTTAATAAATTTTTAAATAATTGTCAGAAACAGTACTGTATGGGGCCATTACACCTGTATCGATTAGATGCTCATAGGTTTTAGTTCAAGTAGATGCAATTTATAGTTCAAGTAGACGTACTAGGCGTTGGCCTATGGCAGTATTTTAATTTTTGGCAGGAGTTAATTCATATATATTACACCAAAGCTATCCAGAAGCAAATAACATACTACGGGCAGAATTTGTGAAGCTGCTCGCCAAACAACTCGTTAAACGATATTAGAATAGAAGAATTATCAACCAAAGACTTTCAAGAGAATTCGGAATGAACATGAGTAGAATACTGAACAAACCGATGATTGATGAAAACGTGCATCCCGATATGAACCAGAGACGAAAAAGATGTGGGCTCTATTCACGAAAAAATGATAAAAGAACTAAGAATTCATATGAGTTTGTAAGATATAAATGTGCGATAACTGTAGAGCTAATATTTGTAAAGAAAGTGCGACCTTTTTATCTGAATTCCAAAATTGCTTAAGTTTGGGTGTTGTAGTTTTTTATATGGGGGGTTTATTTTTTAGGTTTATTTTGTTTTTTTCATATTTCGTATATTTGATCTTTAATTTTCCGTAACTATTATATAAACATTTTTAGTAAACCGTTTCATTATTTAGGATATTTTGACATGTAATTTGTAATATGTTTAATAACTAACAATTTGGAAAAATATTATAAAAAAATGCATACACCAATGAAAAATATATCAAAGAAGTTGTAATATGTAATAATATATATCATATATCATAATTTATCATATTTTTAAAAAATGTTGGCAATACCAAATAGAAATTACATGGGTCTACATGGCACCAGATCCATAGTTACGTTGCAGAAAGTACACGTCCGCGTCAGTAGTAGAAGGTTAATTTTTTTTTATAAAATAAGTTTTGAATTAAATTTTAAGAAATATGATCACTGGTTTTCTTTACGTTTCTATATAGAAAAATATGGGCTTTTAATGTTTTAAATGCTGCTAAAAAAGGAGGTTAAAGTTACTTTTTTTTCAAAAAGTTTAAAAAACAAAAATAAAACTCGACCTGTCAAAGCATTAACTCTAAAGGTAAAATAATCATAACATAATAAACCGTTTCCACAGTTTATGAACACACTATATAAACAACCAAGTTTATCTCAGTATGTCCGCGAATAGGCAGGCCATGTGTTTAGGATAGAAGATAACACGCTTCCAAAAATACTATTGAATGCAAGAACGCAGAGAAAGAGACCCAGTTTTTAGACCAACAAAGAGATGGGAGTATGATGTGGATGAGGACACCAGAAATCTTTCTGGCAGTCGATTGTAGAGGAGAATGGCTACAGTCTTTAACAAATGTAAAGCAGTGGCGGCTTTTGGAGGTAGACAGGATAGGCCGGGCCTACCCAATAATTTTGTATGTTGAATTGTAATTGTAAGAAATACAGACAATATGTTGAAAACTAGATGGTTCAGAAAACCCATATGTAGTAATAGATTTATAAGCTATTACTCTAATCATCCAAATAAAATGAAAATGAACCTTATAACAGGATTAAAGGAACGTGTTTTAAAACTTTCTCATCCAGACTACCTACAAGAAGATCTTCATTTGTTAAAAAATATTTTAATTGAAAACTCTTATCCTCCTGATATGCTACATAGGATGCTTTTTTCTAATTTATTAAATATAAATAACTTAACACCATTTTTTGCTAAATCTCAAAACACTGTATCCAACAATCAAAACATATATTATCATTCACTACCTTTTATACCATCATTAACTCCTAAATTAATACAAACATTAAAGCTTATTGACAATATAAAAATAGCAACAAAGAACATCAAAACTATTTCATCTTTATATTCCAAAACTAAATATCCTATAGACAAATTAGATCAAACAAATGTAGTATACAGCATTGTTTGTACTCAGTGTCAAGCTGAGTATATTGGTGAGACTGGAAGAAATCTCTCAAATCCCATTATTTCTCACAAGAGTGATTGTAGAATTAAGAAACCATCTTGTGCTTTGGCAGAGCATGTAATAGACAAAGACCATATTATGGATTTTGATAATATTAAAATTTTATGTAATGAAAGTAATAAAATTAAAAGAACTTTTTTGAAAATGGTTTGTATTAGCAAAAGTGATAATAATTTAAACAAAAGGTCAGAAATTCAAAATTTAAGCAAAATTTATAATTATATAATTTCTATTTAATTTATACAGTCAGTAAAATATCACATTTTGAATTTTCCATGTATTTGTTACATTTTTTCGGGCATCTATCAATGGTGAATAAATCTTCTTCTTTTTTGTTACTAAACAAAGAAGAATTTTTTAAACAAAATTTTATTTTTGACAATATGTCAAAAATAAAAATTTTTAAGTTAGTATTTATGACAATTTAGGCTGGTTGTAGCTATTCTATTTTTGTTTAAAAATTCAATTTTTTTTATTAAGAAACTTCATCTAAATTTTTCAGAGAAACATTTATTGGAATAAGACATTTTTTTATTAATATTTTTTGTATTTATTATGTAAGCAGTAGTTTTATATAAAAAACTAATTTTATTTGGTGAGTTAACAAAAAAAAAATTTTTATTTCTAGTTCAACTTTGTAAGACATTTTGTATTTTTTAGAAGCTCTTGATAAAAATTGTAATCACAATTGAAAGCTCGAGTAAAAAATAGTCAACAAATAGCCCCTTTTATTGATTCCAACCCATCAAAAACAGTGTAATATTTTTTCCAAACGAGTCACAAGTACTTCTTTTTTCTTGCTCTTATATATATATATATATATATATATATATATATATATATATATATATATATATATATATAAATATTTAGCAATTTCATCTATATTCAAAACCTATTCAGAATATTCAGATGCCGAAGCCACAGCGAAAACTAACCCTATCGGTAATGTTTGTATATTCAGTATAAAATATAAATATATTCAATTATTTGTCAGATCAATTGTTTAGTTTGGTTCTGGTAAATATCTTTTATATTATACTAAAATTTTAGATTATAATACCATGGTTTATGACAATTCTTAAAATAAATATATCATTTAAAATTGAAATATTAAAATTTCTTAATATTTCTGTTAGAGAAAATTAACAAATGATCAATTCACGGTCTGTAAGTTTATATCGTATGGTGATGTGTGGAACCGATTAAAGTACCAACCAAAGAAAATTGTAATGGTGTAGTTATGATTTATTTTAATGACTATTTAGCATATAATATTATAATCCGTTAGTCACTTAAATAGTAATTAATGTACAAACTTGCAAGAAAAAAATATAAATAATGACAGCTGAAAAAAAGTTAATAACAGGTCATATACTTGGACTTGGAAACTCGAAAAATAAAACATAAACAAGAAGAATATAAATGCTTACAAACAATAAGACAAACTAATAAAGCTGTTAAAGAAAATTGTATGAAAAGAAATTGTAAAGATCTAAAAGAATTTCGTTAAAAATATGACAGATTTAATATGTACAGGAAGTTTAAAAAAAGTACAAAAAATACAAAATGCATGGTTATAACAATAAATTTACTAAGATGTAAATCGGAACTGAAAGGTCAGATAATTAAACAAGTGATGAAGTTTAAATATTTAGGCATCCCATTATCTAGCTACAGAAAGCTGAAAATAGAAGTATAAGATCAAATGAATAGAGCAAAGAGAACTGCAGGTGGCCAAAATAAAACAATATGAAGAAACAAAAATATCGACAAAAATGAAAGTCAGAATTTACAAAAAAAAATCATCAGACCAATAATGACATACGCAGTACAAGAACAACATGACACAGAGATGACAAAAAGGATATTAGAAAAAACCAAGATTGTAAAGCAGTATGAGACAAAGCTAGAAGTAGAGATATACAACGCAGATTCAAAGTGATGAACCTCAAGGACTGGATAAGAAATCAAAGATTGGAATTAAACGATCATATTAGCCAAACTTGGAGTGTACCAGGAGACAACAATAATAATCTGATAAGAAACCAAATCGATTACATTCTTGTCAACAAAAGATTTAGAAATGGAATTAAAAGCGTTAAAACATATCCTAGTGCTGATGCAGACTCCGACCACAATCTACTTCTTGCCAACGTTAATATTAAACTGAGAAAACAACAGAAAAAAAGTAAAATTCAGAGACTAGATTTGTCAAAGCTTGAGGGTGAAAAATGTCAACAACAAATAAATAAAGCAGTTGCACCAACATTCGCAGAGGCGTCAAAAAAAGATATTAATAGTGCCTGGAACGAACGAAATCGGCATACTTAACGCTGGTAGAACGTTTGTGGGTAAAAAAGAAGCAATTGCCAAAAAACTGGATGACACCAGATATTATAAACCTCATAGAGGAAAAACGAAAATACAAAAATACAAATAAAGAGAAGTACAAGCAAACGAAGAAACTAGTAAAACGCAGATCAAGGAAGCTAAAGAACACTGGATGGTAGAAAATTGTAGAGAAATAGAAGAACTAATGAAACACGACACACATGGGCTACATAAGAAACTAAAGGAATTACAGGAAATAATCGGAAGAGAATACCACATGTTATACGAAACTCCAAGGGGATCTCCAACTATAAGCAGTAGAAAATCAACAAACTTGGGAGAAATACATCAAGGACTTATTCGCAGATAATAGGAAGAAATAAATGATACATTACTATAATATTACATAACTAATGAAAATATAAAAATTCTGATATCAGAGGTTAAACAGGCAATTAAAATCTCAAAAAGTGTAGCGCAGTCCCGATGAAATCCTGAGAATATTAAAAATCCTGAATGATGAAAATATAGAGTGTCTAACTAAATTACTTAATAAAATATACCACGATGGTCAAATCCCGGATGAATGGTTAAAATCTATCTTTTTACCCTTACCCAAGAAAAATAATCCTAAATCTTGCGATGAGTACCGATTAATTAGCCTTATGAGCCACACTTTAAAAAATACTACTCAAAGTTATTCAGCAGCGTATATATAAAAAATGTGAAGAACAATTAGACAATACACAGTTTGGATTTAGATGTGGAATGGGAACAAGAGAGGCACTGTGCGCAATGACGTACTATTGCAAAAATGCAGGGAATATAATAAAAACGTATTCATATGTTATATAGATTTCCACAAAGCTTTTGATAGAGTCCAACATGGTAAACTCATACATGCATTGAAACACATACACCTAAATCCCAAGGATATTAATTTAATCAAAAATCTGTACTACAATCAAACAGCGGTCGTACGGTTGGAAGATAGTGAGACAAACCGAGTGGAAATTCAAAGAGGAGTCAGACAGGGATGTGTGCTGTCGCCACAATTATTTAATGTGTACTACCAACTAATATTTCAGGAGGCACTATTGGAAAGAACTGAAGGTGTAAGGATTGGAGGGAGCATCATTAATAACATAAGATTTGCAGACGATAACGCAATCATGGCAGAGAATATAGACGATTTACAAACTCTCCTGAAATTAACAGAGAAAGCAAAAAGATGAGATTAACAATAAATATAAGTAAAAATAAATACAAGATGATCTCAAAACAACCCTGTTGACAACATACAACTGACATTGGAGGGTAAATCCCTAGAGAGATTCGACAAATATAAATACCTCGGAGCAATTATAAACTCACAGTTAGATCAAGAGCAGGAGATAAAGGTCAGAATAGAAATAGCTCGAAAAGGCTTTATAAAATACAAGTCAATGTTTACAAATAAGAAATTGAGTATGGTCATCAGATTGAGGTTCGTTGAATGTTATGTTTGGTCGCAACTACTATATGGGGTAGAAGCTTGGACTCTGAAAGCCCAATCTATAAAAAAATTGGAGGCATTCGAAATGTGGCTATATAGGAGTATTTTAAAGATTTCTTTGACTGCAAAAGTCTCAAATAAGGAAGTGTTGGACGAGTTGGACATGGCAGAAATCTTATGAACACAATTAAAATAAGAAAAACATCGTATCTGGGCTACATACTCCGAAACGATAAATACTCTCTGCTACAAGTCATAATGCAAGGTAGAGTAGAGGAAATAAAAGGCTTGGAAAGAAAGAAGAAATCTTGGCTGAGGAATATCAGAGATTGGACTTACCTCAGTGTTGAACAGATATTTCACGTTGCAAAAGATCGAGAAGCGTTTAAAAAAGTGATCGTCAACCTTCATTAGAAGACAGCACAAGAAGAAGAAAAAGATTAGCCAAATGATAACAAATAGAGTAGTAAAGACGGTTCGCCAATAGAAAGACGATCATTAGAAAGACCACGAAAGCGATGGAACAACAAATTACTGGAGACACATTGAAAAACAGACAGAGTCATGTCAACATAAAAAAAGCAGAAGAAATCTACTTATCTTATATTTTGATTATTTTAGGTCTATATAAAGAAAACTATCTGTTTTATGCAGAGATTTCGGCGTCTTGTTACATTTATTAAAAAATTAATGTAAACAATGCCACTTTTTCGATTTTCTGCTAACCGTTAAAAAGGGCAATATTTAAAGCAAAATTACTAAACTTGATCTTTCGAAACATAACGATTGCTTAAAATTGTAAAATTAATTTGTTGCTTTAGAAACTTCGAAATTAAGCAAAATGGTTAACTATTATAAAAAACTAACCTAGATATTTGATATTGCCCCCAATGTTGTGTACTGTGGCCCTTAAAAAACAATCAAAGTTCTAGTTCGATTTATTCCAAAAAATTAGTTAAAAACTAATGACGGACGGTAATTCTATAAATACCAAAGAAAAGTTTATGAGTTTAACTATCAACATGTAATAAAAAAGGAAAAAAAAACATAAAACACAAAACCCTTCTGCAAAATTATCGTTACTTTTTTACCTTTAATTTAAAATCATTAGGAATAACTTTTTAACTATTGCTCGTAGATAAAATATTTTTTCATATTCAGAAAGCTGATAACTTTTACATAAACAAAAAAGAAAATACAAAGGTATTCTGGAAAATATTTGGCCGAACGGGAGGAAATTTGACACAAATTTAAAAAACGGCATTTCCTCGATTTTTGAATGTAATAATAACATTTTATTTTGTTAATAAAAAAATTAATAAAAGTTATAAATTAGTGCCAAAAAAAACTGCTGATTGATATCAAAAAATTGATATCAATTAATTATCAATTTTAATTTAAAAGGCGGAAAGGTAAATATATTCGTAACATAAAAAAATGATGTAAATATTGTTTATGTAAAAGATAATAGAAAAAAGTTATAGACAAAAATTCAAGTGGTGACCATAAATTATTATTTAAAAAAAGACGCAAGGTAAAAATACGAGTACTTTTTCATTTATCCGTCATCATAAATGTTTCGTATCTCATAAATACCAAATTAATTTTACGACTTTTAACAATCGCCAGTTTAAAGCTTTTTGTTTAAGCTTTTTAACGGTAAGCTAAAGTTCACAAAAGAGATATTGTTGATACTAAATATTTATTAATTAAAAAATAACACCAAAATCTTTGCAAAAAACGTATAAATTTTCTATATCTATCTATATCTATATCTATATAGGCCCATAAAAACTAAAAAAACATTAGTTACCTGAATTTGTCTCGAACTGGGTTTTTTTGCTCATTTTTCATACTATCAGGAAACCAAAATATAATAAAAACATTATCAGAACCGTAGTCAGTTTTGTTTTCAACGTTACTTGAAATTTTTTTTAAGGACTGTTTAGATTAAAAATTATTTTTTATAGAATTTAACCACAATTGATAGTAATAAAAATTAACATCTGTTTTGATTTTTTTCTAATTATTTTGAAAACGCTTGCTAAATTGGAAATCTAAACGTCAAAACAAACGTAAAATTCTTGATACAATTAAGTTTGGTTTGGTTTGGTTTTATCCTACATAAAATATTATTTAAATGAACGTACTCCTTTATTAATCGATGTGTCGTTTTGAAACGATTTTTAAAATTAGAATCAAACACTTATTTTTGTACTTTTAGTTTATTTTAAACAATATATTTGAAAAATATTAGGGCAAACAAAAAAAATAGTTTCATAACACTAGTAGGAATAATTGAATTTGAAATTATCTTCCAATCAATTTTTCTGCATAAAAATATTTCACACAGTATACTTGTAATTATAGATTTAAAACAAATAAAGAAAACCTTAAAGTAATTGTTCATTTAAAATCACACGAACGCACCAGCCTAGAACCAACTGAATCAACATACGCCAAATCACGCATCAATAAGGTTCCAAGCCAGTGCACATTCGGTACCAAAAAAGCCGGGTAGGCGGTTCCCCGTTCGCAGGAAAAATGCACATTTGCTGCAGATAGACCTTGCTATTGTCGCAATATACACTTTCGAGCATGCTTTGTATACTTAATAGTACTAGTGGGTACTGTGTTGATTTTTTCTTATTTTAATTGTGGTGAACGTCCAGCGGTAAGGAATATTTAGTATATAAGTGGGATACTTCTATCCCCTAGTCAGTATCGCATAGTACTCAGTACAGTGAATTTAATTAATTAATCATGTTTGCCAAGGTGTGTAAAGTGGTAGAATTGGGGTAGTTTTTAGTGATTCTTATACGCAGTGGAATATTTGGATTGTTTTAAAGTCTTTCTTCGATATTCTTGCATATTTTCATATTAAATTTTCCCTTTTTAGTCTCTTCGTAATATACAGAAATAGTTTTTTGGGTCTTTTTTACCAAAAAGGTTCTTATAAACGAAAATGTTTTCTATAGTACAAGAGTTTCAACTTTATTTTATTTTATATGTAACCCCTCGTACTTTAAAATTTTCCTTTATTTGTTCCGAATTTGTTAAATTATTTAAACTTCGTATTTCTCTAGAACTTCAACAAAAATCATTCCTATTCTCCAGTTCGGTTTATTGAGAAAATCGTGTTTAATCTGAACTTTTTAGCTTTTCTAAAACACATAGTTAACTGCTATGTGTGTGCAAACCTTTTTTGTACTTTTTAAACTTGTGTTTTAATTGTGCGTGCATTTCAATCAACTAAAATTGGTTTATCTTTTCACTAATGAAAATGACTAATTATCACTAATGAATTTTGATTCCTTATGAAAACTGTTTGTATAAGTAATGTTAAAAAATATTTAAACGTTATTCTCTAGAATTCCAATTTGAGTGTTTTTGGTTTATGTTTACTGCTGGTGATAATGACAACAGCAGTCATTACTGACTGTTGTTGTCAGCAAGTGAAAGCTTATTTTTGTTATTTTCTTATGTAGACATGTATTTGTCTATTTTTCAATATAACTCCAGTAAGTTTTTATCGTGTTTGTGGTCTTCCCACTGATTGTCCTTTTATTAAAGAACCGTCTCTCGTAATCTTTACTACCTTATTTGTTGTCATTTGCTTATTATGATCCATTCATAAGTTCCATTCTACTCTTTTCTTTTTCACTAAATCCTGGATGTTCATCACTGTGTAACTCCTTCCTATATCTGTACTTCCAGCTCTGTCCCATGGTGAGCATATATTTTTCTAGTTGTTTTTCGTCTCTGTGTCCTTTCTAGTATTCTTTTTGTTCTGTCTGTGCTTCAGCTATCAGCTTAAATACTAAAGGGCCTAGAAAATTCCCTTGTCGCATTATATTGACATCCTTAATTTAATCGGTTAGTCCGTCTTCTAATTTTACTTTTATTGTATTGTTCTGGTATATACTTTTGATAGTTTTGATTATTTCTAGAGGTATTTTACTGGCGTACAAGTAGATAACATTCTTTAATTTAATCCTTTAAATGCCTTCTTTAGATCAACTAAACATAAATATGCCAATGTGTTATATTCCACTAATTTCTTTTGCTTTATCATTCTTCTTCCTCATGTACCATGTCCTTTCAGAACCTTATAGCTATCTTAATTTTATTCACTGCCATCCTAAATAGCATGCTTGTATTAACATCATATCAATCTCGCAAGTTCTTCAACCATGAGGTTCTTCTTCGTCCTGGACTGCGTTTGCCTGCTATTTTTCCTTGCGTGATATTTTCTAGCAACCTATATTTAGGACGTCTCATTACATGTCCCAAATACTCCAGTTTTCTTTGCTTGATGCTTTTCATGATCTCAGTAGTCTTGCTGAGACGTTCTAGTATTGTGGAGATTCGAATCTTCTCCACCCAGGAAACTTTTAAAATTCTTCTATAGTACCACATTTCGAAAGCCTCAAGGCGATTTAGATCGATTTTATTCACAGTCCAGGACTCAACAACATAAAGTAAGACCGAGAACACGTAGCAGCGAAGTAGACGGATCGTCAATACCAATTTTAGGTCTCTGTTGCATAACACCGTGGACATCCTTTTAAAAGCATCTCTAGCTTGCTTTATCCTTTTAATTTCGCTGTGAGTTTCTGCGTTTCAATTTAATTGCTGTCCAAGGTAAACAATTTTATCAACTTGCTTAAGTTTTGGTTCATCGGTTTACGATCTTCCCAATCTAATGACTTGTTTGTTCTTCTACTAGTTTTATACGTTTATTAAATGTATATGTTATTATTTTGGTGGTTAATGTCAGCGATGTATTTCTTCTTCCTACGGTGCCTATCCGTTTCGTGTGATGGCGATCCGTATAGCTATCCTAACTTTACTTGCAGCTATTTGAAATATTCCGTTTGTAGACGTATTGAACCATTTTCTTAGGTTTTAAAGTCTAGATATTTTTCTTCTCCCTGGTCCTGTCTTTCCAAATACCTTGCCTGAAGAATAAGTTGCCATATTTGTGTTAATTTCTCATAACATGGTCAAGATATTCCAATTCGCGCTCTTTGATTGTGTTAGTAATCTCGCATTACTTGCCCATTCTACATAGGACCTCAATATAAGTCACACGATCCACCTATGAAATTCTTAAGATAAGCCTCTAACACTACATCTCGAGAGTCTCTAGGTTTTCTAAAGAAGCTTCAGAGAGCGTCCATGCCTTTACTCCGTATAAGATTGTAGAAAATATATAGCATCTGATGATAGAGATTTTAATAAGTAGTAAATCGTGACTTCTGAAAAGAGACTTCATCTTTACGAACGCTTCTTGACTTATATCTGATATGCGCGACATTATTGCTTGTATACATTATTGTTTGGGGTTATCTCCTGGTTACTTTATATTTTGAAAATAAACCAAGCAAAAGCAATACTAAAATACCGCACTCTATTTAAAATTGACATAACATTTAGAGACATTTTTAAAAAAATTGTTGATAAGAGGGGACCAACAATCTATTCCTTTTGATGTAGATAGAGTGATTCTGAAAAAGACCATTTTATTTTTGCTTTAGCTAATTTTTCAAAGTTTGCACTGTTTTTAAGAATTTATACTTTTATTTCTTTGGAATCGTTTTCGCTTTAACTAGGAAATTATTTTCACACTGTTTCTTTACCCTTTTACCATTTGTATGGCAGTAGTCTTACTCTTAATATTATTCTGACACAAATTACAATATAACACTTACCTCTGAAATATTTAGTCCCTATATATTTATTTTTATATTCCTCTGCTCTTACTGTAGAACGATTTGTGGGTTTTGGTCTACTTAACACATTCTTTGATTCTTCTTTAAAATCTAATTTTTTCTGTATTGCCGAATTGTCCTTACTTTAAGGCATTATTCTACATCACCTATCCAGCTTTTACATGATATTTTCTGGTTAATTTTTCTTGTGACTTTCACTTTATTCTACCAGTATTCTTTTTAAATGACAAAACCAGATAATATGTCAAAATCATACTGTGTATTATATTAGTTTGTCTAACTACTGATTTATTTAATTTTTTCATGTACTATAGTTATAATGGATTAGACAAACTATATTCCTTAATAGCTTATGCTCAAAGATTCTTAAGTGGTTTTCATCAGCCATTGAGAAAGTCAGTGAGTTTTTTGCTTTTATATGTCACACGATTGGCCTAACAACTGTTTTCTACAGCTCTAGACTAAGGATTTTTATAACCAATTATTACCATTAAGGATCCTTACCAGTATTTCTTGGCTAACGATGCTGTTATTTGTTGTTGAGCACAAGTAGAAACATTTGAAAGCATGATCGTAGGTGTGATTATCCATCTTTAAGTTTGTATGCCGATCTAAGATTGTGCATTTTTTTCTTCATTTATATTTAAAGGAAGGTTAGAGGTTGTCCGTGTCAGATCTATAGCTATTTGCTTATTCTTCTATTGCTATTTATTTCTATACAGTTTCTTCGTTTTATCATTTTCTCGTATATATTAACTTCATTACTATATTTTATACTTTTTTTCTTAAAAGTTTATTAAATTAATGTAAAGTTCATTATGGTACAGTATTAGTGTATATTTCTAGTTTGAGCAAAAATGTTATATCCTAAAATGTGATAAAGTTTAGAAATAACATTTAAGATAACTAAAGTACAGTTGTTTTAATAACAAATTTGGTACTTTACTTAGAGCATTTTCTGACTCCTAAAAAAATGTAATGAAACAGCAACTTTTGTATTTTCTCAATGTTGACATAACAAATAGCTTATTTCTAGTTTTATCATATTATGAAGGTCTCATTTCAAGGTATTATCTAAAATTATCCTTCATTTAATTTTTTTAGTATATCGTAATATTGTAACACTCCTTATGGTTTCTTTCAGATTGTAGCTCTAACCACACTCGTAGCCTGCGCTAGCGCAGGTTTGATTGGTGGATTAGGTGGACATGGATATGGTGGTGGACATGGATTAGCCCTTGGAGCAGTCTCAGTTGCGCATGCTGCACCAATCGCTATTGCACAACCCTCACACGAGTCTGTCGATTACTATGTGAGTATACGTGATTGTTATTGTTTTTAAGATATGCATTTTGCCTTCTCTATCAATTGTCAGCAGGCAGTCTGATGTATTATATCCTTTGAGGAAGCCAGCCTATTTCACCAGTTGGTGATTATCCATTTTGTACTTTCATGAAGTGTTAAGAACTCTTATAAATTTTGTGTACTTTACTTAGTAACGATATAGGTCTATAATTCTTTAGGTTCCATTTATCCGCTTTTTGGTGTAAAATTACCAAACACTCGTTTTAGTTTATATTGATTTTGCTATTAAGGAGACATCTAATAAATAACTTTATTTGTATAAAGATTATTACTGTCTTAAAAGTTTTCAACAGCTCGGCAATTATAATGTGGTGTCCAAGAACTTAATTACTTTTTAGCTCGTATAAAGCTTTTTCTATTTCGAAGACCTCTATGTTTAGTAGTACTTCTGAACCCGCGTTTTTTATTTTTCTTTTGACGTTCTCCTCTGTTGATTCATTTGGCTGGCTTTACTAGCTATACAAGGTTACTTTATATTTATCCGTCGTTGTTTAATGCCGACGGATTTTCAAGACGAAGACTTTTAACATTTAGCACGCTTATTAGCTTGCTAACAAAGCAAACCTGCTAATAAGCCACTTGAAAAAAGATAACTTACACTGTTTTTTTTTTTAACTTAACAACAAAAGGAAAATGAACACGGACAAGCCGTGATGGCAGTACCAAAAATGAAATTTATTTTTATAATCTCAAACAACAAATAAATCTGCACATACGTCCCAGTACTAAACCGTTTTGACACAAACAGTAACCATAAGATAGCAAGGGCATCTTTCAACTTCAATCTTAAAGTCAAACTCATTTACGCTAATAAGTTTCTTACCGTTGATAAACTTAAATCAACAAAAACAGAATATTAATAAACTTGACCATAAAATTACTACTAATATTTGCATCGGAACCAGGAAAATTTTGACATGGTCAGAAAAGAAGAAGAACACCAAAATTTAACCATTAACAGTGTATAATAAAATAAAGTATCAGCAAGGCGTTACACTGACTGATAACAGAAATATTGCTAAGCACAATCAGAATTTCTATATCTGACTCTACACTCAATCAGAAAATTTCTACAGAAATTTTCTACAGAAAATTTCGGAACCATTAGACCTGACCCAAGTGTGGCTGATACGGTCATCTGCAACGTGGGTTCGAAAGAAATTTCATAAATGTAAAAAGGAGAACTACGTGGTGCTCTTAAACAAATGAAATAATAAAATAAGATCAAATTGTATATAAAGTGTGAAAAATTGGAGGAGCAATCATCGAAAAATCTCAGAAATCTCTTTTTAGTAAATTTTTGCGAAAATGTAGCATTCCGGATGTATGGAAAAACGCAGAATTAATTCTGCCGAATTTCTTTTCAGTTTTTTTTTACGTGGCATTTTAAGGAAGTAAAAAGTATTTAAATATAAATCTATCGACCAATCAGCCTCCTCCCTCATTTATAGAAACTCTTCACCAAGATGATCCACAATAAATTTGACGCTCAATTAGTGGAGCAAAGAGAATTGCAAAAAGGGTTTGGAATAATTGATAATATAGCTTGTTTATAAAAGGTGATAATAAAAAACGAACATTTAGCCTCTTTTTTTATTTATACAAACTCTTTACCAAGATGTTTCCCAGTAGATTTACTCACAAGTTAGACCTCTTTCAACCAGTGAAGTAAACAGTTTCAAAAAGAGTTTAGCACTATTGAATATACCGACTCTATGAACATTAATAAAAAACCATAGAATACTTGTCATTCGCTGACTTTTCTGAACCATTCGCTGAACCATTCTAGAATAGATTCTAGATATACAAACCTATTAAAAGATATGTATAAAAATGCCGCATTTCATGGTTCAGTAAACAGGTATATGAAAACAAATGAGTTAAGTCTTAAACGTTTAAAATAACTAGATATATTTAAATTTAAATACTACTTTTTTTAAATACATTTGGTTGATAACAGTGCTGATATAGCAGCGGCCCCTGCTCTTTCATCACCCCGAATATCTACATGGTAGAGTCCCCAGATGATTGTCAGGAAGATTCCTTCAGAGACCAGAAAGTTAATTAAGTAATGGATGGCTTGAATAATTGGATGTCTGGTAAACATAATTTTTATCAAGTTGATAAATGCTAAAGAGTGAGGGTAGATCGCCGTAGAGGCTTGAGTGAGTGTGAGAAAGTTTATAGCGTGAAGTATTCTTACTAATTCAGGTGTATGAATGTTACAAAACGATGGAATGTCGATTTGATGTTGTCTATTAACGTTGTGACTGCACAACTAACTCTGTCAATATTTTTGGAATCATCAGTGTAGATTATTCCATCAAAGTGTAATTTGTTAACAATATTTGGGAATATGTGTTAGAAAGGTAACGGATGTGTTTCGTGCTTGAAATATTGACCTCATTATTATCATCACTTAGCCCTTTGCGTCCACTGCTGGACATAGGCCTCCCTCATTTGTGTGCATTGTGCTCTATCTTAAGCACTTTTCATCAAATTTCTTAAAATCGTTAGTCCAATCCATCGTTGCATCCACTCAAGCAATCTGTTTGTTCACCTTTTATCACTGATTCGGGCGCCCAGTTCCATTTCAGTATGGAAATTCGGGAAATTACAACAGTAACTAACTAAACGATATACTCAGCATTGATCTTTCCATTTTCCTATGGGCTTTTTGCAGATTTTTAGAACTTGTAGCTGTCAATGTCAAAGTTTCGCACCACAGGTCATCACAATCAACACACATTGGTCAAATGGTTTTAAAGAAATTGGTATATCGCTTTTAAAGATGTCTTTGAGTTTTCCATAGGTTGCCCATGCTAGGTTTATTCTTCTTCGTAGTTCGCATGTTTGGTTGTCCCTTGTGATCTTTATTTCGTGTCCACGATACTTATATGTATTTTTTCACCAGCTCTACTTCGTTATCTCCAATATTGATAATTCCGCTAGGTACTAGGTTTGTCATGAATTTTGTTTTTTAGATTGTTATTTTAAAACCGATACTGGCACACTCTAACTGAAGTTCATGTAGCATTGTACATATCTCTTTGAGGTTGTCTGAGAACAAAACTATGTCGTCTGCGAATTTCAAATTTGTTAATCTTCTATCGTCAATGTTCAGGCCTGTCTCTTCCCAGTTAAGTTTTTTACAAGCATATTCTAGTTTTACGGTAAACAGTTTAGGCGATAAGGTATCACCCTGTCGGACTTCTCTGCCGATTAGGATATGATCCGTGTTTTCATGTAGTTTCACCGACATAGTTGCGTTTTTGTATGTATTGTAAATTAACCTTGTATATCGATAGTCAATGCGGCATGCTTGTAGTGCTTCCAGGATTTTGTCAAATTCTACGGTAGATATTGACTTATTGGGAGACGTAGCTGTCAAATCTATATTTTGTGAAAACGGAGACTCCAAATATTCAATAGTAGGAATAAATGGGAAAAAGATCATCACGATATCGTCATTCAAACCTGACTAACTCAAAGACAAAAGTTTTACCTTCCTTCAAAATAAATAAATATGATGATCATTTATACATGCTAAATACGGTTATTATTGTCATTTTAATCCGTGTAAATAGTTACATTGCATGATGACAATAGTTTTATGAAGAAATGAATAGTTTGACTTTAGAAAGTAGTTTTTTTATTTCAATTAACGTGTCTCGACTACGAGGTCATTGACACGATGACAGTATAATACAATATAAGGTATATACAGTTTTACATTTGACAATACATAGAACATAAAGATATATAAATTACAAATTTAACCGTTACACATAATTATTACAATTTAGAGTTTACTAAGCACTTGAGTTTACTAAGTTCTGCTAAAAATAATACATAAGAGAATATACGAAACGCTAGAGGAGGATATTAGCGAGACGCAGTTCGGGTTCAGAAATGGAATGGGTACTCGAGAAGGACTATTTGCCATCAACATATTAATTCAGCGATGTCGGGATGTGAATGTTGATCTACACTTGTGCTTCGTTGACTACGAAAAAGCTTTCGATAAAGTAAGACATGAAAAACTTATATCAATACTTATGAACAAGCGCATTGACAGTAAAATCATAAATATAGTGCAAACATTATATTGGAACCAAAGTGCCATAGTTCAAATTGATGGGCAACACTCAGAAGAAATGAGGATCTGTAGAGGAGTTAGACAGGGATGTGTGTTATTACCACTTTTGTTTAACTTATATTCTGAAGAAATTTTCCAAAACACGCTCAATAATATCGAAGCGGGAGTCACCGTTAACGGAAAATTAATTAATAATTTAAGATATGCAGACGACACTGTGATCATAGCAACGAGTATAGAGGATCTACAACATCTTATCGAAAGCTTGAGTATAAATAGTGCTGAGATGGGAATTACTATAAACGCCAAAAAAACGAAGTACATGCTGATTACAAAAAGGCCACAAAATATACATCACCTATTGACAATAAATGGTAACGTGATAGAACAAGTAGAAAAATATCAGTATTTGGGAACTTTGATCAATGAAACCAATGATCATACTGTAGAAATAAACAGACGAATAGAGATTGCCAGATCAGCATTTATACGAATGAAGCCACTCCTAACGTGCAAAAATCTAAATTTGGAGATCAGACTACGTACCATTCGCTGTTATATATTTTCAATATTATTATATGGAGCTGAGACTTGGACATTAAAAAAATGTAATTTAAAAAGAATCGAGGCCTTCGAACTCTGGTTATACCGCAGAGTATTGAAAATATCATGGACTGATAGAATTACAAATAAAGAAGTACTGGAGAGTGTTGGTAAAGAAACAGAACTAATCACCACTATACAAACCAGAAAACTGAAATACCTAGGCCACGTGATGAGGGGACCAAAATATGAAATTTTGAGACTGATAATACAGGAAAGATTCAAGGAAGAAGATCTGTTGGCCGAAGGCAGAACTCATGGTTAAACAAGCTACGTGATTGGTACCAATGCAGATCGATTGATTTGTTTAGAGCAGCAAGTTCTAAAATAAAAATAGCCATTATGATTCCAACCTCCGTAGGGAGACGGCACTCTAAGAAAAAGAAGAAGCACTTGAATGTCTTTTAAATATTTAAGCAAGTTTTCAAATTTCTGAGTTTCACTCAATATTTCTTTAATATTATCTCCCAATTGGTGTTGTTTTCTTTTAGCAGAAAGAAGCGGACATTCTTTAAGGAAATGTCTGACTGTTAAGGGACTGCTGCAATGGCCGCATACAGGTGGATTGGTAGATGCCATTAGAAAGCATGTGTAAGACAAGTGTGTCCAAGTCTTAATCTTCTTAGAATAACCTTGTATCTTCTGGGCATAGGTGGAAGCTCTAAGCAAGGTATAACTGGTTGTATATCGTGTAAGTGACTCGAAGTTGTGTTCCAATTAGCTTGCCATTTGTCATATATACGTTTTTTACCCATTTTTTTAATATCATTATGCAACTGGATATTTGATATAGGTATATCCAAAGTAGAAGCTTATTTTGCGGCTACATCTGCAGCCTCGTTTTCTACAACTCCTACATGTGACGGTACCCAGACAATAGTGACAATTACTCCAAGATCCGTAAGATTATTGTATTTGTCATGTATTAAATTTACCAGAGATAATTTGAGAACATGTTATTAATGACTTATATTGATGATAAGGAGTCTGTGCAAATCGCTACATTGCGGTCAGTTGGTTCCAACATACGAAAAGCCTCGACGATACCGTATAGTTCTGCAGTGTATACACTACAAACGGCAGGAAGTTTGCTTAGTTTTGTAGTCCTAAAAGAGGAAACAACAGCACTACCCACCCCTACATCATTTTTAGAGGCATCTCTTTAAAGAAATTTATGAAACTGATTTCGATTAAGTATGTCTAGGAACAATTGTTTAATTATAGCTTTAGGAGTATCATATTTATTCAAAAAGTAAAGAGAAGTGTTGACATTCGGAAGTTGCTTATGCCACGGAGGATGTGTAGAGATATGAAAGGGTGAAGTTACAGAAAGATCAAAACCGTCGAGAATAGAATTTAGTATGCAAGAGAGGGTTGTGCAGCTCTAGTGATCTGAGAATGATGAATGAGGTTATTTGGTTGTATAAGTAGTTGATAAACTGGATTTTGTGGATTGGCTGATAAGCTAGCTGCGTATGACAAAAGAAGATGTTGTCTCCTTAACCAGAGTGGTGGTTCGTTAGCTTCACAGTACATACTTTAAGCTGGGCTAGATCTGAAGGCACCTAAGCAGATCCTAAGACCCGTATTGTATACGCAGTCAAGAGCTTTCAGATGTGACTTGGACGAAGACATATAGACGAAACTACCATAGTCTATTTTGGAGCGAATAATGGATCTGTAAACTGTGAGCAATACCTCTTCCTCGGCTCCCCATTGAAAATGTGCTAAACTTTTTAGGATATTAATATTTTTTAAGCTGTTGCCTTTCGTTTCCCGTATGTGCGTATTCCAAGTAAGTCTGGAGTCGAAGGTCAGTCCTAAGACTTTATGATAATCAATAACATCTAGTAGTATTCGGTTGTATGTCAAAATTGGATTACCTTTTGTCGTTTTTCTGCTAAATTTCATTATTTTAGTTTTTTGTGATGAGAAGGAAAGCCAAATATGCCTTGACCAGAAAAAGTAGTTTTAATCCATGTAAATAGTTACATTGCATGATGACAATACTTTTATGAAGAAATGAACAGTTTGACTTTAGAAAGTAGTTTTAATCCATGTAAATAGTTACATTGCATGATGACAATAGTTTTACGAAGAAATGAATAGTTTGACTTTAGAAAGTAGTTTTAAGAATTCATTGTACGTTTTATTGTACGTTTGCGTCTCATTCTTAATGTTATTGGATACAGCTAAGGATTCAGGTTTCACTTTTCCTATTTAGTCCTATTTTCATGATTAATTACGTTTGACCAAACTATTTTATAGTTTTGACTTTCTAATTCCAATTTTTATTAAATAAACTAATTATACAAGTTACAGTACCTTGTAATATCAAACCTCTAATAAACTTTTAATCTTTCTTTTAACCAAATTACTCTGTTTAGTTGATTTTTAGACTCCAAGTGTTACTGTGTAAATAATTAACACTCTTAGTAAAATGTAGTAGTAGAGCAATCATTAAATGTGTGACTTAATAATGCATTTTCACGCCAGTATCCATTGCTTAACATTGTGATCACTGTAATTTGCTACTGTTATTAAATCAAATCCAAAACAAAAACGTGCTGTTACGCTATGTTACTTCGAAATTAATAAATTAAAAGTGTTGAGTTGTTTTTAGGAAAATTATACCCGTTCTAAAGTTGATAAGTTACGTAAAGGTAATCTAGTTCATACCGAACACGATCCAGAACATGTAATTGATGTGATTACGATCTTTCTTCTCCTGTGCATTTCAAGCATTTGCTAATCTTCGAAGGAAATGCAGTTTACGATACGACTTGTAAAAGTTTGTCCTCCATTCTGAATTTAAATGATTCGTTAAGAATAGTCGTGCACTTTAATGAATAATTCTAGAGATTTGCTTTAAATACTGATTAAATCACAATAGAAATTGCAATCTTTTTATAGAGATTTTTAACGCAACTAGTTTGAAGACTAACCAGATACTTATTTGTTTATTGTTGTTCATTAATAAATCAGACATTTTACGCGGATTGTATACAACTTATAAAAAGAGCTGCTTTTAGTTTATTTTCAGAGATTACTTGGCAATATTTCTCAACTTTTCATAAGATCCTATTCGTTCTAAATATGTTGGGTCCTGTTTCAGACATAACCTTAATGATGGAATATTTAGATGGTCTAAATTCATTGAAAGGTTTATCTATCATATTTTGTTGTCTTTCGTCTACAGCTTTTTAAATATATTAGCCTACATGAAAGTCATGCACTTCGAAGACACCGTGACAATAATAAACGAAAGTTATAGAAAAAGTTAAAGAATATATATACTTAGGACAAAAAATAATTCTAAATAGGGAAATTCAAACTGAAGATATAAAAAGAAGAAGAAAGTTAGCTTGGACAGCATTCGGTAAACTGAACTATATACTCAGAAATCAACAAATTCAATTACATCTTAGATCTAAAGTTGTTGATGCATGCATTATTCCGATATTAACTTATGCGGCACAAACATGGACAATCACAAAAAAGAATATGAATATACTTAGAGTCACTCAACACGCGATGGAAAGAGCAATGCTAGGTATATCACTTAAGGACAAGAAAACAAACACATGGATAAGTCAGAAAACCAAAGTCACCGATGTCGTGCAAAAATCATTAAAGTTGAAATGGGAATACGCTGGACATGTAGCTAGGAGCGATCTAAACAAATGGCACAGATCAATTTTAACCTGGAGACCATACCAACACAAAAGAACCAGAGGCAGACCTCCTATGAGATAAACAGATGATCTGAAAAGGACTGTCGGGAAAAATTGGCTACAAGTAGCGTACAATAAAAAACAATGGAAAGGAAGACTTGAAGAGGCTTATGTTCAGATGTGGACGTGAATGGCTAGACGAAGAAGAAGAAGAACCCTACATGAAAAGCAAAATTATCTGTAATGATTTAGAATTGTTTATTTTGAAGTAATTGAATTAACGTTTTTGGATGATTTTTTAAGATTTGAGCTGATTTTCAGGGATATTATCATAACGCAACATACAAGGTTAATAATTGTTTGTAAATGACAATATTTTCAACTTGGGGACAAAAGTTTGTTTAATTTTATGTATACAGGGATTTATTTTAAAACGTTTTACTCTATCCGATACCCACTCACTAAATACTTTGTCTTTTCACTGATCCTCTTTCAAGTATATGTGTCTTGCATTTCCCACATAATTTTTCCTTCTAGCATCTACGATTTTCTTAGTTGTATTTTTTCTATTGGCTTTTCTATATATATATATATATATATAATATATATATATATATATATATATATATATATATATATATATCGGTTTTAAAACGTTCTCCTACGTCTTCCGATGCCTAGTCGCCATTCACTTCGGTCCATCCAAAGGTCTTCATCTAATTCTCTTTCTCTTATACTTCGATTTATGCCTTCTCTCCAACTAAGGCGGGGTCTTTCTCTTTTTCGTCTACCATGAGGGGTCCACGTTAGGATTTGTTTCGGGAGTCGTTCTTCGGACATTCTTTGTACGTGTCCATACCATCTAAGCTGTTTGGTACTAATGTCATCTACTATTGTGTGTTTCACATTTATTATTTCCCTAATTCTGTTGTTGGTTACCCTTTCTAATCTTGATTTTCCTGCTGAGCGCCTCCAGAAATCCATTTCTGTTGCTTCAAGTTTTCTCTTGTATCTTTCTTTTATTTGCCATACTTCACTGCTGTACGTGATTATACTCTTAACAATTGTATTGTATATTCTATGTTTGTTGTTGTTTGATATTGCCTGGTCCCACAGTATGCTATTGAGAAGGGTAATTGCTTTTCTTCCCTGGTTGCTTCTTTCTTCTATCGTCCGGTCTACGTTTCCTTCTTGTGTGATGGTCATACCCAGGTATTTATATGCGTCGCAATGTTTAATAATTTGCCATTCACCAGTGTAAGGTCCTGCTGTGTCCCACCGATACACATATATTCGGTCTTTTTTTATGTTAATTTCCAAACCACCTTTTTTGTACTTCTCTATTAATTTCCTTGTCATATATTCTATATCATCGTAGTCTTGCGCTAGTACAAGTTGGTCGTCTGCAAATGACAAAGTGTATATTGTATTGTTGTTGATCGGTAATCCCATGTTTTTGCATTTGCGTTTCCAAAGTTTTAGAGTTTGCTCGAGGTAGATCTTAAATAATGTCGGTGAAAGGCAGCACCCTTGTCTTAGGCCTTTGCTAATTTGGAATCCTCTCGATAGTCCGCTTCCAACTTTCACCCTTGCTGCAGTTTTGGTATACAATTGTTTCGTCGCTGTTATTAAATTTGAGCTTATATTGGTTTTCTCTAATGCTTCCCATAGTTTGTTTTGTGGGATGCTATCATACGCTTTTTTCAAGTCCACATATAACAGATGCACCTCCTGGTTGACGGCCAGTTTCTTCTCAATAATCTATGTAATACAAAACAGATGGTCTACCGTTGATCTCCCTGCCCGGAATCCTGCCTGTTCTTCAGCTTCTATATCTTTATATTCGTTTTCGATTTTATTTTTAATCAGTTTTCCGTATATTCGGCTGATCGAGTTCGTTACAGCGATTCCTCTGTAGTTGTCACATTGATCCCGTCTGCCTTTTTTATGTATGGTGGATATCCATGATGTCTTCCATTCTTCTGGGATTTCCGCTCCGTTGATATATCTTTGAAAGAGTTTAGCCAGGTTTTCATATAATTTTGTTGTGCCATATTTTATTAGTTCAGCTGGTATGTTCCCTGGTCCTGGTGCTTTGTTATTTTTTAAAGACTTACATACTTCTTCTACTTCTTTTGTGTTATTCGTCATGGTGAGGCTAAGATATTTACGTTGCTGGTATCACTGTTATTTAAAAATTCCGCTCTCGTCCTCATTTAGGAGTTTTATAAAATATTCGTCCCATTGATCTGGTGTGATTGATGATATTATATCTCTTTTCTTTTCTTTTCTTTTCTTTTCTTTTCTTTTCTTTTCCTGTCGTAGCGAATTGTCGTAGCGAATTGGCTTTTCTTCTTCAACTTATTTTTCTTCTTCTTCTGATTCGTCTTCTTTATTTAGTAAGACGAGTTCCTGTTCAATCCAATATGTTTAACCGTTTTCTGAGCTTCTTCTTCGATGCTCGACGTTTGTACCATGTTTTGGTGGACTGCCTACTGGCCTTTATAAGTTTAGTTTCGAAACTTTAGTTTATCTTACACTCCTGTCTTTTACTGTCCTATCAACATTATCTCATAAAATTTACAATACACACTATACTACCAGTGACATCTTCTTTATTATTTTATCCCTAAACGTCCCTTGAGAGTTCTTAATATTCGAATGGCTTTTATTATTTGTTTTTCTTATTAATTCTGCTCTAGATACCGTGGCGTACGTCGTAGGCATCTTACATATGTTTATAGATTTTTATTTTACTGTTTATTCTCGTGATTTTTTTCTTCTTCTTTTTATTCTGTTTCTCTTAGCACTAAAACCTGGGATAAGTTTTGGCTAACTGCACATCTTGCTTCCATCTTGAACGGTCGTCCATAATAGTTGGGTCAGTGGGTAGCCCAATTATTCTTAGATCTGACCATATATTGTCTCTCCATCGCATTCGTGGACGTCCTAAGGACATTCTTCATGTGGGGGCTTTCTCCCATATTAACGTGGCAAGGCGGTTATTCGGGAGTGTATGGACATGGCCAGCCCATCTTAGACGTTGGGATTTAATCTCTTGGACTATGTCGCTCGCTCTATATATCTGCTTGACCTCAGCATTTATTCCCATTTAATGTTGGTTGTTTGAAATGTTTCAAAAAACATTTTTGAAAATAATTCCCAGCAGAATTGTTAAAACTCTTGAATATGAGATTAGTGACACACAATTTGGCTTTAGAATTGGTATGAATACAAGAGATGCTTTGTACGGCTTGAATGTGCTGACTCAGAGATGCATGGACATACATCAGGATATGTACTTATGTTTTGTAGACTTTGAAAAGGCATTTGATAAAGTTCAACATAAAAAGCTTGTAGATATATTAAAAAGCAAAAATATTGACAGTCGTGATCTGAAAATTATATCTAATTTATATTGGAATCAAACTGCCAAGGTAAGAGTTGACAGCCAGTACACCGAAAATATCAAAATACAGAGAGGAGTCCGCCAGGGTTGCGTGCTGTCCCCACTACTTTTCAATGTCTACAGTGAAGCGATATTTCAAGAAGCGCTCTCAGACTCAATAGAAGGTATATCTATCAATGGAGAAGTTTTGAATAACTTACGTTTTGCAGACGATACAGTAATAATTACGGATAACAACAATGATTTACAGAACCTAATGTAACGCCTTAATGAACGCTGTCATGAGTACGGACTGAAGATAAATTTAAAGAAAACTAAATGCATGATCATGACTAAATCTGCACATGCAAATATCTAATTGACTATTGAAGATACTGCAATTGAGAATGTTAATAACTATAAATATTTAGGAACATGGATAACATCAGATGTAGACCAAACAAAAGAAATTAAGACACGTATTGAAATAGCACGTACATCATTTATTAAACTTAAAAAGTTTCTTTGTTGTCGGGATATAAGGTTAGAACTACGCCTGAACATCGTTAGCGTAGCATCGGTAGCGTTAGAACATCGAATTCTTCGATGTTGCGTGTTCTCTACTCTTCTTTATGGTCTGGAAGCTTGGACACTAAAACAAGTTCATCTGAATAAGCTGGCCGCCTTTGAATTTTGGTGTTACAGAAGAATCCTACGAATATCATGGATTCAAAGAATGTCAAACATGGAAGTAACTAGAAGGATAGGAAATGAGGCGGAAATAATATTAACTATTAAAGACGAAAACTTGAGTACTTGGGACATGTGATGAGAGGGCAAAAATACGCATTATTACAACTTATTATGCAGGGCAAAATCCGAGGAAAGCGAAATCTGGGAAGACGAATAATATCCTGGCTTAAGAACTTAAGGAAATGGTTTGAATGCAGTAGTGCAGAACTTTTTAGAGCGGCAGTCAACAGAGTCCGCATAGCCATGATGATTTCCAACCTTCGATAGAAGATGGAACTTAAAGAAGAAGAAGAATGTTGGTTGCTATTAATGTCGTGATAAGGCCCAAAGATTCTGTTGAGGATTTTCCTCTTAAAATATCTCCGTTTATTCTCAGTTTCTTTGGTTAGGGTCCACGTCTCACACTCATATATGAGCACCAGTCTAATCACCGTTTAATATATTCTAGTCTTTATTGTTCGTATTAGGCTTTTAGATTTAATAGTATTGTGAAGGTTCAACATATATCTGTTTGCTGCCTGAATTCTTCCGCAATATCGTTATCTGCAGTCAATGTTGGTCCGAGATATTTAAAACTCTTCACTTTTTCAAAGTTATATGGGTCTATTGTAACATTTTGCCTTCTTCTATCTCGTCCCTTTTGTCTGTTGATGCATATTTATTTGGTTTTCTCTTCGTTTATCCTTAAACCAGTTTTCTTTACCTCTACCTCCAATTTATTAAAAGTCTCCTTCCTATTGGTGACTGTGTTTCTCACAATGTCAATGTCATCTGCGTATGCTACTAGTAATTTTGGTCCATTTACTGTCAGTCATTCTGTTTTAAGTTATACTACTCTTACTACTTTCTCCAAGATGATATTAAAAAGGGGAGGTGACAGCACATCTTTTTGTTTCAGGCCACTGCTAATTTCGAAAGATTCTGAGAGTTTGTTACCTATCCGTACTCTGGATTTACAGCTATTCACACCTAACTTAACAAACTGAATAAGTTTTTTTTAACTGAAAATTCTGCCATTGCATTCCACGTCTGAATCTTTTTAATTCTGTCGTACCCTTGTTGGAAATCTATGAACTGATTGTGGATAGTTTTATTGAATTCCCATCATTTTTCAAGCACCTCTCTTAGAGTAAAGATCTAGTCTATGGTCGATCTATGTTTTTTGAAGCCGGCTTGGTATTCCCCCATAAAATTTTCTACAAACGGTGTCAGCCTACTTAATAGGATGTTCGATAATATTTTATATGCCGTATTAAGTGGTAAAATGCCTCTATAATTAGAGCTCTTGGTGGTGTCTCCCTTTTTATGAATGGGAATTATTACACTTTCGTGCCATTTTATTGGTATTTTCTCTTCGTTCCATATAAGTGTTATTAATTTGTTATTAGTTTGTGTATTTGTCTAAGTAGAGTTTCTTCTCCGTACTAAAGAAATTCAGCCAATATATTGTCAGAGCCTGGAGCTTTTTCGTTATTCAATTTGTTAATTTCTTGCAACATTTCATTTATTTTGGGGTCCTCTACCGGTAGGTCTACTCCAAAATATATATATTGTTCCCATGTTCTCCTCTTGATGTATGTTTAGTAAAGTCCTAAAATATTATTGCCATGTTTGAAGCAGTTCTTTTTAATTTTTTAAGTAAGATATATCTCACATTCCATTGATTGCATCTATTGAATTAAGATGCACATGTTGAATTTCTGTGAAGTTGTTTTATGATTCCTGCATATATTTCTGTCTTTTATTCTAACAAAACGGGAAATAATAGTCTTTTCTTTGTGTCTAAAATAAAACAAATTAATAATAGATCATCTTCATTCAGCAAGACGTGCCAACGTCTGTTTTTTTTTGAAAAATTAAGAAAGAGCGACTTGCTTGTACATTAGTTAACTCTCATTTTCAAAGTACTTTTTACAAATTATATTTTTCAGTAATTTTGAAGCAAAGCTTCTATACTGGCGTTGTGTTACTTTTTTCTCTGTAGTTAAATGCTGAGAAGAGCATCACGGAACTATCGCCACAAGACGTAGTCACCACGGAACTAGCGCCACAATATGGCGTCGACACAGGTAGCGATACAAAATACCGGTTGTTTAAATCGATTCATTACTTTTGATCAATTCTTTTCTAGTCATCATATTATTATTCTAAGCAGGTTTAAATTAAAAATTGCATGAAAATAACTAACAAAATAAAGACATTAGTAGACATGAGAAGTGATAAATTAACACAATATTTGTCAATATAAAAGATTCTATTCGCAACTATTGTCAAAATTTAGGTGATAAATGTCACCCGAATAATAAAATATTGAACCATCTGTTTAAATTTTTAATACACTTCTTGTTTTAAAATAATTTCATATAAATACAATTATTATTTTTAAACATATTATTTAGTTTATATAATGGTTAAATTTATTATAATTAAATACTTAAATTTGACAGGTCTGTCAGAAGTAAACAACGAATTCTTTTTTAATACGTCTACCTACCGCAACATCTTTTTTTGTTGATCTTATTGCTTAAGATTATGAATTACGAAGTTTATGAAGTAAAACAAATGTTTAATAAAATTTAATGTATTAGGTTCCAATATATAAAAACAGAAGACGCCTTTGAGTAAGAACTTTTATTATGAATGAAATTAATTTAAAATTTTAAAACAGAAATATATGAAAAATCTAATCGGAAAACTTGTTGCACGAGAACGTTGTCAAAAGTTAATCAGTTATCTTTTATTCTGTACATCTTAGCAGCTATGTAGTAATTATATTGATGTTTTTAATAGATTTTAATTGCATTTTTTTAAATTTGTTCTATATCTTTTTGTATTCAGGGTTTCCCATACTGCACTTACGAGGTTTGTATTCAGTAGTTTTTAAGTTTTTTAACTGTGTCACTCAATCTAGTTTCTGATTAACTATACTTATCTCTCCCTCCATTTTTTTCTGGACTATTAGCCACTTTACGTCTTTATTGTCATCAAAGTATATTAAAATTATATCGTCATCATATCGTAGTTTATTCTGATACAGTAAATGTATTCTAGTATCACGTTCGTCTCAACTTTGTGTCATTGAAGACATGCAACGACTGATTTTTGGTAAAGTTTGAAGTTACTCAGTTTCCTCAACAACTGTACTCAAGTCTTAGGTATCGTTTATATTATGTATTTTATTTAATCTATTAAAGCATTTTTTCTTATTGGAGGATTAAATATATTGATAATTGCTTTTGGTACATTCTTGATCCAGTGTTTTACATAGTCGAACATATTTTTAAAATCACTGACAGTTATAAATAATAGTACATAGATTATTAGTCCAATAATTCTATATTTTTTCAGGCATACCCAAAATACGAATTCAACTATGGAGTCGCTGATGGCCACACCGGAGATCACAAATCACAAAAAGAAGTCCGTGATGGTGACGTAGTCAAAGGTTCCTACACCGTAGCTGAACCAGACGGTACTCTCCGTACTGTACACTACACCGCTGATGACCACAACGGATTTAACGCCGTTGTTACCAGAAGCGGACATGCAGTTCACCCACAGGTACTTTGAATTTGTTTCTTAGGTAGATCTCATCATAATCGTTAGCCGTTTTAAGTCCGCTACTGACCATAAGCTTGCAATAAACAATTTCATTTCTTACGGTTTTGAGCAACTTGAATCCAGTTTTGATGAATACTCTAAATGTCGTCCAATCATCTTCTAGTATCCATTTTCTTGTCTAGGTATCCATTCTAAAATTTTCTTTGTCCATCTTTTAGCTTTGACTCTAGCAATATGGCCTACCTGGTTTTATTGCAGCACTGTTATTCTATTGACTGCACTAGTTGTACCAGTTTTTCTACAAACATTTGATTTGAAAACTCTTTCTCTAATAAATATGTTCAAAATTGACCTCTCCATTGCACCCTGTGCCAATTTTATTTTATTTATTACATTTCTGGTAAGAGTCACTGTTTTTGCTCCATGCATTAGAACTGGAAGCACAAACTAAACAAAAACCTTCATTTTTAAACACATGCGACTATCTGATCTAAAGACTTGTTATTACCCATGTTAGACCTTTTCTGATGCATAACTCTATTGTTTGGTTTTCTCTTGCTAATTTAATCTCATGACCAGATACTTATAGGTATATACTTTTTTGATATTTACCATATGTTGAAACACCATTACGGCCAGAACAAGGTCGATTTATTTTGTTTTAGAAAACCTTATTTTAAAGCCAAGCTCTCGCACAAGAGTTTTGAACGTCTTAAAGGAGTTGGCATGAATGATCTGCCCTATTTGCAATAAAAACTATGTAATCTGCAAACCTTAAGTTTTTTAGAAACTGCCCATTTATGTTAACTCCAGTATTGTTCAAATTAGAGCCAAACATAGTTTACAAGAGATAGTGTCTCCTTGCCTACTATGCTTCTTCAAGGAAAATGTATTTTTGTCGCCATAGTACAATTTTACTATAGCTTTTTCACCATTATATATTTTTCCAAGAAGATTTGTGTACCTATGATCAATATTGCACTCTCTAGCAGCTTTTACTATGAAGCTATGCTGTATTTGGTCAAATACTCTTTAAAGTCTACAAAAATTGGTATCACTGACTTGTTGTAATCTATAACTTTCTTTATCACGGATCTTATTACTTTCAAGTGGTCATTCGTTCCAAAGCTACTACTAGTAGTTGATTCGGCTTGTTGGTGAAAATCTAGCTAAGGTCCCAGTTTGTTCCCAGCACCAAATAAATCATATTCTGGATTTTTGCTCTTTTTGGACCCCTTCTTTTGTATGTGTTTGGTGTATTATGTTTTTAGCCTAAAATCACTTTCTTTTAAAATTATGTCCAGAATTAGGCATTTTGCTTGACTTGACTTATGACTTTGCCTTCTTTATTAAGTTGGTAAACCCCACACTGGATCCTAGTTCTTTGGTCAATTAGTCTTTAGAAGGTTCATTTGTTAGTAGTGTTATCTTTCTTCTTCTTCTTCTTAAAGTGCCAATGAGGATTCTGAGCCACGATAGTCTTTTCCTTCCTAGGCCTCTCTTTCCCTCGATTTTTCCTTTCACTATAAGTTGGGCATATTGGTACTTATTATTTCTCAGTATGTTGCCTAGGTATGATGTTTTTTCTAACTTTTACTGTGTTAAAAAGTTCTCTTTTCTTTGCCTATTCTATGCAGCACTTCTTCGTTTGAGGTATGCGATGTCCATGAAATTTTGAGTATTCTCCGGTAGATCCACCATTTCAAAGGCCTCCAATCTATTTACGGTTGATGTTTTAAGGGCCACGTTTCAACTGCATATAGAAGAGTCGACCAGACGTAGCATTTTGATAAACGTAGTTGAATTTCGAGTTTTATTCGAGAATCACAAAGCAGTTTTTTTATTTGTTCGAAAGATTTTCTGGCCTGTTCTATTCTCGATCTTATTGCTTGATCAGAATTAGGTTGCTATCGATCCAACATCCAGGTACTTAAATATATTGACCTGTTCTAAGATGTGCCCATTTATTTTGCAAGGTTGAGGTACGTTTTGGGTTTTTTGGGATTGACATCACTTTGGTTTTTTTAAATGTTTATTTCCATACCAAATTGCTCACAGGTCAAGTTGGTCTTGTCGATGAGTCGTTGTAGACCTGAGTCGGAATCCGCAATCAACACTGTATCATCGGCGTATCTGATACTGTTGATATTTACGCCATTCACCTTGACTCCATCCTTGGATTTCTCCAATGCTTCTTTAAATAGAAATTCGGAGTAAAGATTAAACAGCAGAGGCGACAGAACACATCCTTGTCTAACTTCCCTCCTAATTTCTACAATCTGCGGATGTGGAATCTTCGATTCTAACTCTGGCGTTTTGGTTCCAGTACAAGTTTTTTAAGAATTTGATGTCTTTTCCATCTAAACCGACTTCTTGCAAACGTTCTAATAGTATAAAGTGTTATCTTTAATAACTTTAAAAACAGTGATTTCTTTCTGTCAGAAGATCTTCTGAAAGATTGTCTGGCGCCTTTTATGCGAGTCCAACTAGATTAATCAGGATGCACGTGCACTATTATATTGCGGAGGCAAACTAGCTTTACACCCCATTATTTGCATAAATAGCTAATAGAAATAAAATAACAAGCTGACAGGTCTTTAGTTTTTAATTTCTTTTACATGTCCATATCTACATCTGATATGTAGATCATGATAGTTCAGTTAAACAATCTTTTTAGAAAATTCCTTTGAATATCTTATTTATTTGAATATATTTATTTATTCAAATTATGGTTTTTCTTAAATGCCATTGTTGAAAGTTTACCTTTCAAACTAACGTTTTAATGTAAATAAACCAAAAAGCAGCAACTTAAATACAATAACAAATGTTTTACTGTAAAATTAAGTAGTGTTAGTATGTTTTTGCTGTTTTTATTTTTCTTTCTTAATCGTGAAGTTATTCAAGATGTATAGATAATGCCATATTTTTATGCATCATCCTTAAATTTTTAAACGTTAATTCCTAAAGTAATGGTTATCTAAAAATTCAGTTAAGCTATAAAGTGCTTCTTTTGTGCCAAATCCTTGTCTGAAACCAAACTGTGTGGGGCTTATGTCTGTTTTCACATCTGTTGTATATTCTTGTGTAAGTTATTTTTAAGAAGAGTTTTAGGACCTGGCTCAATAAGCTGATTATTCGGAATTGGTCGCAACTATTAGCGTTGGCTTTTTTAGGATTGGTATAAAGGTTGATTGAAGCCAATCCTGTGGTATTTGACCGGACCCATAAATGTCGTTAAAAGATCTACCAAGGCATCTATATTATCTTCACTCAACATTGTTAGAACCTCTATGTATATGTCGTCTGGGTCTGGTGCTTTTCCCCATTTGCTAGTGAAAACAACACGTTGAAGAATTATATTTACGATGATGTCAAGGGAAGACATCGTAGTTATATTGTTATTTTTTCCAAAATTCTGTCCCATCCAATACCTTTGGTTTACATACTTTCGACTATGTACTTTCCTTTAACGTATTCATCAGCAAAAAGATCAAACAAAGGTAAAACATATAGGAAAATAGTTGGAGATAAGAATACTGAAAACAATTATATAAAAAAACGCTGGGATATTGACTAACAAATGACAGTAATAAAGGAAAATTTATTGTACATGGAATAATAGAACAGAGAGTGAATATAAAAAAAAATAATAGAATAATTATACAAGTCTATTAAGATAAGATAGCAAGAAAAATGAAATGGCAAAGGAGCGTCAGACATCGACAGACCGCGTAATGGATGAAGCGATAACCTTGGACATCGGCATTAATACATCCGTGAACAAACTTGGTTACTATGTAGTCGAAGAAAGAAAATTTGTTTGTTTAATTATTATTCTTCTCATTCTTTTATTTTGCAAACGATTTAGACTACTTCGGTTCAGTTTTTTTTTTCTGCTTGTTAATCATATTCTTATTTATTCATGTTTACCAATAGGTACAGATCGTCCTTTCTGGTTTCAACATTAAAATTATTACATTTGAGGTGAATTAAAATGTGATTTAATTTTTTAATAAACCAAACATATTCTAGTATTTGGAGTGATGTTTTTGTTATTATTTAAAATTTTTAATTGATTGTGTTCGCATTCAAACCATATTATTATATTTATCTCTTTGATGTATTTCAGGTTGTCACCAAATACGCCCCCGTAGCTATTGCGCTTGGACATGGTGGTGGACATGGTTACCATTGATGATCTCAGACGGCTAGAAATGTTGCTCATTCATGTATATACCTCATAAGTTGTTTTAGTGTTGTTCTTCTCTTAGCGTGCATGTATCTCATCTTCGTTGTATTTATTTTTGTACTCAAATAAAAGACGTTTGTATAAAATATGTTGTTTCCATTTTATAATATCTTTAATATACCCGAAGCACCAAAACAAAGTGATTGTAATCAGTGAAAGTACTGCGAAGTAAAACTAAAAAATACAGAATATCTACAGCGATAACTTAAAACAACATTAGTTTTAGAATAAATATTTAATGGCTCAATATGTTATTGACTTAGCCCTGGAATTATATTCTGAAACAATTCTTAAAACTGATATCTGCTAAAATATACAGAAAGTTTTTATCATCATTTAATCTTCACTTGTCCACTACCAGAAATAGATCTTCCTCATAATTTTCCATTGTTTTCGATCTTGTGCCCTCTTGCATCTAATTCCTATGGGACCATTTTAATTGTTACTGGGAATCTTATCTTACCATGCAGGATATAAGTTAAATACTTTAACATTACAACATACGTAATAAAAATATTTTGGAAACAAAAATTTCAAACATAATAAATTTTGTAGCATCTTAAGAGTTTTTACCCAGATATTTAGTGGCTTGACTTATGTACACCTGCTAAATAGTTAACCGCATTGCCTTTTCAACCTTAGTAAAGATTTAACCTTTACATTTGCATTCACTAAGGTGGTAATACATATGCTAAATAATAATACAGTGATGATGGACTTTTTAGACAGAAAACATTCTGTGACCAAACAGGTCTTTTTAATTATATACCTTTTATAGAGGATTTTGTAAAAAAACCTTTGGCATTCATGGTATACAGCCAACTGCAGAAATTTCATTCTCTTTGTGAATATTAAAACATTTTTTACAACCTAGTTTATAAATCATCGGAATCCTGGGAATCCATCTATTCTTCTGACTCGTTGGAACTAACTCTTACTATTACAGGTTCAATTACATTTGCACTATCCCATCCTACTGACCCATATTCCATTCTATTTTCAATACATGTGTACGTTATGCGTTTTACTACACAAACAGCGTAAGCGTTCTTTAAATTTGTGGGATGTCTATAGTCACAGATAAACAAGCGAAACCAGGGAAGTACTTTGTACTTACCTATCCCAATAAAGTTTCTGATTCTGAGGAACAAGGCCACAGAAGTCAAGTAATAGTGTAAAGTTAATGTGTACGATTAGCTTATTACCAATTAATCTTTTTTTTAACCACCAGGGTTATTTTTCATAAAAATACTGAGCTATTAACAAATAAAAAACACTAGAGGAGAGGCAGAGGATGCGTAGAGACGTTAAATATGATGAAGAAGGGTAAAGCAGTTAGACCTATTAGAATACGTCTGAAGGTGTGAAAGGCTCTAGGAGAGGATACGGCTGATGTTTTGTGGCAAATATTGAGCAGGATTTATGAGGAAGAAAGAATTCCCAATGCATGGAAATTGTGATAATATTATTGTATAAAGTTAAAAGGGAACATTAAGAACTGTAAAAACGGTAAAGGAATAAAGTAAATGTTGCGAAAAATAAAAATTTAGAAAAAAAAACTATAGAGGGAAGGTTAAGAAAAGAAATATTAATAGACAAAGAACAGTTAAGTTTATGCGAGGAAGGGGGACAACAAATGCTTTTTATTTTCCTGAAGACGGTTGATAGAAAAATAAGGCGAAAAGAAAATTTTAAAACATTTGGTACTTATAGATCTTGAAAAGGCTTAATAAATATTTTCTAGACAAGAGCTATGGATATGTATGAGATACAAATGGGTTCCTGAGAAGTATGTAAGGCTTGCAAAGGAAATATATGAGAAAGCGTATACCAAAGTACCACAGTTAAACATTTTGGATCAAGGTTCTTCACTAAGTCCCTGCGTGTTTAGTCTTGGTATAGATGTATTGATAAAGAGGAAAGAGAGGGGGCTCCATGTGAGATATCGTGTTAGCAGAGGAGATCAAAGAAATGTTGGAGGAGAAAATGGAAGGTTGGAGAAGGTCTATTAAAGAGGGTGGATTGCCGCGCAGCAGGGTGATCGAGTAATTGTCGCAGACGTTGCGATCAGCTGGGAGGGTCCTGTACCCCTAAGTAGAGCCTCCGTTAATGAAACGACGCTGTACACTGAGCTTAGATTCCTTTAGACCATGCAAACCCTCGGAAAACTATTTATATGGCCTCTCTAATGGTGTTAGCTGGCGGTACATGGCGTCTGCCGAATTCTCGTATCCTGAGAATTTTAAATCTATCAAGGTTCGACGTCCGCAATTTTATTACTAAGGCTATTCAAGGTAGCATTATTATTCATAGTCATTTTATGGGATCTTAGCATATGCGACTGATGGCATATTTACTTCTATTGCAAGTACCGGCTTTTTCTATTAAGAGATCTCTACGTTTTTTTAATTAGGAATTTTATCTTATGACTTAGAATTACTAGATGTTTAACAGGATTGGTTAAAAACATCGAAATGTATGGAGAAAAACTGGGATGAGTAAGAGAATTTAAATACCTTGGCTTTTACATAACGAAAAATGGGACACGAAAAATCGGAAAAGGACTAAAAGGAAAGATCTACAAGAGTGTGATGGGGTACAGCGGTAACTTGGGGCCTGTAAAGAAGATTCAAGATAAAAAATTGGAGTTAGCTTAAATTAAAATGGTATGCTGGATGTTGCGTAAAACTAGAAGGGACAGAATTAAAAATGACTTAATTAGGGCAAGAGTCTGGGTAAAAACAGTCTCAAAAAAGATTAACGAACAAAGAGAGGACAAAGTTTTAAGTCTTAGAGCAATAGTTTGATCACGTTGTGCATAAAAATAAAAACTATGTAAAATAAAAGATAGGTTTGTTAGAAGTTATTGGAAAGGGAGATAGAGGAAAACCAAGGAAAAGATGAAAGAACTGTGTAGCAGAATACCTGACAAAGCAAGGTTTAGGTGAAGAAGACACGATGTATATGAGATGAATAGTGTAGAAAAGTAAGGAACAGGAATCTCTAAAAAGATAAGAGCCAAGGAAGAAGAACACTAGAATAAAATGCCTTTTAGAAGTCAATGGAACAGCAGTACACATTTATCCCAAAGAACTAATTCTAATATATTTTTTGGTAGTGCTATGAACAACCATTAGGTGTCTGCTGGTATAAACGGTATTATACAATTAAGTTACAGCTCTAAAAAATTGCTATAAGTTATAAGGTTGTATATTTTACTTAAAATTTCATAAGCACCTGTACCTTTGCCATTTTTTGATGTAGAGTAGAGTATTTATTTAACTACATGACATATACAAATATTGTTTGTAGCAAGTCAAAAAAAAACATACATAGTAATAAATAATAAAAACATTAAATAATACAAACATGAAAAACAATATTAAACAGAAAAATATTTATGGCAAAGTTACGGTAAGCAGTTCAGTGGATGTTCTGCAATGAGTCATATATTCTTCTGAGCAGTAAAAACAATGTTTTAAAAGATATTTTTTTATAACTTTATCGAAACTATTACAGCTTAGCTCTTTTATACTTTTTGGTCAAATATTGTAATAGTTATAATTAAGACTATTTTGTTCTGAAAGACTTAATCTACAGCGATTTGTTCGATAGTAGTGACAGTTTCGCATATTGTGTAACATGGACATCAGACTGCTTTATTAAATGGGCACGTTTTCTGTGAATTTGAGTTAAAACATGAAATATCAACAGAGTAGGTAGCGGCATAAATTTTTGAATTTGATAAAGAAAGGTCGCAGTGTTCTAGATAACTAACTCCTGCTAAAATCCTGACAGCTATTTTTTTGTATTCTAAAAAATTGAAGTGCATTTGTTGAATTGCCCCATATAATATAGACCATAGTTTAGGTGAGAGTGGAATAAAGAAAAATATGTCATTTTTAATGTTTCAAAGTTGACAACCCTTGCTAGTTGGCGAATAACAAATAATGAACTTGATAGCTATTTCTTAAGCTGTGAGATATGAGCAGACCAGTTGAGTCGATTATCTGCGGTTATTTCCAATAGTTTTAACAGTCTCTTTGTTAACTAGATCATTGTGCAAATTACTTGCAGATATAACCATATTTTGCGTTTTATCAGAGTTAAGTTTTAGTTTGTTTGCAGCAAACCATGAGCTAGATTTAGTAGAAACTTCCTCATGAGACATTTTTAAATCCTCATTATTTTTCCTGGTATAACGTATGTCATATCATCTGCGAATTGTATGGTTTTGTACGGAGATATGAATTTAGGCAGATCGTTGACATAAATAATAAACAAAAGAAGTCCTAAGACCGAACATTGCGGGACTCCATGTTTTACGGATAGAAAATCATAGAGATGATACCAGATGATGATGCCACATAGATAAAAAGTTATAAGCTTAAGAGGGATACCTCTGATTACATAGTAATTTAATTTGTGGAGCAAAATGTCGTGTGAAACGCAGTCAAAAGCCTTTGATAAGTCACAAAGAGAAATTTCTATGCGATTGCCGCGTTCAAGCCCCTCAATCACCTCGCTCACAACATTAAATACCGCGGATCGTAGTAGAACGAGCACTTCTAAATCCATATTGTGAGTTGCTAAAGTAATTATTTGACTCAAAATAGGAATAAAATTGGTTGTTTGATAACCTTTTCAACCACTTTCCCCAAAAGTAGAAACAATGCTTATGGGTCTCTAATTGTTAGTTTTTGAGGAATCACCTTTTTTGTAGATTGGTAGTACTTTTAAGTATTTTAGTACTTTTGGAAATACTCCAGTGGATAAAAATAAATTAAAAAGATGAGTAAAAGGTGTTTAAACTATTTGGTAAGTTTCTTTTAAAATTTTGCTATTAATCTCGTGAACGTCCCTACAATATAGAATTACTAAGCGACTTTATTATTTGAGAGACCCCTATTCTTCCAGAACGGCCGAAAAAAAAATTGACTTGCTCGGAGAAGGATAATTTCTATAGTTGACGAGGACATCGACGTTAATAGTGGAAAGAGATGTAATTATATTCTCTGCAATTGTACTAAAAAATTGATTCATTTCGTCTGGAGGTAGATCAGGTTGTACCGAACTGGATTTAGTGTAGTTATTTCGAAATTTACTATTTTCCAGCAGTCTCTAGGTTTCTTATTGGAATTAGTAATAAAATTACAGTAAGCTGACTTTTTAGCAATTTTTAATTGCCGATTATTCAACTTTTTGTTGTTTATATACTTTGAAAAAATCGGGATCCTTAGTGGCCTCTGCAATGTGTTTGATAAGAGAAATATTAGATCTGTTAGACCTTAAATCATTATTAAACCATTGCACAGGTGTTTTTTCAGTCATTTGTCGTACTTTTTTAGTGGAAAATACTGTAATATTAAATTGTATATAAGTTTCGGTAAGAAAGACTGTCAAAGAATCAGGATCATTATTAATAATCGTAGAAAAAGTCCATGTTTGTAATAGCTAGCGCACGTTTAAAGCTTCTGTAAACCAGAAGAAGTAATAAACCGTTGATATGTTTGATTAGTGACAATAACTTTATGCTCTGAGTCAATAAATTGATGACTTCTTAGCTTGTACTACATCAGGGCGTGTTATTATCGTCGTTGAATGAGTTCTTAATGTAATTTTCCTAACCTTCTAGTTTGTGTTCTATTTCAAATATTTGCCTAGCATGTTAATCTTGTAGCAGTGCAGTTTGTTTTTTAGTTAAGATACTAGCCGATTCTTTCACTTTTTATATCTATGTTTAACGTGTTGTACCTGTTTAAGAGTTCTTTCAATTTTATGTCATTGTTTAGCTAGTTTTTGTGTTTCTATGCATTATATAATTATTTCTACCCGTTTTCTATTTTCATCCTGCATTATCTGTGTATGTATTATCATATGAATAAGTAGAAGTTTTTCGTCGGCATTGTTAACCTGAAATATTTTTATATTTATCGGTTTTTTATGCGTCTTTATTTATCAAAGCAAAAATATATCAATTATGTGTATAATTATATTTTTATTTAATTTTTAATTTACATATATATAAACCTTCTAAGAAATATAAGATTTATTAGAAAGCTTGTTTAAGTCTCATTTTATGTAGCTTATTGGTTGAACATTGTTAAATTTTAATTTTTAATTTTAATTTTAAACTTTAAATGTCAGTATTTTTCTGTAGTTGTGCAATTAGGTCCATAAGCACCACAGACAAATTCTAAATCCACCATCAGGATTAACAAAGCTATCACAAAACATAACGTATATGCTAAAAATGTAAATATTGTCCAAAATAGACAAAGCGATGTTGGTGTTAGGTAATCGAACAAACCTTTATCTTTTAACGGATGGTTTCGTCCGGAATTTGTTTGAATTCTTCTATTTCTATTATTAGCGGCAACTGCTGTTAGGTTCTGCTCTACTCCAAATACGTCGAAATGTCTAGGAGAATTTGGTGCTGACATTATAAACTATTATTTGAATTTTTGCTGCTGTCACGATATCATAACCCTACTGTTCTATTTCTATATTTAATTTCCATAGAATTTTTATGAATCAGATAAATGTCAGAATAAAAAAAAGTAAAACATTGACTTAAAGTCCAAAGTAAAGTTCAAATTTTAAACGAACTAACTTAATCGGGCCAATAATAACAAAAAGTGGTAAAAATACGTTTTCAAATGACGTCGATGTCATAGCTGGAATAAAAGTGATTGAATAAAAGTATTTAGTTCGATAGAAAGAGCGGCAAAAAATATTCACATAAAAATTAATGAAATGAATCAGCCAATCAAGAGATTACAAGACTTAAAACGTTAAAAATTTTACATACCTAGAATTACTTGTCACCATATATAAAAATACAATGGACTAACTAAACATCTAAGATCCGATGATACTACAAGAAAAATTGAATGAGTCGGAGACCTGGACGTTGTCAAAAATCGATGAAACACTACTAGCCACATTTAAACGAAAAATACTGAGACATGTATAAAGGGTGTTTCACGATGAGCTCACACTAACAATATATCGGAAACTACTTAAACAAACGATATTTATGAAACTGGTTTACGATAGAAAAGCATAGCCTACACAACATCAGGAGCGATAATGGATTACGACTGATAAACTTAACAGCTAAACTAAATATAACAGTCGACAACACCTATTTGGAACACAACATATACAAGGTAACCTGAACTTCTCCTAGTGGAAGAACAACTAGTCAGATTGATCACATCTTAACAAATTCAAGGCATGGAACAGACGTAATAAACTACAAAAGTTATGGAGCCGCAAAGATAGACTCAGATCAGTGCATAGTGATCTCAACATTAAGAGCTAGAATTTTCAAACACATTTTTCTTCTAAATAATTGATGAATTCGACCGTTACTTGATGGACATTCATTTTAATGTAACAATAAAACACTGAAAAACTTTGTTTTGAAACTTCGACAAAATTTATTTTAAACTCTTATTACTACAGCTGTTTCGGCTGATTGCCTTTCTCAAGTGATCTATTTTTGGCATGCGTTTATACTTTATAGTCTCTAATTAAATAGGTTGAGGAGGGGAGAACTGTTTGTCTCAAGTTGGTCATTCAGAATTATATCCGTGCTTTTTAGTTTGTTGATTTCCATAGATTCTAACAAGGATAGCTTAAGGTCTTTATTTTGAATGTAAAGAATTTTAAATTCGTCATTAAAAGAATGATTGTGATCTAGAAGGTTAAGTGCGTATGTAGAATCTGTTTTTCTATTATTGCAAGCCCTTTTATGTTCTGCTATTCGTTTATCAAAGTTTCTACCAGTTTGACCGATGTAAGTTTTTGGGCACTTAAATTGTGGCGACTGCCACGTTTAGGTCGGGTTAATTTTGCAGGGCAGTTTATATTCTGTGCATTAGTCCTATAATTAAAACTATGGTATTGTCTGGGTAGTGGAAATAAAAAAACTCATTATCTTAAAAAATACATACATATTTAATTTTTACATTGATAAACGTTTAATTTGTTGACATTTGATTTAACATATTTTATTAACAAACAGTTTTTAACATATAACGATATAAATAAAATCAGCTTAATGATATGACCCTGTTTTTGAATATGATGTTGCATCTGTTTTATGATATGCTTGAGGATGGATAGCCAAACCTGCTTTGTCTACTTTAGCAACAAATCCTGTATGGTCATCAGCTGTATATGTAACTGTTCGGAGGGTACCATCAGGATCCTGTACCTGGTAGCTACCTAAATAGGATCAAATTTAAATCAAATGGATGTTTAAACAATATTGTAATACAGTATTTTGCTTGTAAAATAACACCGTTTAGTAATATTAAACCAAAAAAATGAAAACCTAGCTGATATTAATGTGTGATAAATAATAAAAAAGAAATTACTTGTGAAAGAGTTGGAACCAACGAGATGACCTTCAATAAAAACAAAATTAACAGGATCATTAAGAAGCTCAAATTTTTATCACAGCTGAAACGAATCGAAGCTTTATTGTATACAGTGGTGTTAAAAAGTCTTGCATCACCTAAGCGCCTTATAGTTTTTTATGTTTAATACAAGTTTTTTGCATATTTTCGCTAATTTATTTGAAGTTTGTGGTTGTAATTGGCATTATCTGTATACTTACTAAGTTTTTTAATTACTAGCTCAAAATTACAAACATACAAAAACACAACTTTGGCGTAGGACGAATACAAGATATTAGATACTAGATAGGAAACACCTTATGGAGACTACAAGTGACTCCAAAAATATATGAATGCCCATTCAATAGACCTTTACAAGTTAGTACAGGGTTCTATATCCCTGAAAAGATTTAACACTAGACGGCTTCAGTAGAAAAAAAAATGCTAGGCATGTTAGGGTCCTACCAAAGAAGAACTCTGATAAATAATATCGTACGCAGTGAAAACAAGCTCATCTCGTTTTAACACCTATCAATTATCTTTCAATAATTTAAAAATCCAACTTCCCGCACAAGCAAGAATCCGTCATGTAGGTACTAAAATTTATAGTACTTTTACTGCAGTGAAATGGGAGGCTTCTTTTTTAGCATAAGCATGATACACACCAATGAATAAGTAGTAACAATTAGAACCAAATAAGTTGTTTATATCTTTACTACGAAACTATTTTCACACACATCTAACTACTGCGGTTGGAATCTTCATTGTGACAAATGATAAAATAAATGATTAAATTTATGGGAGAATCTACCATATTAATCGAAAAACTTTACATTTTATATAAAGCCTATATAAAGTTCGGTATAATATTAATACATATATCTTATCTTATGGGCACTCTTTCATATAGATATTAAGAAAAATTGACTTTTCAACAAAGACACACGAGAATAAGCAATGGATTCAATAATTGTATTGACTACAAAATCTATGTCTAAAGATCTGAGATTGTAGTTTAAAGCAAAGTTAATGTACAAGTGGAATTGAATCTGCCACGAAAACTTTCACGAAAGATCACTGATTACCAGAGAAACCCAATCTTAATGCGACATTTCTTAAGAGTAGTTATCAGTAAGGCATGTTTGGTTTCAAATATATTACTTAGAAAGGGTCAAATACCAGTAATACTATAATAAATCTAAAGAACTTTTTCTATGACTGACAATTTCTGTGCTGTGTATAAATTATACAGTATTTTTGTTAAAGAGCTGTAATATAATTATAATTGTAATATATTGCTTAAAAAATAAATACTTTACCTACTACTTTGTCACCATCTCTTTTCTCATACTGCGATTTTTTATCACCAGTATAAGGATCATTTACACCATATTTAAATTGATATTTTGGGTAAGCATAGTAGTCTACATCATATTTATTTTGGGGATAATGATTTATGCCCGCAGAGCACGTGGCGAAGATAAAACAAAAAATGCAAATCTGCAAAAAAAATTATGATTTGAGATTAAAAAAAGGAATTTGAGATTAATAATAGTATATTATTACTTTATGAGGCGGAGAAGCATGACTTTTCTTGACGCGCCCGATATTACGCTCACTTCGTTCGGCGCGTAATAGAGGGCAAGTCAAGAAAAGTCGCTTCTTTGGCGAATAAAGTATACTATTTTTTCTTCAAACGTAGCAATTTTCAACCATAAATAGTACAATGCATACGCTATTTTTACTCGAAATTAACTGTGACAACTATCAAAGTCGTCTAGATGTTAGAAATTAAAATAATTAAGTCGTCGGGATTTGCGTCTCCCTGGTTACAGTTGTTTGCAATTATTACAGACAGCTTATTTTTGGTTGCAACCGCAAGCGCAAATTTAGTGCGAAAATGGAAAACCTAACGAAATTGAGTCCGCGGCTAATGATACAGTAGCACGTTTGGGGCCCTCCAGGTCCGAATAAAGAATCGGTTAGCGTACAAGCACTTCCAAGAGTGGTGCGATACAAGAGAGTACGGCAAGTTACCGAAGACGTTATACTGGCATATTTAATATAAAGGAAAATGAAAATAAAATGGAAACTTCTACAATGTGGTCACGATACTCTATGATAAAATCCGAGTTAGGTTATTAAAAAAAAAGTGAATATAATTAAATTTTTAAAGTTACGTGCCTTTCTGAAAAAAAACAGATACACTGCAAAGAAGTCTAAAGTTTTCACCAAAGACGAGTTTGATAAATTTTGGTTTGAAGCGATAGATAAGTTGTATTTAGGATTAAAGGTAAAAAAATTATATTGCCAAGCATGTAGTATACTCTACTAAATTATAAAAATATTCAGCTTGTTTTGTTAATTGGGTTACCGGCGCCTGTCGATGCGACGAAATGGTAAAAATGAAGACTGTGGACATTGAGGATAAAGAAAATGTAATAATTATCAAAAATTCCAGACAGTAAAACAACGACAAATTAGATCTTTTACGATAATTGATCAAACGATAGTTGGTCAATTCTATTTAAACTTTAAACAAGTTCTATTCAGCAATAAGACGAAAACGTTCAGGAAACCTCTAACGTGTTGCTAAAGTAGGGGAAGAAAATTTTCAATAAAAGAAATAGAGCGAATACAGCATTAACTCTATACCCCCGATTTATCGCCTTGCTCTTTTTATATCTGTGCGCTACTGAAAAAAGCGTTAAAAGGTAATGGTTTTCAGTAGAACGAAGAAGCGCAAAATGCTGTATTAATTAAAAACAATTCCTATAGCAACATCTCAACAATTCTTTAAATATGTTTGTAAAATACTGGAAATATGTGCCTTAATTAAAATGGTAATTCTTTGTAGATATATTTGCCAATAATTTTTTTGTCTATCAAATTAGAGTTTCAATTAAATAAGCTTCGTAATTTTTAATGTGAGTCATCTTTAATAGACTTTTTTTATTATGACTTAAATTTATTATTATGATAATTTTTTTTTAAATTTGCTGACTTTATGATCAAATTAACTTCATCTTCTTCTACTAGTTCCATGACCGTTATCGATCGTTGGATATCATGTTGGCTACCATATTCGCTATCGTGACTTTATTTATAGCAGCTCTAAATAACGATGTAGTTGATTTTCCATACCATTGCCTTAGATTTTTCAGCCATGATGTTCTTCGTCTACCAGGACCACGATTACCTTGGATCTTCCCTGAATGATCAGATGTAAAAGATCATATTTTTTAGGGTGTCTCATAATGTGACTGAAGTATTCCAGCTTGCGTTTCTTTATTATATTGACCAGTTGTGTTGTTTGGCTCAGCCGTCTAAGGACCTTCTCATTTGTAACTCTGTCGACCCAGCATATTTTCAGTAGTCGTCTGTATACCCACATCTCAAAGGCTGTTAAGCGTTTAAGCATGGCCTCAGTTAGAGTCCACGCTTCCACTCCATACAGCGAGGACAGAGAAAGATGTAGCAAGATTTCATACGAACTCTAAGGTCAATGCTAAGATCGTGACTGCAAAGTACGTTTCTCATTTTTACAAGGGCAGCTCGGGCTTGTTCTATTCGCTTTTAATTTCTGCGGTTGGATCCCAGCTCTCATTGATATTACTGCCGAGATACACGAGTTTCTCTTACTCTGTCCAGTGTGGCATCTCCGACTTTTATACCGTCATTCTGTGTATAATTTTGTTTGCTAACTATCATATATTTAGTTTTCTTAACGTTGAGTTTTAATCCATACTGATCACACGTCTGTTTTATTTTGTTCATTAGATTTTGAAGGTCTTCTCCGCAATTGGCAAGGACTAAGGTATCGTTTATAACTAAAGGTAAGAATTTATATTGGAGACCCAAGAGAACACAATGATGTTCTGAGGATTTAAGAAGACTTAATAAAAAATTTATGAGAGCCGTGCTAGATAAAAAACACGAGGAAGAGGCCTATGTTTAGTAGTACTTTCGAGGCAAGATGATTGGTATTGTTCCTTCTGTTTGACATACATAACAAAACATAACATAACATATCTAAATAAAATCTTATAACTGATGATAGTTAGGTCTGAATGAGACTAAACGGTAATAACTGTAATAACACCAAGACTATTATTTTTTGTCGAATTAAAGATTATTCGTGTAAATAAGCTCTTTTTTAAGTTTAAAATTAAATACTGTGAAAAAATTTGCAGTATATTTACATATATTAGAGGTCTATCATATAAGACATAAAAAGAATGCATTACAGATGAAAAGGAATGACTATTTTATTAATTCCAGACAAAATGAAAATTATTCCAGGGGGAATATGCCGAAAAGCAGACCATAATGGACATTTTTCATCGAAGTCTATTTTTTTACTAGAATCACTTCAGGATGCACCTTGTATTAATAATCACGATATGTGCCAGTCGCAAACCTTGTTAGCATAGGTCACTGACACAGGTACAATAATGATTGATGTTTGGAGGATTGCTTGATTGTTTGCTGTGCTTCGATGTGGTTTAAAACCTGATTGTACCAAATTTATTATTTTATATTTTTAAGGATCCACATTGTACATGTAAGAGAAATTGGTCTGTAGGAATTTAGATCAGTTGAAGGTTTGCCTTGTTCTTTAACAGGAATTATTATGGATTTCTGCCACAAATTTGAAAATGATTTTTTGGTGATGATTTGCAACATGTACAATGTGTCTGATAAATCTTGTAATCTAAACGGCATATTTAGAGAAATTTGATCGAATTTTCTGCTATCAGATAAACTGGAGTTTAGATTAGTAGACATGGGAAGCTGCCAATTAACAATTTGTTGACTACAAGTGACTGTGCTGTTTTGAGTAAGTATGGCAAAAATGTTTGAACAAGTTTTCTTTCCTGTCATATGTTTAATTTTTTTCCAAATTTTGCTAGAAGGAGTGTCAGTATTTATGGATGAAAACGTGTTTTTTTTCCAAAAGTCTTTGTTGCTTTGTTTAATTACATACTTAGATTTGGCTCTCAGTTTTTTTAAGGTAATTAAATTTGCTTTAGTACTCTCTCTACGGTGTTTGTTAAGTTTTATCTTTATCTTTATTTTTGTCTTTGGCCTGAAAGCATCGTTTATTCCACCAAGGTCTTGTTTTACGAGACAAAAAATTGCTATTTGAGAATACTTGTTTTAGCAGTGGAGATTATACAGTAGATAAAAGCGCCACTATTTTCATTTGCATCTTCTGATAACTGCGGCTGATTTAGTTTGCTTTCAGTATATAATCGAAAAAGAAAAAAAGAAAAAGAGGAAGACCACAGATGAGATGTACTGACGACCTTAAGAGAACGGCAGGAAAGGACTGGATGCAGATCGCACAAAATAGAGACCAATGGAGATTAACATGGGAGGCTTATGCCCAAGAGTGGGCGTTTTAAGGCTGATTAATAGATAGATAGATATAATCGAAAGCCATCCCAGTTGGCATTAGAAATGTTCCATTTTTTAAAGGAGTCGAAATGTTTTGCAGCTATTTCAGATATTAAAATAGGAAAATGATTATTGTTATAAAGATGGTCAACTGGTTTCCATGTGAGGTTAGGATATATTCTTGGGTGGCACAAGCTTAAATCTATTGAGGTGAATGTACCAGTAGCAATATTAAAATGAGTTTTGGAATAATTATTTCTCATACAAATATCTGTAATATTCAATACATTTTCGACAGTCTTTCCTCGGTCAAAGGTTTTTTCATTGAAATCTCCAATAAGAAGGAAAGGTGAAAGAAGTTGGTTTATGAGGTCCACTAAATCGGCTTCGGATAAACTATAATTTGGAGAAATATAAATACTACAAACTGAAATTTTATTTGGATACAAAATGTTAACGGCAATAGCTCGTTTAGTTCCTGTTGACAGTCATCCTTGCACTTAATTGTTTATTTAACAAAATCGTACATTTTTGCGTTTTGTGCACATATTTTCGCCTATAACTGGAGATATACTACTCCTACAAAAAAACTTATATAAAATAAAAAGTTTTGTCTGTTAATTTTACATCATATGTTAATACATAATATAATTGAATATATAATTGAAATATAATTGAAAATTTAATATTTGTTTAGAAAATAGCAATAATTGGAAAAAAAGTTGCAAAAATTGAGATTTTTCGTTAAATTTTTTCGATCTATTGAACGTAATATAAATCCTTTATATTATACGTAAAGAAACATTATAACACGACTGAAATGTGTGTCAAATTTAGTTGGAATCGGCTTAATGGTTTTTGAATAATAATTTTTCAATCCAGGGTTGCATTCCAGAACTTTAAATAGTCTAAATTTTGTTACATACAAAAAATGAGTCAAGCTTTCAAACGCCCTTTTAAAAAAATTTAAATCGGTTAGCTACGCTAGCCTAGGAAATTTTATAAAAGTATAAACAATTTTTTTTTAATTTTTAAAATTATTTTAAAGTATTATTATACCTTTAAAAAATTGTCTAGGTTTCCTAGTTGACCGATTTAAATTTTTATATGCTTTTAAGCTTCAGTCCTTTATTAGTAAAAACAATTAGATTATTTAATACCCAGCATAATTTTTAAAATTTGCAATTTTTTTGCAGGCCCTGGATTGCGAAATAATTCGCCAAAAAATATCAAACGAGTCCTAACTAAATTTAGCACATCTTTCAGTAGTGTTACTGAGTTTTTTTAGGTGGAGTATAAAGGCTGTAAGTTATGTTTAAAAGATCAAAAAATTTTAAAAGGAAATCTCTCGTTTTCCTTTAAACTCTACTCTATTTTGAAAGTCAAATATTATTTATAATTGAAAAATTAAACGTAAGAATAAAACACTGAAAACGTTGTTTTCAAACTTCCACAAAATTTATTTATAACCTCTTATCACTACAGCTAAGTTTCGGCTGATTACCTTTCTCAAGTGATCTATTTTTGGCATGCGTTTACACTTTATAGTCTCTAATGAAATAGGTTGAGGAGGGGAGAGCTGTTTGTCTTAAGTTGTCATTCAGAATTATATCTGTGTTTTTTAATTTGCTGATTTCCATAGATTCTAACAAAGATAGCTTAAGGCCTTTATTTTGAATGTGAAGAATTTTAAATTCGTCAATAAAAGAATGATTGTTATCTAGAAGGTAAAGTGCGTATGTAGAATTGTTTTTTCTATTATTGAAAGCCTTTTATGTTCTGCTATTCGTTAATTAAAGTTTTTCCCAGTTTGACCGATGTAAGTTTTTCGGCAGTCGCCACATTTAAGTTTGTACACACTGTGTAAGTGATTTTTTATTTTGGCTTTTGTTGTTTTTGATATATTTGTCTAGGTTGTTATTTGTTCGGAAAGCTGGTGTTATTATTAAACATTAAACTTTTACCTTGTATAAGTTTTTGTTTAGAGCAATATCTCTCGTGTTATAGGCGAAAATATGGGACCAAAAAGCAATAATTTTTGATTTTTTTGAGATTTTGTTAAATCAATCAAAAATTAACCAAAAAGTTTGCGATTGGCGCATATTGTAATTATTGATGCAAGGTACATCTAAAGTGATTCCAGCAAAAAAAGAGACATCTATAAAAAAATTTCGATTTAAGACAGATCCCACCTGAACTAAATACCAAGTAAAAAATATTACAAAAATCATTGAATTCCAATAATGAACCGCATTATAAAGTAATTTATGAATGTTTATATTTTAATAATTTGGCATTTCAACAATATCTAAAATATTTTTTGTTGATGCATAATATCTAAAATAAGTTATTCTTACCTGTACAAACATTTTAACGAGCACAACGAATTTACTGAGCAAATATATTGAAAATCAACCTTTCTTATATAGTATTATTATTGACTGGTTTACAATAATTTCAATATCGCAATAGATTCCATCGAAAGTACGAAGTTTTAAAATTCTTACAATATTTTCCTATACTATTATTAGTAAATCTTAAGTTTCTCTATGTCATACTGATGAAACTGTAGTGGATCTGATAACACGGTAAAGGAGTTTAATTGTAAGTTACGGAACATTAAACTAAATGCCCAACTGATCACTGTTGGCAAAAAACAAAAATTTTATTCTAAAGCGCAATGTACAGTGTATATGCTATTTATACAGAATAATCAATTTATATAGGAATAATATCAAAAATCGTTTAAAGGGGCTAATTTCTATAGGTCTAAAATCATTTCTCTGTGCGACACTTTTCAACAAGGCTGCAAAGTCATAAAAATCATCTTGTGACATTTAAAATCATCTCTCACCCAATAATGTGGATGTCATATTTGCATACCACTTGTTTTTTTTTTTTTGTTTTCGATAATGTAATGATCCGCATCACATTCCATATGTGAGTTGCTTAACACAAGAAATTTTTGATCGATTTTCTCTAACCATTTTTTATTTAAAGAACAGTTAAGAACATACTTGTTACGTAGAAATTCTTATTTTGTCCACCGCAAGTATTCGGGTACACAGTCGTTTTTTTTTTTCACTTTGGGTGGTAAATTCATAAGCTCCTTAAAAAGACACGAGGCAATTTTGTTTGCTCCTCTCAATTGTGTATTGTAAAATTGTAGGTCCAATATTTTCTTTTATAAAATAAAACTAAAGTTTCTAAAAACGGTGTCAGAAGATAATGTTTTACGTCAAATGTATAGCACAAGTCTGAGTATAATAGTCGTCCATTGCTAATTTTTTGTCTTTTCTTTTACATCACACAAAAAAATTTTGCCAGCTGCCTGCAAGATGCGTAGTGTGCAAGAAATCACTTAATATCATATACTTTAAATTGTCCACGCAAGGAACGCAGCAATAGCGTACAGTGTGTACTTTGTATGGAAAACCATCCGGCCAAGTATAAGTGTATCCAACTATAAATATCCAAAAAACTTTAGGAAATAGTTAAACGACTCAAATCACAAACCAACAAAGTAATGTCGGCTCAAACCATTTAACTACAATTGCCAACCTTAAAAACCTGATAGCAAAACTAATGAAGAAAATAGACGCTATGCTTAATCTCCTTAGCAAGAAATTAAAATTTTTCTCGACAAAAAGAAAATTGATTTAATGTTTATATTAGAAGCTCATCTATATGACAAAAATTAAATTAAAATTCCAAAAAATTGTTCACTACAAAAAACATTCCAAATGACAAAACACAGGGTGGCACAGCTATCATGATTAAATCAAATATTAAACACCATGAGTTATAAGTTCAGGAAAGTACATACAATTAACTAGCATCGTTATTGAAAGACTGGCTAGGCAACCTTACCTTATCTGCAGTCTACTGTCCTCCTGGCCAATCCACTAACGACAAACAACTTTAATACCTACTTTAATTCTTTTGAACACAAATTCATAGTAGGAGTAGACTTTAACTGCAAACATCATCACTGGGGCTCTATCACAAGTAGTAGACAACCCCTGATATCAATAATGGAAACAACCTACAATGTATATCTACAGGAGAACCAATTATTGGCCTACAGATCCAAATAAAACACCTGATCTCTTAGATTTCTGTGTGAGTAAAGGTATATCTCTTAACCACTGCGCAATAGAATTATGTTGGGACCTTTCGTCAGACCATTCTCCCATTTTATTGACCTAGACTCCAAAGTCATACTTAAAAGTAAGCCTCCAGTCCTTATCAATAACCAAACAATCTGGAAACATATTTTGAAGTGCACTTTCAGAACAAATGTCAGTGAACTTGCCAAGCAAAACAGAAATAAAAATTGAAAATGCTACAATATCTTACTACTTTCATAAGAAGTAAGGAGAAAAGCAAAATACGGAAAAAGTGGCAAAACACACATGCACCTATTGACAAGGCAAACCTAAACAGAATTACCAGAAGACTTAAAAAACTTAAAAAAAAGCAAAAATAAGGAATCCAGACTTATTTAGAAAATGTGACGCCATTCAAACATACAAAATGTTCTTTATGGAAAGCGACGAGAAATTAAAAGGGCCACAAGACGCCACACCTCCTTTAAAAATTTCAAAGGTAAATGGACAAGAACAGATACAGAGAAATCCGAGACATGAAACATATTTCGAAAGTATTTAGTTCATTTACCAGAGAAGTACCTCAAGAACAAGAAGAACCACTTCATTAGTTCTTGATGCTCCATATCAAATGGAACTACCAATCTCCCTGTTTAACATTAAAGAAGTAAAACAAATAATAAAATATGAGATAAAACCCAACAAGGCACCAGGATGCGATATCATTACAGGTAAGGTCCTTCAAGAACAAACCCATGATTGCTACAGAATAATTACAATGATCTTCAATGCTGTATAAAGTCTACACTACATTTCTTTGCAATGGAAAGTAACAAAGATATACTCCTGTAATCTGGTACACTTAAGATGTCAATCTTTAAATCCTTACCAGAAACCTGGTAAGGATTTAAAAGATGTCAACTCATACCAACCGATTAGTTTACTCCCAGTCATTTCAAAGGTTTTTGAAAAACTTTAAATTTGACAAATCAAACCAATGTTGGACAAAACGGATAAGTTCACAGATTCTTTATCTTCTTCCTACTTTATAAATATAGGCTTATTGCCTGTTTTACTTCAGTTTTTAGCCTCAATTGACGTTGTTTGGACCATCTTTTCCTTGGTCGTCTCAATGATCTTCTTCCATTTGGCGATTTATCTCTTGCTATCCGTACTATTCTATTTTCTGTCATTCTTTCCATGTGTTGATTCTCATTCCACTTTTTTCTTTTGGTCCACGCGTTTATTTCCTCTATACCACATCTCGCTTGTATTTCTCACTTCTTACTCTGCCTCTTAGAGTTTGGTTTGATATTTTTCGTAAGACTATCATTTCTGTTGTTTCCAGCAGTCTTTGTGTTTTTCGCCGTATCTGCTCTTGTTTTCGCTGTGTAAGTCATTATCGGGATTATTGTTTATTTATATATCCTGGTTTTCGTTTCCGTTGTAAGGTATTTGTTTCTCCAGATTGTGTTGTTGAGACATCCTGCTACTCTGTGTGCCATTTTTACTTGTTTTTGTACTTCTTCTTCTACTTTTCCGTACATTGACAGTTTTTTTCCCAATTATTTAGTTTCCATCACTTGTTCTATGATTTTGTTATTTACGACTTGTTTACATCGTCTCGGTTCCGCTGATATCACTATCGCTTTAGTTTTCTCTGTTGAGATCACCATGTTGTATATCACCAAGTTCACAGATTAAACACAACAATAAGAAATAGTATTGAAAATAAGAAATAGTGTACTGTAGCCTTTTTAGATGCCTCTTAAACTTTTGACAAAGTGTGGTACACAGGACTTCTGTAATATTAAAAGAAAAAACCTGCCTTACACTTACTTTAACCTGCTTAAATTCATACCTTACAGAAATAAGATATAGGTAGTAAGGTAAGCTATAGTGAAGCAGAGACAAAACTCTACCCCATCAAATCTGGTGTACCTTAGGGTAGTGTGCTCGGACCGATCTTGTACCTGTTATATACGGCTGACTTACCAACAAGCAATAGCATGCTTGCAACAGTTGACGATAATACTGCTTTCCTAACATGTTATAGTAATTTAGTAATTAGCATCAGAGATACTGCAACTACATCTTAACAAAACTAATGAATGAAAATGAGTATTTTCGTTTTGAACATTTTGGTAGTAAAAGCTTATAGTGTGTAGCAAGTGGTAATTTTTTTCCTGTCATTAAAGGTCTCAGATAGCGTTATTTCTCTGCATTTTATTATGGTCAATAATTTTGTCTTCATGCTAGTCCTTTGTAAAACATCTGTATTGTATACATACTCCACCCATGAGATGCGAAATATTCTTCTAAGTAACCATCTCTGGAATGTCTCAAATAGGTTATTTTTTTGCTTATGCTTCAAGGTTTATGCTTCAAAACCATATATAACAACATTGACCATATATTTTCATTCTATAATCATCAAGTTTTAAGTATAGATTATAATTACGTACGAAAGGTCTTATTTTGTTGAATGTGGCTCTGGCCATTTCAAATCTACGTTTAATCTCAGGGTCTAGGTTTAGGTTTTGCGTAATATTGCACTCCAATTATTTAAATCTTTCAACATTTTTTACATATGCTTTTTTCTTCTTTAAGCTTAATATTCTTTTTATCATCTTTTATCGAACGTTGAAAAATTATTATAGCTATACTTTGTTTACTGCAGTTCTAAAGTGCCTAAAGACATCCAATATTGTTATTTCCCTTTATACTGGTGCGTGAAAAACTCGAATGTCTGCAATCGATAGACATATGGTTTTACCGGTACTATTCAAAGTTAATTGATATACATAAAAACCCGACTTTGTCCTTTCTCCTGGACAACAATATTTTATTATAAAGTCAGTTCGGCTTTTTATCTAATACATGTACCAGCGATGCTATGTTTTCTGTACTACATAAGGTCTATCAAGCACTTAACAATAATCTTATACTGCCACTGTTTTTTGTGACTATGCTAAAGCTTTTTGATCACGACATTTTGATAAAAAAACTAAATTTCTACAGAATTCGAGGTGTTTCTTTAAATTGGCTCAAATCTTACTTGGAAAATAGGAATCAACTAGTTAGAGCTAATGATACTGACTCTAGTCACAAAAGCATTTTATGTGGAGTACCACAAGGTTCAGTATTGGATCCTCTACATTTCCATATCTTTACAAATGATATTACTTATTTAAAAATCGATGAAAAATTGTTTTCTTTTCTTTTTGCTGATAATACCAGTTTGAAGGTATGGAAACAGTATGAGCTGAAACAACTCTAATATTGCATTTCTTCATGCAACTATATCTTCTGATCTATCTAAAATAAAAACCTGATCCCACTCTAATTTACTATTTAAGGTTTGATATGACAGTACCATTATCCTATAAGAAGCTCTTTAACTCTTGCTTCTTAATAACAGCTAGATCATATCGTAGATTCTGTAAAATTTCTTGGTATTTTCATAGAGACCAACCTTAAATTGATTCCTTTATATCGATTTGTTGAGTAAGAAGCTAACTTCAGCCTGCTATGCAATAAGATCTGTTCTGAAGGGACTTAATTTATCTTCCGAAATAAAAAAAATATTCAAGCTCATCTTCAATATGGTTTTTCTTTTCGGGTTCTAGTACAGCTGCCCAAACTGATGTTATTTCTAATTTACAAAAAAGAGCAATACGGTATCTTTCTCGCCTCAGTAAAATAACACATTTGCAGATGATACTTCAAAAATCACGGGATTTGAACGCTTCTCTCTTCTTATATTTTAGAAACTGTTTGCTTAATTCGTAAGCGCCTACGTTTGTTTTTTCAGCAAGACCTAATCATGACTACTTCACTAGAAATTCAACCTTTGATGTGTATTTACCGATCCGTCCACTGAGTAAGTAAAGAAATCTATATTGTATTCTGCAAAATGAAGAAAATATTCTTCGTTTTTATTATTACTTTTCGAAAGCTCTTGAAGACCCTATATATCTGCCAGATCTTCTAACTGCTTATTTAAATGTGTGGTCAGATATAGGTTGAATTGCAGAGGTTATAATATCGACCCCTGCAAAGAATAACGTTGTGAAAAGCATTTATGATATTCTGCAGAAATGATAAAAAAAGATACCAATTTCTTTGATTTCTTTTTTTTATATATGTGACATTTTTTCAGTGTAAAAATGTAAGTAGTTATATAAATATTGAACTCCTCTTTTAGAAAAAGGTCTACTTTTTTTATCTGAGAATAGATTTCTGAACTGTGGCAGTTACAGTTTTTGATATAAATATAAAGTTTCATCGAATAATCTTGTAACTGCACTTATAAAGTTCTCATCGGAAAAGTTAATATGAATTTCAAATTATTGCTCGTTGTAGGTTAAAGAATAATAACAGTAGATAGTTTTTAAAATGTAAATTTTATTACAAACTAAATATAAATTTGAATTAAATTTAAAATGAACATATTTATTTTATGTTTAGTCTTTGATATTGCTGTCTCGATTAATGTTTTTGCAATCGACTGGGAGATTTTTAAAATAATTGTGGTTAGTGACAGGAATGCACTGGCTTCGACATAAACTCTGCAGACCATCATATTTTGCTTTTGTTATCGCTAGATAAGATGACTATGCTAGATGTAGATTCTAAAAACACCTTTACTAGAAGTTGCTAATCTTTTGTAGCTATGCTAGATTGTAGATTCTAAAAACACCTTTACTAGAAGTTGCTAACCTTTTTAAGAAAACAAAGAAAAATATATATCAGGCTATGATTCAGCCGGTGCTGACGTATGGGTCAGAAGTGTGGGTCTTTAACAAGAATATGTCACAAAAACTCCTCTCAACGTAAATGATGTACTGGAGAAGATGTTCCGGTTAACTTTGTTTGACCACATAAGAAATGAAAACATAAGAGAGAGAATGAAAGTAAAGAACACAATAATGGATACGATAGCCGAAAAAACAATTAAAATGGTATGTACACCTGAGACGGATGAACGAAGAAAGGATACCACGAAAGGTTTGGAACTGGAGACCTACACAGAAAAATAAAAGGGGAAGGCCAAGAAAGAAATGGATATCCAATATTCATATAGAAATGGAAAATAGAGGTCTTCAAGAAGGAGACTGGGCCGATAAGAAATTATGGCGATTGGGATGCGAGAAGCGACAAAATTAAAGTTGCAAACACATCGCTATATAATAGGCTAACCTTTTTTTTACTGGAGATAGGTTACTGTAGCAAGTTTAACGTATTTTTTTATCGATATGAAATCATATTGAATACTCACCGCGTTAGGATTTGTTTCAGAAATATTTATGTGTTTCACCATGTTTCGGACATTTTTCATTGTCTTCATTTATATACCAATTTGGAAATGTTGTCATAAGTTTTTTAAAATCAAATATATTGTCTTTGTGCAGTTTAGTTACCAAATACGGTTTACCTGTTGTTTTTTGCACATCTTACTAAGCTTATCCATTGTTCGGGAACAAAAACTGTTTGGTTCTTTTTACGTCGCTCTATTAAGGCGTGCATGAAATCTCCCTCATTTTGGGAATGACCTACCTCAAAATAATTGTGCGTTGTTTATAGAAAAATTTTCAACTGCAAAATAATAAATCGCAAATAATATTCTGTCCTCCGCAATTATCACCAGAAAATATAAATTTTTTATATCCTTTTAAAACATTAGTTGCAGTGAAATTATAAACACTGCTACTTATTTCGTTAGGTCTCTTCCTTCCTCTGGTTTCATCCCACATGTAGCAAAATCCTTCATTGCGTCCTATATCAAATATGGTGAAATTATAAACGCATAATTTTCGTTTATAGTAAAACATTGACAGTTCAGACTGACGTGTGGTGAGAACTTTCTGCAAGTCGTAACAAGCAACTATAGTTTCCAATGAATTTTTAACGATTTTTTATTCCTTTCCTTAAGTTATCTTACAACAGTCTTATTATTAGCAATATAATTAGTGTACTTCAGATCCATCTCTGCTTTTTTCGTCTTTACGTGCATTTGGGTAAACATGAGAGAAGACACACTGGTTTTTTTTTGGTTTAAAAAACTCGATGTTAAATTCACTGTTGAATATCTTACTGTATTGTCTTAATGTTTGCAGTAGACGAGATGTAATGGTTTTTCTGAATCCACTCCTTATACAAATGAAAAAGTTTAGAAATGTTTAGTTTCTCTTCAAAATATAATTTTGTTGTTTTTTTTTTCTAAGGTAATGAGACTCTACTGCTGGAATAGACGATATGTGTTTTTGAACAGTCTCTTTTATTTCTTCTGCTACTCGTTGTGGCCGAGTGGTGTGTTTTCCACGCATATCTTCAACAATTATACCAACTTCACTCTCTGACATCTTTTTAGACATTATCACCACCCAACTATCGTTATATCAAACGTATCAAGAAACATTTTTTTACATACACAATGTGGCTATCATTTATAGGCAATTTATAGTGAAATGTCCGCTTCCTTCGAGACTCAATGGTAGTATTTAAAATACGAGTTCTTGTGTGTCTAGTAACCAAATGATTAATATATTGGGTCTGAAGGTTGTTATCTCCTATTTTCCAAAACTCTTGCTGTCCTTGTAATATTCAGATTTTCTTGCACTTTCGGATACATTCGTCTATACAACCACCTTTAAGTTGTCGTTGTGTTACAACTTTACCTTTGTTATTTATAAATTGGTCTCCTTTTTTTTGTGTTACGAATTACGTCTTTCCATTCCGTTCTATTGGCTTTACGTTTTCGTCCCCGTCTTATACTTTTTAAGCTAATACTTACGACTTGCCCTTATATGTGTTTAAAATTAAACTAACTTAAACTACTTTATACAAGAACGAATTCTTTACCTGTATTTACAAATAAAGAAGAACTTGCTTGTCCAAGTTCCACGTCTTTAGTACCATTATGTTCTTCTACGGAACCTTCCAAAAATTAACATTATTATCGTTATAGAAAATTATAAAATACTAACTTGTTTGTTGCGACAACAACTGTATCAGTCGAAAACTAAGTTGATGTCTGCTCATGATTTAAAAAAATAATACCTGCACTGTGTACTATTCAACTGCAACCTAACACCGGGACCGGGAAACAATCAGATCTGTCTTGTCTATTTCCCCGTACTATTCTCACAATCATCATCATCATCTTGGTGCTACAGCCCTTAGAGGGCCTCGACCTTCTCAAGCTTTCTACGCCATTCTGTTCTGTCCCTTGCTTGAATTTTCCAGTTGCCGACTCCGATCTTCTCCGCATCTTGTGTTACCCCATCCATCCACCTCAGCTTTGGTCTACCCCGTCGTCTCATTCCCACAGGTTGCGCTGTTAGAATCTTTTTTATCATGTTCGATTCAGGGGCCCGGGCTACATGTCCTGCCCACTGCAGGCGGTTTCGCTTAATTATAGTGGTAATATCTTTACCACCAAACGTATGCTTGTAGATATTCTGCAGTTCGAAGTTATATCTACGCCTCCATATTCCGTTCTCACAGACCGCTCCAAATATCTTGCGTAGCACCTTTCTTTCAAAAATGGATAGAGCGGATTCATCTGTTTTCGTTAGCGTCCATGCCTCTGATCCGTATGTGAGAACGGGGACTATCAGTGTTCTATACAGCCTTATACGAGTTTTTTGAGACAGACGTTTGTTAGCTAAGTACTTTGATAGACCATAATAACACCTGTTTGCAATTATTATTCGCCTTTTTATTTCCTCAGATGTATTGTTATTGGGGTTAACCGATGTCCCTAGATATATGAACTCATTGACTGCTTCGAAGTTTTGGTCATTGATGATTAAATTTGTGTCAACATTTCCAGCTCTTGTGTTTGTGTTAGTCGCCATGAATTTGGTTTTATTTTGATTTATATGTAACCCCATTCGTTCTGCTGCTGCTACTAGCTCGGTTAGGATTTCCGCAGTTCTCGCCCTAGTTCTTGTTATAATGTCCACGTCGTCTGCATATGCTAGAATTTGGACTGATCTATTAAATATTGTTCCCCTGCTATCTAAATTAGCGTCTCGTACAACTTTTTCTAAGGCGACATTAAAAAGCTGACACGCCAGCGCATCTCCCTGCCTTAACCCCCTATGTATTTGAAATGGGGTTGACGAGTCGTTTTGAATTTTTACTGCTGATAGCATCTTCGCCATTGTCACTTTTATCAAACATATGAGTTTTTTTTTGGAATTCCTAACTCATTCATAGCGTTGTAAAGACTTGGTCTTAAGACACTGTCATATGCCGCTTTAAAATCGACAAAAATATGATACATATCTATGTTAAACTCTTGCGCTTTTTCGAGGATCTGTCGTAGTGTAAAGATCTGGTTAATGGTTGAACGTCCAGGCCTGAATCCTGCCTGATATTCCCTAGAAACATTTCAGTATAAGGCTTTAATCTCTCGTGCAAAATATTTGATAATATCTTGTATGCTGTATTTAGGAGAGTTATTCCGCGGTAATTATTGCATTCCAGTTGGTTTCCCTTTTTGTGTAACGGGCAAATTAAGCCTAAGCTCCATTCTTCTGGCATTTGCTCCTCAGACCAAATTCTACAAACAATTTCTCGCATCACCTTGGTGAGCTGCTCCCCACCGTGCTTAAATAACTCTGCTGGGATGCCATCGCTACCTGGGGACCTATGGTTCCTTAGTTTTTCTATAGATATTTTTACTTCATCTACCGAGGGGGTTCCACGAGTTCCTCATTTCGGTATTCCAGCTCTATATTGTTAGTAGGTTCCCCTTCCAGCAACTCTCGAAAGTGCTCTACCCATCGTAAAAGGATGTCCTCTTTGTTGGTAAGTAAGTTGCCTTCCTTATCATTACAATAGTTGATTCTTGGTTTGAATTCTTTTCTAATACTATTTATTTGATGGTAGAACTTTCTTGTTTCTCCGTGACTCATATGGCTTTCGAGCCGTTCTAACATGTCATTTTCCGAGTCTCGTTTCTTTTTTCGGTGTATGCGTTTTTCCTCTCTCCTTAAGTTTTTGTATCTATCTATTGTTGTTCTAGTTTTTCGTTGTTGCATGGTCCTAAATGCCTCGTTCTTCTCATCTGTTATTTTTTTGCAGTCTTGGTCGAACCAGTCGTTTCTTTCTTGGGTTCGGGATATTCCCAATGTGCTTTCGGCTGCTAATTTCAGAGCCTCCTTGCAGTTGTTCCACATTTCCGTGCTTGACTGGTCGACTGCCCAGGTGTATTCTAGGGTTTCTTTTATATGTGACTGGAACTGTTTCTCCTTGTTTTCATTTTTTAGCATATGTAAATTATATTTTACTTGTCTAGTGTCCCTTTCTTTCTTGGCATTGGAAATTCTTTGTCGTAACTTGGCCCCTACATAAAATGATCTGAGTCAATATTTGCTCCTCTGTAACTTCTTACGTCCATTAGGTTTGTAAAGTGCCTTCTGTCAATTATAACATGGTCGATTTGATTTGTGGTGTGTCCATTTGGTGATATCCAAGTGGCTTTATGAATATTCTTGTGATTAAAACATGTACTTCCCACAATTAAATCTTTGGAAGCTGCCAGACTAATAAGCCATAAACCATTGTCATTAGTAACGTCGTGAAGTAGTAACGTCGATTATTCTCACAATAATCCCGTTAAATATTGACACATGACATGTAGTAACTACCTGCATAATTGTCGGAACTTAGCAGCCAATGCGGCGAATTAAATTGTAACAACAGTTCCGGTGTAATTTTTGAAATATGAGAATTATTTTGATACCCCATGGTACGATACAGTATTTTTTGACGAAAATTTGATTTGGTTCAACGTCGTATCTGTAGTTACTCTGTTATTATACAAATAATTCAATTTTTTTTATATTTACGGTATTATTTATTCAGAATCGTTCTTATTAATGCAGTTACAGCTACACCGACCATGTTCGCAGATAGAGCGTAAAAGGTTATCCAAGAAGAACACTGTAACTCAAAATCGCCAAAAATGTTAGTTACAACGTTATTCTATGCAGGGGTCGATATATCCCTGTCAAACTTCTTGTGTATACCAATATGGACCTCTGTAGTGTCGTACTTGTAAGCATGCCATTTTCCTGCAATATAAAATATTATAGTGGAGGATATATCCTTTTATTAAAAATATAATATCCTTTTCATTAAATTTGATTTTCTAAATTATTTTTGTCAGCTTATGATAATTAATTTGATTAAAAGCCGTTTTATAATCGATGAAACAAGCAAATACAGCCTTTCTTTGATCTGTCCATTTCTGCAGGAATAAATTTATGCTGACTATAGCTTTGTGTGGTCCAAAAACGTTTCCGAGTGCAAACTGTGAGTCGTCTAAATCTTATTCACATTTACTTATGATTTTGGAAGTAGAAATCGAAACGTCAAAAAAATATTTAAGTAAGTAAAATTGTAGATCATTGTCAATAAAATAGTAAATTGTGTAAAGATGTCACCAGAAAATTTCATAGAAAACACGATATTATCTTTATTGGAAAGTAATCTCTTACCCAATATATATTACGACCATGCTATTCGCAACCACATTAAATCATCATAAGTAAATCAGTCTATGTTATAACACCAGTGTATATATTGGTTATAAATTTTAAAAATATTCATTTGACCATGACATTGGTGCCGGCGCAACATCGATGTTCAGGTATTTATAACAAAGAGGTGTGGCAACCGGAGTAAAAAATAATGTAATATCTTAATCAGTGCTTCGAAATATTCACAGCAAGGATTTTCTACTGATAAAGAATACCAAAAGACAAAAAAGTTAAATTAAGTAATATAAACTTTAAGGGAGCTGATTTGACCGGATCTGATTTACGAACCACATAGTGTGTTTAATTTTAGCTTTGATAAATTCGCAATTTTATACTACATAGTATTTTCACCATAGTAAATCAACAAGTGACATACCTGTTTATTTAAGTTAGTATTATAAGAGTACGTAAAAGGTGAGTAAAAGGATATTAAATTAAATTGAATTAATATATTTATTTTGGAAATCGATCTAAATAAAATCATCCTTTCAACAAAACTCCGGACTAGATTTTTATCAACAACCCAACTTAAAACCAAAGCCGTACTTGGATATGATTATAATTATAATATAGTGTTTAAGTTAAATTAAATGATGAATAATAATTTATCATCAATGGAAATACCTACCACGTCTCAAAGCAATCCAATATACTCTGCTGGTGCATCTCAACAAACCGTTCCGAAATTTTCACTAAAAGAACAAGCTATTATCTTCAGTTTAATTATTGGCGCAAAATTGCAAGATTATCTGTTGCCAATAGGACCACTCGTTTAACCAAAAAATATTGTTTATTTGTCAATTATCTCGAATAATCGAGTAAGCGTTTATCTTTCCAGTAAATCTGTAGTTAAAGATTTGTTCAATAAAACAGGATCCATAAAAATAAATAATAAATAAAGTAATTCCAGCACGTAGACTAATCACCCCATCAGAAAGACTTCTTCTGTCTAACGTTAGTCCAACAATCAAGCTACATACAAATCCTAAATATAGCTAGATACTCGGTTTTAGACGACATACATAGAATCGCTAGATAATATAACCATGCCTAAATCTATCGTGGTCAGTCATGATAATATTAGCTACAAAGTATTTTTATCCAGCGATTTGATGGAGATGTTAAATCTGACATTTCCAACAAAGAAAAAATCAACAGAATCAACTAAAAGACATCTATCGCAAACCCCATATCTCACGGATAGACTGGATCTCACGAACGACGACCAGGATCAGGCCCAAGAAAAATCACGACGGTCAGAGAAGACCGTTCTTTACAACTCACTTCTTTGCAACATCAGTTCTTTACGGGTAGATCAATCTAAAAACCGTTAAAATGCTCACGGGTGGACTTTGAGCACTTCTAGCGTGAGAATAAGGTTGAGGAAACTTGATCTAAACGCTTGCTGTCCAGCAACAGGACCTTCGTTAACAGCAGCACATCAACAACGCCGCTACAGTTTGCTAGAGACCACGAACATTGAAGATAAATAGATCGGAAAAATGTTTTGTTTATTAATGAGTCTAGGATGGTTCTTTATGGCTCAGATGGTCGCATCAAAACATACAGAAGATATAGGAAACGATATGCTACTTGTGTACGACGAGTACGTGTTGCTTTTGGAGGAGGTCAGTCATGTTTTAGGCAGGCATTTCATTCGCGGGCCATACTGATCTCGTAGTTATTGATAGAGGAGCGTTGAGTGCACGCAGATACATTACCGAAATTCTAGACGAGCATGTAATGCCTTTTGCTGGGTTTGTCGGCGAAAACCTTATTTTTATGCAAGAAAACGCGCTGCCACACGTAGCCAGGACGGTAAAGCAATATGTGAAAACTGTCGGTATGCCAAAAATGAACTGGTCGGCTCAAAGTCCAGATTTGAACCCGATTAAACATGTTTAGGACCAACTCAAAGGAAGAGTAAAAAACAGAATACCTGCTCCAATAAATCGTGAGCAGCTTCGGTTGACGCTCATGGAAGAATGGAAAGCTGTTCCTCAAAACGACATCCAGAATTTGATCAATTCAATGCCAAATCGAATGGAGAGTGTAACTCACAATAGAGGTGATAATACACAGTAGTAATAATCATGACTTAATTGTAATTTTATAAACAAGACAGAAATAATGTACAATGTAATTTTTTTTTTTCAATAAAATCATTATTTTGAAAGAAGTTATTTTTTGATATTTGTTATTTAAAAAATGATTGCATACTGATTTAGACATTTTCTTAAACATTACAAAAACATCTAATGACAATCACTTGGTGGTTCGTAAAAATTTAAAAATGGCAAAAATTTTAGGTGGCCACTTATAAATAGTTTACTTATAAATGTCAAAAATATATAGGGATTATATACAATCATATGTGAGACTAGACCTTTTCATTTGCCAATAAGTAACATTCCTTAACACATAAGGACCTTTATAAAAATATTTTTGACAAGATCGTAAAAACATGACTAACAGCTGTTCTAGTATGGACGAGTTACTTTAAAGTATTACTATGCAAATTTTGATATATGTCATTGATTTGTCGTTGGTTTAAGTTAGGGAGTATATAGTGAGATAGGAGCTTAATTAATAGCCCACTGTCAGTCTATTGCTTTTTAATAATATATACAAAATGGATTACACAATAAATCAAGTAAAACAAAAAATAAATAATTAGACAAAAATCAACGAACATACTGAGTGCCTTAATGATGGTACAAGGGAGCGTGGGTGGGCAGCAGGAGCGGCTAGGAGTACTTTTCCGTGTCCATAAGCTGGAGCTGGGTGAACGGGATGTCCGGATTTTTCTACAACAGCGTTGAAACCATTGTGGTCGTCAGCGGTGTAGTGAACAGTACGGAGAGTACCGTCTGGTTCAGCTACGGTGTAGGAACCTTTCACTACGTCACCATCACGGACTTCGTGTTGGGTTTTGTGGTCTCCAGTGTGGCCGTCTTGAACTCCATAGTTGAATTCGTATTTTGGATGGGCCTAAAAAATAGTACAGAAACGGAATTGGTTTATTTCAACAAAAAAGTAAGTATCGAAAATATTAACAAAAAACTGTATATTGGTGAGTATAGTAGACAAATTACGAAATTAGTAACTACAGTAGATGAGGTATCACAAAGATAAAATAATTATCACTTAACATTCTTCAGGTATATATAACGTCCTCTGATACTGAACAGGTGTTTCAGTCACTAATGATGGAATAGTCATTCCAAAAATTGTCTATGATGTAGCCAGAAAGTGCTCTTATAAAGGATTTTTTAAATAAAATTTTTGTGATTTGTGACATACAGCTGACTACAGGAAATTAATTTTTCTTCTGGATGAATATACCTCTAGGTATTAATCAACTCCTATGCATGAATGAATTTTCCCTATTTGCAAGACTATTTCCAAGTCGAAATTGAAGTTTATTCAACTGTTGTTGAATGATTTAATGTTCTATGATTTATAAGTATCATTTTTAATATGTGTTGCTAAAAGTATACATAATAAAAGTACCTTGTTTTGTATATTTTTTTCTACTTTATCCTGTTTCTCAAATAGTCCCAAACCTTATTATCTCTTATCATTAACATATTTCTTTATATTTTGAATGTAAATAATATATAAAATACAAGAATATAACTGCTCTATTACTTACATAGTAGTCTACGTCATGGTGAGCAGATTTAACCAAAGCTGGAGCGGCATATGCGTGGTGAGCTACAGGTGCGGCATAAGCATGAGCTACTGGTGCTGAATACGCATGGGCTACAGGTGCTGAATATGCGTGAGCTACAGGTGCTGAGTAGGAGTGCGCTACAGGGGCGTGTCCATAGTCTAACAAACCTGCATTAGCCGCGGCTACGAAGGTAGCGATTGCAAGGATCTGTAATTAGAAAATTAGTTTATAAGTTTATATATTTAAAAATACCGTTTTGCCGGGGTTAAGGCAGGAAAATGTATGAAAGAATCAAAAATATAGTTACTAAACATATAGAAATTTGGTGTCATTTAAGGATAAACGGGTTTTCCAGTAAGAAAAAAACTTCCATTAAAGAAAAAAAATTGGTAGTACAATCTTTATAAGACAGCCCAGGCAAAAATGGAAAAAACGCATTAAAATTGTTCTAGTAATTACCAGACAAAATCGCTTAAAAACAAAAACTGCAAAAGTCCTGAATTATAAGATTGTGCAAAATAAAAATTTATTTATGTTTCTTTAAAATAAATATCCAAAAAGAACTGATTGCTCTTTAAGATGCTCTTAGTGTTTATGAGGTAGATTTTCAGTCAGGCAAAAAGGAGTATTCTTTTTCTGTGCCTCTACACACGTACTTTAGCCTATCCTATAATTATCTCTATAAAACACTCTTCTGTAGTTACTTAAGTTCCTACTTTGTGGTAAATAGTAAATAGTTGATAATGGTTAAATGAATGTTAAGGTAATGTATTTGCACAGCAGTTCTAATAATCCTATTTGTAGAAGTCAATTCTACCCATCAAAGACTAATATATTAAGTCGAAATTATTTTAAACTGCTGATTTACATTGTTAAAACCTAACTCAATAAGATTAATGCAACCATCTGATGTTGCTATTTGTATTTATTTTTATTCTCCATTGGCTCAAGATAAACATGCTTCAGTAGTAAAAAAATTATAGAGAACTAAGAAAATCCAAAAGAATGAATGGAACAGAATAATAGCAAATGAATTATATCTATAAAAACAACACTTATAATATATATATATATATATTATATATATATATATATATAATATATATATATATATATGTATGTATATATATATATATATATATATATATATATATATACAGATTAGAGTACATAAGATTATATTGCTAGAGTCAGTTTAAGGAAATTGAGGAACGATTATAGATATAAAAAAATATTATTTTGACATAGATATCAATATTAAGTTATCTACGAAAAGTTGATTCAAACACCTTCGAAATTAATACGCCAACGGAACATTTCCAAAACGCGATAGAAATTTTAAGACTTGGACATCTGAAAACACAAAACATCTGATTTAAAGACATCTGAAAAAGGGAAAACAGGGCAACCAAAAGAACCGCATAAAACTACAGCTAGAAGGGTTGATTGATATAAAACTAACCGTTGATAGAAAAAATAAATTTTTTTGAATTAAATCGATTTATTTTTCAACATGGTCCCCTTTTAGCTCGATACACTAAGTAAAAACGATGTTCCAATTTTTTTATCCCATCCGAATAGTACTTTTGCTCGAGCTCTTCACAATAGGCCAAAGTTTCTTCGGCTGTCCTTCGGATCGCGCCGTGTAATCGCCAAAAGCGTCTCCGAAGTGGTCACACGTTTTTGCATTTGATCGATTGTCAGCAAACGAGGCACTTATCACGGATAGCTTTTTCATGTCCAAATGATGGTGAATGATGTTGTGTACGCGTTCGTAGGAAATGTTTAGGACCTCACGGAGCTTAATTTTACGATCTGCCATAATCATGTCATGGACTTTGTTGATAATTTCCGGCGTAGTGACTTCATTTCGCCTCCCGGTACGCTCATCATTAAAAACACTCGTACGACTACGAACAAATTCAGCTTTCCAAAATTTTACTGTTGCTAACGAAGGTGTAACTTCACCATAAAACTTCGTCCAACGGGGTCACCTCGGGGTAAATGGAAAGGGTCTTGCCACCTTCTGTACCACCATGTGCTCTGTAGAGGGCTTCGGAAACGTCGACGAAAGCCCTCTACTTGAATCCATTTGCGGGGTATGGATTCGTAAATGTTTTCTTCTGGTATCTTGCCTTGAAAAAGGCAAGATATTTCTTACATGACAAAGGTAAAATCGAAATAAAAATACCAGGTTGCAGTAGAATAACATCTCAGCCACAGAGTATGGGAAAAAGCTAAAAAGAAAGCAGAGCCCCGAGAGCACTAAGCTCTCGGAGAGCCCGTGAAGGACTGAACTGATTGACCTGAAAATCGCCCATTTTTATACTTTCCGAAGTAGCGATTAGGGATTTCCAGGTCAGGGAGGGACCAACGGAAAAAATAAGGGGCGGGGCGATGCGTCTCGAACGTGAACTAGTCGCGTCCGAGAACATCCCCCCTCCTCTAGAGACTCTGTGGCTGGGAAAAAATTTATTGAAAATTCAAATATATTAAATTACAATAAAATACATGTGAATTAACACAAGAATACATAAAAATGTATGGAAAGTATGAGAAATACATGAAAATGTAAATAAAATTAAAAAATTGTCTTTAAGCAAACTCACTGCACAGCACTAATACGGAGGTCGGTGGTGTTGACGGCATTCATTTTACCCCTTTTGTGGAGGAACTTAATCACCGAACGATACTCGACTTTTTCCATTTTACAAACTAATTGTTTCAAAGCTTACAATTTTGAGAGACGTCATGTCATGAATGGCAAATGTCAACACCGAAAAAAATTCGGTGCCAAGTAGCGTCATCTATCAAAAACTAATTTAATATCAATCTATCCTCGTATTTAGGAAAAAACAACGAATTCACTAAGAAATAAAGAAAACAAACACGGAGACGGTTCTTACCGGCAAAAGCTCAGGGCCTTTCAATAGCCTTCCAAAAGCTGTTTCTCAAAGGAGTGTACGGTATTTAATTAGAATATGTTAGTCAAGAAAAAGAAATACACTACAAGAGGTATCTGCTAGGTGGAATAGAGAAAACTGAAATAAATATTTCCCTAGAATGCTGTCCGAAATATATTTACAAAAGTTCTCTTAGTTTGTATGTTATGTTTGATAGGTTTTTTTTGCGATATAAACGTTCTGTTTTTTGGTATATTTGTTACATTGTTACGATTGGGTTAAATCAAAACTTTCGTGGACCAAACATAACTCAGAGCAAGTTATCTATAGCGACGAAAGCAAATTTGATGTATGCGTGAAAGATTGTAGAAAGCGAGTGATTCGGGGAAAAAAGCATTCCATAAGGATTGTCAAGTTTTCATAGGGCATCTGGATGTGGTATTGTATGTCGGCAAGAGGGTTGAGAACTTTATATTTTATTGACGGAATAGTAAACGTAGCCAAATATCAAGATTTCCTTGAACATTTGTTTTTACCAAGTGCTGCAAAGTTATATCTATCTGGTTATTTTATCTCTTAGCAGGACGGAGCCTCATTTCATAGGCTCAATCTATCAAAAAATGGATGAAGGAAACATTAAAGTTTTGTCACATCCTTCTAGCATCCCCGATCTTAATACAATAGCGACACTTTGGCACAAAATGAAACAACGCCTAAGAAACAACATTAAGCGTATTTTGCCACAACTACGTGCTAAATTGCAAAAAATATGAGAAAATCAGGGATGAAACTATTACTGAATTCTGTAAAGGCCTAGGTGATACGATGCCTAATAAAATTCAGGTTGTTATTCAAGCCTAGGGTAATGTTAAGCCTTATACTTAGTTGTCAGCATTTTTGATTATCAAACAATTAAATAGTAATCTACATAAAATATATAATTAAATTTTAAAAATAATTCCATATATCATAAAAATTACTGCTTGTTCCAACATATAGGGGTCGTATGTGCATAAATTATTTGCTTATATTCTTGTTCTTATTGTGGCCCCCGAATTGTTTGCTAATTTTAGGCATCAATATGCCTAAAATATCATTTGTCGATAGCACATACAAATGGATTTATTAATAAAACTCAATATTTGAACGGAAGCAAATTAATGCAAAACCACAAGTTAAGATTTGTTATCCTTTTTTCGAATTCTATATTTAATTTAAAAAAATCAAAAATATTATAGATGGAAGTTTAGAAACAATCTTATAAGGTAGTTATATGTTTAAGATTTATCCGATGTCACACACAGCAGTATTACAATAAACGTATAATGCAAATTATCTATTTTGTAGGATTTACTCAACTGAAATGCATAAGATTACTGGAATAAATGTAAAAATTTAGATCTGTAGATAGGGAGTCATAATACAGATACAGAAAAACGTTAACAAAGAAAATACTGAATAGCAAACGAAATACTGCTACTAATGGAATGAAAATCGGAAGCAAAAATGAAAAAAGTGACGACATAAAAAAACACATCAAGGGAAATTAAACAGAAATAATTTCTGTAAAATTATGAAAAATGAGATTTGCAAATCAAACAAGACAGAGAGAATTACGCATAAAGGTGAATCTAACAGTAAGTAACTTTTAAACCTTTTTAAATACTAACTTTACGCGTCCATTGCATTTACGCCGCCAATTCCTTAACGACAAATTTACAATCCGAAATTCATCATCATCATATAACGGGGTCCTACGGCGATTGCCGCTTCCCGCATTTCAGCCTCCATCTTTTTCTATCTCCCCAATCTCCCTCTTCTAAGCCTCTAGATTGAATTGTTTTTGTAATTTCTCTTCTCCAGGAATTTTCTTCCCCTTTTCCTTCTTTCTGGCAGAACATACATTAAGGCTTTCTTTGGCCACCGCTCCTCCTCCATTCTCATCACGTGACCATACCATTGTAATTGCCTTCCTTGTATTCTATCTGAAAGAGTATCTCTAATTCCTGTACGGTTTCGTATTTCCTCATTCCTGATTCTTTCCATTCTCGATACTCGACATGACCTTCTAAGATAATCCATTTCCACAACGTCTACTTTATCTCGTTCATTCTTTGTCATCGTCCAACATTCGGCACCATATGTGGTAATTGGTTCTACAATTGCTCTGTATACGCGAAGTTTGGTATGCATCTTTATTTTATTAGACCACAATAATGAATTCAGTATTCGGATGCATTTTTTCCCTTGGGTTATTCGGTTTTGTACATCTATCTTAACTCTGCCATCTGCTGATATGATGCTTCCTAGATATTTATACTGGTTGCAGCCTTTTATGACTGCGTTTTCAAGCCTCAGATCTGTGGTATTTCCTCCAATTTTTAAATATTCTGTTTTGCTTATGTTTACAGTAAGCCCCCATTTGGCATATTCCTCAAATAATTTTCGATTCATATAATTTATATCTTCCTCATCGGTTGCAACCACCACCTGATCATCTGCAAACAACAATGTATACAGAGTTTCTTGTCCCACTTCGATGCCCATAAATCTACATTTATTTCTCCAATTCCTCAATGCTTCTTGGACGTATATTTTAAAGAGTGTCGGTGACAAACAGCATCCTTGCTTTAGGCCTTTAGTGACTTTAAATTCATTCGAGGTTCTGGTTCCAATTTTTACACAACTAACTGCATTTTCGTACAATTTATATATCGCTCGGATATACGTCGAATCCAATCCGGACCTTTTGAGGACCTCAAACATTTTCTTTAACGGGACACTATCATATGCTTTCTCAAGGTCTATAAATATCAAATGGGTCTCTCTACTTACAATCCGAATTATGTCCAAAAATTGTAAATACCTTTAAGATCTTCATGAACTATCAATTTTAGACCTCACACGTAGGTACGGAGAACTAAAAAAATCTATAGCTTTGGTAGAAAGCTATCTAAGTACGGTAAAATATAACGATATTTTCTATAAAAGACAAATTCTGCCCTATTACGGTGAAATCGCAAAAAGACTATTTTCTAGAAAGGTTGAAATATGATACTTAAACTCACATTTACTCCCAAATATATTTGATATAATTATTAAAGAAAAATGGACAAATTATCAGTACATTTTTATGGACGGGTTAAAAGATGCAAATGGAACGGGCTGTGCAATGTTCCACAAAAATAAAAATTAATATCACCAGTATAGCTTACCCACTACCCAGTGAATGCTCAATAGACACAGCAGAAATGTTTGCTATTCAGTATGTATTACTGAATCCGACTAGCAACTATGTTATATTTACTGATAGTAAAAGCGTGGTCAACAGATTTAACAACATTCAGTCAAACACATAAACCACATTAAACTGAAAATTCTTACAATTCTGTACGAAACTATACAATTTGGATTAAATGTAATAATTACATGGATCAAGGGCTATTCGGGAATAAAAGGCAATGAAATCGTTGTCAATTTGGCTACATCAGCATATGTGCTTGGAGAAAAAGTAAACAAAAATTTAATTCCATCCACAGATATTGACACCGTTAGTAGACAAAAACTTAAAAATAATTGGCATTTACATTACAAAAAATGTAAGACTGGCTTAAACTTGTATCATTGTAACCCTAGGATACCCTCAAGAAGATGGTTTTAGCAAGCAAATCATGATGTTACGCCATCTTACATGCATGGAGTCTACTTATCAAATACTCCCAATTGTACTTGTGGCAAAATAGGTGATATAACACATATTACATTAGAATGTCAAGTGGAGTCAAGCTCAATAACCTGCGGTATGCAGATGATAAAATAGTGTTTTCCAATACCATAGAAGGGCTGCAAAGCTTGATGAACAAAATAATGAAAACAAGTAGAAAATAAGAACTGGATATAAACATCAGCAAAACCAAGCTAATCATCAGCAAGGAAAACATAACTGGAGCAAATCTGTACATGAACCAAATGAGAATTGAACGTGTCTCACAATATAACTACTTGGGAACTATAATCAATGAGTAGTGGGACAATACCCAAAAATTAGGCTCCTTAAATGTTATGTGTACTCAGTGCTTCTGTACGGAGTAGAAACGTGGACATTGAAGGTGAAAACTCTATCAAAATTTCAGGTTTTTGAGCTGTGGCTATACATAAGGATCCTGAAGATACCATGGACAGACAAAGTCACCAATGAAGAAGTACTGCGGAAGACGAACACAACTGCGGATTTGGTCAACATCGTGAAGGGCCGTAAGCTACAGTACTTTAGACATATAATAAGAAATCAAGGCAGATACGAGCTACTCCAATGCATTTTGCAAGGTAAAACTGAAGGAAAAAAGGTCCCAGGACAAAGAAGAATATATGGAAGAAAATAGATATAAAACAAAAAACAATACAAAAAAAGCCAAAACACAAAAAAAGCAACAAAACAAAAAAAACAAGACTATTATAAAAAAATAAAAAAATAAAATAAAATATATCAAAACAAAATTTATGTATCCATAAAAATATTGGTATATGTAGTACTAACATTGAGAACTGATAACAAGAAAATTTTGACTATGAATCTGCAATCAATAATATTTAATATTCAGTTGATTTCAACAATAAACAAAAACAAAGTCTGGCTAATTGGCTCTGCCAAAGCAATCTTTCAGAAAAAAAAAATGATTTTTTTATAATTAAAAATTAAATTTGATTTAAATGACAGAAATGTTTTTTTTTAATTATTTACGTTAAATTATTCTAGAAAATAGAATAAACAAAGGTTTATTTATAAAATATATGTAATTTATATATTTTAATTATATTAAAATATAAAGTTTAAAATTGAAAAAACCATATTTTCAATTTAAACTTCCATTTTTTTTTTCATCTTCTGATTTGAAAATCTTTTCACTGGATATCGAAAAATATTATAAAGGATTTTAAACTTTAATTTGTTATTTGGGTAATAAAATTATTTAAACGTTAAAATGCCACAAGAAAAGCGCTACAGAAACATATTAATTAAATAAATTTTAAACAACATAACTAGATAAAATATATTTATGAAATACTAAATAAAAAGGCAAATAGAAAATGAGCAACACTTAAAAACAAATTGAAAATATTTAAATAATTTGATAGAATGCAACATTAATTACAAATAATCCCAACAGTCAACTTATTTAAAAAACGTACTAAAACCAAACATCGGTAATGATGTTTATAAACTACAACAAAAAATTAATCACTTCACAATACCGCGTTTCGTTTACATCGATTGCAAAACAAATCCCACAACACCAACCTGTACAGCAATTAAGAAACAAATGCAATACTTGCCTTTGAGAAACATGTTAATGTGTATAATGTTAATACTGAGACAATACTAATCTGAAAATGATTATTGTGTCTTTTATATACCGCTATTGCCAAAGATAGGAGTAGCTGGGACCATTAGAGATTATGCTGCCAAAATATTAGAATCGACCTTATGACGAAATAAAAGAATGTGACCTAGTTAGGAATAAGTACTAAGGTAAGTATTAATGGTAGATCACGCGATATAATCAATTGATCATTATTATTTTGAGGAAATCAAGGGCACTATATATTTAATATTTTTGCAGAATGGGAAGCCGATTTTACAAGGAAATAATTAAGTTTGATTGATTCTTTAACACTCATCTAAAGACAAGGCCATAGAACACCAATTTACAAAATTAATGATTATTGCTTGTATGGTTATAATTTCTTGTTTTGTATACAAATTTCATTGTCTTAACAATGATTTATTTCACTTCCTTTTACGTTATTTCTTAAAGTAATATTGCGTCAATAATTTTCTCTATTATTATTAGTCTGATCACTAAAATCAGTAGATTCATGTAACCTCCCCTCTGGACTACAGCAATGGTAGTAAGTTTTGGACAAATTTAAACAAAATATTTGTCTATTAACCCTTTCCAGCCCAAATCATTTTTTAAATAAATTTTGTTGAAAAAAATGTTTGTTATAGGAAACGGTACAAGAAAAAGTAATTGTTGATAACTTTTGTAAAAATTTTAATAATAATAGAGTCTTCAAACTCAAAAAAATTGATCCCAGTTAGAATCATCTGGCGTTGGTGGTACTTGAATTTTCCATTTATAACACTTGGTATAGTGGTCTGGTAAAACAATTGAATATAATAAGAAATACGTTTATTATTGCATTTATACTACTAACAATTTAATTGTGTACATGGAAACTATAAAAACAATTTTTATTATTGTTTGAACATAAAAAAACACACGGGATGGCACCTAAATGGCATATGTTTTTTCAAAAGCTAAAATAACCAACATATTACAGTTGGGATGATATGTTATTAAAGTAAAAGAAGATATTTCGTGCTAAAATTTAAATCGCACATGTGTAGAATTTAAAAAAAAAAAAAGTTTTTATTGTTAAACTTACCAAAATCGCCCCTTTTACATTAGATCATGCTTAAAAATTTAATATTTTCTTCATCTCTACAGCATTAAAGTATTTTGCGGTAAGGAGATTATAAAATAGATTCAAAGACCTTCAATTTGCAATTAGATAAAAGTTTCAAGCACATATAGAGCCAAAAATAAGGCATGTTAATTTTTTTTTATTTTCGAGTTATACGCCAATTTTATCCGATTTTTATTAAAACAGTAAATCAATCAATATTGTAATACTTATATGATAAAAGTATTTTTTATATATCAATGTATTCACTATCAAGAATGTTTATTTTGATACAATAATTTATTTATCTATATTTTTTATAATGTTTGTGTTACGAATTGAAGTTACATTTTTCACCACTTTCCCAATAATGTCATTTGGAGACCTCCACAAATGGCCTAATGATTCTATTTGAAATCATTGATATTTATAATGTTTACATAAACGATTTGGTTAAATGTGGGTAAACTATAATCCAAATTATCAAATAAAAACAATATAAGAAACAAAATTTAATTTTTTTCGTACAATTACTTGTTCAATTACTCACCTTAGAATGATTTTTAAAAATTAACAGTGAATTGATGAACGTTGTTTCATTACGAAGCTTTATAGGGTTCCCCACAACAACCGACGCGAAACTTTTGCGACGCGAAACCGTTGCGGAACATTCGCAGGCGGAGCACTATTAAATTCATTATATATAATATATAATGAAAACTTACCATTTTCCTCCTAGAAATGACCCTATATTATCCCAGACTTTATCCTTTTTTCTTATATTTTTATAATCTTCGTCACTTAAATCATAAATTATATAGGATATTGTTTCAACAATTTCAATTAGTTTTTTCTGTAACAGCCTTTTAATAATTCACGCGAAACTATAACTTGCTATAACTGCAGCGGAAAAAACCGTGCATGCAGCGTTTCATGAAACGTCAACGCTGTTCTGCCGCGACCGTTCCGGTTTCCGTCCGAACTTGTCTGAACACATGCATTAAGTCGCCGTGCCTTAACGATTCGCCGCGATTTCCGCTGCGAAAGTTTCGCGTCGGTTTGGGGAATCCTTTACATTGAAATGTGATAACACTGATGGCTCCTCTACATATCGGCAGACGCGTCAGCGGACTACATCTACGTATGCATCTGGAGATGTGTAGATGGGCTAATTTGATCATCTGTTGTTTATATATCCACGTCCGCGGATGCGTCTGCAAGATATTCGATTGTTGTCGGTTTTTTTGAGCACGGATCAAAGGGTTTCGGTGCGAACGTCTGACTCCTTTTCCATTTTTTTAATGCTGGGATAGATATTGCGTTTTTTTGGTTATTAAAAACCAAAAAATACCTTTAAAATTAAGAACGAAGGTATTTAATGCATGCCTCCTACCTGTTCTGACATATGGTGTCCAGACGTGGACATGTACCAAGAGCAACTTAGAATAAAGAAAACTCAAAGAGCTATGGAGGAGAAATGTTGGGAATATCGTTGAGAGATAAAAAGAGGAACGAGTGGATAAGATGCAAAAACCGAAACAACAGACGCTGTCGAACATGCAGTGAAATTAAAATGGAAATGGGCTGGGCAATAACGAAAGATATCAGGATGGAAGATGGAATAAAGAAATGGCCGCTGGAGACTATATACTGCAAAAAGGTTAAGAGGTCGACCGCAAATGAGATGGAAAGATGACATTGAGCAAAGCTCAGGTTCAATGTGGAAAATACAAACAGAAGACAGAGACAAATGGAGACAAATGGGAGAGGCCTATATTCAACACATGAATATATTTCGGCCTATAGATAGATAGATAGATAGATAGATATTGCGTCTCCCGCTAATTACCACAGACTGAACGATTACAGATGTGTCCAGATGTGTGGTCAGCTTGTGCTGATACATCTGCAGATGCATCCGCAGACGCGTCTGCCGATGTGTAATGGAGGCATGATAGATTTGTCAAATAAATAAATGTAGCGTAATTTAGTAAAAGGTTGAGGCAACACAATACCGCCCGCCAAATCGACATCCTGTGCAATCCTTTGCTGCTAAGGCAGAAAACATTGCTATGACCCCAAATGGGATAATCTGGACTGGAAAGGGTTAAGAATAAAACACTAAAGTATCTAAAACTACACCCCAGTCTACACTCTATTCTCCTAATGACCATATCTTTGATCAAACATTAAATCCATTAGGATCGGAATTATTTTTTTAAAATCAGCTTTTTTATGTAGGTACAGTTGCGGTCACGGAATAGTTTACAGGTTCACGTATCTAGGAGCCCATTTTTTAAATTTTTACTTCGTTTAAAACGCACCTTTTACGTCAAAGTGACGTTGCCAGTGGTGTACTAGCTAGAATAGGTAGATTAAAATTAAAATATCAAAATATTTTACAAAATGAAAAATATAGAAAACAGTTTTTTGAATAAAATGGATTATGATCTTAATAACGAAAATAAAGAAGTCTTTTTTTTTAATATGCATTTTATTTTAAATCTATTTTATATTAAATAACGATAAACAATGATAAATAATAATTAATATTTGGTGGAAGCCCCATTCTTGTCAATACAATTTTGCAGTCTTCTGTTCATAGATAGCACCAATCCCCTCATGTTATAGTTAACAAGCTCTTCCCATGCCTGCTCAATTGCTTCCCATAATTCAATTCTATTCCGTGGTCTAAGGTTTCTTTCATTTAGTTTCTTTGTTAACTCTGCCCACACATTTTCGACGGGGTTAAAGTCTGCACTACGGGAAGGCCACGGAAGAACATTAACATCAGTTTCTTCTAGCCATTCTCGAACAATTCTACTCGTATGCACCGGGCAATTGTCATGTTGGAAGATAAAGTCGTTGTTGGGGAATCTCTGGATCACCGATGGCAACATTGTGTGCTCAATAATATGTTTGTAATATAATCCTGTTAACTTCTCCTCTACATGATAACAAACGCCCGGGCCTTCGGCACTTATCCATCCCCATACGTTGACAGAGAATCCTCCACTATTTCTTAAATGATGCGTATACTGTTCATCATACCTATGATTTCTCGGCCTATAAACTCTTATTCGACCATTATTATACGACTGAAATACTTTTTCATCGGAAAATACAACCCTAGACCAAAAATTCTCATCGCGGTTTATAAATTCATTACAAAATTCAACTCGTCTCCTCTTGTGATCCTCAGTCAAAAAAGGTTTCCGTGCAGCTACACAATTTAGCAGTCCACTTGCTTTAATTCTTCGACGTGCAGTGCGAATACTGCCTGGAAACGCTGCCTCTTCTCTTGCCTTTTGAGCTGTGGCAAAAGGAGATTCTCTCAAATAATCTACTAACATCTCATCCTGTTGATCTGTGGAAATCTTCTGCCCTCCTGAACCGCCCAACCGTGCTATAGAGTGAAAATTATCCCATCTTTGTTTAATCTTCCATATGCACATATGACTCACGTTCAAATCAGCAGCAACTTGCCTTAGTGACCAACCTTCTTCGAGTTTGGCAATTGCTCTTGCTTTTTGCGCATAATTCAAATGTATTCTAACCATTTTGGAAGAGTTTAATATACTTTTATTTTATTGTTGAACACTCGCGAAAGCATTGACGTTTTGAAATTTTTTGACTTTGACATTTATCAAATCCGTACGACACTGCAATTTTACAGTATTACAATATAAAAAGTAAGGTGTAAACTATTCCGTGACCGCAACTGTACATCATAAGTATATTATACAGTAATAATATTATTAAGTTTATTCAAATCAATAGTTATTACATTAATTTACAATTTCAGTTTACTTTAGAATAAAATAAACGTAAAAAAAAGTCTTAAGAGCATAAACATGATTGTTGACTTAATCGTTCCTTTCGGTAACGCCATAATTAATTACTTCAGAATCACTTTTTGACACCATTAATTTCTACAAATTGTTTTTCTGCCAGCTACTTAACTACAGTAACTAAAACTTGCTAAAGTAACTTTTTTAAGTTTTACCCCGTCCCTCTCAGACCATACTTCTCACGTTTTTTTAAAATGAAACTCCAAATTCCAAAAAACAACAGGAATGTTAAATCATACAGGAACATTAAGGAATGTAAAATCATAAAGAAGACGATAGCAGAAGTTTGCTATAAGATTTTGTGTGGAGCTGGGTTAAATATACGCTTACAACAATTATAAAACAACAGGAACATTAAGGAATGGTAAATCATAAAGAAGACGATAGCAGAAGTTTTGCTATAAGATTTTTGTGTGTGAGCTAGTAAAATCCCCCCCCCCCAATAAAATGTATTGAGCATACTGAAAAAAAATAGAGTCATATGAAATTGAACAAGTTATTGATGAAGTAAGACCTTTAATAATTTCGTACAGATAAAGATTCAGATGAATCGGATAGCGAGTCAGATAGTGATGATACCTGTCTATAGATTAAGACATCTTCTTCGCGTGCCGTATCAGATTTATCCGACGTTGGCGATCACCATTGCAAAGGCTTCTCGATCTTCTGCAATATGGAATACTTGTCATGCATTTGGTATCTGAGTCCATTCACGTATGTTTTTTAAACCAAGAAACTTGTTTTCTTCCTACACCTCTACGGCCCTCTATTTTGCCTTTAAGGATCAGTTGTAAACTATATGTTACTCTATATGTCCAAGATAAGACATTTTTCGATGTGTAACAGTCTTTAGCAGTTCTCTGTCTTTGTTGACGCTCCCTAATACTTCTTCATTAGTTTTTATTGCTGTCCAAGGTATTTTCAGCATTCGTCTATGAACCCACATTTCCAATGCTTCAATTTTGTTCATGATCGATACTTTTAGCGTCCACTACTTCTGCACTGTGCAAAAGTACAGGACCAAACATAGCACTTAACCATTCTTTGCCTTAGTTCTAAACTGAGGTGGTTATTGCAAAGAAATAACTTTATTTTCATAAAAGTAGTTTTAGTCATTGCTATTCTTCGTCTTATTTCTATGTCTGGATCTAGTTGGTTCCGTTATCACAGTTCCCATATATGTCATTTTGAAAACTCTCTCAACTTGAACTCCGTTCAATTGAAACTTTGTATCGGGACGTGGGTCACGACTAAACACCAAAAATTTAGTTTTGTTTGAGTGAGTTTATTTTAATGCCCCTTTCGTCTCCTACCTCGTGAATACAATCCAGCCAAATTTAAGGACCTTCAATATTATTTGATAGAATTATTGTATCGTCTGCATATCTAATCACATTAAGTAGTTCCCCGTTGATATTTATTCCATATGGTTGTCTGTCAAGTGCCTTTTTAAATAACTGGTCCGCGTAAACATTGAACAATATTGGCGACAAAATGCAACCTTGTCTAACTCCTTGTTGTATGGAAATTTCATCGGTGTAGTTATCTCCAAGTTTTACAATAGCAGTTTGATTCCAGTACAAATTTTTAATGACACGAATATCCTTGTCATCTATTTCTATATTTTTTCAGTATTTGCAATAATTTTACATGCTGTACTTTATAGAATGCCTTTTAGAAGTTCACGAAACATGCAAGTACATCTTTTCTTTAGTCACGGCATTTTTGTAATAGGATATTAAGAGCAAAAAGTGCCTCCCTGGTTCCATAGCATTTCTAAAACCAAATTGGGTACCTTCAAAATCTTCTTCGCATTTGCGTCTAATTCTGTTGTAAAGTATTCTGAGGAAAATTTTAAGAGTGTGGCTCATTAGGCTAATTAATCGATATTTTCTCGCATTTTCTCGCATTGTTTTTTTTTTAAGTATTGCGATAAAGATGGATTTGAGCCAATCTGCGGGAATCACTCCGGTGTTATATATTGAATTAAAAGTCTTACTACTACTTTTGTTATCATTCTCTATCAGTTTCAGCAACTCAGTTGGTGTATCATCTGAACCATAAGTTTTTTCTAATTTTAGCATTATTTATAGCATGTTCTACTTCGCATTTCATAATTTCTGGGCCGTCAGTACAGTTTTGGTAGAATTCGGCAATATTCTTCCTGTCATCTTCAAACAACTCATATATATATATATATATATATATATATATATATATATATATACTATATATTATATATATATATGTATATTATATATATATTATATATATATATATATATATATATATATATATAATATATAGCTGCTGATTAAGACGTAGATAGAAAAAATAACACAAAAGGGTACTAACCACCAAAAAAACAAACAAAAAATAAAACAAAAACCGCATGCAGGAGAGAGCAGGAGGCACGCCGCACGACGCTCTTAAATGCAAGCACCAAAAAAATTAGATTAGCAAGTAAGGTAGATTAAGGACATTACTGGACGAATGACTGGGTATTAGACAACGGATGAAAGGATTCGATGCTTGCTCGCTCTCGGTTGCACTTAGTGCAGAAAAGGGAAAGCAAGTATCGGCACACACAACCATCATTAGATCGCCGAACAATTGCTTCAACTGGTAGTGATAAAGCCAAATGGGCTAACCTACCACTTAAATGTAAATACACGGAAATCTCCATTGCCTGACGGAGGATACCGCGAAATAGTCGAGACCTGGCTCCAACGACCAGGGGGCGGAGGAAAGCCGAGGCTGGTTGTACCGCAGGAGCACAACCTACCTCGGTGGGTTTGCGATGGTGTGCGTGGGAAGTAGGAATAAGTCTTTGTTTTATATACATATATATTTTTATAGATATATTTATAAAATATATAAAAATAAAAATATAATACAAAATTTTTAACACCCAGTATTAACATTGGCAAATTTTTTTATGCTTCAATAAAAATAGAGTTTAGTACACGCTGAAAACAAATTTTTGTTTTTTCAGCATAAATATTAACCACAATAATAATTTTGGCAGTGGCATGTGTAATATGAAAAATTTTTCAAAAACTTTAAATATCTCAAAAACGCTATTTCCTTTGATAATGGTATCCCAATAGAAACATCCATAATTTTACGTAGATTCTAAAAAAAAAGTAACAAAAAGCACAGTTTTTATTTAAAATAAGAAACTTAATGGTGACTTCGGTACAACCGGAAGTGCTAGAAGAATGCAAATATTTAGAAAATGAAGAATGCTTTGCATAACTCATTTTTTCCAAGTTTGCAGAAACCAGTGACGACCAGAACTTTGAAAGCTTTTAACCAACATGTTGCATGAATGACCCTGTATATTAGGGTGTATCATAATAAATACTTAAATAATGAATTTTTGAAATTCAAACTTTCAAGTTGATAAAAAGTTGCCTCTTACATTACTTTTCAGGGAAAAAAATTGTGTTTAATTAAAACATATTTTGGTCTCCCGGAATCGACTTAAACTTTAAATTTTTTTCTCAAAAACACGACTTTTCATCTTTTTTTTTATTGAAAATTTAATTTTATATTTTTATTTTTAACTTAAAAAATATTAAGTATGTGATAACAGTGAACAATAAAAATTAGGATAATATTTGTAACTAAGCATAAAGTCACCCGGAATCTTTATGAAAATCTCAATTGTAACAACGAAAAATCAATATCTTCTCTTTATTATGATTAGGTGTTAAACCTGTTTGTGGTGCTTCAACTTAGGTAAGTAGGAATTATTAGTATTTTATAACACAATTAATGAAACAATAAATTAGATATTTACTTATTTAAACTTTAGGATATTTTATGTTAAAACAATAAAAGGCTGTTTTTGAGGTACGAAATTTATTAAAGAAATAAAAAAGTTTACTTAAAGATTACAGATAAAAAGTTGACAAAGAAAAATCTTTTAAATGGTTCCTTATTTATCTTGAAGGATGTTGGCTAAACAATCCAGTTAGCCTTCAAAGCCACAGGTATTCTAATGCTATCTTCTATCTAGAACCAAGGGAATACTGGTTCCAGTATTCGTTACCGTACCATCACATCCAAGCGCTTTGATATTTGAGTTATCAATGGAGTTATCACTCATGTAACTTAATATTGATGATACTATATCTTTCCCAGATCCACTGTTTGGAGTTGCATGAACGAATATGCTGAATCTTGTTCCTTAACCAAAGATATGTGTTCTTCTTGTATGGTTTTACGGACAGATTTCCCACGTACAATTTCTTTGATTATGGTTTCATCCTCCCTACCATCAAAGTAAAGAGTAATTATTTCGTTTGTGCGAGTTGAATTAATACTTCGGCGGTACTTTAACCTGTCACGAAGAATCTTGAACTTGTCAATAACTGCGGCTTGGTTTTCTGGTGATATGAGATTCAAAGAGCACTTTCTAGTTGAGCACCTGCTCTGATTGAAATGCCTCTGCGGTCACAAGCATAGAAAACAATGACAGATTTACTGGCAGGCTGTGTTTTACTTTCACGCTTGGACTTTCAATTTTGTTTTCTTAGAGGAGTTATTTTAGAACCTTGAACATTTTCATCGAGCCTTGATCCTTCTTTCATGGATTCATCATCAGAGTCACTACTAAGAATATCCACATTTATTAAATTATATGGAGTAGTTAGTTCCACATTCCTACTTAATTTATATTGCAGGGACTTTTTCTTCCGTTTGTTTCGTTTTTCAATTTTTTTAGTCTCTGCTTGGTCAATACCTCCGATAATCATCATACTTAAGTTCCCTTGGTCTGTCAAGAATGCATGTTCTAATTTTGGTACTTTTCTTGGAGCTAGGTACAAACATTTGTCTAGTTCACTATATTTGCATGAACAAATATCCAAAAAGACTATTATCAATGTCAGATCTAAACGTTTTAACTGCAACTTTAAAACTCTTTGCATTTTTTGTATTACAACTGAAGATTTGTTAATCTTTTCACACCTTTCATGCAATTGTAGAATCATAAAAAGAATATTATTAGTAGATGAAACAGGTATTGATGATTTTTTCCAAATTTGCTCTAACTTATGTGTTACCGCATTGCAATTAACTTTTTCTGTGGTTGGTAGCATCCTTCAGATTTCAACTGATTTCTCACCGTTCAAAATACATCAGCACGTCACTTTTAGTAGGCAAAACATTAATATTACTACTACATTAATATAACTATTATGTCACGAGGTTGTCCGACTATAGGAGCTTTAGTGCATTTCCTCGTTGTTATAGTGTTTGTCTTTTTATTCATGATAAAACACAACAAAACCACACGGAATTTACAAGTCATAAACACACACACACACTAAACAAAACACACTGAAATACATGTAATAACGCGCAAACCACGTGTTGTCAGATTGAACGGTGGAGTCAGACTAACAGAAACAAAGGGTGTGAGTGAGTAGAGGAGGGGAGCCAGACGCCAGACATCCGGTGACTCACAAGTCAGTGCCAGCTGCCCGTCTCCAATATTAACTTCTGCTTAGCTGACGGACTTAAGTTTGATATTTGAGTTATCAATGGAGTTATCACTCATGTAACTTAATATTGATGATACTATATCTTTCCCAGATCCCCTGTTTGGAGTTACATAACCGAAATATGCTGAACCTGGTTCCTTGACCAAAGATATGTGTTCTTCTTGTATGGCATTCTCGATTGCAGTAAAATACAGCACTGTAATGATTGTTATTAGAATTTTTTTTACTATTTCTGATTCATGTCAAACTTGAATTAAATATGAACATTGTGATATATTTAGGGCAATTCCGGGTTACCTAAATAATTTAACTCAGAACCAAAATGTTTACTATGGATAAATTAAATGTAAAAATACATTAACTTGATTACATCATTTGTAATTTATAAACTGTGTAAATTATTTTTTCAAAAACGTATTTTTTTACAAAAAATTATTAACTTTTTGTGCATTCCGGGAGACTTTAATATTGTTGGAATTCAAAAAGATTTTTTTTTGGTAGATCTACGATGGTAAGTAACAACTTTTTATCAACTGGAAAAATTAAATAATAAAAAAAAATTTGTGATACACCCTACTGTATTTTGTGATACAATACAAAGTTATTTTATTAAAAAAATCCCTAATGTGGTATTATCAAATTAAGAAAACCATAGATTTTTATTTGAGAACCGCTGACTACCTGCGGCAAATCTGAACAGACACTTTTATTACTTATGCGATAGGCTAAAACGATCCTACTTTATAACAACAATTGTACTATATCGCAATAATTTCAGGAAACATTTTGTAGTAATTTGTATATTTTTAGGTGCCATCAATTATAATTATATTCCTATTATTAACAAAATTCAAACTAAAAATAAATAAATACTTTTTTGTTCTTCCACAAGTAACGGTAATTTTATAGATTTTAAAGAGCGAAAGGTAGTGTAGGTGTATCAGATTTGACTCATTTTCTCAGGGCCGAATTCATAAAAATATTGCTCTCCGTAGTCTCGAATGGGAAAACAATAAAAACGGTTTGCTCTTGTGTCGGTGTTAACCACGCTGCAACACCTATCGAGAGTTCAAAGACGTTTTTGTTCATGATGAGGCAATCAGATTAAAGATCGATGATATTAAACAGACATTGCATGACATTGCTTGCACGATTACACGATAACCTTATTCACGTTAAAGGTCTTTGATCACTCGATTACTTCGACACTAATAAAGAATTAACGTTTTGTTTTTCTAATGGTAAGAAACAATGCTACTGCTAAAATATCTTTAAAAATCTTAAAATAAAATTAAAATATGTTCAAAAAATAAATATTATATTTTAAGATCATTAAGTTATAATCTTGTAAAAGATTCATTTTGTTATTTTGAGGGAAGACTAAAATACTAACTTTTTTCTTGTAAAACAAATACAGAAACTCTACTTTTCGGTTACATTTTTAAGACTAGGCTTTTGTTATTTGCACAAAATAATCGCTTTAACCACCTTAAAATTAGCGACATTAGGTATTACATTATATTCAATTATACAGGGTGAGTCAGGAGGAACTTTACATACTTCTACCATATGTAGAGTCCCTCAGGGAGCATATCATGTGGCCACTAAAAAATGTCAACTCTCTTCTTTATTAATTAACAGGGTGATTTGTGTAATTGACCATTTATTTCATTTTACTGTAGTGTTTATACGGCTCATTTGATTTTTTTAATTTTTGCATGATACAGTACACTACTATCAAGCATTCGACTGGTATTAGCTAAACTAAAAAATTCCAGGACTGGCTTTGGAAAAAATTAATTTAGGGATTCGTATTAAATATTACACCCTGTATATATATTTTTTAAAATGCAATAAGTGATTTTCAAACTACATAAATAGCCAATGAAAACGACATATGCGACAATGTTGTCGCACTTTTATTAAATTTTTAGTGAACGATCAAATCTTACCAAAAATAGAACAACATAATGAAGTATCAAATTATAAGGTATTAATTTAAACAAATGTTATAAATTTCAAACATTTTAATTAAAATGAGTTCTACAACATAATCTAATACGTAGAAAATTAACATCTTTACTGTCACTTTGTATTATCTCTACGATAGAATCAATTGTTTTTCAATTTTAAATTTTTACTCATAGATCGTATTGGGGCATTATTTTCGATAAATAATAAATTAAATTGATTAAAAAGTCAAACCTCTTGTATGTGTTAGTTTTTGTTGATTGTAAATGATTAAAATTTTATGTCAAATAATAATACATTGCATCAACTGTACTAAATAAAAATAAATCTAAAAAAGTTTAAAATGAAGGTTGGCGTTGACCGTTTGACGTTTCTTGATATTTTATACCATTGTCATTATTGTCATTATCAATTGTTATTTATGTGTACAAGAATACATATTTCTTCTGTCATATCTACGTTAAGTACATTGTGTTAGTTTTGGTAGAGCTTTTGTTACTTTCGTTCAAAATGCCACATCAGTTTTCGACCACAGAATATGCAGACATAATATTTGTTTATGGATTCTGTAATGGGAATGGTAGGGCTGCTAGTAGAGAATATCGCAGGAGATTTCCTAATCGTCGAACTCCCAGTCATCCAACATTTGGGTCAGTTTTTAATTATTTGCGAGAAAATGGCACTTTTCCTAGTGGAACAACAGAGCGACATGTAGATGAAGCGCAGGAAGATGACATTATGGACGCCGTTACTATGAACCCTACAATAAGCACTAGACAAGTAAGTCGAGAACTCAATGTTACTCAATCAAAAGTAAGTAGAGTCTTACAAAAAAATAATCTATACCCATATCACATTCAAATGGTTCAGCGACTACATGCTGGAGATGAGATCGATAGGTTGGAATTTTGTAGATGGATTAACAATAATCGACCAACGCTATACAGGACACTATTTACAGATGAAGCCCAATTTACAGAGACGGGATAAATAATTCACGAAATTCACATGTGTGGGCAGAAGAAAATCCCCATGCTATTCGAGAACGTCGTTCTCAGTTAAGGTTTTCGGTTAACGTGTGGATTGGTGTCATAAATAACCAATTAGTAGGTCTCACTTTTTTGATGGTCCTTTAACAGGGCAGGTCTATTTGAACTTTCTACAAAATATTTTGCCGAATTTGCTTGCCAACGCGAACGTTGCTATCCGAGGGATGTATTTTCAGCATGATGGGGCACCCCACACATTTTTACTGGCAGTGAGACAACATCTCAATAATGTTTATGGCAACAGGTGGATAGGACGTGCAGGTCCTATTTCGTGGCCTTCAAGATCCCTGATTTCAATCCCGTTGATTACAATATTTGGGGACGATTGAAGCAACTAGTTTACGCAGTGAATATTAATAACCGACAACAATTAATTGATAGAATTATACATTGTTGTAATACTATTAGAAACGATCCCAGAGTATCCGTAATTCAATACGTCAATTAACAATTCGGCAACAAAAATGTGTACAGGCTGCAGGGTTCCATTTCGAAAATCTATTTTGAATTATTTTTATTTTGTTACCATTATTGTATCTTTTCCAGTTCTAATTTATGGGTTTATCATAACTATGTACATATTTTTAGTTTTTTTTTAATTGTTCTTCGTTATTGTTAGTAGTTACTGTTTTTTGTTGTGCAGTGACTCAGTTTATCATTTCAATTAAAATGTTTGAAATTTATAACATTTGTTTAAATTAATTACCTTATAATTTGATACTTCATTATGGTTGTTCTATTTTTGGTAAGATTTGATCGTTCACTAAAAATTTAATAAAAGTGCGACAACATTGTCGCATATGTCGTTTTCATTGGCTATTTATGTAGTTTGAAAATCACTTATTGCATTTAAAAAATAATATATATATACAGGGTGTAATATTTAATACGAATCCCTAAATTAATTTTTCCAAAGCAGTCCTGGAATTTTTTAGTTTAGCTAATACCAGTCGAATGCTTGATAGTAGTGTACTGTATCATGCAAAAATTAAAAAAATCAAATGAGCCGTATAAACACTACGTAAAATGAAATAAATGGTCAATTACACAAATCACCCTGTTAATTAATAAAGAGAGGAGTTGACATTTTTTAGTGGCCACATGATATGCTCCCTGAGGGACTCTACATATGGTAGAAGTATGTAAAGTTCCTCATGACTCACCCTGTATAAAGATGTATTTTTAAGAAAGCTCATTATTAAGTTTTTGGTAGGTAAATGTTCCGCTAAAAGTACTTTAAATTACTGAAAATATTGTTATTTTGTCTGTTTACTGTGTATTTGTGTATTTTCCACATTATGTTAGGAGGTGTTTAACAGTAATGTGACTTGAAAATATTCACATACTGGCATGTCTTCCTGCTTCTTCTTCTTAACGTGCCCCATTCCTAAGGACATTGACGATCATCACCATTTTAACTCTATCTGCAGTGGCCCATTTAACTCTATTTGCAGACTTTCTCGAAAGTTCTATTGACGTTTTCTTATTCCATTGTCTCAGATTCTTCAACCAGGACGTGCGTCTACTCCCCGGTCCTCTTTTGCCTTCCACCTTTCCTTGTATGACCAGCCGCATCAATTTGTATTTCTCGTTTCTTATTATGTGACCAAAGTAGCTCATTTTTCTTTTCTTTATAGTGTTGAGTAATTCTTTATCTTTTTTTCATTCTTTGTAGCAGTTCTTTCTGGGGAACCGAATTTTAGCAAGGATGTTTCTAGCTCTGCTTCTTTTACACCTATTTTTGCGTTGAAATTGCCACAAAAAACTGTGATTTGAGTACTAATGTCATTAAGCACAGTAGATATATAGTCATAAAACACTTCGATTTTTTCATCTGTATGGTCTGTTGTTGAAGCGTATACTTGGATAATTTTTAGTTGATATCTACTGTTTAGCTTCAAAATAAGATATGTCACTCTAGATGATATACATTTTATGTTTATTATCTTGTTCGCGTGCTTTCTATGGACAAAAAAAACCGATGCCTTAAACTGAGATAGTTTTAGGGCCAATCTGATAAAATATATGCCCTGATTTCAGTGTTTTTAAAGTTTTACCTCTTTTTCTTACTTCGCAGATACCGATAACATCCCATTTAATTTTATTCATTTCAGTTTCTATTTCTGTGAACAGTTCAACTTTATGTAACATAAAAGTGATTTTTTTTCAATTGAGGTCTTAGAATCGATGTAAAACTCTATGTAAAATTAAAAGAAATACAAGAAAATATAGTACTACATACTATATTTCAACAAGTATAAAATATAACAATAAATACATAAATAAACGTTTAACCAAAAAATAATTTAGTGATAATATGCAGGTGCTGCTACAAGAACTTTTCCATGGACAGGAGCAGGATGCACGGGATGTCCAGATTTTTCGACAACTGCGTTGAAACCGTTGTGGTCATCGGCAGTGTAGTGGACAGTTCGGAGCGTACCATCGGGTTCAGCTACGGTGTAGGAACCTTTAACTAAGTCACCATCGCGGACTTCGTGTTGAGTTTTATGGTCACCAGTGTGGCCGTCTTGAACTCCATAGTTGAATTCGTATTTGGGGTGAGCCTTCAACACGCAAATAAGAGTAAATAGATTTACTATTTATGATACAATTTAAAAAAAAATATTGATTAACTGTATCGAATATATCAAAATAGTCACTAAAATATCTAGTAACAATCATACCAAACAAAATTACCACAAGTTTAACTTTCAATACAGTCTAAATAACCTGTCTAAAAATAAATCGTACGGTCTTCAATTAATTTAGTTAGGGTTGTTGTGTAGTATAAAAATATTTAATTGATATTTATAATAACAAAATAACTCTACAAAAAACATAGAAACAAAATAATATTATATTCAATTAAACTTTTGTAACCAACTTACATAGTAATCTACATCATGATGTGCAGAGTTTCCATGTGAAAGGACTGGTGCATTGTATCCATGGGCAACCACTGGTACAACATGTTCGTGTCCAAGACCTAAGTTTGAAGAAGCGTATGAAGTGGCATGGCCATGCGAATAGTCTAAAACACCAGCTTGTGCTACGGCAGCAATAGCCAAAACTGACAAGATCTAAAGAAATAAAAAAATACAAATTTAAATACCTTGTTCTTTTAAAAACAGTAGATCAAAAGCAAAATATAACATTCCTATTAAACAAATCTGATAATCTTTATTAGACAAAGCTGTCCTGCTAAGGAGGAAAATGTATGTGCATCAGAGATAAAAATAACTATATACATAACGTGTGTCAAGAACTGGAGCAACACGAAAATCGCTATGAAAGTCATGAACTATTTAGAAAAATTGAATTTATGCCCCTTAGTTTAAGCCATCACTTCAAGTCATTCAAGACCATAATGAATAAGTAAAAAGTGAGATAGAAGATCATTGCAAAAACCTGTAAAAATGATTGCTCAGAACTATATGATACTGTAAACACAAAAACATACAATTAAAGAGGCAGAACTAATCATTTTACGAGCAGAAGTAGAGAAGACCCACAAACTAAGGAACTATATAACCCCCAAGGCCATTTTACAAGTATAAATGGCCTTGTAATGCTGCGAATCAACCTTACCCTATTCATAAAAAAGTTTTACTAGCCGTATGCAGCCATTACGAAACGATTGCTCTTTTATCTTTGGGAACTTTCTACTTTCAATGATAGTAGAACAATAATCCGGATTCCTACCAGGGAAAACAAACACGTGAAACAAATATTGAACATCAGACAAATAATAGGATAATTAAAGGAACACAATCCACCTGCTGCTCTGTTTGGTTAATTACACAAAATCTTTCGATCTCAGTAAAATGAGATCCCTTCTGGAGTGTAATGTAAAACGTGGGAGTAACTAAGCATCTAAATCACTTAATAAAAAATCTGTATGATACAAACTGAGCTAAAGCAAAAGTACACAGAATATATTCGAATGCGTTCAAAAAGAAAAATCTAGATGGCTGTATAGTTATGGTTCTGGTTATGTTTAAACCCACATAGACCCAAATAGGCCCATAATGACCTAGTCTTTGGCGTTTCTGGGGCCCAGACTGTTCCTGGCTCTCATGTCTTGGTCCAAGTCTAAGCCTCTTTCCCCAATAGGAAGACGATCAGTAGGAAGACCACGAAAACGATGGAATGATAATTTACTGGAGGCACATTGAGAAACAGACAGAGTCATGTCTGATATGACTGGGATATGTTTATAAAATTGCAGACGCAAAATCAAAAATAGAAATACGATAGACAGACGAAAGCAAAAAACACTGAGAATGAGATATTTAGATGTTTGCCGAATAGCGGTGGCTCTAATAGTGAAGAATCATACAGAAGATATTTAATGGAAGTAAACAGCAAGACAATAAAAAAAATAAGGGTTCTAAGACAAAAAGAAAAAAAAGACTAATCAATAGGATTCTAATAAGAAACTTATATGACCTAATATAATATATTTAATTGACAGTACATATTTTTAAATCAGAGATTAAAAAAACCTGTGAGTACTGTGAATACCCAGGGAGTACCTGTAAACTAAATGGTACTTACTTTGGAGTACATACTTATGACTGATGGAAAGCAATATCAGAAACTGAAGTGCACAAAAGTTATTAAGCTTTATATATAATTCAATAACCTACCGTAATGACAATGCAATAGACCTAATCACGGTCAAATTATGAAACAATATCTGACAATGTATCGAACGATTACTTTTTTACACTCGATATGTTTTGTTGGACTATTTTTTACTTTCACTCTAATTAGGCGAACGACATTTTGTAAGAAAATAATAGGAATGCATAACTAAAATAACACGATTAACATATTTTAATTGTTTCTTATAGCAATGATATTCCTTTTATATTATACAAAATTGGCAAATATTTCTGCCAATTTAAATGATTGTATTACACATACATTTGGAAAAAAATAATGAATTATCCATTAACCTAACTATTCTATGAGTTACCTACTTTTTGGTTAAAAAACAAACAGAATGACAGGAACAATCTAATAAACATTAACTATTTTAAAATTTATGAGAATATATTTCAATCCCACTATTACAAAATACCACAGCAAATCTTAGTAAAATAAAGATAGTCTTTTCAATATCCAGTATACAGAGTTGCCGGACGAAAACGAAACAAAGATATTATCAGGAACTGCGACCACATTAAAAAAAAAAACCCAGCACCACGTCTATTTTAGATAAAAGTAGGACACATTTTTCCAACATTTTGGTAGGACACGTTTAAGAGGCAATGTGAGTCAAATAAGATATCTTACTACCAGCATCTTACAGTGCTTCCAACGGTCAGCGATTCTACAGATCATCGCGGACAGCCGATCAGCACGGACGAGAACGCACCGCAGACAGAGCTCTTCCTACGGTCCGTGACAGTCTGTGTAGGTCCGTGACAGTATTGTTTGATTATACATAAAAAGGCCACTCAGGCTTGTAAACATTAAATTCGGCATTAATATTTCTCTTATTTTTTAATTCTTTAATCGAAATAGTACTATTCTTCATTTATTTTTTATTGGTTCCATACATTGTATATATCGGTTCCGCTTCTTATGCTCTGGTGCCGTAGAATTCCATAAATTTGTTTCATTTTGATACAAATTTAAAAAATCAAAAATAACTTCGTTTGTCCATTCCATTTTTTAGCAAAAAACTGCAAAACAACTTTGACAATACTACAGACAACTACTCGTGTCAGCGAATGAAAAACTTCTGACTTGCACTTGTCGTCTGTTAAAACACAGACGCGCTAGGATCGCGTCGCACGAGCATGTACCGCACCTTTGATGTTACCGACTCTAGATGGATAGGACGGACCAGCACAGACGTGCCTGCGCTACGACGGACGAGACCCTTCCCACGGTGCGTGGTGCGTGCTGGTCCGCTTACGTCCGTAATATCGCCGACCGTGGGAAGCCGCTATTAGGTTACTTGGCAAACTACCGTTCGTCATATTGTCGTATAATTTAATACTTTCAAATATGTTTTTATCACTGTAAACCCAACCACTGTTTGGTATTAAGTCAAAACAATGTTTTTGAGTTTAACAGTCAATATTTTACTTTACATTTTTCTTAACCTTTACCTACACCCGCTGACGTATTTGTACGCCAGATATAATAATTCTACTGCAAAGATATTTTAAAATTTAAAGATCGACCCTACCATATTTATCTAACCTATCATGGGAACGTGCTTTAGACCTCGTTTTAGTTTTATTAGAATCGACGTTTTGAGTAGATCGTAATTAGCCGTTTATTATTTATTGTTCCCACTGAAAAAAAAAAATACAAAATACGCCACGAGTGAAGTAAAGTAAGTACATCTTTCAATTGTTTTTTAGTCATTAGGGCACAATAGTATATTACTTTATGAAGGCGGAGAAGCATGGCGCGTAATAGAGGGCAAGTCAAGAAAAGTCGCTTCTTTGCCGAATAAAGTATACTATTTTTTCTTCAAACGTAGCAATTTTCAACCATAAATAGTACAATTCATACGCTATTTTTACTCGAAATTAACTGTGACAACTATCAAAGTCGTTTAGATGTTAGAAATTAAAATAATTAAGTCGTCGGCGAGATTTGCGTCTCCCTGGTTACAGTTGTTTGACAGTTGTTTGCAATTATTAAAGACAGCTTATAGTTGTTGCAACCTCAAGCGCAAATTTAGTGCGAAAATGGAAAACCTAAAGGAAATTGAGCCCGTGGCTAATGATGCAGTAGCACGTTTGGGGCCCTCCAAGTCCGGAATAACGTATCAGGTTAGCGTACAAGCACTTCCAAGAGTGGTGCGATACAAGAGGAGTACGGCAAGTTACCGAAGACGTTTACTGGCATATTTTAATATAATGGAAAATGAAAATAAATGGAAATCTTCTACAATGTGGTCGCGATACTCTATGATAAAATCCGAGCTAGTTATTAGAAAAAATGTGGAAATAAGCAAATTTTTAAAGTTACGTGCCTTTCTGAAAAAACAAGCGAAGGATATACTGCAAATAAGTCTAAAGTTTTACTAAAGACGAGTTGATAAATTTTGTTTGAAGCGCCAGATAAGTTGTATTTAGGATTAAAGGTAAAAAAAAATATATTGCAAAACATGTAGTATACTCTACTAAATTATAAAAATATTTCAGATTGTTTTGTTAATTGGGGTTACCGGCACCTGTGGATGCGACGAAATGGTAAAAATGAAGACTGTGGACATTGAGGATTAAAATTGAGGATAATGCATCACAGTCACTGCGGCCTGAAAATTTCACAGAAAACCGATTGTTTATCAAGTACCAAAATGGAAAGTGTTACCGAAGCGTCATGGGAATACATTCGATCAGCGCAGTAGCCCAAAAAGTAGCTAGTTATTTTAAATTTAAACGATGCAAGCGCATACAGCGATCACTCTTAACGACGAACTTCAGCAACACTTTTAATGGATGGAGGCAGAAATCTAGAATGCCTCAAACGACATGGGGGCTGGAAATCAAACCCGGTTGCCGAAGGATATATAGAGGATTCAATAAGAAATAAGAACGATAATGCTCAAAAAATTAACACTCATGATTCGCCAACATCGGGAATGATTGCTGAAAGTTGTTCTCGACCATCAGTATCATCAACAATTACCAACGCGTATCAAGAGTCGGGAACATTTTTGCACGGTTTCAATTTTGAAAATGCCTCATTAACTAATTGTACTTTTAATATTACTATAAACAAAAATGATGTTTAATTGTTGTTAATGACATTTATATTGTTGCTTTGTGACATGTTTCATATTGTTGCCATGACAACATTTTTCCCTCCGCCGTAAAGAAATGGTAAAAAAAACTGCTGCCAGCGCGGAGACATCAAACTTTGACAGGATCAACGTTAGATAAGTACTGTCATCATTATTTGACGTTTGAAGAAAAAATATATTTTGCTTTATAAACAATACTTTTCTTATGTAGATAGCAATTTTTATTAGTAATTTATTTTTTAGGGATCAGATTCCAGTTAGAAATCCCAATCGACTTACTGATAAAGAACTCCAAGCATTTGCTGATGTATTATTTCGAGAAGAAGTGAAAATGAAATAAGTTCATTTTATTTTCGCTTGAAGTTCTACTTAAATATGGATTTAAATTAGAATAATAAAAATATGCAAATAGAAATACAATCACAAAAGAGATGCCAGAAATACAACCAAATCTGAAATTACAGTACCAATGGGACTTTCGTTTTTACCTGGGTTTAAAAAACAAGGTCACACACATTTTTTGGATGTATGAAGCGGGCTTATAAATTTTCAGAGCTTGTATGTGCTCCAACTGATTTTAATTTCTCTTATGTGCTCTTAGGTTCGACAATAAAGATACAAGAGCTTAAAGAAAAGCTACTGACAAACTTGCCCCTATATGATTTTTGCTGGACCGCTTTTCCAACAATTGTTATAACAGTTACACGTAACGTAAAGATCTACCAATGACGAAATGCTTATTTTCTGTTCGAGCGAGATGCTTTTTACAGTAGAATAAATCTATATCCCAAAAAAGCTGCAAAATATGGGATAAAAGCATTCGTATTGTGTGATTCACAAACATTTTATGTGAGCAGTATCAAGTTGTACCGTGGGTAAATAACCAGATGGGCCTTACAAAAAATCAAATAAGCCAGAGGATATTACACAACGATTGGTTGAAAGAGAGAACGGAAAAAACCGCAGTATAACTTGTGATTAACTGGTACCAGTTAAAAGTTAGTAATAGATCTGTTGAAAAAAAAAAGATTTCAATAGTTCGAACAATAAAAAAAATAGATCCCACAAATCAAATAGAAGGTTCATCTATTTTTGGGTTTCAACATGAAGCTACACTTTGTATCATTTTTTCCAAAAAAGAACTAAGCGGGTATTTTACTTTTCACAATGCATTATGATTCCTTTATAAATCAGGTCACTGATAAGCCCAATATGGACTAAAATTCTCACAACGCTGGCGTTGACACCGTGGATAAAACGTGCTCTACGTATTCAGTAGAAAGACGTATCCATAGGTGGTCTTTAGTTATATTTTTTCAAAAATTGAATATGACAGAAAAAATAGTCAAATATTATATAAAAGTTTTGCTCCCGGTGTAGACCGGGTTCCTTGTTAAATAAGTTTTATAACTATTTTGTTTTCCTTTGGTTCCTTGATACTCTTTAAAGGTAATCAAATAAACCAGATCTTCGATTAAAGACTAAGATTTGTATCTAATGTGGGTTGGTTTTTCTTTTATGTGCTGCTTTATTTCGCGTCATGCATAATATAGAAGTGTTGTGAAAATGCAACGCTAAGCATGAATGGGTAAAGTTCGAATAGTTTAAGCATCTACCATTTTCAGTAGATTTGGTGGGGTGTAGAGCTAGTTCGCGTCCGTAGTAGAATACTACACGTGCACCCTGGGTAATGCTAAATGAACTAGCACATACTGGCAGTCAGACAATCCTTAGGATCTCCTGACCAAACAACACTTCCAACGAAAGATGATAAACAAAATAAACGGCCCTTGTGAGGACCGCACAACTAGACCAATCGGACCTATAGTTCGAATTTGCCACATAAACATAGAAGGCATAAGCTATGCTAAAAGCCAGTTTTTATCAAAACTATTAAAAGATGACAACATTGACTTAGTTGCTATACAGGAAACCCACTGCGAAACAGAGGAGCAACTACAAAAAAGGGGCAAAATTCCGGGATATGAACTATTAGGCGCAACTTACCACCGAACATATGGCACAGCTACATATGTCAAAGAAGATATTGAAAATGCTTCGCTAATCTCTACTTCCACTGATGACTGTATTTATAATGTGGTCACAAAAATCGCTAGCATTACCGTGTCCAACATTTACAAGCCACCTGCTACTTATTGGCCAGTCCAAGCAATTCCAGTACAGCCTCACCCTGCTGTATATGTTGGAGATTACAATAGCCATCATGAACAGTGGAAGTACAAAAATAGTGATGCAAATGGGAATGCTTTAATAAAATGGGCAGAAGACGAACGCCTATACCTTTTGTTTGATGCCAAAGATCGACCAACCTTCAGATCTGCGGCATGGAGGCGGGAATACAACCCCGACCTATGCTTCGTCTCGACCGACAACAAAGACTTACCTTTAGGGGCTTCACGAAGAGTTCTAACTGATTTCCCACACAGCCAACATCGACCAGTAATAATAGAAGTAGGGACGCAAATCCCTTTAATTAGTTCTATCCCACGTCCAAGATGGAATTTTAAAAAGGCCAACTGGATTGACTTCTCTGTGGATCTAGATAAATGTCTAGGGTGGATTACACCGAATATCAAAAACTACCACAGATTTGTTGGTGCCGTGCTAAGTGTAGCCAAAAAACACATACCAAGAGGATATCGCAAAGAATATGTTCCTGGCTGGTCGGAAAATAGCGAGGAACTATATCAGAGCTTTCTTGAAACTGGCGACCAAGAAATAGCGGATGAACTACTGTACAGCCTAGACGCCGCTAGAAGACAAAAGTGGACCGAAACAGTAGAAAGTCTAAACTTCCAGAAATCAAGCAGACAGGCATGGTCATTACTAAGAAAATTAGGGAGTGGTGTCCGTACGAAACGCCAAGAGGCAGCCGTAAAGCCAGATGCCATAGCATCACATATAGTAAAAACATCCAGAGCACCAAAGGATAAAGCACACACTATCTACGTAAAGAGAGAACTTAAAACTTTAAAACATGTAGCCACAGAAACGGAGCATTCCCTCCCCTTCACCAGCGAAGACATATCAGAGGCTCTAAAAGATGTTAAGCCAGCAAAAGCACCAGGATTTGATAATATTCACCCTGAATTCCTACTAAATTGTGGCAAGTATACAAAAGTTTGGTTGGCTCGATTTTTCACAGACATCATGGAAACTGGAAATATCCCACAAGAACTAAAGCGCTCTAAGATAATAGCCATACCAAAGCCAGGCAAACCCGCTGACAACCCAAAAAACTACAGACCAATTGCGCTTCTCTCTGCCATCTACAAACTATTAGAGAGGCTTATATATAATAGAATCAGTACAGAACTGTTCCAGGTGATCCCAGTCGAACAAGCGGGTTTTCGACCAGAACGAAGCTGCGCGGACCAGGTCATGTCACTCACCACCTACATCGAAGCGGGTTTCCAAAGAAGACTTAAAACTTCAGCGGCATTTATTGATCTCTCGGCAGCTTACGATACAGTATGGAGAGAGGGCCTTATATACAAAATTCTCCGTGCAATTCCCTGTAAACAAATAGCACGTTTAATAGATAGCATGCTCAACGACCGAATGTTTCAAGTAGTGATGGGCACAGATATCAGCCCACCAAAGAAACTTAAAAATGGCCTACCACAGGGGTCAGTGCTCTCTCCATTACTATTTAGCTTATATTTAGCAGATATGCCAGAAACACAATCAAGAAAGTTCGGATACGCCGATGACTGGGCCCTCACTACACGATGCAGAACACTAGAAACATCTGAAGAAGTTCTGACGGCAGACTTATATATATTGAGCAAATATTTTCGCAAGTGGCGGCTTCAACCAAATGCATCCAAAACAGAAGTAAGTTGCTTTCACCTGAACAATAAACTTGCTGGAAAGGAACTCAACATACGGTTTGAAAATACCACACTTTCCCACAACAAAACACCGAAGTACCTGGGCGTAACACTAGACAGAACGCTATCATTTAAAGAGCATTTAACAAAAACTGCCCAAAAGTTGAGTACAAGAAATAACATTATACAGAAGCTCTGCGGTACCACCTGGGGAGCATCGGCTTCCACTCTCCGCTCTACTGCTTTAGCCCTTGTTTTCTCGACCGCTGAATATTGTGCCCCAGTTTGGCTACACAGTCCACACGTAAAAAAGGTCGACACTCAGCTGCACAGCACTATGAGGATGATAGCTGGTACAATTAAATCAACTCCCACCCAATGGCTTCCAGTATTAAGTCACATTCCACCTTCACATTTACGACGAGTTGACGCACTTACACGTGAATACAAAAAGATCATGAACAATATAAACCTGCCGATCCACCAAGATACCGAGGATGCACGAAATACCCGTCTACGTTCTAGAAAACCACCAATGAAAACGGCAAGAATGATACATGAGGAGTTCAACATCACGAATGCATGGTCCCAAGAATGGAATGCATGGCAAAATAACATGCCCTGTATTACCCACAAGCCACCAGGTTTTGATCTTCCACGTAAAACATGGTCCACTCTAAACAGGATCCGAACCAGACATGGCAGATGTGCATACATGCTACATAAATGGGGAAAGAATCCGTCTCCTCAATGTGACTGTGGGAAGGACCAAACGATCGACCACATTATTGAAGAGTGTCCCTCAAGATCCTATAACGGTAGCCCTGAAGACTTCCTGTTTGCAACTTCAGAGTCAATTGATTATGTTAATACACTTGATGTTTGTTGTAATTATTTAAAGTTTGTCATATACCTATATTACTAGTGTTTGTAATTTTGTTCTAAATGTGTTGTAATTGCCATACGATAAATAGATAGTAGATTTGGTCCCTAGCAACTGTTATCTCTTTTATTATATTTATGAGGTTTAAAATCTAGACGCAAGCGAAAATATCAACAATGTTTTAAAAAAGTCGAAGTAAATAAAAGAGTGCGACTATACCGTTTCCTGTTTATCATAGGACTGAAAATAGTCTCGATCTTTTCTTTAATAAGTGCTTAACAATCAACCTTCCTATTTAACAATAAATAAAGAAATTTTAAATTAAATAAAAAATTCCCGAGTATATAATATCAGTCAAGGATTCTTTTTCACTTACTTTTGGAGTAGATATTGCTGATACAATGTAACAAAAGTATCTAAATTAAATTAGAATGGTTATGCTTTGTATACAGTATATTGAGTTGCTGAAACGACAATAACAAATAAATAATCACGGATAAGTTATGAAATATTGTTAGGCGCCCTACCCAACCCAACTATCACTCACAACTTTGAAGTGTTTCTAGTAGTGTTAAAAGCATGCTAAAATAAATGGTTTTTAATAACTTTATTTAAACTATTAATTTATTAAAAATAGACATAAAATAAGAATATTATACAGATTTTTAGAAAATTGTAAATAATGTTTCAAAAGCTGGTATAATATTTGTTCATTTTATAATGATTAGTATAGTTTTATACTTCTAATATTGCCAGTAATTAAATAAATTATTTATGAAACTATTTTAATTACTTTCAGATTAGTTTCTTTACTTTATTTTACTGCAAATTTCCAGTCTCCTATATAAAAGCTTTACATTAATGAAATTACATTAGCTTCATGATTTGGGATTTGCTGTTCTGTAGGAGAGAAGAAAGGGGAAATACTTGTGAAGAAAACCATCAAATAAAAAAATATATTTTGAAAGTCTTCACCTGGAGTGTTAAAAGCCTGTTCGCAGCTAAAAAACTTGACAATTCAATAAAATAAATGAAAAAATAATAATAAATATTTCATTAATCAGTGAAATAAGATGGTCAGAATTAGAAATTTGTACAAAAAACGACAGCGTATTATGCGTATTACTTCAAATGCAGTAGATATATTAGTTACCGCAGAATTGAATAAATACCTGACCAACTTTATATCTATTTCAAAACTCTTTTTTATTTCTCGATTTTACTATTTCAAACACAAAATTCATACATTTAAATTGTTAAAAGTCGCAATATCTCCAGTTCTATCAAACAAAATAATTGTTTTTTTTTTATTTGTGGTACCACGAGGCATGTATTATAAAAATTTAATTAGTTATTTTGTGAATTGTTTATTTAACCGATTTGTTATTTTATTTGTGGTACCACGTGGAATGTATTATAAAAATTTAATTAGTTAATTTGTAAATTGTTTATTTAACTGAGTAAATGTTTTAAACAATTCAAAACCAATATTTATTTTACAAAATTATACTTTTTTATTATTACTATTAGTAGAAAAGGTTATGAAATGATAGTTAAATTAAATATGTATATGTTTTAGTTATAAATGCTATATTTTTGAAAAATAAATTTTACAAACAAAAATAAGTTTTTTATTTGAAAATTAAATCCATACGAGTTAATTTCTATTGAAATATACCTATTGTCAAGATGACAAGATGTCAAATTTTATTCAAAAGTGTTTAAAATGTAATAAAAAAAATTTGTAAAAGGTGTAAAGTGCTGTTTGTGCCAATCCATACACTTCAAATATGCAAATTTTAAGTAAAATGTTGATAACTTTAAGTGAGAAAATTGTAAAAATTTTGGATAACGGCATCTATGATGCCATTGAGAATTTTCCAAATACCGTGCAGTTTCTTCCAAAATTATTTATATATATTAAAAAAAAAGATGATTTAATGAATGAACTTAAAGATAAAATAAAAATTTTTAATTGTTAAATAGAATTATTAATTAAATTAAATACAGTTAACCATATTGATTCAAATACAGATAATATATTAATATAAAACAGCAGATATTCCTAGTTTTATTCGTCAATATTTATTAAAAAATGTTTGTAGAATTATACTACTATTGGATATTTCAACTTACAGATAATTTTTTATACACTTAATAGAATACAATAATTTTATGCAGTAAAATAATTTATTTTGTCCATATTTATTAGTAAGTAAATTGGATAGAGTCAGTTGAAGCTACTCTACAAAACTGAAGAAGTTAATTTATAAATATTTGAACATGCTAAAGTCACAATACATTTAACTAACAAGATATTTGACAAGATATAAGAGAATGGTTAAGTGTAATGTTTGGTCTTTACTTTTGTATAGTGCAGAAGTGTGGATGCTAAAAGTATTGATCATAAACAAAATTGAAGCATTGGAAATGTGGGTTCATACACGAATGCTGAAGATACCTTGGACAGCAAGGAAAACTAATGAAGAAGTACTAAGGAGCGTCAACAAAGACAGCAAACTGCTAAAGATTGTTAAACGTCTAAAAATGTCTTATCTGGACATATAGTAAGGGGAAGTCGATATAAAATTTTAGAATTGATCCTTAAAGGCAAAATAGAGGGCCGTAGAGGTGTAGAAAGAAAACAAGTTTCTTGGTTAAAAAACGTTCGTGAATGGACTCAGATACCAAATGCATGACAAGTATTCCATATTGCAGAAGATCGAGAAGCCTTCGCAATGGTGATCGCCAACGTCGGATAGTTCTGATATGGCACGCGAAGAAGAAGAAGAACAAGATGTCGTAATTTAAGATTTACGACGTCAGAACCCCACATCGTTGCCAAACATCAAAGTATTTAATAAGCGATGAATTATTGTGATTTATTAAAAAATAAACTATATTAGCAATTGGATATTTAAAATAATCAAAGTAAGTAATAGCATTTTCAATAATTTTTGTTTACTAATGTGGGAATAATGTGTAAAACGAGATACGTTTAATTCATAATATTATAAAAGATTACATAAAAATGCATAATTTTAAGTACATTTAAAACTCAACTAATGAGGCACTAAATAAATCAATAATTTGTAGTATCATCTAATATTTTATCTAAATTAGGGAGAATTCGATATGACATTAAACCTATTTTTGAGTTTCCTAATGTTTACTGATGCCTTCTGGTGTTTTCTTTTAGCTGTAGCGAGCATCAGTTTGATATTTGCTACTAAGGAATTGTGGTCGGATCCTATATCTGCTCCAGGTAATGCAGATACCTTAGTAATAGTATTCCTGTACCTTCTATTAATTGTTACATAATCTATTTGTTTCCTTATAATGTCCTGATGTCCGTCTAAAGGCGACTTCATGTGTAAAGCCTCATGGGTGGTAACTTATACCAAGGATTTGTTATGACTAGATCTTTGTCTTGGTAGTACTGTATCAATCTGTCCCCAAGACTATATTTACCAACTACGTGATCTACGGCTCCTTCCCCAATTTTTGCGTTAAAGTCTCCTAATACGATGTTACCTTCGTGATTCTTAGTCACCTTTAAGGCTTCGTCTAGCTGTTGATAAAATCGCTCTAGTTCTTCTTCTGGCTTGTCTGCTGTAGGGGCGTAGACTTGTATAATATTTATGTTAACGTTTCTATGCAACTGAATAAGTATGACTCTTTCGGAGATCGGGCAAAGTTCTTCACAGAGACGCGTGAATTTTCGCTTATAAAACTCCTACCCGTGTCTGTAGTGAGAGTTTGCTATCACTGCATAATAGTAAAGGGTTTTACTAGTAGTATTGATCATGCCTGTGCCTTCCCAACGCAATTCGCTGATGCCGGCAATATTGATGTTAATTCTGTTCATTGCCAGAATTAGATATTGTAGTTTGCATGCTGCAAATAAGCTTCTAACATTCCACGTAGCGGGGTTCAAAGGAGTAGTGATGGGCATTATAAGATGCTGTTTCCAGTTAGCATCTCTAGCCTCTCCTGCTCAATGCATATCCTCACCTCCATGAAGTGTGGTCTTGACCACACGGGTGGACCCCGGAAACCTGAGCAACCTTGTTGAAGATTATGTAACCAACCCCAATGGAAGGCAGGGTCAGGGTAAACGAGGAAGGGAGAACATGGTCCTCCGAAAAGAAGGTTTTGCTACAGACCAGCGACCCATACAAGTAAAAAAAAATATTGTTATGAAACGAATATTATTGCCTCGGAATAGGACAGATTATAAAAACATGGAAGGCAATAGTAAACGCGGCAAAGACTCACGAAGAGTTGTAGCGCCATTGATGATGATGATGATTACACGTAGGAATTTTGGTTTTCTTATCAAGTTGAAACCGGCAGATTCTTCGTACACCTTGGCCATTTAAGACCTGCCCGGGACTAGGGGCCGTTTGTTTTGTTTCTTCCAACATGACCAGAAAAAATCTACGGATGGATGTCCTGAGGAATATAGTGCGGTAGTTTCCTACTTGCTTTCCGCATCGCAGTACCGTAGCCCTCTAACTGTTTCAGTCTCACCTACGGTATTCTAGTAAGAAGCCGGTTTAGGATCATTTCCTTTACGCCTAATTCTAGTACTGGCGATCGCTGCTGCCCTTCACCAGGTTGATTCTATACTATCCCTAGAAACAGGGGTGCCACTTCCGTTGAATTCACTGTACTGAATACTATATTCTCCACCTTCATCATCGTTGTGGTCTTCATCCGTATCACTGGGAAAGGGGTTCGTATTATAATCCACGGAACTGGGGTAAAAATAAATTTATAGCATTGGAAATGTTAGATTTTAGGTTAATTTTAAGTTTGTTTATCGGATTTTTGTTAAGCGGAATAAATGAGTTGTTGGATAGAAAAGATTCTACTTTAAAACTAAAAGATTAAAAGACAATTATCTTTATCGGATTTTCTATTTCCAATCGTACATGTTAAAACACCAAAATATTTTTTTAATCCCGTTGCATCGCCAAAAATTGATAATATAAACATTTCTGGTTTATACATAATAATTTTGAATTGCCTCCTTTTGATTATGAAGCCGATTAGGATATTTTGCGCGTCAAATAAACAGGAATATTTATTTCCATTTATGCTTTCTTTATACCGAGTTGAGTGAACGATTTTCAAAATTATGAGATCACTATCGGTGGAGCCACTATCAAGGGCAGCTGGTTTTGTTTGTTTAGTCCGAATTTTCATCAAATTCGTAATAGTATTTTTTGTTTTTTTTTTTTTGTATCGGAAATAGTGAAGTTTTGGTAGCACGTGTAGTTACAATTTGAAGTTGGAGTTAAGATCTTGACAAGTAAAAAGCTCGGGTATGTATTCTTTAAAAAACCGGCAGATTTTGTTTGTGAAAATCAAGGAAAATCAAATTCAATATAGCAGTTCTGTTGAGTTAACCACCCACTTATTATATGTATTATATTGTGTCTTAAATGGAAAAGTCTGTTAGCAGGGTTACAACGCTATGAGGGGTCCCTATGGTTCCAAAGAGTGTTTGAAAAGCCAAGCTTTGAAGAGTGCAAATATTCCCTTTTCTAAATGGAAATCTAAATAATACATCTCGGAAAAACCCAAGGTTTTGAAGCAGACTAGGATCTAGATTTTATCAATAAAGCTCCATAGTAAATTTATCTTTGAGAAAAAGTAGTAATCGTGATGAGTGTTTTTGGAGGGATGAGCTTGTAAAAATTACCGTTGATGATATAGAAGATAAGGGTACCTGTTTACTCGTTAAAATACCAGTAACTTAAACTTTGTACGACAAAAGGATTTACTATTATGGAAGAGTATAAAATGAGTACCTTGATACTGTTCAGAAACTACGTATCGGTAAGACCAAAATGAATAAACAAACGAAGATTTTTCTTACATACCAAAACAGTCGATGAACTATTTAACCGGTTGGCAAAAATACACTGGGAAGTATATATATTTATAGCTTTAATACATGCAAAATACTTTAAATTAGAAAATGTAAATAAATATACTAGAAAATTTTTTAATAAAAACTTTAGAAACCCTTTTGGTTGAAGCTAGGGTATCGTTTGAGACCCTAAAAATTTATGGCAAATAGAAGAAAAGTTCATCTGTGGCAGGATATATAGAGTAGAGCACTATTTCTCTCTTTAGGAACTCTAGAATCTTCTTTAGGAACATGTCAACACACTAGTTATAGTAGTGGTCAACTTTTCTCTTTAAAAATTTTAAAAAGCTCAGAGAATTTTGGAACTTATAACTTTTTAAAAAATATTGAAAATTCTACTTTAAATATTTATAAAAATTGTTAAGGTTAAAAAATGTTTGCTCTATAATATGTACTCCTTTGAAAATTGTTTAAAATAAAAAACCTCGGTCAATATCATTTGTTTTTTTTTTTATATAACAGGACCTTATAGTCTATAACGCTCGGTTATGATGGTCCTGGATATAACAAGTGTGTTTATGGTAACCGTATCCAAGGTAAAATAAACAAACAATATGCAAGTAAAAAAAATTATAAATTGTTTGAAATTATTAAGCAAACATCATTTTTGTAAATTCCTTAAATTTATTTTATATCCAAAAATTAATTACATAGTAATTCAATCAACAAAATCAATAAATACATTAACAATATTCAACAAGATTTTTCGGGTCTTAATGATGGTACAATGGAGCGTGGTGGACGGCTGGAGCAGCTAGGAGCACTTTTCCGTGTCCATGAGATGGAGCTGGATGTACTGGGTGTCCTGATTTTTCAACAATGGCGTTGAAGCCATTGTGATCGTCAGCGGTGTAATGTACAGTACGAAGGGTACCATCAGGTTCAGCTACTGTGTAGGAACCTTTAACTACGTCACCATCGCGGACTTCGTGTTGAGTTTTATGATCTCCAGTATGGCCATCTTGAACTCCATAGTTAAATTCGTATTTGGGATAAGCCTAGAATATAAAATAATATTAGATATATAATTCGAAATAATTGTACTTATTTGAAATAAATGTTGGTTTTTGTACTTACGTTGTAATCTACATCGTGATGTGCGGAATGTCCATGGGCGAGAACAGGAGCAGAATATCCGTGAGCAACTGGAGCAGCATATGCATGACTTAAAACTGGAGCTGAATATCCATGCCCGTGGTCTGAAACACCTAGGTTTGACGAAGCATACGAAGTAGCATGGCCATGACCGTAGTCTAAAACGCCAGCTTGTGCTAAAGCTGTTAGAGTTAACACCGACAAAATCTGAAATTAAACATTAAGATATAATTACCAAAATATAAAGCAATTTTTTTCATTTTATATCTAAACTTAATACTTCAATATTAAATTTTATATTTAATATAGGTACTTAATAATAACCGTTATTGTATTATATAATGTTGTTGTCAATTATTTAAATCAAACAATTATTGTGAATATATCCAAAAATATAAATACATTTTGTTAGTTTTTTATACATTTCATAATTTTAAACATATACTAGTTAAAGACAATATTAGAAGAAAAGTAATGGATACAAAAGCACACAGAGCACCCGAAATAGGCAGTGAAGAAATAAAAAAAATCCTAGTCCAGAAAAAGGAAAAACCAATGAAAAAAAAAATTGGTAAAAAAAGAAAAACTTACATTTAGAACAATAAAAAAATAGAACGCAATAATGATATAAACTACCTATGAAAGAACTATAAGGATTCATTATTGGACGCAGATAAGAAAGCGTGATGGTCCGAAACAAAATAAGAAATAAATAAAAGTGAAGTAAAAAGAAAGAAAAAAATAAAAATATTTGTAACAGCAGAAATGAGAGATAATTGGGAAAATTCATTGATAAAATGGAAGAATATAGCAAACGTAACCAAAAGCTATTCTACAGAGCCCTGGAGATGATAAAAACACAAAAAAAAGTCTTAAATATACAGCATTAAAAAATAAAGAATGAATAATAGAAAAATAAACAATTAAAAGATGGAAACAACCCAATGATAAACTATTAACGAATTTAAACCAAGACGACATTATTGAAAAACAAAATACTACATTGAAAGATAACACAGACGACTTAATAAACGAGGATGAATTAAAGGGCAATAAAAACGTTGAAGTGTAGAAAAGCACCTGAAGTGAATAAAATAAAACCAGAATTTAAATATGGAAAAATTAAAATATCTCACAAGTTTGGAAATTGTCACTAATAGTACCCATATACACAAAAAGAGATAGGAAAGAATGTAGTAAATACCGAGGATTGACGTTGCTATGTACATGTATGAAACTCTTGAAAAAATAATAAGCAAACAATAAGAATAATTACAGATTAAAAGTGGTAGGAATTTAAATGAATATATAAATATTTATTTAAAAAAAGAGGACACGAAAAGTTCCGCAAAAGAAAAAGAAAATATTCTTAGCATTTGACCTGATATTTGACCAAAAACTTTCGGTAAAGTTCAAAGACCGAAATTATGAATGATATAAAAAAATGGACAAGTTACCAAGAATAATACAAAAAATATTCAATGAGAACAACAATGCCATAATAAGTAACAAATTAACATCAGATATGTTTAAAATACATGGAGATTTAAGACAGCGAGGAACACGTAGCCCATCAGTATTGCTACTATCTATTGACAAAAGGTTTAAGAAATAAACAACAAGAAATAAAAATCTGAATGTCTGGTTTAGAAATTTGCAAAGTAGAAATATATAAAGGAGGATTTTTTCTAACAATTTGGTACCAATTGCAAAAACTAAAAAAGAACTTTATAATAATTTGAAAATATTGAAAGAAGTACTTATTAAAAACGAAATGAAGATAAATACTAACAAAACGAAAGTTGTACAATTAGCAGAAACAATAGAAAAGTTGATATAGAAATTAAAGAAACAAAATAGAATAAGTTAACACTTTTACATAATAAGGAGTAATAATAGAAGAAACAGAATATCTAAAAAAAGAAATCAATAGCAAAGTAGAGAAAACGTTAAAATTGTATCATAGAATGAACAAAAAATTTATATGCAAAAAAGATTAGCACTATCAGTTTATAGACCTATTCGGACTTTTAAAATAACAAAAACTGTTCTCTTATACCAAAAAGTATCAAACTATCAACACTGAGTTATTGAAAAAAGAAATAAAATTTTGTAAAATTTCGGTCCTAGTCATAATGGTTTTTTAAATATTTGATAAGGTCCTGGAACTGTTTTCTTGTGGCATGTTTAAGTTAAATAATATATTAATAATGATCTATACCATAATTGATTGTAATAAACATAACAATATAGAAATATTGGACTTACTTTAGAGTACATATTGTTGATTTAATGATTAAGAATTAACTGAATAAAATTAAATTGACTACGCCTTTTATATGAAACAATATGTAAGCAAAACATTCTTAAAATTGAAAGAATCACGGTCAAATTATGAAAGAATATTAGCCGAACTAACTAGCCCACCACATAATACAATCGTTTTGGCAGCTGTGTTAAAAGCTTTTATTCTAATAATTGATTTTGACAAATTATTAGTGCGAAACGATGTATGATCATTGTATATTGATTATTTATTTAGCAACTATTTTAAAATAATAATTATCAAAAGCATTTAAAATATTTTGACCTTAAAAGTTACTTTATTTGACACTTATATAGTTTTAACAACTTAAAATGATATGTCCTGAAAGCTTTAAAAACAAATTGTAACAAAGCTTAATAATAATTCTCATAATAATATTTTTTGCCTAATTTGAATATTATCTAAATCTAAGATGTTTTACCCTTTTGTCAATGAAGACATGTCTGTAGTAGTGTCAAATGTCTGTTAGATGTTGTACTCGTTGAACCTGACGAAATATTATTGTATATAATAGTATATTACATAAAGAGAATTGTGAGAAGCTTATTACATGCGAGTAAGAAAGTTGCGCGCGAGCCGCGTAGCGGCGAGCGCAGTAATTTTACAAGCATGTAATAAGCTTACAACTCAAGTTGTGTACTATACTTTTTCTACGATTATTTTCGTTTATAAAAATTAAAATTACCACTATATTTACACTGACAGATTAATAATTTTTAATCTGTCAAAATAATGTCTGTTAATTCGTTTCCATGGTAACTCGACCAACTGACTTACGAGGCTTATGTGATATTACACATTTTTATAAAAACTGAAGCGTAATTTTTTTATTACGTGCTAGTCATTACGTGTCAGTATCTGTTATGATGCATTTACTTAGCATCCAAATAGTAGGTAATATACAATTTACTAGTAAAAGAGTAAAAAAATATAATTGCAAACTCATCCCTTTCTGACATCACACGCTTATGGACCGCCGGAGTGATAACGTATTTTTATTGACATCTGTCACTTTCGCTTTCCAAACAAACCTTGTTTAGTGTGGGTAATTTGTATTTTTCGTAATTTTATCAGTTTTTTTACATATTCTTTTCGCTTCTTGCAATATGCAAGTCTTCTTATAGTTACTACAACAATTTTCAACGTTGTGTAAACAATAAAGCATGTCGTTTTATATAAATAGCAATAAAATACATGTATCAGTAAAGTAAGGTTAAAATTTCTTTAATTTTTAAATTATGGCAGCAAAACACATTGTACGGTTTTCCACAATTATGAATATTATCAAGGAAGAAGCAAAACTTGTGTCTCGTGGGGAAAATGCCGTAGAGTCAAACCATGTAAAAGACATTGTGTTTGATAGGCATCTCCTTATTATTCGCGGAAATGTTTATGCCAGTATGAGAGATCATATTTAAATGGTTGAAGTGGGTATTATAACATTCTTGATACATCTTAAATGGATTATAAGATATAATTTAGTATATAAATATTTTATTTCTAGATAAAACTTGATAGCAACCGTGATACTGAGGAAGTGACATGCACTTGCCCAAGACGTCAGTTGATGTGCCACCATATGGCAGCATTGCTAATTTTTGCTTATCACAATATATCTGTGACAGATGTGGTTTGTTCTTGGACTAGCAAGAAGCCACCAACATGTGATAAAGTAAAAACTATCGATAAGATATATGGGAGAAAGATAACATAAATACATTGTCTTATAAAAATATAATATAATACAAAATATTTAAACATTTAGATATATTGGTAATCCATGCATGTGTTTAAAGTTCATAGGAGCTTCGCTAATTCTATAGAAAAAAGTATAACAGAGTACAAAACCAACAAGTAAACCAAAAAGTATAACATTTCCAAATAAAGGGAATTATTTTATTCAAACCAAGGAACAATGAATCAAATGTTAGAGCAATACAAAAACAGGGAAGGTGCATTACAATAACGTCTTTTTATGTAAAAGATTGAGAATTTTCATTTAAATTTGTATATATTTTTCAGGTCTCTTATATTTATTTTTAGGTATTAAATTATAATAAGCAAGATAATTTAAATATTTTATTTATATTACTTTGGCTATATGAGTCTCTTAAAAGGATATTTGTGACTCTACGTGTTCCATAATTGTCTACACCATAGGATTGATTATTAGAAAATATCATTCATTTTCTTTATTGTATAAATCTTTAGCTTCCTGAATGAGAGGCATACAAATGAAGCATGTGGTACTAGACTAGCAGGTATAAGACTTAAAATTTTGTAGCATTTAATGCGCCTTATAACACGTTTCAAATGTATTCTTGCTTTAGCAATTGTTCTGGTTTGAATTACCTGTTGTGGTGTAAATAGAGTAGTTGTTAAAAAAGGTGGTATATTTAAACTTACAACGTGTAAATCGAAAATTAAAAACCCTTTATCAGCAATTATTAAGTCACCACATACCATCTGCTCTAATATAAAACAATGTTTTACTACTTTCTTGTCAGATACTGAACCTGGATTTAATTTGCGTGCATATATAACTACTCCATTGAGAGCCACTCCAATTAGACCTTTTAAAGTATTTCTATGTTTATGTGAGCTCTATGTTGCTATCTATTTTTCCATATTTGTGGGTTGGTTACAATATATTTCTGTGCAGTCTAAAATTATTCTACTATTTGTAAAAGTGTTGAAACATATTGGCATACATAATTTATTTTTATTATTGCTGGCAATTGCCTTCATAATATTTTTATGTAATATTTCATGTAGGGCATATAACCAGGTGCAGAAAATATTAGCTACTATTTTACTTGAGATTTTAAATCTACTTCCTAAATCTTCATTCACAAGATTTAGTTTTAATTTCATCAATGTAATTAATAACTGATCAATTTTAGGTACATTGACAACAGCCCAACTTTTATAATAATTTAATTTATATGAGTCCATTAACTCATATAAACACATAAATACATCTTGGCATGGTAAACCAGTCTAAAGCGCAACATTCTCATCACTACTTTTAACACATGCAAATAAAAAACAAGAAGACAACTTCTTTGCACTATCTACTGCTTCCTGAAGTTCTTTCTTTAAAAAGTAATTTTCCGATTCCATCGTTGCAACCAAAGGAAATGAGCAGCTTCATTGGCAGTGCTAGTATTTGGATGAGAGGGTACTAGGTCCTGGTACAGGCTCCTGAAAAGTACTGACTAATATTTCAGTTTCCACCTTTTAAATTTGATTTTTGCAAAATTTCAGTATATTGTAATAGATATCTCAATATAAGTAAAACTACTTACTTTGCTCTTTTTGGTTGAGATAAAAGGGTTAATTGCCCATCAAGAAACCGTCTGGCTTTGTTGTGCTCGAAAATTGTTGGGCCATTTTGTCGGTCAGAATTCAAAAAGTGGCAAGAACAAATCAAAGAATAGACAGATGGTTCCTTGTCTTTTCGTCTGTGAATCTATAATAAAGCAATAAATTCAGTTCTATTTGTTCACTATATTTTCTTACATTAATAAAGAAATCCACGTTTTCTTTTTAGCCAAATCCTTAGGAAACATAAAGAATCGACATATCTCTCTTTCACTATAGTGTTTACAATCCGGGACAAAGCACACTACCATTTTTATTATACAAAATTCAATAGTTCAAAAAGTTCCTAACCTTTGCTTGGCGAATATTACGAAAAAAAACTATATTTTATACAGATATAACACCGAATTATGATGGTATTATCGTAAAAAACACTATACTTAAACAAAAGAAGCGGCGGAGGACGCAAAATTTTAGGTTTATATTAATTAAAAAGTCTTGAGATTGGACAAAACCTTGTTTTTTAAATTTTGTTTGGAAAGTGAAGTGTCTGGGCGAGATCTGTGAAATGTTTTCAATATTGTTTTAAATAGTCAGTAGTCTTGTTTTCTTCTATAATGTCGTCTGCGATTTTAAAATCCTTTGTTGGGTGTCGTCTTCTTCTTTTTTTTGTCGTACCCTTTTAGTTAACAGATTATACTTAAAAAAGGAAGAAAGGGCATATAGAGAGCTAACTAAAAGAACTAGAGAACTATAAGGCATAAGCAGAAACGTGAAAGTTCTACAAGAGGATTAACCAGAACAGTAAAGAATTCAAACCTAGATTATCAATCGTTAGAAATAGAACAGGAGAGATCATTGGTGATCAGGACCAGATACTAGAAAGATGGGCAGAAAACTTCGAGGAAAGGCTAAATATAAGAGGTGAGACAGGGCACCACGAATTAGAAACCTAACTTAAGGACATTGACGATAAAAAAGAGAAAGATAACTTCCAAACAGAGGTAGAAGTCATCCAAGCTATACAGATATTGAAAAAAAAAACCTTCCTTCAGAACTTTTAAAGCATCGCAAAGAAACCTGACATACTCAATATGTAGACTGGTAGAACTAATGTGGAAGCAAATAAAGTTGTAGGAAGACTGTAATGTAGGTATAATTGTACCTATCCACAAGACAGGACATCAAACAATATGTGACAACTACAGAGGAATAACCCTCCTAAACGTACCATACAAAATATTGGCATATATTTTTTACGACCGACGACGATCGGGTTATTGTGAAGACATAATAGATAAATATCAGTGTGGGTTTCGTAAATAAAGATCAACGACTGATCAAATATTCCTTCTAAAGCAAGCTCTGGAAAAAATAAGTATAGACATTGATACTCATCATCTGTTTGTTGATTTTAGATGTGCCTAAGATAGTGTTGAAAGAAACGCACTGTACAATACCATGATAGAATTCAGCATCGAAATACACTTGGTAAAATTGGTGAAAGCGACCCTCTCCAGAGTCGAGTGTGAAGTAAGAGTGCAGAACGGAGTTTCCAAAACGTTCCAGTCTCAGATAGAGCTTAGACAAGGAGACAGCCTATCATGCCTTCTATTTAATATTGCTCTAGAGAAAGCGATAAGATAATCTGGAATAGCAACCAGAGGAACTATTATTGATCGCAGCATACAATTACTAGCGTACGCCAATGACATTGACAATATTGCAAGAAGAAAGGCTATCGTGGTCGAGTAATTCAATACTTTTTAAGCAGGAACAAAAAGAATGGGACTTAAGGTTAACACTAGTAAGACGAAGTATATTAAATTTTAACAACAAACCTAGTTACAAAAAGAACGAAACTAGTGATATATAGAACTATTATCAGGTCAATCCTCACCTACGCGTTGGAAACATGGACGATGACAAAGAGCAATGAAGAATGTTTAATATGCTTTGAACGTAAAATCCTCTAGCATATCTATGGAGTAGTACAGGTGGGCGGATTATGGCGTAGACGCTATAATTTCGAACTTTACCGCCTGTATGACAAACCTGATATTATTATATCCATCAACATAAACCAGCTGCGGTGGTTAGGTCACATAGAGAGAATGAATGAGATTGAACCTCCAAGACATATTTATAACCAAAGAATAGATGGAGTGAGAAGGAGAGGCAGACCCAGAGTACGATTTAAGGATCAGGTGGAGGAAGACTTGAGAATGTTGGGAGTACGAAACTGGAAAGCCGAGCCGAAGAATAGGAGAGAATGGAGAGTTATCATTGAGCAGGCCAAGAACGACCATGGGTTGTAAAGCCAACGATGATATTAATTTCAAGTTTTCCAAGATGGTAGCCGATGCACCAAGGGGCGACTCCACAAACTTGAACTTAAGCTTACACTAACCACCCCACGCATCAAAAAAATAAAATTGTGTCCTCTTAAAAATGTAATCTTAATGTAACTTTTCATTGCACTGCTTAATATTACACAATATTATATAAAGCAGTCTGATTTCCACAGAAAAGTTCTATAAGCTAGTATTGAAAAAATCCTATTTTTAAAATTCGGTTCAATTTATTTGATATAAAAAGTATATTATAAAGTAATTTAACCAAATAATCAATAAATATATAACAATATTCAACAATCATTTTTAAGTCTTAATGATGATATAATGGAGCATGGTGGACAGCTGGAGCGGCTAAGAGCACTTTTTCGTGTCCGTAAGATGGTGCGGGATGTACGGGGTGTCCAGATTTTTCAACAACAGCATTAAAACCATTGTGGTCGTCAGCGGTGTAGTGCACAGTACGAAGGGTACCGTCAGGTTCAGCCACGGTGTAAGAACCTTTAACTACATCACCATCACGGACTTCGTGTTGAGTTTTGTGGTCTCCAGTGTGGCCATCTTGAACTCCGTAGTTGAACTCATATTTGGGGTGAGCCTGAAGCAGTAGATAATAAATTTGTATAAAAATTAATAAAATATTTTTACTTCTATTAAAAAAAAAAGAAATAAACAAATACATCATGCTTACATAATAATCTACATCATGGTGTGTAGAATGACCATGGGCTAATACAGGAGCAGCATATCCGTGAGCAGCAGCTACTGGAGCAGTGTAAGCATGACTTAAAACAGGAGCAGTATATCCGTGTCCATGTTCTGATCCACCAAGGTTCGATGAAGCATATGAGGTAGCATGACCATGACTGTAGTCCAAAACTCCAGCTTGGGCTAAAGCTGTTATGGCTAGCACTGACAAAATCTAATAAAAAAATATAAAATGAGATATTATAAAAGATGAGATATCTTAAAATTGTAATTATTATTTACAATTTAAAAAGTAATTATTTCTTATACAATCAAGTTATACATTTTGTAATCTTAATTACCCTTCAAAATGTAAAGATTATTTTACTATGTGCCACATCTCATAAGAAAAACTTGAATATGAGTGTTTTAAGTATAAAAAAATGATAATATTGTGACTTCCTATAACCAGAAACATTAATGTAATGGAGGAAATGTAAAAAAGTGCAAAAGAAACAATATAATCAATTTGCGAATATTTCGGTCATATTACTAATGATATTTAAATAGAAATATTTAAGACTTACTTTAGAGTACATATTGTTTATTCACTGACTCACGAGTTAATTGTGTAAAATTAAATTGACTACGCCTTTTATATGAAATAATATGTAAGCAAAACATTCTTAAATTGCAACAATCACGGTCAAATTATGAAAGAATATCAAGCGTTCTCACTAGCCCACTTGTTAACATCATTGAGGTGGCGGTGTGAAAAACTCCAATTCTAATAATCGATTTTGACAAATTATTTGCACGAAACGATATATTTTATATTATTATTTATGGTTTATCAATGGCTATTTAGTAATTCTTTTGAAATGTTTAGCATATGTAGTTTAGCATATACGTTAACCCCTCAGATGTGCCTAACGTACAATAAATTCTACACCATAAACATGATTTGACGTGTACATAGGTGCGAATTTTCTTTCTTGGTAAAAGCTTAAATACAGCAGTGAATCTTATCAATCGTAAGGTGTAGTTGTGAATTGCTCGTTTGGTGTAATCGAACGATAATTTTGCCATAAACGTTATAACTTTTAAAAATGTGGCTGAATATGGAGTCTTCTTCTTCTTCTTTGAGTGCCTCTCCTATCGGAGATTGGATATCATTATGGCGATACTGATTTTATTTACTGCAGTTTTGAATAATTCGTTAGTGGTACAGAGAAACCACTTTCTTAAAATTTCTCATCCAGGACATTTTTCTACGGCCTGGATTTCTGCGTCCTTGGATTTTTCCTTTGATTATTGTTTGTAGGAATGTGTACTTTGTCCTCATATCAGGTGGCCTAAGTATTTAAGTTTTCTCTTTTTTATATTCAGGATATCTACTGGATCGTTATTTATTCTACGTATTAGCTCTTCATTTGTAATTTTATCCATCCAACTTATTTTTAGTATACGGCAGTAGCACCACATCTTAAAGCTTTCAAGATTTTTTATATTCCTCTGTTTAAGAGTCCGTGCCTCAACATCGTAAAAAAGTACTGAACACATAGCATTTTAACATTCTAGTTCGTAGATGAATACTAATATCACGATTACAAAATATTTTTTTCATTTTAATAAAGGTAAACCAGGCAATTTCAATACGTCTTTTTATCTTGTGTGTTGCTCACCTGTTTCATTAATGAGGGTTCCCAAGTATTTGTATGCGCTTACTTTTTTGAGTTGGGTACCGTTCATTGCAATACTAGTGGCATGTATTGGATTCTTACTGAAGGTCATATATTTGGTTTTTTTTACGTTCATCCTTCTGCCGTAGTTATTACATATATCATTTATACTTTCAACTAGCTGTAGCTCTTTCGTTGTTCTTGCCATTATTACAGTATC